>JAIZZI010000006.1:3600000-4200000 GCA_022606435.1 Calonectria montana
ATTTACGATCAATGATTGGATAACGTTTCCCCCGACCACGATTTGGCCCCTCGAAGCAGCAATTTGGGGCTCATTTGACGGGAGCTGAGAAGGAGGAGCATCGGCATACCCATGTATTCCATCTTCATGTGTATGGATGTCCTTTAACCACCTCTGCAGCTCATTGAGTAGACTCAAAAATCCAGGATCATGATCGGTCGGGAATTTCACCATATCTCTGTGGTTGCTGTGGATTCCAATCGATGGGTAGGATGGGAGGATTGCGGACTGTTTTGGTACGATCTGAAATGGCATTAGCCGCTTGCACACCCGTTTGCATAATTCATAAATGTCTCAGTGGTATTGCATAAGATAAAAGTGGATATGTTCTTACCTCGCCAAATCTCGGCACAGGAAGTTCTTCGTAGAAGCACGTAATGAATATTGGCGGGAATCCTTCATGCGCCCTGGACCTAAGCAAGGAATGAAAGTCGCTTCGAATCCGTGCGAGAACCTCCGAGTCTTTGTACAGGACTTTGGCAATTCTGGTATTCACTTGTCGCGTAAAGGCGACCCATTTGACAATGCGATCCATGGATGAAGCGAGATCGGTTCCGGTGTGAGGAGTGCCAAAAAAGGCGATTCCTCGTGTGCAATATCCAACTTGTCGCAGATGCTCCTCAGCGCTTGCCCTTGAGGCGATTAATGCCTACGTTTCGATCGAACCTTTGTTAATCGTCTTGGTTTGCAACGGTATCGATGGGAATTGCACCTACATCTTCGCAAACTAGGCCTCCTAAACTATGTGCAACAAACAGTATTGGACGATCATTCTACACCAAGTTAATAAAAGGCTCCCCAAAAAATAGTGGCCAGTAGAAATGCAAAAATTACCGTTTCATCTCGTTCGCGATAATCTGCCAGCGTTGAAAGTAAATTTTGCGCGTGGTCCCCAATTCGATTATTTGAGACGGGAGAGTCGGTCTTAACAATATTGGCATCGTATCCAAAGGTCAAAACGCGAGCTCCGGGGAGCTGGGGAGCTAGAAATTCCTTGGGCCAGAAACCAACGCCATCCTTAACGGACCAGGTACGCTCTCGATGGCCACTGAGACCGTGGATAAAGACGATGCTGGTTGTAAATGGTAAGCCCAGGGTTGGCCGTGCAGAGTTGGTGGGACTTACTCGACGACGGCATTCGATGGGTCGCTCCATGCCTTCAACCCATACTTTTCGTCAGTCGGCTTCACGACATCCGATATGCTCGTTGAAGATTTTGTTCTGAGATACGGCCAAAGCTTCAACATTTCGCCGGTGCTTCAAGGCTTCAGGTTCGAGTTTGTTGACGGATCGTAGACGAAAGATGATTTTCTGTCTGGCATCAAATTCCCAGCCTGAGGGCTTCCACGAGACTGCATGATGTGGGCAGAGGACGTGGGCCCACTAACTAAGCTGCTACCCTCTACTCGAAGCGGTTACACAGTGGCACTGCCTACCTCGCTTCTGAAAGCCTCGCCACGTTTCTAGACACTGCCTATGGTAAAAAAAAAAAAATGAGGATAAATATGCAATAATAGGAGAAATCTCATTTATTCAAGTCTTTTCGACCACCAAAATAAGAGGGCGAGCACTCGAGGCATAATTCGCCCTTACGCCCAAGCCTAGCTCTATGCAGGCGGACGAGCATGTACTCGGGCCCAACCTGAAAAATCATCAAATCAAAGCGGTAAATGGGAGCATAATGATCAAAATCCACATGTCTATAAAAAACGTGGTAACGTATGATTTGTTTAAATTTGAAATACGGAAAACCGGTCTCATTTCCCTGCTGATAGAGGCAAAAGCAGCCGCTGCGCCATCTCTCACCCTCAAATACACACCTTATCTCAATATTTCAATTGGCTTGTGATGCCTAGGGCGCTCTGGCAAATAAACATCTGCTAGAGTTTTTTTCCTTTTACTTCAAGAGCGCTATATTAGATATTATTCCAATTCCCTAGGAGCTGAAATCAAATGTATCAGCTTCGACTTTAGCAGCGACAATCGACATAACGACGGTGCCTTTCACTTCCACATCAGGCCGCCGCGTTCCCGGCGTGTCCAGTGCTGTTTTAGGATTTTTCGGCATGCTCTCCTAGAAACTGTTAGATTAAAAAGAAGAAAAATGATACATCGGATGTGAGTCTTTTTATTCTCTTCTTTTTTTCTACATACCTGATCTTTTATTGAGGGTATCTCGCCCGCTGCAAGAGTTAGCATTACATCTCTGACCACCCCGTTCGTAGCCACATACAGAACTTGATGTTTTTGCTGACAACCTCCTGCGCAATGACTGATTTAATAGCCTCGCCCCCCACGGCGATGATTTTTTCTGAAGTGATATTGACGGTATCCTGTTAAAAAGTGTAAATGAACGAAATGCGCATCTCTCGGCATCCATGAATCACACACACCTTCTGAGGGTGTGGCGGGGCGACATCCTTCCCATCCAACCTTCTACCGCGCCCGTAGGTTAGGGTGGTAGTTGTGGTAGCACTGCCACTTGATTTGGTGGAAGCCATGTTCCCTAGTCTCTTCAAAATGTACTTTGTGGGCTCGTGCACTGGTTCTGTAATTGGGATAATCAAGAAATCGGTTCAGAGAGGAGCAAAAAGGCCGGTCGAGCTTGGGAGTGGCGATATATACCTCGCATGAACATGGTGATAAAATCCATCGGAGCGCGTTAGTGACTCACAAGCATTGGTGCACTATGCGAACCAGTAACAGATTTAATTCAGACCTCTGCGATAATATGGCTAGTGCCCGTACCCGGAACGGGTGTTGCAACCCTTTGGTCACAGGCAAGTATCGCTGATAAATCCAGCACGTCTGTGTTCTGCCTACATTCTGTTGGCACCCGTGCCTCTTCCCTGCACCGTTGCCTAGACTAATCCACAGGGTGGTCAGACAGGCCCAGCCATCTTTTGCCCCCACGCCAACCGCAAGCAATGCACGACACCCAAAGAAAAGACAAGGCGAATGTGGTTTCAATGGGCGCTAAAGCAGAACCAGAGCGCCATCCCACAATAGGATGTGCACCACGGTCTGAAGCCGGTGTCCATTTGGTCCAACTGAACCATAAGGGACCAAAAACTGGGGTGTTGCTTATGGCGCTGTTACAGGCAGCGGGAAGGATTTCCCACGAGGCAATCACTTCATAAGAAAAACCGGATCCTCCACACCATAGTTCCTCTGGATCTAGAGAGGAGAATGTCGGTTGGGTCTTATCGCTCTCGGCACGGGTGCCTGCCGCAAGAATGGCATCACCACAGATCAGTTTTGGACCGGTGAGCATTCCGCTGCTGTTGCACTTGGGATTTCTTGCATTAGCACCAGACAAAGGGTTTGGGGTCCGTTCCATTTTCTCGGATTTCACATGTCGATATCGAATCCTGAGCGGGTGGGACTTGGCTGATAGATGCCTGCGAAAAAAGGCGGCCAAGCCAGGTTGGTGGTTATTGGACTATCACAGCTTAATTACCACGCGTGTTGCAAGGTTCTTATTTACTTTCAAGCCACTTGGATAATAATGATATTGGGAAGAGATGAAGTGTGCGTTTTCTTTTCTTTTCTTTTTTCCCGATTCGAGCTGACTGATACTTGGTCATAATCCTCATGCGTGTTGGTTCGGTTTCATTCACACTCCCCGCTACGATTTGAATGGCCTAGCCGCTGAGGCGGGGAGGACGCGCTGGCGTTTCAAGTCGCAGAAATGACCTACGATAAGGGTTCCCCATGCAGATGTTCATACTATACATGACTTGAAAGAGAACATAAAAGAAAAGAAAAAAAGATTTTTTTTTTTTCGCTTCCCTAACAATTCCAGTATCAGGAAGCAGCGTTGTGACCCAGATACAGGGAGACTAGGAAGAGCAGGGCGCCCCAGTCCGCCACTCAGTGCTGTGGGGAAGAAAAGGCACCCGCCCGGTGAGGCTGTGGATGACAGCGGCATGGGCTGAGTGCTGCCGCTATTGAGAAGAACCGGCTCTGATTGGTGACGCTTGCAGATGGTGTGGTGTGATTCTACACAAGCTGCACAACGACTGGATGCGGAGCGCGTAGAGGACCAGGAGCCGCCGTCCACGGTTTTGTGCAGCACCAATGTGTTGCGTCTAGGATGCAGTCATGGGACCCCCGCAGCGGCCTCCAGGAACGTCATGGTGGGTGGCTATGGTTGGGTTGGTTGATGAGCCTGGGGAAGGACTCGCATCACCTTGACCACCCAACAGGCTGGACGTCTGTCTGTTCCAGATGCACTTAGATCTTTCACGCTCCTAAGCGGTTCCGGTCCCAGCCAGATTCGCTTCTCTATCGCTTCCCTCTATCTACTCAGAAAAAAGACATCGCTTTTCTATACGCTGACAAGTTGCCCATGGTTCAATTTGATTGACCAGGCAGCTGAAGGCATCACTAAATCAATACGCCCCACATGGCCGAGCGACGAAATCGTACTCGAATCGTCAATCTGAACTCCGAATCATTGTCTTCTTCGGACACCGAAAACGAAAGCCGACTACAATTAAGCACCATCCGTGCTACTCGACCAATTTTGGACACTCCAGACAATTCGCGGCCGCAACTCGAGACAACGACAGCGGCAACATACAGCGGGGCTGGTATATCCCACAACAACTCTATCCGACATCACACTTCTCAAGCCCAGCCTCCCGAGCAAAGTAAGAAGTCTGAAAAGAAGTCAGCAATAACCATAGAGGTTGTGGCTCCAAAACCAGCAGCTCTCGAACCTCGTCGCCAAAGAATACGACCCCGAGTCGATATGGACGATTACTCTTACAGCGCAAGCGTGGGTGAGAGAGACTTGTATAGAAGACCTACCGGAGATACCTATATGTCATACGTGGGACCTGGTGCACAAACAGTTCCGTACCAATCGAAGCCTTCTTTCAACCAGAACCTACCCTACGAGTATCACTCACCCGATCGGATCAGCTACTCCACGGTCCCAAGGCAGATACCGAACTTCAGTCCGACTCCTACTCTTCCACCACAAGTTCCCATAAGATCAGAACCCGAAAGACTGGCCGGAATCCAAGACGAATTGGATAGGGTAGTTCGAGAACTGCAGACCTTGAAAGCCGAGCGGGAGAGAAAACAAGAAACCACCAAGGAAGCGACACAAACATACTTGTCCGAACAACACGATGGTATATCTCATAGCAAAGTTGAGAGGCCTTCCGAAAGCTACCGGCAGTCAGATTTGAAAGCCATCATAGAGGAACTTCATGCTGAAAAGGAACGGTCGAGAAAACTTGAGATTGAGAAAGAAGCAATCCAGTCCCAAGCGATACGCGAAGCCGAAAATGACTGGAAGCGTAGAGCTGAGGCAGACCTTTTGGCCGAACAAAATCTTCGCCAGCGCGAAGATGAGGTTCGTAAAGAAGCTGAAAGGGTCATTTTGGCAAAGGTAGAGAATGAGAAGAAAGCTCAGGAAGAGCTGCAGCTAGCTCGGCTTGAACAACTTCAGCAGATGATGGAAAAGCTTGGGCACCAGGTTTCTGTCATGGAAAAGAAGGAAGCCGATCGGTTGACAGAAGAAAAGAAGGAGGAGGAAAGAATGAAAGAGGAGAGGGCACGGAACATGGAGAAAGAGGCTCTACAGCGGATGAGAGACGAAAAGGCTCTCCAAGAGAAGGCTGAGGCTGAAAGACGAGCCGAGGAAGAGAGATTGAGGTTGAAGCAAGAGTGCGAAGAGAAGGAGAGAATCGAAGCCGAAATGAGGGAGGCTATCCGAATCCAAGAAGAGGAACGGATCCGGGAAGAGAAAATGACACAAGAACGGGAGCGTCTACTACAGCAAACCATTGAAGATGCCAAACGACAAGAAGCCAGTCGGCGAGCAGCAGATGAGGAGATTCGCAGGCGAGTTGATGAAATGGTCAAACAGAGACTAGATGAGAAATTCAAGGCGGAAAATGAAAGAGTCTATCATGACCTACGACGACACACCAACGGAACTCTAGCTGATCTCCAGATCAACACCATACAGGGACATCAAAGGCCAAGATTTCTGGTTGGAAACCAACCTCAAGCCCTACCAGATCCATCAAATGAGCTGCCAGCTTCCAATCCATTTTCCAACAACCGGCTCCAGATTCCCTTCCAACCTCACATTCGGGATTCACGATCTTCACAGGAGGCTTACCAGTTTGCAGGACTTGGGGGGAAGCAATTTTTCGGCGAAGTACAGCAGCACGACAGTTGGGCGCATGAAGACCAGGCACAGCTTCGGTCGCATCCTTCAATGTACTTCCCGCCCCAGCAATACTTTTCCACTGATGATGAATCCACGGCATCATCTGTCCCGCAAACCCCAAGAAGCTTCAACCGCCCCCACCGAGGCTCCGATTCCAACTTGAACGTTTCTGCATTGTCTCCTCGAAATCCGTACCGGGAACGACAACAACAAAGGATAGTTCCCGAAAGAACCCCGATACCCCAGTCGGACCCCGGAGAGTCTGTCCAACAATACTATAATACGACCCATAGTCTGGCAGACCATGCTAGTAATGAGGATACCCAATCCGGCGCCACTTTTCCGGGAGATTTTTCAAATAGAAATGGATCACATGTGATCCAAGGAGAGCGCATTTATACCCCAGATGGCTATGTGACAGCTCGCGGCGGGGCAAGCGTCCAGAGTCTGGAGTCGCCGACACAGCCCATTCACACACCCCCTTCTAGCTCTGGGCTTGGGAATTCTGGCCATCTAACCGACATCGAGCATCAAACCCAGTGTGATAAAAATAGACAGGAAGTCCATGGCAACATGGCCGGAGACAGTGGTAGCAGAAGTGAGCCTAGCACGGGAAGTGGTGCCAGGGTAATGAGCGAGGAGTTCTTGAGAGACCAATCAACCCCAGAAGGGCAGCGCATTCGCAATCAACCAAGGCAGATGCAGCCACCTCCATCTGGACCTCCAGCTCCTACGCCTCCTCTTTCAGCACCACCACAGCCAAGCAGTTGGCAAGATTCCCAGGAATCCCAGGTATTCAACGGTCGCCGACCCGCCTCTAGAGAGGTTGCTGGCTTCCCACCATCGTTCATTAACCGAGAATCGCCTCAAACCTCGCAGCAGCTCCAGTTGAGCTCTACCAACGGGATGCTGAACAATGTTCCTTATATAATGGTTCCTTTAATTCCAGGGTGTCCTATCCAATTTAGTTCACCAGCACAACAAGCTGCAGTGTCGCAGACTTCGGTGGGGCATGGGCGCAGGGCGCAGGCACATGCAGGAAGTTCAGTTTTTGTGAACGGTCTATAGAATGTCTCGGAATTTAATGTATTGAATTTGCGTCGGTAGTCTTAGGTATCTCGATAACCTTTTGGTAGAACCTTGTGGGGAATAGATTGAGGATACTTTTTAATTTCAAATCATATCAACATGCTCAACATTGAACAAAAGTCTCTAAACAAGCTAGGCCAGTGGTTTTCGATCCCTGCATGCGAAAATACGTGATGAGGGCTTGCATGAAGGTAAAACTTAAAGCTGTTCCCGCCTGTCTCCAAACCGATCCAAGTTCCTCTAAGTAGACCTAAATACCTTCTCATTATGGTACGTTTGAGTCTTACCCGGGACAGCACCATCTGTGTCCTCTGCGAACTCATACAACGGTTCAAAGTACTCAACGTCTTGTCGCAGCATGTACTTTTTGACATACCACGGAAACTTCCTGACGTAGTAACCTGCGTGCTGTCGGTTCCTCATGCTGAAAACGTTATCCAACTCCTCCAGTGTGAGGTTTTTGGTCTCTGGGAGGAAGAAATAGGCGAAGATCCATCCAAAAATGTTCCAGCCTGCATACCAACAGAAGGCCCCCGTGTCTCCAAATGCATCGACCAGTTTTGGCCAGGTGAGACTGATGATGAAGTTGAATCCCCATGTGATTGCCGTGCTAGACGACATACCAATGTCTCGGATATGAAGGGGGAATGCCTCAGCACTGTACGTGAACGGCACTGGTCCTTCTCCTGGAGAGTAAACTGCCATGAACAAATAGAGGCCCGTAGTGACACATGCCAACCTGGTCTGCTGATCATTAATAAGGAAGGTGAACCCCGTAAAAAATAGGCAAATTGCCATTAGAGGGAATGTGACAAGGAGCAGATTGCGTCGGCCGAAGGTGTCAATGGTATATATTGCTGGAATCGCAAATAGCCAATTAATCAATCCACCACCCATGGACACCAGTAGTGCCGCAGATCTTGAGTATCCACTGGCAATGAAAATGGAAGTCGAATAGTATGCAATGACATTCACACCACAAAATTGTTGCATAAACTGGTGTCAAGTTAGATATGCTGAAGCGTGTTCGTATTACAAACTTTACTCACCATGCAAAACCAAGCGCTCTGGGCGGCGCGTCTGTTGCGGCGGACAGTGAAAAATTCCTTCAGAAGGTTTCTTCCTTCTCTCTGCTTCTTTTCTATTTGCAAGAGTTTGTAGGCGTAGTACATATCACGGGTTGCCTGAATGGGGTGGTGTCGCAAGCGCGTCACTGATCGGTACGCCTTGTCATAGCGACCTTTCTCCATGTACCACCGAGGGCTCTCGGGGCAGAAGTAGACTTGAACCATGACTATAAGGGGAGGGATCGAGGTAGAAGCCAACATCCATCGCCACTGAGAGTTTTGCCCCAGGAAGTCGGTGTTTTGGAATGCGACTGATACGATGAAACCAAGAGCAATCCCAAAGGCGGTCCACATCTTGAAATGTCGTCAACACCAACGCAGCAGCGCTTTTACTTTGAGAAGACATACCTGCCACATCATGGTAAGAGCTCCGCGAATGTTCTTGGGCGTGGATTCGGCAGAGTATACTGGGGTGGTACTGGATTTGGCACCTACTGCGAATCCAAGCATAAAACGTGCCGCAAGCAAATTGCCCCATCTGTGTCCAGTCAGTGTAAGAAATATGAAATGGGATAGTCAAAACGCACGATTCGCAGACAGCCATCCAAAATCCGGTAACTACTGAAACGAAGCAAGAAAGAAAAATTGTCCCTCGTCGCCCGAACCACTTGTTGAGAATCGGATTGGTCCAGCATCCAACAAGAGCCGAGCAGAGGTACGGCGCTCCGTTGAGAAGACCTCGCATCCATAGATTTGTAATGTCAAATTCTTGATAGTAGAACTCCTATACTTTCGATTAATCGACGTAAAACTTTGGTGGACTCGCCATCAGTACCTGGGCGCCGTTGACGGCTGTTTGATCCATTCCCTGAACAATTGCAGAGCCTGCGCACAAGGTGCATAGAAAATACAGCATGAATGGTTGGTGCCAACGGTTAGTTTCTTCCTTCCGGAGGATCCTTTTCTCGTCTTCGTTGAGGATGTCGATGTTCTCAAATCCACCCTTCTTATTGCTCACCTGGGCGATAAGAGCTCCCTTTCGGAAATACTCGCGGTGTTCGCTCAGTCCTTTCTCTTCAACAAATCCATCCACATCTGCCAATAACTCCTCTCGGCTCATATCGGCCAATGGATTGCGCAGCAGAGCTGCCGTAGTGGATTGTCTACGGCCCTCGTGGAACTTTTCTTCGTTGGTGCCATTGCTACTTGAGTTTCGGTTGGGTTGATCAATGTTTGAGGATGACTCCTCATCTGACCTTGGAGGTGGCATTTTTTCAAGCTATCAATGTATTAATTAGGTGTGTAGTTTCCGATCAAATATGAATGAAACGAACTTGGCATGCAGTAATTCTTGAGTATCCAAGGGTCAAAACAACGCAGAAGTACGGCGAACTTATAGATCATACTGCCCCCTCCCAACCTGCAAGGCAATAATTCGGCGAACCAACATGTGTGCAATTTGGTGTGTGTATTTGTGGAGACTTTGTTGCTTGCCAAGATGATCAACAATGCTCAAGAAAGCCATATGGTTCAACGGCTCAAGCTTCGGTGAAATGAAATCTCGGCGGCTTAGCTATGACGCCATCCTCAGGCACTTTTCAAGCAGCCAAGAGATAACTCTTCTAAATGAGTGGCTCGCATCGCCAACTCTTGAAGTCGACATTGGCAGCTGACGCGTTGATCGACGAAGGGACAAGAGGCAAACTACGAGCAGGATTGCGCAGATTCAATAATGCAAAATCTTGAAATCTTGGTCTTTTATTGTGAGATACCTCGCGAGAAAAAAAAACAGTTTTTACGAAAAGAATCATCAGCCAGCTATGTACGGTTTTGGAACGCTTCTCTAATCCATGAATTGAGTAGGTCTTCACTTGCTATTTGCCTATATCGTTTTGGCTTAGCACAATAAACCTCGAAGAACACAGTGTTATTCATCCAATACAAATCAAACTCCACTTTATCCAGAAAAGAACATTTTGGGCCGGCCAAAACGATCGTGAAATTTATTTAAGCTTAATTCACGCGCCAATCCAGCGATGAGAGAAGTCCTTTTAGAATGTGGCTTGCCAAGCTTGTCTTGAGTCTCGGCATGCGTCACAATCTCACGCGATAGACTGGGCGGTTCCACGTGTGACGTCAAGACAATTGGACAACCCTATTGTGTCGATTGTTTGTTTCTGCTGCCTATTTGAACTCGGAAATGATGCCCAAAATTCTCATTTTGCCAATCACGGCACACAATACGATTCATGTTCAGCAACTTGCAGGCGTAGTGGGGCAGCACATTTCACAGCTCACAAATTAGGACCAGAGCCAGTTTTAGAGGATATAATTATATTGCATTATGCATACAACACTAACTAAGCTAGAGCTTACTCAGAAATGGGCTGGGCAGAGCCACCGCCAGAGAGCTTAATGGTCTTGCCAGATAGCCAGCGGTTCTTAGTGGCGCTGGAGTTGTAGTAAAGGTTGTATCCGTTGCTGAAAATGTTGGAGAGGGTCTTGTCGCTATCAGTGAAGTTCTGGACAGTGGTAGCAGCAGTCAGGGTCCAGTTGCTAGTCTTGTCAAGGGCAACATCAAAGCTAGCGCTTCCGTATCCGGAGTAAGCAGTTCCGGTCCAGGAGCTGTAGGAGTTCAAAGTCCAGGAGATGGAGCTTCCGTTGTAAGCGACCAGATCTCCAGTAAGAGTAGACTCCTTAACCTTAGCGGTAACGATAGCGGGCTTCAGGCTGGTGTTGTCTTCGTAGCTGGCGTAGCGGTTGAAGTCCTGGGTGATTTGGGAGAAGTTGGCAGAAACGAGAACACCAGAGCTGTGGTTGATCTGAGTGTTGTCAATAGTGACATCGATGATGGTGTTGCCGAACCAGAGACCGGGAATGGTATCCTTAAGGGTGGTGATCTTGGAGTCCTTGAGGACCAGCTTGGCACCAGAGGTTCGCTCTGATGAGCTGAAGATAGCAACTCCACCGAGAAGACCAGCAGTAGCATCGCAGTTGACGAGGGTGGCGTTTTGCTTGCCATCCATGAAGACAACAGGGCCATTTTCAGCGTGAGAGATGACATTCTCGGCGTAGATCAATCCCAGAGCATAGAAAGTAGCAGATCCAACTCCAGCGACGTGCGAGATCGAGTCATAGACGTAAATGTCACCAGCAGGGCCGTCGCCAGAGAAAGCAGAGGAGCGAGTGCCACCAGAGTAGTGGTGAATGTTTCGGCCAATGATGGTTCCGTTGCCGGAGGCGTAGAGGCCGTGGGAGACGGGTCCGCTGGCAAACAGCCAGGCATTGTTGATCTTAACAGTGGTGCCTGTGCCGTAGGCGTAGATGTTGGCCGCTCCGTTGTGCACTGTGATGTTGACATGTTCCAAAGTGGCAGTGGAAGCGTTAGCCTGGTTAAAAAGTTAGCAATCCATGTGATGCAATCCATTGACTGTAGGCAGGTTTGCAAGCGGCGAAAACATACCACGTTGACGGCAGCGTTGAACCCGTAGAAGCTAGCCTCGTTGAGGTTCGTCGAGTAACCCTCCTTGAGAATGTTGACATGAGAGGCAGTCAGGCTAGCCCCCTCAGAGACAAGGATGACACTCGTGTCGTTCTTGTTCACGGAGTAGGTCTTGTGAGAGAGCTTGTTAGAGCCGGAACTGAAGCTGAGAAGTGAATCAACTATTTTGAGCACAATTGATTAGTGGCTTTACTTTAATAAGCGGCGAAGAATTGGCAACATACTGTCTCGTGGCTGAGAGGAAATGAACGGGATGTTGTAATCAGCCAGAAGTGCATCATCAGCTACCCAATCACTTGGAGAAATGGTATCCGAGGGATCATTAATAGTGATTGCGGCAGCTGCGGCTCGGAGGAGCGCGGCAAGAACGAAGTAGGAAGCCATTGTAGATGTCAACAGAGAGGAGAAAGTCGGAGCTGGAGTTGGAGCTGAGTTGCCTGCTTGAGTCCAGAAAACATTGTTCCCAAGGACACATCTTCCTCAAGTTATATAATGAAATTCCCAACGCTGTCCAAATGCCATCATGATGAAAGTTTACGCAAGCGCAACTACACCAAGGGGGCTCGAGCAGGGATGTGGCATCGGGATGTGGCCTACGATATACGCTCGGCTCCCCACATACTTTCCCCGCAAGATCGTCCGACAAAACAGGCACAGCAAAGAGCCAGAGGCCACGGACAGCGATTCTGTGAACTGGGATGACGAGTTTACCTCGCGATCTACTCTATTTCCCCGCGTCCCGCAGTTTAATGTTCTAGTATACCCCGGACAACGTCGGTTCGGGTCCGCTTTACGATCAAGGAGCGGAGATCTCAAAACGGAGCCACTGCCGAGGCGCCAGAGGCGATGATCGTTCTTGGTATTCCTTTTTCGCATTCATTTCATTCATTTAGTTAATTTCCAGCCTAGGTGGTGTGGTACGCGTATTGACGTTTATGCACCACAATGGCATAAGTGTGTGTGTACACCAACCCAACCAGTTTCACATTTGCAACTCAAAATGGACAAATCCAACCAGCGGGTGGCTTCTATTGGCTCGGGACCGGGAAATTACCACGCCTTGCGGTTGTATGGACGAGTCTAATTTGCTCGGTTTCGCTCATGGGTTGAGCACCAGGGCGTCGTCTGTCCACGGTTCGGATGAACGCTTCCCCCACCCACTAACCGGGACGCTTTGGGAAGCCCTCATCTCCCAAGGGCTCAAGGCCATACATCGGCAGCAAGGCACGAGTGCGGACCACCCGATGAATTGAGTTCGACGAATCGTAAAAATACTGATCCTTCTGGGTTACTAGTGCTCAAGTCGTCGGCGTGACCTCTTCTTTTCGATCCCAGCCCCCGCGTCGGTGAGCATGCGTCGTCATCATCCAAGTCCTTTAATACTGTATGCCTCTTTTTTCATTCAACCCCAGCCAAGAGATAATTTCCCATCCCCGGCAAACAGTCGCATTCAACATGGCATGTAACCCAACTTGCTTTGCATAACTATGCGCATCTCTCCGGGATTATTTGTCTGCCAATGACCAACCAGCTGGACGGAGACACATGTAAAAGCACATCAAATCTACTTACCGTACACTACTCCTAACGCTATTGCAGGGACTACCTCTTTCACCATGCATCTATCCATGCTGCGTGTGATGAAATTAAACCCTCAATCCTTCATTGCGGTACGTGGGCCACTTCAATCACGATGGCTTCATCACTCCGCCTCAAGAACCCAAAAAAGGATGCCCATTGTTCCGATACATTTATCTTGATTTTACATCATATCCCAGAGCGCGCATCCAATCAGAGACATCACGATGCTTACAACAACCAGCCATTGTTGTGTAATGCGTTAGCCTGTCGGACAGAATTCCGTTGCTGCCCCACTTGAAATGATTATATCTTGAAGGCCTTCGGAAATCACTTCCCGATGGCAACGTAGACCTGTAATCACCGCACAAATTCTTGTTTGTTGTTCAAAAAATGGCCTCAAAGGACTCTCATCAGGTTGCCGACCGCGGCCTGCTCGCAGACCAAGGTACCGCTCGGCTCTATACCCTAAACCCCGCTCCGTCCATAGAAGCTTTCAAGACTATCTGTTCCCAGACAGCCACGAAAGAGCAATACCCCTTGGCCACAAGTATTGAGAAGAATGTCCCAATTTACGAATTAGCGGATTTTTCTACCTTGTCTGAAGAGCAGAAATTGGCCTTGCAGGATGAGTGGTATCGCGTGCTTATTCAAGGGCCCGGAGTCTTTGTCACAACCGGCTTGTACACGGATGAAAGAGTTATCGACGAGGCCACAGAGACATTCCATGATATAATCAAGCAGGAAAAGTTAGCTTCCAAAACCCAGGGAGACCACTTTGCTGGCGCTGGAAAGAATGATCGTATTTGGAACTCTTTCAGCAAGCATGGGCTGACTAACCCGGCTTCGTTCCTACAATACTACACAAACCCTTATCTTGACCTGATCTGCGGCTCTTGGCTGGGACCTGGCTATCGCCTTACCTCCCAAGTTAACAACGTTAAGCCCGGTTCTGGTCCACAGGTCTCGCACCGAGACTATCACTTGGGTTTCATGTCTGCCGAACGATGCGGCGGGTATCCACGGGCAATGCAAGTCGCCAGCCAATGCCTGACGCTCCAGGGCGCTGTTGCCCACGTGGATGTGCCCCTTGAAAGCGGGCCTACGCGGCTGTTGCCCTTTAGCCAGACATTTTCGGCTGGATACATGGCATATCGGCTACCGCAGTTTGATGAGTACTTCCTCCAGAACTACATTGCACTGCCTCTCAAAAAGGGCGACGGTATCTTCTTCAACCCAGCTCTGTCTCACGCTGCGGGAGAAAATGTTTCGGCGGACATCAACCGCCTGGTGAATCTTTTGCAGATCAGCAGTGCGTTTGGTAAGCCAATGGAGACAGTCGACGCTTTACCTTTGGTTGAGAAGACTTGGGACGATTTGGTAGCTCTTTACAAGAAAGACGGTCTGACTAATGATGTCAAGACATTTGTTGGCATCGTTGCGGAAGGATATCCCTTCCCGACCAACTTGGACAACAACGCCCCCAAGTCAGAGAGCATGGCCCCTGATTCGGAGCAGGATGTCCTTCTCAGTGCCCTCGTTTCTGGAAAGAGTAAAGCTGATGTCTTGAAGGACTTGGAAACTTTCCGGGAAAATTCGAAGGCATAATATTTTAAGCTAGAGGAATGAATAATGACATTTTATTATTTGAGGCTTAGACCTTGAATTCTTAAGTCATGTTGACTTTCTTGCGCGGTTTACTCCTCGTGTTTCCTTAACTGGTATATTTTAACAATGACTGTGCAGTAGACTTGGCAAAACCCCGAAAACTTTCAAATGCGGTTGAGTCATGTCCTTCCAGCCACCTGCTTCCAATCGTCACCTGATCTTTACCTACGCGGATAAACAATGTAAATGCAAAAGCTTCTTTTTCTTCCTTCGTTTCCATGTGTCCCTCGCCAGACTTTCCAATCTCCATTTCTCGCTTCTTTCGCCTACGCCATGCTCGCGCCCACACCTTGTCAGGTGCTCTCCCAGTACCTTGAAGAAGTGCTTGATCCCACTCCCAGGATTCCAGATCCAGCTTCCCTATTGCGCTGCTGAGACTTGTTGCAAAATCCCCAATCTTCTTTGGGAGAGGAAAGGCGGCAACCTCAACTTCGGTGATCTCAGGCAATGTGCTCTTCGCCACGGCTGTATTGATGCCGCGAGCGACATCTCGCGTTGGTCTCATCGCCCTAAAGCTCCAGGCAACAGCCCACCGCCGTGTTTTGGACCCCTGGACAAACTCCGTGACGGCGTAGTTGTTGATGTTGTTTTTGTGCAACTTCTCGACAAAATCTGTCAAGCTGGAGAGGAATCCAAACATGGCGGTATACCACTGAATCCTTTCCCGAAATACGAGGGACTCCTTGAGGATACGATCAACAAAAACCGCCTCGCCACCCTCCGTGACCATTTCCACTTTGGCACCCGTACAAGCACTGAAAGGGGGCCGGGACTTTTGCGCTGCACTTGCGGTCATATCCTCCTCAGATTTATAAAATGGAGGGTTGTTCATTGTGAAATCGATAGAATCGATATCGAGATCATCCAAGGGGATCAGAGAGTCAGTAGGCTTTCGAGAAACAACATTGATGCGATGCTGCAAGTTGTTCAAGGCCACATTTTTCTTGGCATATTCCAAGCTCTTTTCATCAATATCTTCAAGTGGTTAACTTTGTGTCTGGTCCTAAATCAACTTGGAGTCTTCATACCAGTAGCAATGAATGACCAAGGTCTTTCAGTGCATCCGAGAAGGGGGTATATACAGCTTGCTCCAGTGCCGATGTCTAAACCGACAGCCTTCCGGCCTGGCTTTTCATAAGAGGTGCTGTCAAGCAATGCTTTGAGCCATAGGAGGTAATTATGCCGATTTGTGACCTAGATAATTATGAGAACAGTTGGCCGGCGTTCCTGGTGGAGGCAACCTACAGGGGGACACAGTCGATCATCGGGGAGCTCAATCTTTAGGTCAAAATCCAGCTTCAGCAATGTCTTGGTCAGCTGCATGACACATTTCGGGTCACTGAAAAATTCGGCGGTTCGTTTGTTCCACCTAGAAAACCAAAATGAGAAGGATTGAGTGGAAGGGGTGGAGAAAATCAACATACACTTTGGCGAAACTTGAATCTAGCTTGGCCAACTCGTCAAAATCTGGTGCTTTCTTGTAGAGCGCGGCGAAGTGCTGATCACGGGCGGCATCCTCATCGGACATGCTAGCATTGTTTCCGGACGCCATAGTTTTATCCGTAGCTGTATTCGCATTCGAATTTATTAACCGGTCATGAGATTGGTTACCAGCCTTGCGCTTTTTGCCCATGTTGAAGGGATAAATAACAGGGGTCGCGACTTGATAACCGCCTCTAGGGTGGTGTCAAGTGAAAACAACGCGGTCTTGTTCCCTGGAATTGTGCTTTCACAAAATTAGTTATGCTGGCCCCACGACACCTCTGCAGGCTGCAAGCCCATCAGCGCCAAGTCATCCTGCACCAACGGATTTGAACAACAGATCAAAAATTGCTCGGGTCACATGCGCCACCTGCCAGCGGATGCGTAAAACAAAAACAAAAAGTATTCATGATGTATTCTATGAAGTGCAAGGCAAATTGGTCGCCAGCTTGCTAAAGCCAAATGCTCGAGAGAATATGACATAAACGAGAAAGAAAATGCAATGAGCGAGGCTTCGTTACAATCATGTCCTCATACAATAATATCATCACCATGACACCATCCATCTACCAGAGCAGCACCCGCCATCGCCATCCTTCTAGCGCATGCATATCCTTCTCATTAATTTCGGGGTCACCGTCTCCAATGCGCTTGGTGAGCTTTTTGAGGCGCTTTTGCACCGTTTTGGCGACGCGAATCGAAACCTCGTTTGAAAACACGTACAGCACAGCAAAGACAACAAACGCTAGTTTAGCGAGGTGACCACTACCAAAAACGTTGTCCTTGATGTGCTCAAGGAGGCCCTGAGATCTTCGGAAGGCATACTCTGTGTCATTTGCAGAGGTTTGCGACTCCTCATCATGAGTTCGGCGGAAGAATCTCCTAATGAATGGGATAAAGGTCGCGCTAGATGACGGTCAGTGTGATGGGCTTCATCGTGGCGGTAATCAGTACTCACATGGCACCTCCGATAATCCACCTTCGCCAGCGATGGCTCTCGGCTTGTTTTGCAATGCCGCGCACTTCATCATGTAGCACCTTCATGTCGTTCAAAAGCACCCAGGTTTGATCGCGCATGCGGCCTTCCAACTCATAAGGCGCCAGCGCAGAGTCCCCGCTTTGGAGCTGTCGTCGAATGCTGAGGTACTCGCGCAGACCAAATTGGCAATTGGTCTTGAGAGCCCGAAGGTCCCGGAGCGATGTGGGAGCCATGGTGGGCACGAGCTGGGACTGAGGGTGCACTGTCTCGGTCATACCACCAGGTATTTTGCTGCCCATCTTTTCCGGATCATAATCTTGGGAAGTCTGCGGGTTTGATGCAGGACGGAGCGGGATGCCGGTTGCTGAGACTCCAGGGCCAGGCGCAGGGCCTGTCGCAGCCGAAACGGGAGGGTGATCCTGAGGGTTGTATGTTTGCGTGTAGGTCTGAGAGCCATAGTTCTGAGTTCCTGAAGCGTAATTCTGGGGGTTGTAGGTTTGCTGGTGATAGTCTTGGGGGTTGTAGTTTTGTGGATTATAGCTCCCGGAGGCATAATCCTGCGGGTTGTACCTCATCTGACTATAGGTATCTGCCCAAGGCGAAGGTTGAGGTTGTGATTCAGACTTCCCTGGAAGCGGGTAGGAGTTTGCCCTCACGGGTGATGGGCTTCTGCTTCGAATGGGCTGGGGATCCAGGGCCCTCATGGGCTCTCTAGACTTGGGAGATTTGTTCGACATTGTTGTGGCGGCCCGACGCCGAAGGAAGCGGTGTCAAGACCCAAGAAGCGAGGATCAGTGGAGTTGATGGGGAGGCGGCAACAATGCACGACACACAACGAAAATTGGGGAATGTTTTGGCAACCTTCTTCTGATTGAGAAGGATGAGAGTTTCTCACCGAATATCGACAGCGAAGTCACAATAAATGAGACGTTGAAGAGGCTGGTGAAAATAAGCGATGTGAGGCGACAACGTGGATGGTCAGAGAGCGGCCCATGACACCGTCGCTCGGCAAAAGGTGGGGAGACGGGAATGGATGAGGCTGGGGAAGCGGGTGCAATGCAATGTGGCAAAACATATGCTCCTAAGTAGGTTACCGGTCAAAGCGGAGTCTCTCCCGCGCCCCCTATGAAGCTGCTGTTCAATCCTCAACACCAGATGCAATCATGACGCTGCAGCTCTCACCATAGTCTTTCGCGTCGCAAAGCTAGATACATGCGCTGTGCGCTCCCAATAGATCCCTCCATCTGCATCTCCGACCGCATTTTCCCCAATAGAGTATCCTGCATCGCCAGGCCAAACCCACCCCAGATTCTCCGGAGCTGCCCTAGGCTCTGGCGCGACGATGTAAAGATGCCAGCAAAAGCCAAAAACAAAACCCCGGTCTGGCTTTGGCCAAGCATCGCCTGAACATAACGGAACAGAGTCTCTAAAAATCGCATAATTAGACCCAGGAGATGTGGCGAACATCCAAGGCCCCGGTCGTTGTCGAGTATCACGCACACCGCATTCATGAGGCCACCCCAACTGTTGACCGCACGGCGCGGATCCGGGCCCATCACAATCTGCTGCTCAGCAAGTCCAAACATGTCCAATCTTCCAGTAAGCGAGTAGTCCTCAAGATGGCCGAAGATGAAGTCAATGGCGTGGCGCAGCATAATTTCTGGCATCACCTCAGCTGGGAAGAAATTATCAAGATCCAGAATGCTGTGTCGGACAACGTGCTCCGTTCGTGGCAAGAGATCAAATAGTATTCCTTGGGAGATGGGGAATTGGAATTCGACGCCAGTGTTCCTTGATATGACAGTAACAATGGCGTCGTCTCCTCGGAAATTGGTGAATTCGGGGCATGTCGAATGTCCCAAGTCAAGACCAAACCTCACAGTATCTCGGCGCATGTTGGTGGGGCGAGGTGCTTCTGGTCCCATGTCACGGTTGAAGGGAAGGCTGTCATCGTCAAGAAAACATGCTTCAGCGTGATGCAACGAGTTGTATTGGCTGTATTCGTGGTGAACTCGCTGTGCTTGCCCGTAAGATGAAATACGATGTTGAAATTCCATTTCAAAAAGTGACGGGAAGGATGGCCAGTTGAGATACCATACAAAAGAAGACGGGGATAAATGCCATTAGACATGTTCAAATAAACCCACCACGAAATCCTTGAACTCTCTATATATAGACTAACAGTCAAGGCTGTGCGCCTACATAATTGTTCGTTTGCCATTGATTGTATCCCTTGTGAACGAACTACTATAGGGTGAGGAGCAAACATGAGCGACTGGCTCGTGTTCCCTGCTTCCATGAAGCATCTTGTCAAACTTCTGTAGAAATAGCTCCATCAGTTTGAGCAATCAATCGCCATTTCGCAATCGCCTCCTGAGGTGCGGACAAGGCGTACTTGGTTAAACGAGGTGTGAGACGAGGAGTGCGCTGAGGGTGATTGCGGTAGCAGCAGCACAGCCATACAGGATCTGAGAGGTGAAGGAAGGCCCCACTAATTTGGAGGGCACTTGTCTGCCATCGAACGTGATAAGATGACAGGTAGCTTTAAAATTTAATTTCTAGGACTTACCGATTAAAAAATATGAAAGAAAAAGGAAAAACAGTAAAAATATATTTTAAATGATAATTGAATATCTCAGAGTACTTTTATTCTCACATAATATATCATACACATAAATCTGTCACAGCTTTAATCAGGGTAGGTACAAATGCCCTAGCACAATCGTTGAAGATTCAGTGCTGGAGCTCCAGCCACAGGACCAATCAAAGCCACGAAATGGATGATTCAGCACGGCTATTCTTGGGTGACCACAGCCCTGCGATCTGCCAAGGACGATACTGCCTGGAGCTTGTCCCCAGCTCCCTCGACCTCTGTTGCTTCTTTCTCTCTCACACTCTCGTTTCACCCACACTCCCCCGGCGGCGCACCTGCACCCAAAGAAGTCTTTCGATCATGGCCCTCAAATAATCTCAGAACGGAATCTTCAAGTGAAGCCTTTCATTTTTTTTTTTTTTTTTAAATCCTGGTTTTGTTTTCCTCCCAAATTCATGCTGCAATGGCTTACACGCCTGAGATCGGCACTGGGAACCACGACTGGTTCGCACTCATACCATATGAGGCAGCCTTGGGGGACTGATCGTGTGTCTACGGTTGGATGGATAAGGTTCATGGTATATCTGGGTACCGAGTGACGTTCCTTTCTCTCTCTCTCTCTCTCTCTCTCTTTTCCTTTGGCCCCTCCCTCTTCGGCCTTTTTGTCCTGTCCTCCCTCGCTCCTCTCGAGTATAAGTATCTCGTCTTCCCCCTCTTCCTCAACCTCTCTCGGCAGTCTCGATATCCTCTCTTCTCTCTCTTCATCCTTAATCCTCACTCCATTCTTCAATCTGCTCATTATCTCTTGTCTACCTTCTTGCTTGCACGCGGGACTACATTGCCGACTCGTTCTTTCACTGGATCGCACCTTGTGCCATTCCTCTTGACATCTCTGCCTCTATTCCTCCCCCTCCACTCTATCCCGAGTGCCTCCATCTCCCACTACCTCCCTCATCCCCTCCCACTTTTGCATCCCTGCCTGGCTCTTCTCGTGTTCTTATCCTGTCCTACCTGACGTACACCTTCATCCCGTCGTCTGTCATACACCATGGATGTTGCACACAAGATTGAGTACAGGCTCCGTGATCTTCCTACTCGGGCCGTTACCTTGTTCCCAAACCAAGCTCTGGTTCAACGGGATGTCAAGGGTATCGCTTTGAAAGTATGTTGCTCATCACACTGACCCTGGTGGCTTGTACTAACACCTCTACTCAAGACGGGTATCAATGAGATAACCATTGTCGGCCTTAGTCCTACCACCAACAAGGACTCTGTGAATGTTGAGGGCAATGGCGATGCCACCATCATTGGAATTACCACCGAACGCTCCGATAACAGGGAACTGTTTGGTGATGTATACTCAGACGAGGACTTGTCCGAAGAAGATGACTCTGACTCTGACTCTGATGATGAATCTGACGAAGAAAAAGAGCAACCTCGGTTGCTTGAGGTCAAGATGAAACTCGTTGAGCTTCGTGATGACCTCCTACGTGCACAGGAAGTCATCGCAAATGGCAAGGAGCGAGTTGAGATCCTTGACCAGTACTGCAGGTCTCTCGAAACAAGAGATCATGTGGACCTGCAAAAAGTGATGAATACCTACAAACAAGAGCGCGAGAAGGCACACGTGGACCGGATGGTCGGCTTGGCTGAAGAACGCAGCATCAGCATGGCCATTGACAAAGCTTCCAAAGAGCACGCCAGGTTGCTCAAAATAGAAAAAAAGCAGAAAGGCAAAGCAACCAAAAATAAAGCCCGGGTCCAGAAGTTGAGACAAAAGCGAAGGGATCAGCGTGCTAGAAGACGTGCAGATGTTCTCAACCAACAGCAGAAGCGCCGTATTGAGAGGGAGCTTGTCTGGCCCAAATATGTTTATACTGTCACTATTCAGATTGAGGTGAATGGTTCTTTTACTCCAGCATCATCGCGCCGTGGATCTGTCTCCAGTGAGGTTGATCTTCCAATGAGATCTCCCAGCAGAACCATGGATGTTGATGAACCCGGTCCATGCGACTTGGTGCTCTCATACATTACGGACTCTGCATATTGGACACCCAGCTATGACCTTCAGTTGTCGACACCAAGCTCAACTGGTTCGCTATGCTTTGATGCGTGCCTCAACAATACTACCTCTGAGACATGGGAGAATTGCAAGATTACTCTCTCGACCTCTCAGGCGACTTCATTTGGATCTAATGATATCGTCCCTATTCTCCGACCTTGGAAACTCAAGATGGCACCAAAGCAAAGTGTACGTGAGTCAACCCCGCCCAGCATCACCGAGAGTATCCAAGAGCTCAAGGAGCGAGTGATTGTTCGCATGGGCAAACCGAACTTTGTCCCTCAGCCAAGATTGGCAATGTTTGGCAGACAAGACGAATTGGAGCGTCGCCCGGCCTTTGTCGCGGGTCCTATAGATAATGTAGGCCACAGCGATTTTGCAGCCCAAGACTACCAAATGCAACTCATGTTGTTGGAGCAACAGAACAAGAAGCGTCTGATGATGGCAAGGCAAGAGGTTCCCCCAACCGGTCTCTACAACCCGATTCAGCAGCAGATGCAACAACAGCAGATGCAACATCAGCAGCAAGTGCAACAGCAACAGCAACAAATGATGCAACAGGCGCAGAGGCAAGCACAGTCTGCACAGCAGCAGCAAATGGCACAGCAGCAGCAAATGGCACAACAGCAGCAAATGCAACAGCAGCAGATGCCCCCACCTCCTGTGCCTCTGAATGTCCAGCAAACGCCCCAGCAGGGCAGTTCCGGGTCTCCTGTGGTCTTTGGCCTCGGGGATGACGAGTACCTATCACCAGATGCACAGCCAGCCCTGGACTTCCAGCAGTCTCTTATTGATGAAACCGGCTTCACCACAACCTATGACCTGCCTGGGCTCAAGACGTTGTTGCCTAAGTTCACAGCCACCAAGCAGCGTGTTGCCCGCGTCAACTTTTCGAGCGTCTACTTTGGTCACACGGTTGTGGCCAAGTACCACGCTGCCGCCTATCTCAAGACGCGGCTTAGAAATACGAGCAAGTGGACGTTGCTCAAGGGGCCCGGCACGCTCACATTGGACGGCAGCTTCATGGGCAAAGTGACGATTCCCCGCTGCAGCTCGGGCGATACTTTTGGCCTCAGTTTGGGAGTCGACCCGTCGATCAAGGTCTTGTACCCCAAGGCCGACGTCAAGCGATCGACAGCTGGGATGTTTAGCAAGGAGGATAGCTCGCAATACTCTCGCAGCATTCTCATCCACCATACAAGAGCGACGGCCAACAAGCCGGCGAACGTCATTGTCTTGGATCAGATCCCTGTGTCTGAAGATGAAAGGCTGCGCGTCGATCTTGTCGCACCCCAAGGTCTCACTACCGATGGACCCCGCATATCAACTGGGCTTCCAGGCCGGGAGACCTCCGCAGGTAAGGATTGGGGCAAAGCCACAGCTGGTCTGAAGCCAAATGGATCGGTCAGCTGGGAGCTCACTCTGAACCCGGGGAAATGCGTCAAGCTGCCACTCGAGTACACGGTTTCGCTGCCAGTTGGTGAAATTGCACAAGAGTGTTCCAAATCATGATCAAGGAGCTTGGCTGACTCGTGGCTGAGACATGCCTCTCTCTTGTCCCTTGCTCGTCTTTGCTTTTTTTGACCTTGTGATCCGTTTAGCTTATCCAAGTGCGTTGCAAACTCACTTGTTTCTCTCATATATGATCAAAAATAGCTAGAATATACCTCATGTTTCAAGAAGCATGTCAGCTATTGTTTTTGGATGAGATGCAATGATTCAAGGGGGGATGTAATCAAGTTGTATATTTTTTCTCTTTTTATTTTTTATTTTTATTTTTTTCGGGTTTTTAATATACCTTTCCTTTGACTCCATGCTTTGTGCGCCCCCCGTCCTTCTAAAAATGCACAACGAGAAAAAAAAAAAGCACCAAATGCCTAGAAAATTGTGGTTCCTATCTTTCAGCATCATATCAAAGTTCCCAATTAAAAACCCAACCTGAACGAACCGGACTCCGCCAAAGAGAATTGATTGTCTCCATCACGCCGTTTCCATGTGGCTTTTTTTTTTCCCACGGACCCATTTTGTCATCAACTTCCTGGTTATCGTCATTATAATGAACGCCGCGCTCCCCGCTGACTCTGCCGCGCCGCTTGTGCCTGGAAGGCGGCGTGGCTGCCTCGACGGGTCGCGGCCATGCTGGCGGTGTAAGCCATGTTCCGCCACGTGCCCATAACCTGACGCAGGCCGTCCATTTCGCGCGATCGGTTGATCTCGACCTCGAGGTCGGCCGTCAGCTCCAGGTCTGCGGGGGTGAGGGCGGGGACGAGGGCCTCCTCCTGCGCCGTCATGGGCGGCGGGCCCCAGTTCGCCACGTACAGCGTCGTCATGCCTGTGGGCGGTGATGTCGGGTCCGACACGGGCGAGTTGAGCGTGGGCATAGGGTCCGGGCCCCGCGACGAGAAACTGCCCCGACCGTCGGATCCGGAGCCCGGCGGTGATTGCTGCTGGGAAGCTTCCGAGTCTGAGTCCACGGTTGCGGCCCGGCAGTAGATGCAGCAGACGCCTGGCCTGACCGTGGGCAGCAGCAGGCGGCACAGCTCACAGGCGACCCAGTCCTGGCACTGCTTCCTGCACGTCTCGCAGTAGATATTGTCGCCCGACTCTGGCGTGTAGAGCTTGTGGCATGCGACGCAGAACTGGTGCGGGAGGGTGATTGAGATTGTGCTGCTGGTCCGGCCAAGATTCCCACGCCCATCCATGATGCCCTTGACGCCCCTTTTATTTCCTCCTTGTCCGTCCCGATCCTGAATAAAAGAGAAGAAGAAGAAAAACAAATGGTCTCGATTGCTGACTCTTTGCTGTGTAACTCGTCTCTTAGAAAGAAGTTTGCCAAGGCCCCGATGTGGAAACACGAGGGGCCGGCCCGTTGTTCTTGTGATGTCGCACCTGTAGAACCGCGCTCGTACAATTCGTTCGGCGAAAGCAAAATGAAGAGAAAAAAAAGACGAGGCGCTGACGTTTTTGTGTGATGTCTTCCCCCCCCCTTCAAACGGCTAGCTACCTTTGTTGTGTCCTCCTCCCACAGGCCGCAGGAAAAAAAACACAATCCAACGCTTGTAAGGCGAGCAGCAGCGAGTTCCGTGTACCATTTACTTGCGCGGCGCAGCCGGAGGGCGGGACGTGGCGCAAATGATCATTACGAACGGCCAAGATGCATCGAGATTGGGGAGAGCCGTGTGTGTATGTATGTGCATGTGTGTTGCAAGAGCGAGGTCCAAAGAAGGGGAAGGGGGGGGAAGGAAATAAAAATGAATAAATAAAAAAAGCTTGAGGCCCAGGCGAGTCCTCTGATTCATGGAAAAGAGGCTTACGGAGAGAGGTAGTGAGAGAAAGAGAGACGGTGTGTTCTACAAAAGCAAGGTGAATACAACATGAGGTATCAGAACAAAGCCAGCTCGCTACGGGTTGGTGGTTGTGCGCGTGGTTCAATTCCGGCTCCAAAAGAAACAACGGAAAAGAGCCGAACGCCGCAAGGATGACCTAGTCTGCAACGATAAAAAACGGGTGTCAGGAAAAAGAAAAAGAATTGTGGTTGTCTTTGTTCGCGTTGCATTAGATAAAGGAAGCCAGGTTTGACACGTAGCCTGCGTTCATTGTCTGTTATGTCCTACAAGTCATATACCATAACAAAAAAGCAAAGTCTGTCATTTTTTTCTCTGTCCCAATATATTCTATTCTATACACGGCAGGTCTAGATTTCCCACCAAAAGCCACACGCGCTTGCGACCCAGTCTGTTGCTACATTCTTAATTTCTTTTTGTCTCGTACAAACATCATCATTTTCAATCATTGATATTTTCATCCGTGTCCTCGTTTTTCCGCGCGGAAACAATCACCTCGCTGATTATCTTCTGCACCTGCTGCTTCCTTCTTGTCGCGCGACGCTCGTAGCCCTTGAACGGCAGACCGGTCAGAACGTGGCGAAGCGGCACGTTTGCGAACAAGTAGGCCAGCGGGGCGAGATATTCGTAGGCTTCTGATTCAGGAGCGGTATACTTGAGCTCTTGCGGCGCGTGAAGCAGATGCGGCGTTTCGTCGTCTTCTTCCAATACTTGTACACGCATGTCGTAATCTAGTCTCCAGCTGTCCACGTCAAATGCCCATTTGACGAGGCTGTCGGGTGTTCGTTCAATCGTAAACGTTCTCAGAACCGCCTCCAAGAATTTTCGAAGTTTCTCTTCTGTCACTTCCACGTATTCTATCTTTGTGTGAGATTCACTCAGGGCCAACTCGCTGCTGGCCTCTCTGTTTTCGTTTTGATCTCGGTTAATTGGGTCAGCCAAGCCGTGCTGCAGCTCATCGCGCGGCACACTAAAGCCAAAGTCTGACTTGTCCATCGGAGATGCTGTTAGCTCTGGCACATGATGCTCATTCTCCACACCAACAAAGTCTCCCGAGCCAATGGATAACCGTCTGGCAAAAGGTACGTTCTCAAGCGGCTCATCAGTCATTTCAGTTCCTGGCATCAAATGCTTTGGGGCGAAATAATCTTCTTCGTCATCTGATGCTTCCGTGATGGGCGATAGAGGAGGGAGGCGCGTGTTCGCGAAGTTGCTCAATTCGGTCATAGCATCTGGGAGCTTTGGACGCACCTTTGTAGGTTCGGGAAATCTCACCAGATAGAACGAGTGGTTGCGGCAAGTCCACATACAAAAGCCCATTTTGGCGTATCTTCCTATGCAGCTTGGGCATAGGTCGGTATTGCAGCAAGTCTTGCAGGTATATCGGACGCCTGAGATTGGTTCTAGGCAGAGGCGGCAGTGGACCTGGTGCTCCAGAAACAGGGGCGTTGTCTCAACAACTTCCACGCTACGCTGAAAGGCGACCTGTGCAAAACTGTATGCGGAGAGCTGCAGGCAGAATTTGCCTAGTCGCTCCCACTGTGGACCACTGGGCCTCAAGTCATCCAACAGGCCTTGTGCCTCCCTGCGAACCTGCTCAATGGAGCGTATCCAACCTACCTTTTGTCTCAATTCAATTCGAGTGTAGTCATTAGCATTGTAACCAAACATGTTGCGATGGTTACAGAGGAACGACTCGATTTCTGGCGTTTTTGCGGCTTCTAGTATCATTCGTGGCATAGTTCGGGTGCCGGCCTGCTGGGCAATTTGTAGAACTGTTCGGCCGTACACGTCGACTTGGGTGAGATCAGTCTCTTCATGTTCCAGCAACGCTGCAAGCGACAATTTCTTGCGACATCGAATCGCCTCTGAAATTGGGAACTCGCCGTTTTTTGAGCGTCGGTTTACATCCGCTCCACGCTTGAGAAGAGTCCGAATAATCTTGTCGCGGCCAAACATGACAGCGCATAACAGTGGAGTTCTCCCATCCCTCCCCGGAATATCAATGTCCATTGTAGGATTCTTTTCCAAGACTCGTTCCAGTACGTCCCAAGAGCCGCCCTCAACAATCGCCATTGTGTAATTCTCACCTGTAGTGAGGACCACATCAGACTGTACACCTTGCTCCAACAGATAATTGACCATATCTATCCGCCCTTCAAAGCATGCGTAATACAAGGGAGTCCGCCATTTCGAATCGGGGAGTTCAAGACTTGGCTCTCTAGCCACTGCCCTGATGGCTTCCAGGATCTTAATGTTTCCACTCTCAGCGGCTGAGTGTACTATCGCCTTTCCATTGTTGATCTTGGTTTGTAGTTTGTAGTCGGGGTTTGCACCTTGTGAAAGCAGCAGCTCGACTACTTCAAGCTTGCCAGCTTTCGTCGCCTGGAGAAGCGGCGAGCCATACCAGCCCCAATCAAAATTGACCAGCTCATCAATATTGTCCACCACTTCGAGGAAGACCCGAACGACATCAACGAACCCATCCAAACAGGTCATATGAAATGCACTAAACTCGGTTGGGTGCTCGGGGTAAACATCTGCGCCTCGCCTCAAAAGCTCAATCATGACCTTGTCTCGTTTTGAACGACTAGCCAACTGCAGCGGTTTGTTTGAAGGCCACTTCCCGCTGCGAAGATTCGGGTCTGCTCCATGGTCAAGGAGGCAGCTCACAATTTCCACATCTCCCAAGCTCGCAGCGAGGCCGAGTGGGGTATCAAGAGAGTCGCCTCTCGTGTCAACATGCGTGTGGATTCGGCTGCTAAGGAGAACTTGGACCATTTCCAAATTCCCTATGTCGACGGCTACAAGTAGAGGAGGCTCGTGCTCTGGCTTGTTCGGGTCAGCGCCGTGGGAGAGGAGAAACTCGACTACCTTGGGCCAGTTTCCGTCCGCTGCCACGTATAAGGCCGTCCTATGTTCCTCACTCTCCGCTTCGACATTGCAACCGGCTCGCACCAACAGCTTGCAGGCTTCGAGATTTCCTTTAGCAGCCGCAATGTGTAGAGGGGCACTCATTTTTGGGAGAGGACACTCCACCTGGGCACCAGCAATTGCTAGGGCCTTCAGTACGGAGTTGTGACTACCTTCCACAGCCAATGCCACAGGGGTGGCTTTTGGTGTCTTGGATGGAGGATCGTTCAGGTTGGACCCTAGATCTATCAGTTTTTCAACCACACCCTCTAACCCACGCCAGCATGCATCGTGGATAATTCTCTCGTCGTTCCACATCTCATCCACATCAATATGCGGCAATAGAAGCTCGAGAACTGCATCACTTCCCATCATGCTTGCTAGGAAAGCGGGCGGCTGCCCTGTGGTCATCAGGGCTTTGACGTTGGGGAAGTGTTCCAGTAGAATCCTAGCAAGTTCGCCATGGTTCTTCCTGATTACCATCTCAAGGGGCGACATGCCATTGTCGGCCACGATATTTGGATCAGCGCCGTGTCTGAGAAGATACTCGACAACTTCGACAGAATTCGAATTCAGCGCCGAGAAGAGGGGAGTTTGGTTCCGCTTATCAGCAGCGTTGACATCGGCGCCTGCTTGAACAAGAAGCGAGACGCCTTTAATCTCCCCAGATCCCGCAGCCCAGTTGAGAGGTGTTGATCCATCGTCGTCTTTGCAATTGATGTCGTCTACGTAAGGCAGCATCACTTCCAGGGCGTTTCCGAACTGGGCAGCTGCATAATGCGCTGCGGTGGTCTCGTCCCAAACCTCGTTGGTCATGTCTTTGAATTTTGATAGACCCACGCCTGTCGATCTTGGGGCGAAGTAGGGGATCATACTGAGGAAATTGTGAAATAGCCGTCGTGGTGCAGAGTCGAGTGCAACAAAAAATAGCTCCTTGATGATCAGACTTACGTCCCATTGAACAAGTAGGAACAATGGCGGTTTAGGGAAATCTTGTTGAAGTGCAGGAGACCAGTCAACTCCACCACTCGATATCGAGGATTCTGTGTCCGATAGGTCCCGATATTCATCTTCGTTATCCAGGGCATTATTCAAGGTAGGGTTCCAAATGGTATCCTGGATGCTCATTTCCATATTCTTCTCTGCTTTTGGCTTACCGGAAAGTGGCATGGGCCCGATCGAAAGTAAACCAGATGGAACTGTCGGCGTTGTGGCTGATGATGATGATGGAGGAGACACAGGTCTTCTTTTTTCGGTTGAATATAGAATCCACCTTTTTCCCTTTTCAGAAGACAAAAATTCCCAAAGCTCCCATACCTTTGGAATAGCTGCCGTGCCGGCCTGTCTCCAGTGCATGCCCATCCATGGTGAGGCATAGGCCAATAACGGATAGCGGGCGCTGATTCTTTCCCCGGGGCTCGTTAAACTGCGATATTGCAAGTCGAATTTCGATATCTCATCCCAATCAATGATGGATAAGTATCGGAGGCAGATGCTTGCAAAATGTTGGTGGATTAAGCTGGCATCATACGTAGTTATTATGTAGTCGTACAAGGTCTGGTGAAGAAGCTCGAGTGTGTCTTCGCTACCAATCTTGACAAGCCTCTGGCACATTCTTGTCAAGTCTCCGATCAGATCATAGTTTTCGGTAATCTCGGGGTTCTGCATTCGGATGATGTCTCGCGCCTCCGAGGTGCGTATAACCCGCCTGGCAATGCTGAGAATTTGAACCAGTTGAAACAAGTCCGGGCGTTCCTTGTCAAGGCGATCCATATCTTGCTGGTACATTGCCTCCATTGTCGGAGGGCAGCTGGTCACGAGAGTAAATACCGAATTCGCTCCGGTGTCTTTGATGAGCCACAATTCCTTAAGAACCGAGGCAGCAAATAGGAAACTCCCATTTGAGCGTTCAACGATGACTGCGGAAACAGATGTAACATCAATGGTTGCAATCTGCCGCGATGCAAAAATTCGTCCGACTTCCTCGTCAACAACACGTTGAATGTCACCCTCCACAACCTCAGGAGTAACCTTGATATGCGTGTTTGAGAGTGCAAACCCGCGTATTGTGTCGGTGATGCGGGTCGTTATAAGCACTCGAAGTTTGGATGTTGCGCCTTGGCGGCGGAACATGCCGTCGAGCCCACGGAGGAGCCTAAGTACAAAGCCATCCTCGCATTGATCCAATCCGTCAATGATCAAACATGCAGGAATTCCGTGCTGGTCTAGAACGAGGGTTTGGACAACCTCCATCAGGTGATTAAATCGTTTGCGTGGGTCATTTCCAAACACTTCGTGAGTCTTTTGGTGATCAGCCTTGCCTAGCATCCCCTCTAGCTTTTCTTTCACAGTTCTTGAAATGGTCCTCTGCTTATTCAAAAGCGACTGAACCACCAGGTCTAAAATCGGAGGGTTTACACGCGAGCTTTCCAAGCTATCGCAGTAGAATGGAATGACCAACGTTTCTTCCTCATCTCCCCCAGATGGTTGTTCCATCACGCTTTGTATGTACTTAGCCAAATTCGACTTGCCGCAGCCTGGACTACCAGTGACAAACAGAAGGCCACCATGCCGTCTATTTTTCCAGGCCCCAAATTTTGGGTCGGTCAGAATCCATTGGCAGGTTTGCCAATGAGGAGGTTCTCGATCAAGGCCTCGGTTCTCTGGAGATACTATCCGTAACTGGCGGACGTATTTGGTAAAGTCTGTCGGATCTGTAGAGGTTAGCAAATGAATGCACGATTTCGCTCAAACACCCACCAATTGTTTCCACCTGGTTACCACTCTTTATCGAAGACATTGTGCTCTCCTTTGGTGGACACTTTTCGGCATCGATGTGACTCAGGGTTTCTTCAATGCGACTTGGGACTTCTTCCAAAATTCCTTTGTCACTTGACTGAACCGTCGACGCTGTTGACTGTCGACGCCGTGACGACCCAGCCTGGCGTGCACGAGAAGGTGTAGTAGGTGCACCACTACATTGATCAGTCAAATTCAAGAAACAGGATCAGATTTCTTACTCTGAAGTCTCCTCTTCCCAGGTAGGTACCTCCGTCATCTTTTTGGGCGCAGGCGTTGCTTTCCTAACAAGTCTTTCTACCTCTCCCCAGAAAAGTTCGAATCTAGGTTCCATGTGGGACGAGAATTTGGGCAGGCCAGAGTGGTGGCAATTAAGGTCGATGTTACCAACCCCTTGAAGGACCGCAGACGATTGCGGTACAATCTTGTTTGGTTAGTCGTCGATTGCGGTTGGCAAAGTGTGGGAAATGCTCACAATTTCATTCAACCCGCTCACCAACGGCTGAGGATGGGACTCGTAGCAACAAAGAAGTTCAATGGAGCGATGAACGTCAATGGTAAACTGCATATTTATATCGTCCATGGCGGTAGAAAACATCTCGAGCTCCTTTGTAAGATTTGTCGCGATCGGAGACTTGAGCCGGAGAAAAGAGACTAGTTTCTGGACGACTATCAGGTCACTGGCTCTCTTTGACCCCATATGGGGAGTGCCCATGAAAATGATGGACGATGTTGCATCTTTTATTTCAGCCCAGTCATCTTTTGTTGAGCAGAGAAGGATTGCCTAAAAACAGTTGGTGAGGGATAAGGCGATGGGGAGATGACACAAACATACTCTCTTGACAACGAGGCCACCGAGACTGTGGGCGATGAATATTATGGGACGATGCTAAAACTGCGTTAGATCTGTTAACGATTTTTAGGAGCGAGTGATTCACTTACTGGGTCATCCAGTCGCTTCAGGGCAAGATTTCGGAGCAAGGTATTGGCATGATGGATGATGCGGGTATTGGCGACATCATCAAATTTGTTTGCGTTGTACCCGAATGAAAGACAGCGAACTGAGTCTTTGAGGCGACCAAGGTACTCTGGCTTCGTAAACCATGGGTCCTTTGTGCCCTCTACTTTCCAAGTAGTCCGCAGGTTCCCACCCAGGCCATGGACAAATACAAGACTGTAGACAGGTAGGTCAGCTTCAGAACCAAAGGGCCAATGAAAGAAGGCAATCAATCCCACTCGACCAAATTTTTTTTCTCAGATTCGTCTGTTATTGGTGGAGTGTACATTTCCTTCAATATGTACTCGGGCTTGTATCCTTCATGGTCCCGTTCCTGCGCGATGGTGGTGTCAGCCCCAACCATTTTTTGGAAGCATGCTTCTTTCTGTTGTGTTGACTAGCTCCAACTCAACTCACACTCCTGGTGTCGCTTGTCGACCGCCCCAAAGACAGGGCTTGTCGAATGCGTACCATTTCGTCCAGCGCGACAAGTGCCGTCGGGTGGTCGCGGGGACGAACTGGGTGGGCGCTCGAGTTCAGAGGCAGTCATGAAGAAATGGGCGTGTGGCTGGGTGTCGGATTCATCAGATCCCTGGACGTTTGAGTGGCGGGAACTGGGTCCGTCCCAGCGAAGCTGTGCATCGCAGCACAGACAGCCGTGAGCCCGGTCGGAAACACCCCTGCTCAAAAGCCTCAAACGGGCTTGGTGCATCGGCTGTGGCCCACCTCTGAGAGCACCAGCTGCTGCTCCCCCACTGCCACTGGGCCATGATGCTTTGCACATGAGGGAGGCTTGCAAGGTGTGCGATGTTGTGCGGTGTAGCGGATGAAGAGGCCATGGTACGCTGTGCTGTGGCATGCATGCAACGAAGCCCTCCCTTCTCCAATGCAAGACTCAACGGCCGCCAAAGCCATGTCATATTGGTGGGAAGTTTTGCAGGGGTTCAGATGCCACACAGCCTGTGTCACCGTGTGCTAGCCAAGCACAGACCCGGTTTGAAGCATTTCACTCACTGGCTGCGGTATGCCGCCAAGCTTGTCACGTGGGCCCGCAGTGTATCGTGATGAAGTTGTCAGCTTCATAAAATGAATAGTTAGTGATGCCAGTCCCATGCAACCCGATGCACACATGTTAATAGCTCATTAAGCCTACCATAGAGCCCTTTTCATCATCCAGATCATGATTTCGATTGTCTCACCCAGACTTCTGCGAATTAGACATACTGTGCTAAATCTTTCACAATAAATTATCCAAGGCTTGTGCTACATTGCTAGTGCTATTGAAAGACGTGTGCAATTCAAGAATAAGTGTTGTGCAAGTGTGGCGTAGCAAAAATATTGCCAAGGTAAGCTTCAAGTACCCAAACGCAGTGGGTGAATAGATACTAAAATGAGAAAAGAATTATGTAGAAAAAAGAAGCACATAATGGATCAAACACAAGCTAACAGTCTTCAAATTTTCGCCAAAACCCTCGTAGCCCTTGTCTTCTTAATATATGCCTCTGCACAAAGAAAGATCCGCACCGGAGGAAAAAATAGCAGAGCACTGGCCAAAAAATCCACCTCCAGTATACAGGAAAAAGCACCCGACTGTACCCATCAACCAAAGCCAAGGGAAAATAGCAGCCTCGTAGACTGATACTCAGAGACATCTGGCCAATTTCTTTTTCGTCGAGCGAGTTTGCATGCGATTGGGATCTGGTTGACGGCCAACGTGTTTCTTTTGGCCCGACTTTTCCACTTGGGATGAACCAGTAATACCTCGCGCCTTTCTTTTTTTGCAGGTCGGATGCAAGAGCTAGCTTCGAGTCTAGATTCCTCTTCACCCCACTGCTCTGTCTTTCGGATGGTGGGTTCGGCGTCCATTTGGTCGCTGGAGGGTTGGGCATCGTTTTTAGGTGGCGGATCATGGATGAGAGTGTTAATATCTGTTTCATCGCCAGAGTGCTGAGAATCATTCTTAGGCGACAAATGCTGGGTGGCAGGTTTGGTGTCTGTTTCATCAGCAGAGTGTTGAGTATTTTTCCCAGGCGGCGAATGCTGGAGGGTAGACTAGGGCTTCACTGTGTCAGAGGAATGAATGCCGTCACCGGACTGCGAGTGCTGAACGTAGAGGCCAGACTCTCCTTCAGCGGTAGGGAAGCACTGGACAAGTCTTTAGGGTCAGATGGGTACTCCCTCCAAAGGATGTCTTTGCGGTGAAAGTTATGGACCGACCAAGAGAGGGAACATCTGCATGGAAACGATTGAAGGACGAGATTGAGACCCACGCCAAAATGAACCATGTGAGCCCGATACTCACCACGGTTTCTGTTGCTCACTAACATCAATGCAAGGAAAACATCATTCGCTTCATTGGATCTCATGGCTTTAAAGGAGCCGTTCCACGAGTTACAATCTCGATGCAATACGCGGAACACGGTAGCCTAGTGACCTTTCTTCACAACAATTCCGATATAGAGTCCGTTCCCATTGCCAACCGTGTTTTGGAGCAGATTCTAAGGGCGGTCGCTCACGTTCACGAGAAGGGTTTCTTCCATAGGGACATCAAGCCGGCAAACATTCTTGTCGGCCCCGATGTCGCGTCTGACCAATATAAATTCTACCTGTGCGACTTTGGCCATGCTTCAAGTGGCAGGGTCCGCGACTCCACTGAAGGTACGAAGGCCTTTATGGCACCTGAGGCTCACAACGGAGAGTTACAAACTCGCAAAGTTGATCTTTGGGGTTTGTTCGCTACAATTCTGTGGATTCTGGACATCCGTGGGTTCCGCAGAGCCGCAGAAAGGGAATATAACTATCATGCGATGATGAACCGCATGTCTGAAGCAAAGGAGATATTGGCGCTCTTCGACATTAGGACCATGGCGATGGATTACCCCAACCAGCGGCCCGAGGCTAGGGAGTTTATTGAACACACCAAGACCAATCAAGAACGTACCTATCATCTTCACAAAAACCCTTTCTATGGTCTACACGCTATGGAGGTTGATTGAGGGATTCCCGATTCCACAAGAACACAGCACAGAGGAGGGTTAGTTTGGATGAAACCCGCTGTGGATTCATTTACCTTTTGTTTCCTTGTATTTACTTCTTTTCTTTTAATTTCTGGTCACCAGATGCAAACTTAGCAGTATACGCAGAGCTGAGAGAGAGGATTGCAGAAAAGGGGTCCTGTAAGTCGAATTATTTTTTATGCTGTTCGTTTTGCTGTGGATTGTGATTGGTGGGCTTCATGTTTGATCTTGTCACTCCGTTTCCTTATATATATATTTTTTACAATCTTATTTCTGTGGAGTATTCGAATTTATCCGACTTCTGAGATGCGGCAAGGGTGCCTTACGTCTGTCTTCATTTACGGATTCTACTGGCCTCGTCCCCGGCTGGTAATTTTATCCTTTACCGAAAATGTATACGTTTACGCGCGAATGATTCGTGTTCCAGCCGCCTTCTGTGCTAAACACTGTTGCTGTCTGTCCTTCGCTCAAGATTAGAACATCAATTCGCAATGCATGGAGGTTTGCAGCCGAAATCGATCACAGTGAAACTGAGGATGAAAATGGGCCTGTAATAGTCAGGTATATTTACAAGAACACAAAACCATTTAGGCTAGCTAGAAGAACGGTCGTGGCGCGTGCGTACACGCACGTTTCTCTGTGGAGTTTATTTATTTTCCATACATATGCACCTTCGGTATAGCCATGGCGATCGCAGTTTTTAAGCACTATACAGCACCCGTGTCGATTAGATGAGAAGGCTTGGCGCAGGCCCAAAATGACAGCCCAGCCCCTTGCTCTAATCAACATGCAGATGGTCAATGAAGGGCGCCACGTACTAGGGTCTGGGACGTAGACATGACTTTGGATCAAAATTACTGGCCATCTCACATTATGTGGCTGTGAGCGGTGCTTCAGCCATGCACTTTCTATTTTGTTGTAAAGTAGTAATGCCAGTGGGGTACCAATAGGTAGTAGAGACCTCTGGCTGTCTCCCGCCGCTTCCGCCGGCTTCCACATTCGGGACATTAAGAGCGATGAATCAAGAGAGCACATCTTCACTGGTACCATACGAGGCCCTCCATATAAATGCCTCTAACCTCTCGACCAGGCGTTCTAATGTCTCCGCAGTGGTGGAGTGAGATGGTGACATCACTCTGGGCAAGGCATCAACGAAGCATCAGCACGATTTTGGGATAAATGGACAAACTAAAGCCGATTTTTTTTCTTGGCTTTCGGCCTGGGTTTAAAATCAAGGGGACTCGGTGAACCACCGAAAATGTACCGATGGACTTCAGGGTCCCGAAGAATGCTCGGTGGGTCACGCAGGTAGCGACTAATGAATTCTACAGCTTTTCAGAGTTTCTTGTTTGATCCTGTGGTTTATTTTCCTTGTTCAAATTCTTAAACTGTTATGAACATGGAATATTCTACTAGCCTCCTCTCCAACCTTGGATCCCACGGCCCATTAGACAATTTTGGGGATACATCGTTACGACTTTCCTCATTACATCTAAAGCTGTGTCGGGCACCTCCTCCGTAGCTTCGTATCCAGCGCGTAGATTTTCTCGGAAGAATGATTCTGCACTCGCTCCACGCTCAAAATGGAGACACGTTCAGTTAAAACATGCCTCGCAGCGCGCTTGGCTTCTAGTAAACAAATTCTTGCCTCACAATGCATCGAGATTCACACCGTTGGCGATAGGAGCGTGACACAGGTTTTGCTGCCTTGAGGGCTTTTATGTATAACTCTCACATAAAGGTATACTGAAGCATGGAGTGCATTTTCTAATGGTTTAAACACATTTGGATGAGGATGGCGGGGGGCAGAGGTTGCAAACAAGATCAAATAGTCAATGCGTAATCGCCCTAAAATTGACATGAAAGAAAACTGATACAAAAGACTAAAAGCAAACTAAGTACTTGGAGAATGAGATTAGAAAAAAGTACCCGTTGCAATGCGTTCCATGCAATAACTTGTACCCCGAGACCAAGCGGAGGGCAAGTATGGCGCACAGGGCGTCCGAGTATGAATAGATGCACGGGTCGGTTCAAAGGCCCTCAATCAACGGTTTCTTCATTGAACGAGTTTGTATTCGTTTGGGAGCTAGTGGGCGGGTGCAGCCAAGATTTTGCTTCTTTCTGATCTTTGTGACCTTTGAGCCGGCAACTCCTATCTTACGAGTCTTGGAACGAAGGCTGGCCTTGGGCTGAAGTTTCGATTGCTTCCCCCTCCGATTCAACGACCCGGGTTTTGTTGCTTCAATTGGAAAATCGTCAGTGGCATTGCGCTGTGAAGTTTGGGTAATAGGCTCAGGTTTCACTTTTGCAGCAGAATGGTTGCCGTCATTGCCATGCTGTGAATGGTGGACAGGCCCAGGTTCCATTATTGCTGCAAGGAAATTGCCTTCGCTGCCACCGTTACCTTCAGCACCGTCTTGAGAATACCTAATTATAGGCTCGCATTCCATTTCGTCGACAAGGTAGTCGCCATTGTCATCATATCGCGAGTGCTGGGCCTGGGGCCCAGTCTCAACCTCATCGGTGGCATGACGCCCATTATCCTTTGGCTGTGAAAGGTCGCTCTCTCCCATGGGTGACGGAGAATGATACTTGGGCGAGCATTCACCCATGCCTGATGGAAGCCACGACCCTTCATGTCCACTATGGGGACGGGTCTGGAGAGAAGCTGCCTCATGTATCCAACAGGGCTCGCTAACCGGCGACAGTCCATTGTCGTGCATTTTGGCTTGGATATAGTCTTCAAGTGATTGCTCGTGATCCCATGACATAGCAGGGAGCACCCCCCACTTCCTGTTCCAGATCCTCCCCTTTATCCAGCGCTTCTTCACGATATTATAAGCTCGGGTATTGATATCGATCGGAGGAGGGATATAGGGCGCTGTTGGGGATCGTAGGGAAGCCGCATAACCGGGGTCGTTGATCTCTTCCAGCATGATCCGGCGCTCGAGCGAAACCTGGTACATGAACTGGAAGAAGGGGCGCGAAGCCTCACGACTTCTTTCCTCTTCTGCCGACTCTCGATTAATTTTTTCTCTTTGTCTTACAACGGAGATGCTGGGGGGGGGTTGCTTGATTTGATACAGTATCCAATAGTAGCTCATGTTTCCACATGCTCTCGCCGACCGGAAAGTCTTCCCATTACTCATTCCAGATTCCCTGTTCCTTCCAGCGCTGCCTGGTCGTATTTCGTGCCAAATCCTCGTAGGAATCGCCCAGTGGGCGGTTTCTCCGACTGTATCCATCCTTGTTTTGCAACTGAAGCAGTTCGTAGCATTCATCCGAGGAGAACAGATTTGCTGGGAAGGAATTGTAGTAATCACCCTCTAATTCGTCCCTTCGGGCCTCAACACAGAAGACAGGAGTGAACTGTGGTGTTTCCTTCAAGGCAAGTGGAGTGCTGGCTGGAGTTTTGTTGACCTGTGCTCTTCTTTCTTCAAGCACATTGGGATTTTCTTGCCAGGCCGAGAGGATTTGATCGACTTTGTCAATGTTGTCCTTGGTAAGCGGCATGCACTGCGGCTTGCTCTGTGTTTCAAACATGATTTCGGGTTTGCTTGTGAGTAACACAGTAGCAGTGGTTCTGATTTGAAAGAAAAATACAAATCAACACGAAGGTAGACTGCAAAAGGGACAAAGAACAGTGGCGGAAGTTGATCAAAGAAAGGGGTTGGTGCGTGGTGCATTGACGATACTGGAACGCGAACGCGCAACTCTCAACTTTTTTTTCGAGGCGGAGAGGCGGAGAGGTGGAGAGGTGGAATGGAAAAATTACGGGTTCCTTAATAGAAATGCCGTGCAAGATCTGTTGCGCCTTGCGTTTTGGTTGGCCGTGACGGTCCAATTTTTGGAGGGCTCGGTATCACAGACGGAAGAAAGGAAATGAACATGGCACAGCATCCAGATCCACCGTAACTGGCCTTCTTCAGTGTCACGAACCGTTTATCCTGTGAATATCCCCGTTAATTTGTCCCCCGCGGAGTGGTATCATGTGGGCGGGCCCCTTTTCTTTTGCTCGCACTCCAGGTGTTTATTTCGGCGTCTACATTTTTCTTGGCACCCATGACCTCTATCCCTAAAGAGCTCTAGCACCTTGTTGATGATTTCCAGTACTACATGGTGTTGTTTCCCGTAAGGCGATGCGGAAAAGGCAGGGTTAGCTGAGTGGCTAGCCGCAAAGCTGCAGAGAGGCGCGCTACTCCGCAGCCTCCGGGAAGCAAACATGATGTACACTTCAAAGGATTGGCTTCTCATTGGCCAGAAACTCGAAGGACTTATTCAGCCATCTTGTTTGTAATCATAAGGTTGCCCTGTTTGATAGAGAGCAGTGTCGGTGAGGCGGCAACAGATTAGCAGTTTTGAGGCCTTTCTCCCATTCCCTTCAATGTCGTAGTCCATTTGTATCGTTTGCATTTTACTCTGACTACCAGCATTACCTTCTTCTTTTATCCATTTTAAACTTCTACCCGATGCCCTACCATGTCGTAGGATTTCCATCGACTCCGTCACTCATTCATCACTACCGCCTACCAAGTGGATTTGCACGCACCAGTTCAACTTTCTGTTGTTCATCGCTCAACCCCCCTCTTTTCCGTCTCCCTCGTTATCTCCTTTACATTCGCTTTCTATCCAGCTTCCATCCAGCCGTCCGCCGCTTAGTACCAATACCCTCTTCCAATGATGCGAGCCCCCGAAGCAAGTTCGCACCATGTCTAGCCTTCGTCCAAGAGCTATATTTGCCTTGGTGCCGACAAATCAACAAGCCCGCGGGATCGTTAATCTAGATTCGAACAAGCACCTCGTTACTACCCTGGAGAATGAAGTCAAGGCTCTTCAAATAGGCAAAGTTCAGCCTAGTCTCAAGTGCGTACAGATATTGGCCACGATTGGTCGAAATGTTGATGTGAAGATGGAGGGTATGGCGACTAGATTTCAGTGTCGATTCATTCTTTCTTTTTCATTTCTTTTTCTGAGAACAAAATACGACACGGAATCACAGGTTGGTTAGAGAAAAAAAGCTTAAAGGATTGGATATCGTGACTCGGTTGATTTTTGGGATAATTCCTTTTCTTTTCAACTGTCATATCTGCCTCTATTTGAGCCCATAATTTCCAGCAACATGCTCACCGCCCCTCGTTTGTACACTTCCATAGGGTTCGTTTAATAAAATTTCAGCCGCACACTAAACATGCCTTGAATTCGTGTTCGTCGTGAGTATTCTCGTTTTCGGGGTTTCTAACATTTTATGTACTAACAATCGGACATGGTTTACACTTTTCATCACTCTAAGCCTCGGAGCACGGTATTGGAACCATCTTGAGAAGGTGATGTTGACCAGAACGCTACTTGGCAGGGTCCTTGGCTGCCAGTTGTAAAACCCTTCCTTGGGTATGAATTATTAAAAATAGCAACTTGGTAGCGTTCATTTTTCTAAGCAAATGCCGCTCAAATCTGCGGGAATAGGCCAATTCTTGAAGGCAAATATTCTGTGCGTGCTATTGAACGCATCTTAGCATCGCTGTTTTGTACACTGGTCGCGGTCTATTGAATGCGAGGAAAAGGAGGCGCAATGCGATTGTGTCCTCTGGAACAGGTGTTTATTGCAATATAGCATCTAGAATAAAAATATGGCACTTCAAGTTTGGCATAGTGTGTGTAGTACTGATTTTGAGACATCTCAAAAGAAATTTGTCTTTATTGATTGAAGTGTTGGCGGCTTGTAGCTCTGTGTTTATCTTGGACAGTGCTTAAACGCGAGTCATCAAGAAAAAAAAAAGAAAAAAAAAAGGAAATAGCCGAAACGAATTTGAGGCGCTTGTAAATGAGACGAACCATTTTAAGCACCATGTTGTCTATTCTATTCCAGACTCAGTGGCAGAACTGACCAGGCAACGTTGGGTTGTTTAACTCAATTGGTCTTCTGTAGGGTATGCAATGGTCAATTTTTGCAACTGGGATGTGGCTGTGTATCCACACACATTGCTGAAGGAGAAGCGTATTGGCCAACAGCCTAAACGGATCGGATTAATACGGGGTCCGCCACAATAGCTACCCCTCCCCCTCCTTCATGGGGCTTGTCGCCAGTTGATAAAAACCACTTTTGGGGCCCAACATTGCTGTAAATCGTACCACCGTAAATTCGCCAAAATGTTGGACATTGAAGACTTTATTGAGGAGCGTGGGGGAAACCCCGAGAAGATTCGCGACAGCCAGCGTCGCCGACATGCTTCCGTTGAGCTCGTTGACGAGGTCATTGCCCTGTGGCAGGATGCCCGCAAATGTGAGTCATGGTGGTGAATTTGCAACTGCTCGCCATGGTGCTCTTTCTGACGTTTTGCAGCCCAGTACGAAGTCACAAAGATCGGAACCCAGATCAACGGCATCCAGAAGGAAATTGGCCTCAAGAAGCGCGCCAAGGAAGACGCGACCGAGTTGCTCCAGCAGAAGGACGAACTGACCAAGCAGAAGAAGACCCAGGAGGATGTTGCTGCAGCCAAGAATGCTGAACTCAGAGCCAAGGCCCGTACCGTCGGCAACTACGTGCACGAATCGGTCCATGTTAGCGACAACGAAGACAACAATGTCATCGTCAAGACATGGAAGCCCGAGGGCTTCGAGGAGAGCAAGAAGGCTACTCTCTCGCACCACGAGGTTCTCTGGAGACTCGGTGGATACGACCCTGTTCGCGGCGTTAAGCTTGTTGGCCACCGAGGCTACTGCTTGACTGGCTACGGCATGTTCCTGTAGGATTTCAGAATTGACTGGTGGAATACGCCAAACAAGGCTGACCCAAGACAGAAACATGGCTCTGATCAACTATGCCACAGAACACCTGTTCAACAAAGGTGAGTTGTTGGAAATTTGGTTGGTTCTGCTGCCGATTATTTTACTGATACCCGTGATACAGGCTACACCCCCAACCAACCCCCTTTCATGCTCGACCGCGAACAGATGGCCAAGACTGCTCAGCTCTCCCAGTTTGACGAGGAGCTTTACCGCGTTTCCGAGGGCGGCGAGAACTCGGATTCCGACCGATACCTGATTGCCACCAGTGAACAGCCCCTGTCCTGCCTCCACGCTGACGAGTGGCTGCAGCCTGGTGAGCTTCCGATCAAATACTGCGGTTACAGCACCTGCTTCCGAAAGGAGGCGGGCAGCCACGGCCGCGATGCCTGGGGTGTGTTCCGTGTTCACCAGTTTGAGAAAGTTGAGCAGTTTGTCCTCTGCAATCCCGAGAAGAGCTGGGAGCACTTTGATGACATGATGACCAACTCAGAGGAGTTTTATCAGTCTTTGAAGCTGCCTTACCAGGTGGTCGGAATCGTCTCTGGAGCTCTGAACAACGCTGCTGCCAAGAAGTACGATCTTGAGGCTTGGTTCCCCTTCCAGTCCGAGTACAAGGAACTCGTCTCGTGCTCCAACTGTACTGACTACCAGACCCGAGAATTGGAGATTCGCTTTGGCTCAAAGAAGGGCAAGACTGTTGTTGGAAGTGGAAAGAAGGAATACGTTCATGCCCTTAACGCTGTAGGACTACCCCTGTCGTGGGATGTTATTAATACGAGGATGATTGCTGACAGGCTTTGTTACAGACTCTTTGCGCCACTGAGCGAACTCTGTGCTGTGTTCTGGAGAACTACCAGACGGAGGATGGCCTCGTTGTGCCCGAGGTGCTTCGAAAGTACATCCCTGGCCAGCCTGAATTCTTGCCTTACGTCAAGGAGGCGCCCGCTGATGGACCCCAGAAGAAGGATGCGGCTAAGAAGGAGAAAACTTTGCCTGTGCGGGAGACTAAGGCTTAGATGGGATGGCGGCAATGCAGTAGACGAAAGAAGACAAAATAAAAGACAAGACTACAGGCCGGAGGAGCATCTGTGTTGGTATGACGAGCGAATGTTCTAGCAGTGCGACGAGTAATGAAAAGTAAATGGAGGACCAAACCGTAATTGCCGCGTGCTTGCCACGTAGTAACTATGAGTGACGGATTGATTCCCTTCTTGAAATGGTGGATGTTCGAGTGTAGTCTGTGTTGATAAGGTGGATCGGCCTGATATCTGTCGTTGTATGCAATCGCCTATGGCATGTGGCCATAGGCCCATAACTGATACTCTCTCTGTAAGCTGGAAATCCATGCAGGCAATAGGGTATATGGCATTTCATGTAATCCATCAAAAGGAGATCGATAAATTAGAAACCTAAGAAAGGTTAGAGTTAGACCAGAAAAGACTCTAATTAATGAATGATTTCCTTGCTGTAATGTATTAGTCGGATGTTAAGCCACTCTTTGCGTTGACGAGCTCACGTGACAAGCACACCAGGAGGTGATGGAGGGGTAAGGGCAGCTAAGGGACTAGAGTCCAATTGGGTTGGTTGGCTCAGTCCGTCCCCGCGCCCCATGTCCTTGTTTGAGCCCCTATCCCCAGCTCCCGGCCGCCTCCGTGACGGTTCGGAGGGACGGATTCGACCACCGTTAACTACTGAGATTTGAACTGCATTTCACGTGCGGTACATTTACGGAGATGAGGGGTGATGGGACAAAGCAGCAATGGGCTCAGGTATTTAGGTGAACTGCGTCTCTATGGTGTGCCATGTGGTGTTGTTGAAGACTCGACTGCTCAAGCAACGCCGTGGATGTTTTTTTTTCAAGGTCCATCTTCCGTATTCCAGGGATGTAATGCGCCGTACGGAGTACAGTGCACCCGATACTTGGGTGTACCGTCTTGTCGCTCGGGGAGCCGGCCCCACTTTGGTTTGCTCTGCCGAAACTTCAAGGGTGGAAGTAGAAAAAAAAACACAAGAGGTCCCATACAATCTAATTTGCCTTGCTGCACAGCAGTTTGCATTGTTCAAAAAGGCCACTCTCGCGCCGCCGGGCACGTAACCATGCCGCCTCCCTCGCTCCCAAGCCAACGGCAGGGAGGGGAGGGCGGCCAGCGTTGTTGATCGGCCGGGGGAGAGGGATGGGGGACGAGGGTTAGGGGATGGGGGGTGCGGGAGCGGGATTGGACGAGCCGTCGGGCGTGTCGTGTTTTGACATTCATCCAGAGTCGCCCGAGATTGGACGCCGCTGGGCGCGAGTGCGAGCGATGATGCACCGGCAGCTCCCAGCTCCGACGAGCCCTTGCCCCACGCGCCATGGCCCGCACCCCCCTGGATCGGAGAATGGGTTGCTGCCCTGTTCTTGGCTCCCGCGGGTAGTTGGCATATGTATGCCATGTCCCACGCGGTGCTGAGTGGGAATCGCTGGGTGCCACGGCCTGCGCGGCATACTGTAGCCACCGGAGGGGGGAGGGGGCTTGAATCACCCGCTTGTGACGAGCAGGGTGGATGGATCGGTGGTGCACACCACCCAGATCCCCAGAAACCTTGTGGGTGCGTCGTGTTAAAGTGTAATGAGAGGCCAGGCCTCTGGGGAGCTGGGGAGGCTGCGCGGATATAAGGAGGATGGGCGGGAGTGGTCAATAATTTTTTTGGGAAGCGCGGGGAAGCCCGACGATTACCTCCGGAATGGCTGGCCTGGGCGGGCGCACGCGCCGCACCGGGTGCAGCTGGGAACCGAGGCTGGATCAACCAAGAGACGAGGCCAGTGCTGAAATGAATAACTGAACCCGGTGCCGGACATGCCAGAAGGCCCGGTGCGCCTGAAATGCTTATTATGTATATTGAAACGGGGCACCCGGCGACCTGATGATTTTCCCCCGTCGGATTAGCCTCGCTCTGCCCTAGATGGAGTGCCTGAGGGCTGTTTGGCGCCGACCAAAGGAGCAGCCCGCTGTGGGGTCCTTGGATGGATGAAGGTGGTTCGGTTCGGCCATCGCTTCTTTTCGGCCTCCGGAGCACAGAAACGGTGGCACCTGGTCTGCCTCCGCAAAGCATCGTGCTATGTGTCTTTTTGGGCATCAACTACCCGCGCACGAGCATGGGCAGTCCAAACAGCCTGGATTCACTGTCGTCGCCTTCACAGCCTGCCTCCGGCCTCATCCTCGCCTTGTTGCCCACACGTGGGATTTAGACGCTCGGCGTAAATGGGGGGGCCGCCAGTCGGCTGCAAACCTGGTGGCTCCCCGGCGAGACAGCACGGCGGCGGTGAAAGTGTCTATAATTATAGGCTGGGGGTGTGGGAACCTCGGACAGTGTTGACTGGGGAAGCATGGAAATAATGAAGAAGAAAAAAAAACGCGTTTTTGGGGACGTGACCGGCAGATGTGTGCGCCCACTGCCCACCCAACTTATAGCACTTCCACAACGGTGCCGTTTTTTATGGCTCCGTTTCCACCATTGCCAACTCCAGGCCAAGCGAGCGTGGGGAAAATGTCGCAAACCAGGACTGCGGTGCGAGGAAGAAGAAAAAAAAATAAAAAATAAAAAAAAATCATGCTACACGGTTTCTCTGGTAGGTTGAGGGGGAGCCGGAGGCAAAGCAGCCACCTCGGGGTTTGGGCGGCCCCGACTCTGCGAGCGCACTGTTCTTGGCTCTCACGCCATCATCATATGTACTTGCACGGTGCTGCGAGCACATCTCATTGCTCGCTGCCAGCACCATTCCACACACACGTCTGATAGTGCCGTCGCACAGCATGGCTGCGACGTGCCCTGACAGGCAGATAAAACACTGCACAATCCTCCGGAGGCGACGGAGGCGACGGAGGCGGGAAGCGTGTGGCGGAGAAAAAATGGGGAGGGGCCCTGTTACATCATGGCTCTGGAGAGAGCTGGAGCAGCAGATCGTCCAGGGCGCGCGCGCAAGGCGACGAGGGCAAAAAGCCTGGCGCCAGAGGTTTTGGCTGTGGAGCGGCCGTGTGGGCGGCATTTTCGTCCGCCGCTCCGCGTTTTCGGAGCCTAGTTTACCTGCGCTCGCATGTACTGCTACCACGGCCACCACCACTGCTCGCAGGCTGCCTGCGCCTCTCCCCCGCCTCGTCCCAAAACACGGCTGCACCTCCAGCGTTGCGACTTGTGTCAAGACCGTGTGGGTGCGGGCTTGCACCTGCGAGCGCCGTGGTTGGCGGCCTGCTTCCAGAAAGAAAGAAAAAAAAAAATAACGTCCAGACGTGATGGAGGTGCGAGGCCTCTGCTCACCCGACACCGACCCGCCGGCGCTTGGCGACGGGCGTCGAATACGTACCCTCCAGGGCTCCCTCCACCAGTCGCCCGGGTACTGTACCTACTGGGTCTTCAGCGCTCGTCAGTCCCCTACCGTCCCTCGCCGTTTCTATGGCCCCGCCACACGGGGCTCAGGCGACGGGCCCACCCCCGTACGCTTCGGTCTTGTTTTGCTGGAGTGCTGTTCTGGTGGGCTCTCGTTTTTCTCTGCTGCCGGAAGCTGGGCTTCTCGGCCGTTCTCCATATGTGCACCTGTCCCCATAGCCCAGATCCCATCTTCCCGCGCCCGCCTCGCCTTCCCCCGTCTTCTCCTCCTCCGCTCCTGCTCCTGCACCATCCCCTTCTCCCTCTCGCATTCTTCCTCGAGCGCCTCCGAGTCTTGTCGTCTTTGCGAGGCAGGCGTGTTTTTGTATCTTTTATCTGTTTTTCGTCGCCTGCCCGTCTCTGGAAAACCCGGCCAGCGCCGGCTCCTCTCTTCCCCCCTTCCCGGCCTGTTGTTGCCGCCGGCTCCCGCCCCGTGAGCTGCCTGCCTCTTGTCGTTTACTCTCGCCCGGACTTGTGTAGAGTCACGACGGACAAGCAAGCAGCATTCATTGCATTGTTCGCCTGTCTAACCCAAGAGCCAAACACCAGCCCAGACAAGCCCTGGGTTCGACCTCGCTGCTCTGCATTGCTCCCCTCTTTTCGCCTTGCGCGTCGTCCCTCATCACCCGGACGTCGATCTGCACCTTTGCGCGCGCCTTCCGTTGCTCGGGTGTCTGGACTCACTTCACTCACCACCACCACGTCCACCGACTGACTCCTCCGGACTTTGGTGACGCACCGCCATCACCTTGGACTCCCTCTCCCTCTTCTCCTGGTCCTTCGCTCTCAGCCTACAAGCGCCGCGTTGACGACGCGATTTGGCCCTCACTCCGTTGTCGCCGCCGTCCCCCCCACGCGCCACCTCTTCCGACTCCGCCGGGTCTCATTTCGTCTCATCTAATCTTCCCGGACAACCTTCCGCCAGTCTTCCCCGTTTGTGCGCGCACAACTAGAACCGTCACTGTCTCACCACTCCCGATCTCCAGCGCGCATCTGACAAGTCCGCACCATGTCCTCCGGCGTTGTGCGCTCGACTGCCCTCAGGGCGGGCGGCGCCTGTGTGCGCTGCCGCAAGGGCAAGACCAAGTGCGTCTACGAGAACGGCCGGGCGCCGTGCAAGAACTGCGCCAAGGGCATGCACGACTGCTATCTTCCTTCGGAGAGCATGGCCCACCACCACGGCCAGAGCCCAGCGCGCCATGCCAATCCTCATCGTCCTCCTCGCGACAACCTGCCGGCCTCCGGGCCCGGCGGCGCTGCTGATGCGCGACAGGCCGTCGTGGGCACTGGCGCCGCCCGCCATGTCCAGGCCAACTCGGACAAGTACGTTTGCTTTTTCCTCCTGTTGCTCCCCCCGTCACCACCATCACCCCATGTCCCCTTCCAACACCTCGAGTTATCCCATTGCAATCCTCCAAAATCACCACATGTCGTCCACCCTCGCAGAATATCACGGCATGCCTTGTCGGACACCTCCTACCCTTTGTGGCCGTGCATCCGGCTTCCTAGGGGGAGTGGATCGGCGGGACACAGTCACCCACCCTCTGTTCCCCTCTTTGAAGTCTCTCGACTCCCGTTGCCCTAGCCCAAGTCTTCCGTCCGAGTGGCCGGAACGCCTCCTCCACCTTGCTCCCACCCCCCCATGACTTGGACCCCTGCCCTGCCCTGCCTTGTCCTCGCTGGTCCTTTGTCCATTTCCCACACATGTTGGCCGCATTTTGACGAATGCTCCCCGAGCCGCAGTCGCACTGCACTGCACTTTGGGACTGCCTGGCCCGCCTCCACCGCCGTCCTTTCTCCTCGGCTTACGGGACGCCCCGAATTTTTTCGTGGCATTCGTCCCCTCAGCCCAAGCCCCCCAGTCCGGTGACGCACCGAGCAACCCCGAGTTGTCTTGGGTCTCGCCGTATTTTAGCTCCCGATCGGGGCTAGGACTGCGGGTGACTTGGGCTGGCTGGGGCGTAGTTGTCGAGCAGACAGCCCACGGTGCTCTATAGCTGTCGCTGTTTTGTCGCGCTGCATTGCCTGCTCGTGTGCGCGCGTCTCCACAGCCCGAGCGCCCCGGCCGGGTCGTCGTACCACACACGTCGACATGCTCCGTTCACCCCTCTCTGCCCATCTGCCGCTGCCGCCTGCTTCACTATTTGCTTTCGCCGGACTTGTTCTGCCGGCCAACCTGCCAATGCTTGTGCTAACCCTGTTTTTTTCGTGTCACACAGGCTGACTCCCGAGCTCATCGCCGAGTGTGAGCGCGTCGTCTCTAAGACGTTCCCCGCCTGCGTTGCGTTCCACAAGCCGTCGTTTGTGCAGCAGCTCAAGAGCGCGTCGCTTGACGCTGCCCTGGTGTATGGTCTGTTGACCTGCGCCGCTCGGTACGTTCCTGTTTCCGGTTTTCCCATTCCCGATCACGGTGCTCTTTGCCACCCAACAACAGCGGCAATCCCCACCCGCTTTCATTTCCCTTGCCGAGCGGGTACTGTTGCTTGTGCCCTCGTCCCCTTTGCCCTCGCTCACTCGCCCTCCGCCCGGCATGTGGGTCCACACCGATCGGTGCAAACCCCGTGCCCCGTCACCCGCACTTCAGCCGAAGAATCCCGTCCCTGGTCCCGATGTCCCTCCAGATCCACCGTTTTGTCTTGAAGAAAACGGAACCGTCCGAGGCGCTAACCCGTCACGTTTTCGCAGAAGCTCGCCGAGTCTCATCCGTCGCTATGGAGGCCCCACCCAGGCCGCCGAGACCTTCGCCGCCAAGGCCATTGCCCTGATCAACCAGAACCTGGATCACCCAAATCTCGTTGACATCCAGGCCCTCTGTCTAATCATCATCCATGAGTGGGGTTCCCGCAATGCTGTGCGCGCCTACATCTACCTAGGCCAAGCGGCCCGCATGGTCCAGATGTACCGCATTCTCAACAGCCACCATGCCGCCCCCGACGCCGACCAGTTCCTGCGCGACGAATCGCTCCGACGTACCATCTGGCTGATCTATATTCTCGACTGTCTCCTAACCAGCACCCCCGGTCGCTACGCCGCTCTCAGTCCTCACGACACTGCCGATGTCTCGCTGCCATGCTCTGACATCAACTTTGCTTTCGGAAATGCCGTCTTTGTCAAGACCCTTCGCCAGCAGCTCGACCCTGCTGCCGTACCACCCGGCCAGCCGCCGTCCTCGGAGATTGGCGAGTTTGGGTACATTGTTCTGGCCTCGACTATCTGGCGCGATGTCGTTGCAATGCTCACTACCACTACCCTCGCCAGCTTCCGAGAAGAGGACTGGTCTGACCTCATCGCCAAGATTGAGGGGCTGCGAGCCCAGCTTCCCATGCAGTTTGTCGATAAGCCTGGCCAGATCAACCTCCACATGACAATGGGATCTGGCTACACCTTTGCCATGCTCCATTGCTTGCTTCACTGCGCCACTGTTTTCGTCCACCGCCGTCGCATGCTCCAGGAGGTGACAGCCTCCAACTTTAACCTCGAGAGCTTTCGTATGAACCCCCGATGCCACGATATCGTCGACCGCCTCTTTACCTCGTGCCATGGCATCATTTCGCTTCTTACCGCGGTGGAAGCTGGTTCCGAGAAGGACCATATTCCTTGCTTCCCCATCTTCATGCTCTTTTCCTCTTTTACCGCGAGCGCCACGGTGGCATACCTTTCTCTGAAAGGGCTTACTCCGCCTAACGCGGTTGAGACGGCTGCTCACATTGTCAAGGACGGTCTTCGATTCATGAGCGACGGCACTGAGAACTGGCCTCTCATGGGAAGCTGGCTGCGGCATCTGACGGTCATGCAGCGCGTTCTGAATAACGATGCCACTACCGCAAACTCTGTTCGACACGGCTCCAGCTCACATGGCCCCTCTAGCGGCATCAAGGACGAAATTTCATCCAACGCCGACACAAACCCTGATGCAATGGACTACGATCAGCAGCACAATACTGCCTCAAGTGTCTCTGGACAGGGCCCGCCGCGATCCGTCTCCGAGTCCGTTCGAGGTGATAGCGAGCCCCCCGCAGCCCTCCCGCGACGACCTGGCGTCACCACTATCAACGGTGGCTCAGGTGGCGTCTCTACCCCCACCACGGTGTCCCCCCCTCCTGTCAGTGCACCTCACAACTCTGTGCACCCGCATAGCACCAAGCAGGAGAGTCCCGACATGATGTCCAATGGCATGATGCCTGGCCAGGAGGGCCAGGCTACCAGCCAAGACATGACTGCGCCTGAGCTCTGCCAGGCTTTTGAGCGGCAGCTCCTTGATCTGGATGACCTTGCTGCCTTCATGGGCGGTGGTGTCTAAAGAATGAGTTCTTTTGTGTTTGTTTTGGAACAGGTCGTTGTAACGAGCAAGAGCTAGTGTGGCGGGTTAGACCCCCCAGTCACTGCTCTTGCAGGATTAATGAGGAGTCGGCTATTGTTTTCGGTTTTGACCTTGGGCGGTAACCCGAGAACCATTTTTGGTGAACAACTTGGCGGAGGTAATTTCTTTTCGGAGAGTGATATGATGACGAAGACGAGGGAGTATGAGCGTTGTTCAATGAGAGCTGCGATGTGTGTAGGATTATTTGACCACGGGGGATACCCGTTATACCCTGGGCTGGAGGCGTTGAGGGTGGGATTGTTTTAGTTTGGTGCCCGATTTCAAGCACAGGTATTATACAAGCATCAAGACAATCTTTTCTTTCCCTCGTTGCGAGGGGTCCATTTCAAGTCCTTCGTTTCCTCTTAGAGTTCAACCTGTGATGATCATCTGTGACGTGGAATCCTTGCCTGTAGTAGGTTGCATACGGGAGCTAGGATGTTGTCTGTTGACGGGTGTGATCGGCAGGGCCAAAACAAGACGGAGGGCGTCAAGATGTACATGCCAAAAGTTATTTACAGTATAGAGCTGCCTTTTTTTTCTTTACGGACTGCAGCCCTTAGCATAAACGATGGCCCGCTGTGGGGATTGCGGATACGTCTCAACGTCTTTGATGCAGAAGGCGGGTACGGGGTAGTAAGTAGTGGGAAGACGTGATAGCATAGAAGCCAGATGCTAGACACAAGTATTCTTTCTAACATTTTGAAAGAAATGCCATATGAAACAGCATGTACTGTCGTGTGCTCGAATCTCTTTGGCTTTTCATGTTTTTGTTTAGATCTTAACTTCACGTGGGTCTTTTTTCTTTCACTTGCATGCTTACATCTTACATATCTGCAGCAGTGTGTTGACTAACTGGCCTTGCTCCTAAGGTGTCATGGTCGGACGGACGCCATCGGGAGACAATGTTACCGAGGACACAATCGGCTACCAAGGGCCTATGGAAGTATGGTAAGAGTAAGAAGAAATAATGATAAAGCAGCACAGGGGTAGAAAAGTAGCCCGCCTAGAGAAGGAAGGGACGCAGAAGAAATTGTGGTGCTCGTGGGTGAAATGTGGAGGAGCATGGGAAGGGGTCGCGAGTGCGTGATGCGGGACCCCTAGTCGGAGGAGAAAGGGAGAGAGAGAACCAAAGTAACATGGATGGTTTAGCTTCGGTTACCCCAGAATTTCGCACAACAGCGCCGGCGTGGCGCTGAGCCATAGTTCCAGAAGGCGGAAGAGGCGAGCTCGGGGGGGGGGGGGGGAGTTCCAAGGGAATTACGATTGGGATTAGAGTGCTGATTTGCAAAAAAGGTTTGCTGAAGAGAACTGGCGTGGGCGCCAGTCGCCCGGGTTCGCGACAGGAAGGGACTGGAAGGGCTTGGAGGAGGGTGGGAGGACAGGCATGGCCAACGGAGCTGAGTTCGGTTGGGGAAAAAAAGGTTCGAGATGCGGAGAATGGCGTTCAAGGGCTGTTTGACTAAAGTATGACGGTGCATGGTTTACAAAGGATGACGCTGCTATTGGAAGAGGGACGGACGTGATGGCTGGGGGATTTGTTGGTCGTGGGTCGTTAACTGTGGAGTTTTTTTGGATGGATGGATGGATGGACAATGTAATGGGGTGTGAATCAGCATCCCGAGAGTCCAACTCCCCGAGGGAGGCGAAGAAAAAGAAAAAGAAAAAGAAAAGGCCTCGTTGACTGCGACATACATGAGGCTAGGTCGAGTTGTCTACTCCCCGTTGGTGAGGGCATCCTCTTGTGACGATGCTGCTCTGGTCAGGTCTGCCTTGTGACGTTGTGGCTCACCGGGTGTGATGTGCAGACGTGCAGCAGCCAAGGTGCCGGATTGCCGATTGACCAGGGGACCCGCTTCCCGCACTGGCGCCGCTGGTGCGACAGGGATGACATGACGCCCAATCGGCCGAGCCAGCCCTCCCCGCCCAGCGCGGATGCTTGGAGCCGGGAAGGGTGGGCGCTGGGGCCAGGCAATGGGACGAGCAGAGAGAGAGAAGGAGAGCAAGATAGAGAGAGAGAGAGAGAGAGAGAGAGGGGCCCCCGCGCCATCTGTTGCCCCAGGGTGGAGGAAATCTGTGATTCGGGTAAAGCCATGTGGTTTTAATGAGGGGAAATATGGGTTGGAGAGAGAGATTGGGACAAACGACAAAAAAAGAAATTGAGCGTTCCCCCCCGCGTTGTCATGATGGCGTTTTTTTGCGGCTCTCAAGCCAAGACTTTGCCCAGATTTCTAGATGCTTTCCCTTCTCATCATCTTCAGCCGCATGGCTTGGCTTGGCTTGGCTTCGACGCCCAGACAGACAGACAAACAGAAAGACAGACATATGCGCGCGCACCCGCACACCACACAACGGCCACTCAAAAGACCGCTGTCCGTCATGCTCACGCCCCATCAGCATTTCCTCTTTCTCCCACTTACGAGCACCCATAACCCATGTGACGGGACGCGCAGCCTGCTGTGGGGATCGGCACTCGACCGGACGCTGGCCCAAACATGGAAACGCCGCGATCTGCAGGTGCAGCGCCTCTCTCTCTCTCTCTCTCTCTCTCTGTGCATTGATTGTGTGTATGTGTGTGTGCCTCTAATGCTGTGTTGCATAACCCGACAAGCCACGGCCGCAACGTTGTCCGCGCCTAGCCTGCTCCTCTCTTCGGTCACATTCACACCATCATCATCTCATTCCCTCCACTTCACGAGTCTGTGCATCGGTCCTGGCAAAACCCGGGGAAATGGCGTCTGTGGGTTAACCCGGGGAACCGACACCATGGAAACCAGACCCCGAAAGAAGAAGAAGAAAAAAAAAAGAAGAAGCGAGGCTATGCTCTGCTGTTTTTTTTTCTCCCTAATTATCGTGCGCGCTGGTGCGTGACACCATAACAAGGTAGGGTAGGGACGAGGAGGGGGAAATGATGACAACGGGGTTCGCCGAAGCAGAGCAAATCACGAAGCAGTGCGATACCATTGGTCCTTCCCTTTGGGGATTCATGCCCTTGCCCAGTCTCCTCTGACCGTGGTCCTTTAGACTAGCCTTCTTTTGTGTTTTCTTTTCGGTTTGGGTTCAGTGTTACGGGGGGTTTTTTTTTCTTTAGGGTCCTAGTAGTGATGGGATCGACGACGTGTGTAAGTGGGGATTTGGGGTGGTGTACGAGCCCAGCATATTTAACCTGGCCCGTCTCCCTGGGCCGTTTTCCTATTTTCCCTTGTCGGTATCGGCATTGATCATCATCCCCTTGACGCAGCGTTCGTTTTGTTTCTGCTGTATGCTTAAATAGAGGACTGACTGTCTTGGGGCGCGGGCTTTTTTTAGTCCTGCAGCTTGTTGGCCAGTGACATCACATTACACACTACACTACACATCTTGTTTTCTTTTGCACAAGCTCCCCCAATTTCCCAGCATAAGGACTGAGACAGGACTTAGTCGGGGGCATTGTTAATTTAGACAATCCCCTTTGTTCTCTTTCCCTCTCCAAGGAAGGAAAAAAAAAATAAAACCTTCCTTTTGCATTCCCCTGTCAAAAAGTCTCGAGTCCTGCGGTTGCCCGTCATGGCTCAGACCGAGTACGACTCCAGGCCGCCCTACGAGGGCATGTCGCCCAGCGAGTACGTCGCGACGCGCTTCTCCTCGCTCAAGCCGCCCATGCTGCACGTCCCGAATCCCATCAAGTTGATTCGCATGCTCAATGCCCAGCAATGGGCCTTCTTCTTCGTCGCCTTTTGGGCGTGGGTGAGTTTTTTTTCTCTTGCACCGCTTCTTCTTCTTCTTCTTCTTGTCCATGTAAGACCTCATTGCTGACTGTGAAACTTTGTGTTGTCGCGCAGACCTGGGACGCCTTCGATTTCTTCACCGTCTCTTTGACCGTGACGGACCTGGCCAAAGATTTTGGCAAGACCAAGACTGACATCACCTGGGGAATCACCCTTGTGCTCATGTTCCGATCTGTCGGCTCCGTTGCTTTCGGTATTGCCGCCGATCGATGGGGTCGAAAGTGGCCATTTATCGTGAACAACCTTCTCTTCATCGCTCTGGAGCTTGTATGACCACTTTCTCCATATTTACTTGGCAAAGGGGCCTTTATGCTGACCAGTCATAGGGTACTGGTTTCTGCCAGACTTATTCGCAGTTCCTCGCTTGTCGAGCCCTCTTTGGTATCGCCATGGGTGGTCTTTACGGTAACGCTGCCGCCACCGCTCTCGAAGATTGTCCCGAGGAAGCTCGAGGTATCATGAGTGGTATTCTTCAGCAAGGTGTAAGTCCAACAAACATGGTCTGATATCATTACCCTAACTCGTCCCTTTTCTACAGTACGCATTTGGCTATCTCCTCGCCGCAGCCTTCTCCCAGGGCCTCGTCGATACCACCAACCACGGCTGGCGCCCGCTCTTTTGGTTTGGCGCCTGTCCCCCAGTCATCTTTATTCTCTGGCGTCTCATTCTCCCCGAGACCCAGGCTTACCGCGAGCGTCAGCGTCTGCGCCAGGAGGTCGGCCACGATGCCGTCAGTAAAGTCTTTGTCGAGGAGGGCAAGGTCGCGCTCAAGAAGCACTGGATGCTGCTCGTCTACCTTGTGCTCCTCATGGCCGGCTTCAACTTCATGAGCCACGGCAGCCAGGACTTGTACCCAACCATGCTCGAAAACCAGCTTGGCTTCAGCAAGACTAAGATCACCGTGACTCAAGTTGTGGCCAACCTCGGCGCTATGCTCGGCGGAACCGTTGTCGGTTTCTGCAGTCAGTCTGTCGGCCGCCGTTTCAGCATCATCTGCTGCTGCATCGTGGGCGGCGCCCTTTTGTACCCGTACACATTCGTCCGCGGCAACTCCATCATGGCTGCGGCGTTTTTCCAGCAGTTCTGTGTCCAAGGCGCCTGGGGTGTCATCCCCATCCACTTGATGGAACTGTCCCCCGGTGCATTCCGAACCTTTGTCGTCGGTACGTCGTACCAGCTTGGTAACCTCGCCTCATCTGCCTCGTCGACCATCGAGGCCCGCCTTGGCGAGAACTACCCGCTGCCCGAGACCGAGGAGGGCGTGACCCGCTACAACTACGGCAAGGTCATCTGCATCTTCATGGGCGCCGTGTACGCCTACGTCATTCTGCTGACCTTTGTCGGACCCGAGAACCTACGCGGCAAGTTTGATGTTGCGCACGACGTGGACGCGCGCGCTATTGCTGGCCAGGACGCTTTAGACAATGCACAGGCCAGAGGAGGAGATCTTGAATCCGAGCCGCGGGGCAGCGAGGGAGAGAAGCCGGATGTTACCCAGAAGGCTTGAGCGCCAACTGTGCTGGACATGGAGGATAATGAGAAGGGGGGCATTGAGAGATTGATAATTTGTTATGATGACATGATATAACTGCAGGGATCCGCTACGAGTGCTAGCATTCTAGTGAAATATGTATAATTCTCACTTGCAGGTCAATTTGGGACACTTCATACATATGGGTGATCGTTCTTGTGCGTGATGTTTTGCACTTGATGAGACTTGTTGAAGCGTGTTACCAGTTCACCGGTTCTTGATGTCTGGTCAACATGGAATGCCATGATTGGATAACAGCCAATTCATGGCCCAAGGTTTACTAAGAGTCTGAAGACCGGCCAATAGTAAACATACATTTTATAGGGTCGTATCCCCTAGGCATCCGTCTTAGATAGAGTTACCCCGCCTGTTCATGACAATTTTATTCATTAATAATGTGGGGGAAGGTATACCCGAATGCTTGGTATCCCACGTGCAAGTTCAGGGGGGTCGGCCCGCCCTTGTAGCATGGTTGGGGTGGTGTATATGTAGAGAGTGATCGGGTCTCGGAACAGTTGTCAAGCACCGCCAAGCCGATGTGTATATACCGTTAGTAGGCGGTGAAACGGGGCTTCAAAGCTTGGCATATTAGGGGTGTTTATTGAGCTGTGCCAAGTTCTCTCCTAAGGTTAGTAGTGAGATAGATCAGAAATCGGCCAAACTGTCAATCAAATAAATCACCTAAAGAAATAAGTTCGAGGATCTCAGGCCCCCGACTCCCTGGTATCTCTTTCATGGCATGTCTCGGCCAGTTCCATCCAACACATACATTAATAACGAGGACCAATGCTGAAACTCATTATTTTAAAGTGAACCATTCGCAAATTTTGACTGATGAAAGAAATGGAGGGTGGGGACTAGCTACAAACTCATCAAGTGGTTTAGTCTAAACCGCCAAGGATCCAGACCGCCGAGAGAAGGAAAATTCGTGAGGAGTCGCAATACGTTATCAGGAGCAGTAAGCCAGGAACTGGTCTACTTTGGCCAATGATGCCTTTATCATTTTTATCACCTCTCATATTTTCCACGGTACTGTACGGGGAGTTCTCGTACGTAATCGTTTGGCTTGTCATAGCTTCCGAAGGAGCCCCGCCTCCGCATTTTTGGCTCTAGTTCCCGGTGTGGTGCGGGGTGATGGAGCTCGAATTCTCGAGAAAAGCCATCATCGTCGTTTTGATAGCTCCAACCTGCGGATCCGCATCGAAGCCATGACATAACTCCTCGGTTACTTCTTCGCAAATTCCCGCAATCGGGCCGTGAGCTTCCGCGCTCAAGCAGCCTCTTGTCCAAAGCTGATAGGTCCAGAGCCATGTCCCTCTAGGGTAGTGAGTGTTGCGGGTAGTGTCAGAACCCGGGGTTCGATTTTCGTAAAGCCACGTTCTCATCCGACCTCCAATCCCTTCCCGTAATATGTATGGGGCTCTCTTCGTTTATTAGTTGATGGTGCGGATCCGAGTTCCGGTGATAGCATAGTGCCGATGGCCCGCGCGATGGTTATGTCATTGAGGAGAAACACTTGCGGGGTTTGGCCCCGATGAGGAGTAGAACGAAACGCTTGGCTGTCATCTTGAGCTGCACGGTCAGAAGACGGAGTATATATATACTGGTCATTGAGAACCTTGATGGTTTGCATTTCACATCGTCCCTCTTCAAACCAACCTCCAACTACCAAATCGACCAATTAATCGTCGCAAAGATGGCACTATCCGGTAGCTGCATGTGTGGTGCCATTGCGTACCAGAGCACTGGTAAGGGGGATCTGGGTTTGCCACACGATAGCTTTGCTGACAAGGTCGTCTATAGCTGAGGCGGAGTTTACGGCTTTATGTCACTGTATTGACTGTCAAAAGGTACCTCGGCTCACGCCCTGGCCACGGTGTATAGCATTCTGATGTATGAGTAGTGGACTGGCGGTGCATTCACCTCCAACAGCGTTGTCCCCGAGGCGTCATTCAGTATCACTAAGGGTAATCTTCGTAATGCGTTTCTAATTTGCGTCTTTTAATGCTAACCTGATGCATAGGAACTCCAAAGATGTATGACATTACCGGCGCGTCTGGCAAGATAAACCACCACTTCTTTTGTGGCGATTGCGGCTCGAGCTTGTACACCAAGCTTGATGTTATGGAGGGAAAGATTTGCATCAAGGCTGGCGGATTGGATAATGGCGCGGCAAACTTGGGCGGCAAGGTTAATGTTGAGCTGTATTGTAAAGACCGGGCAGCCTATTTGAGTCCCATTGAGGGCAGCACTCAGAACGAGCGTATGTAATGAAATAAGGACCACTGAACTTATTTGTACGCATCATGATGTTCTTAAATAAGCTTTAAATTGAAAAGGTGTATGTTCAACTTTGAAATTATTGACACAGAGACGTCAAATGACGATGCGATTGATAAGGCAAGGCAGCTTCACTGGTTGAGGCTTCTGTGGCGCGACCTTGGCTTGATGAAGCGGACTGTCTCCACTTGTATCTAGATAAGATCTGAATTTCAGTTCAGGGATCTATTATGAGAGTCACATTTTTGTATACCACCAGCTTTTTTTTTCATGTGCTTGAGTGCTTTGGCGTTGGATCACCAGGCGCAGCGTCTGTCATGGTTACCACATTGGGGCTTATCTGGGCGCGCAGGTATAACCCGTGGCATCGCGCATTTATACCGTATGAGTATTCACAAGATCAAACCGAGTGACATAAGCCTTCGGAGTTTTGGCTGTGATGGCACTTCAACGTCATTCGCTGGGACCAAAGCTTCCGCCCTCGGCCCGCGCTGCGCACGCCACCAAGCGCTGATTTGACGCTACAGTGGGCCATGGTTTCTCCGCAATCCGTGAGACAGGGCGACGCCCGAAGTTGGAGAGACATCCTCCCTTGGCCTTGGATGTGAATTTGATACGGAGACTAGCCTGGACCTATTGTACCTCCCGCGGGGACCCAGCAACGTAGCGATATCCACGGCAGCAGCATCCACCAGGTGATCATGACGCGAACCATCGCTTCATCCAAGGTAGACTCGGGCGACTTTGTCCTTCCCCCCTTCAGTCGGAGGGTCGCGACAGATAACCCCGAGGCCAAGCAATGGGTAGAATACGGATTTGTCTGGAGCTATGGCTTTAACCACGCCGAGGCAGCCCGTTGCTTCGAAAAAGCCATCACCCTCGACCCCAAGTGTCCCCTCGCATATTGGGGCCTGGCCTATGCACTGGGGCCCAACTACAACAAGCCCTGGAACCATTTCGACGTGGATGATCGTAAAAAGACAATAATCCAGTGCCATGAAGCTCTGGTTGAAGGCGATGCTCTATCGGTCGCAGAGCCCGTCGAGAAAGCCCTCATTAAAGCGCTTTTGCATCGCTTTCCCGAGGACGGCGGCGAAAGATTCAACGCCGCGACCTTGAACAAGAAATATGCCGAAGCCATGGCACCAGTCTATGAAGAGTTTGGAGACGATCTCGACATCGCTGTCTTGTATGCAGATGCACTCATGAACCTCACACCCTGGGGACTGTGGGACGTGCGGACCGGAAAACCTGGACCTGGCTCTCGGGTCTTGGAGACACAGACTATTCTTGAAAAGGTGCTCGCTCAAGAGGCTGGCTCGGAGCATGTCGGCGCCCTTCACCTGTACATCCATCTCACCGAGATGTCATCCGAGCCCGAGCGTGGACTGCCTGCGGCTGAGAATCTGAGAAGACTGGGCAAGGAAGTGGGACACCTGGCTCACATGCCTTCACACCTCGATATTCTGATTGGAGACTACCGGAGCGCCGTAAAGGCAAATTCAGCCGCCGTAATAGCAGACGAGAAGTTTGTCAACCTTCGGGGAGGCGGCGACTTTTACACAATTTACCGCATGCACGATTACCACTCGCTCATCTACGCCGCCATGTTTGCTGGCCAATACAAGGTGTCCATTGACGCCGTGGACAAGATGGAGGCTGCGCTGCCTGAGGAGACGTTGCACATCAAATCACCCCCAATGGCTGACTGGCTGGAGACGTACTGGTCCGTTCGTCCACATGTCCTGATCCGGTTCGGTCGCTGGCAGGACATTGTTGATCTTGCGCTGCCCGTGGACCAAACGCTGTTTAGCGTGACTACAGCGACAATTCACTATGCAAAGGGGGTGGCCTGGGCTGCACTGGGGAACGTCCCCGGTGCGGAGAAGGAACGGGAGCTTTTCCTCGAAGCAAAGAAGCGAGTTCCTCCCAGCCGCATCGATTACCCCAATCGTTGCTCCAAGGTTTTGGAGGTTGCCGAGGCGATGCTTGACGGCGAGCTGGAATACCGCCGGGGAAACATTGAGTTGGCGTTTGGTCATTTGCAAAAGTCAATTGAACGGGATGACGCCCTGATTTACGCGGAGCCATGGGCTTGGATGCAGCCAGCTCGGCACGCCTATGCCGCTCTGTTGATGGAGCAAGGTCGCATCGAGGAAGCCGCCGACGTTTACCGCACCGACCTGGGTCTCAATGACAAATTGTACCGAGCGCGCCACCATCCGAACAACGTGTGGGCGTTGCACGGGTATCACGAGTGTGCGGCAAAGCTGGGGTTGGAAGGAGAGGCGGTGATTATTCGACAGCAGCTGAAGACGGCCATGGCATTCGTGGACGTGCCGATTGAGTCGTCCTGCTATTGTAGACGGGATGTTGCAAAGACGAGTCCCACTTGTTGCTCAAAGATTTGAGAGCTTAGATATTATAATAGACACTGAACTACTGCAGAATCATTTCACTGATGTGGCAACTGGAATGGCTCCAAGGATCGGCCTCCAACACAGGCACCATGAATTTTTTTGAACAAGGTCAATTGAGTAGCTCAGCTAAAAGACAAAAAAACCTTCCCTCCCCATTATCCGTAATAATCGTTCCGTGGGTTTTATGCCACGGATCAGCAGCAAAGACACTGCCATGCAAACAACACTGGTATCTTTTTTAACAAAAGCAAGTCGCTTGGTTTCCGCACTATTATTCCTTCTTCGTTCCGGCCACAGCCTGCTGCTCCACGACAAGCTCGTTGGAGTTGTCGTCGGAGATATTCTCCGAGGTCGGCGTGTGCTTCTTGACCTTGGCCTCTGCCATGCCGTAGATGACGATGCTCGTGATGCCGACAATGGCGGAGATGACGGAAAAGACGAGCGCCACGATGCCGCGAGCTGTGAAACCGGCTGGGATCCAGCCGGGCTGCTTGTTCTGCCCGCTGAGGTCGAAGAGGTCTTCCGTGTTTCCTGCCGCGTTGCCCTGGAACGGGATGTCGGCTGCCTTGCAGAGATCGTAATGCTCGTCGGGGATCTTGACGCGCTCTTGGATCTTGTCGGGGGCCTCAATCATGAGCATGGCCAAGCCGGAGGACAAGTGCCAGTCGATGTGGCAGTGGAAAATCCACACACCCGGGTTGTCAGCAACAAAGCGCATGACAAAGTATCCTCCAGCAGGCAGGACGAACGTGTCGCGTCTCGCTGGGTACTTGGGGAAATCGGTGTGGTTGTTTGGATCATACGGAAGCAGGACGCTCCCGTCTGAGTAGTCGTAGAAGTGAGAACCGTAGGCTGGTGCTCGGTCGATGACCTGGAAGGTGTGCCCGTGCAGATGGAACGGGTGGGTTCCCGTGTCAGCATTGTTGACAATGACTTGCACCACCTGGTTGTGCTTGAGAACCATGGAATGAGTGAATTCGCCATAGATGGTTGCATCTGCGGCCGAATCGCCCGCCGACATGACGGTGTACAAGGCCGGAACCTTGGGGGGCGTAAAGGTGATGTTGTTGAGCATGGCGTAGTTGTACCCGGTCATCAGGTTTTGCATGCTGACTGTGACGTTAATCTCCATGTCTGGATCTGGAAGCAACTCCATCTTGTCGTAAGGAACAAGCTTGATGTCATCGAAGGGATCCAGCCCTGTGCTGTCTGCCACGGTAATGTTCGCCTCGGGATGATCGGCTTTGGAGTTGTACTCTAGCCAATTTGTGTTGTTCAACTTCAGATCGGAGGGAATCGTGTCAAGAAGCGTGGAATCAGCGACTGTGACGATTGGGTAGTTCTTCTTGGTCGAGTCCTTGGTGGTGAGAAGGATTGCGTAGCGCTGAGCGGTTGATAGGTAGACCATGCTAGCCTCGGTGGGTTCGGTGTAGACGCCGTCAATTTCAACAATCTTGAAGGTGTGGTCTTCAATGTAGAAATACTGGCCGACAAAGGCACCAATGTTGATCAACCTGATCAAATACGTCGTGTTTGGCTTCACGGCAATGTTGGAGTTTTGGGTATCATTGAGAAGGAAGGAGCCGGGAATGGGCTCGGCTCCAGAGGGGTTGTACAGAGACATGAAGCCGGTCATGAGATCCTCGAGAAGCTCATGGTACCAGTCAGTCATAGTGAGGACAATTTCCTCGTCATACTGGTCGTTGAAGTAGGCATCCTTGTCGTGGACAATCAATGCCTGTCGGTAGCCATCTGGGTAGCAAGCATCAGTGTGGCAATGGTACCAGTACGTTCCAGCCTGGTCAATGGTGAAGTTGTAAGTGATGGATTGGCCTGAAACAACGGGGCACTGTGTCACCATTGAGGGCCCGTCCATGTTGTTGGTTCCGTTTTGGAACATGCCGTGCCAGTGAATGGATGCCGACTTGTCTCCAAGGTTATTGTGCATGGTGACGACGAGACGGTCGCCCTTGTCAACCTCAATTACTGGCAATGGCCATTGGCCGTTGACTCCCACGACCTTCCGCTCCTGGAGGCCATCGGGGTTTGCGGAGACCCAGGTCACGTTGAATTCATGTGTGACTGTCTTGGCCTCGCAGCACAGGGCCGCGAGCGCCAGCAAGAAGAGGTAGCTGAGCAGCTGCAGCTTAGCCATCTTCCCAAGTAACCACCTCAGCGGAGATGATTTGAAGATGAAGATTGGGGAAGAGGAGAGAGACACAAGTAAAAAAAAAGAAAGGGACAAACAACAAGATTATCCGCCGTGCAGACTAAAGCAGGTTAAAGAGGGATCGACCTAGTTTAAGTTTGACATGAATAGCGCCCTTCGTGACGGCTCATGCGACAGTGGGAGAACGAGGCCGTTGGCCCATACGTATCGTATCCACCACCCTGGTCGTGGAATGTAAGCTTGAATTTTTTCTTTTTTTTTTCTCACTGGTAAAGTTTCAAGGGCAGTCGCCAACCAGAAATCTTATTCCCTCAGGGCCCCCCAAGCAATTGCCAAACGGCATCCCACGTCTCCAGCAGGGTGGCTCGCCGAGGCGTCGATAGTCGATCCGAACAGCCGTGGGCTGAGCCCCCGGCACACGAGCTACCGACCAATTTTGTGGGGATATTCCCGTGCTTCTCCGTTATCAGATAATCTAAGTGGACCCCGTCCGGATCCAAGGTGCCGAGACTTGGGTTGCGAGCGGCTAAAACGGCATCGAGGCCAGCATCCCGCGCTTGGTGGCCAATCCCAGCCATTACCGAATGCAGACGAGTAAAGCTTGTCCAGTACGACATTCGATGAACCGCCGATCGATCATCTGATAAGTTAAACTTGTTGCTTTGAACGCTTATTACTCGACGCTTAGCCACGCCCTAAACGAGGGCTCATTGGTGTGCCACTGCCAACCTTGACTGCCACTTAATTCCCTCGACTAATCCTATCCGAGACAGCGTGAAAAATCTCCAAAAGGTAGCCCGAGGCCATTTTACTTTGTTTGGTGGCCGTCGGTCTTCTCCTTCCTCGTCTGCTCCGTCTCACCTCTTCCCCCTCCCCCCCGCCGAACTCTTCAGGCACTGCATCCAAATACTGCTGCCGCCGCCATGGGGAAAAACGTCTTTGCTGTGCAGATATTCTTCATTGTCTTTCGAGAATGCCTCGAGGCCGTCATCATTGTCTCGGTCCTCCTGTCATTTCTCAAGCAATCGCTGGGAGGGCCGGACCAGGACCAGGCGATATACAAACGGCTGGTTAGGCAGGTGTATGTCGGAGCATTCTCTGGTATCTTCCTCTGTCTCATCATCGGCGGTGCCTTCATTGGCACCTTCTATGGCCTAGGAAAGGATATCTGGGCCAAGTCTGAAGATTTGTGGGAGGGCATCTTCTACTTGATTGCCACAATCATCATCACCATCATGGGTCTCGCCCTGCTCCGAATCAACAAGATGCAGGACAAGTGGAAGGTCAAAATCTCCCAGGCCCTCACCGAAAGCCACGAGTCAAGAAAGAAAGGACGGTTTGGGCACTGGGCCAAGAAGAATGTCATGTTCATTCTGCCTTTTATTACTACCCTCCGTGAAGGTGTTGAGGCTGTTGTCTTCGTTGGTGGTGTATCCCTGGCCTATCCTGCCACATCCTTCCCACTTCCCGTCGTCTGCGGCATAATTGCAGGCCTCACTGTTGGTCTCTTGATCTACCGAGGAGGAAACGTCATGTCCATCAAGATCTTCCTGATTGCCTCCACCAGCGTCCTATACCTCATGGCAGCTGGCATGTTTTCCAAGTCTGTGTGGTTCCTGCAGTATCACTCCTTTGCTCAGAAGGTCGGTAGCGATGTTTCTGAAGCAGGCAACGGCCCAGGATCATATGATATTCGTGAGACTGTTTGGCACGTCAACTGCTGTAATCCTGAAACCGACAATGGCTGGGACGTGTTCAATGCCATTCTGGGATGGCAGAACACCGCTACATACGGCTCCGTAATTTCTTACAACGTCTACTGGATTGCCCTGGTCATGGCAATTGCTTGCCTCATGCATGAGGAGCGCACTGGCACTTTGCCCTTCAGGGATCAAACTCTTTCCGCACTTGAGAAAGTGCCTGGCATGAAAGGATACGTTCAGCGCAAGAGAGAGGCAGCCAAGATTGATGCTGATGAGATGTTCCGCCAAGCTCAGCAGCAAAACATTGTTCACCATTCCACGTGAGTTTTGCAAACGCTTAAAATGTACCTTGTACTTTAGTTATGATGAGGCTCGGTGGAAAGCAGAGGAATGATGAAATACCCCACCATGACAGCAGCGATCTACGCGGGGAACGATGGAGCTACTGCATGCAGTCTTTGATGAGACGCAAAATCTAGTCTAATTTGGGGGGTGGACCTTGAAATTTGAGTGTTACGTCGCATGCCATGTTTGCTGGTGGATGCGCCTAAGAGCGGGTCGACGTCAGCCAAGAATGTACTTAATTTTGGACATTTAATCCTAGAGTGATATGTTTTTCCCAAGGTGGGATCACATTAGGCATTATTGTAAGAGGGTGATCATGCTACTTAAATACTATTTGCCCGTGTTTGCTTGATTTCAGTCATCAAGTTTGTAGCTGACTGTTGAAATTTATGAATTGTATTGATTTGTGAGTTAATATCATGGTATCCCTTGACAGGGTCCAGTGCTGCTTTATACAGGTGTTCCGGTCATGCTTTAGTAGCCACTGAATTGATCGCATTGCCCCCACCTCTTCAACACAGACAAAACAAAGAAATGAAGGTATCAGAATTTCATCTCTTGTAATTGCAAACACTAACTAATCATCAATTTCCAATAATATTTTCCAAAAAAGAGAGGGAAAATATCCAGAGACAAGAATACTTACTTACCAGTTAGTCGTTCAGTTTAGTCAAATGAGGAAGTTCTTGAGTGAACATTTAAGGTATGTGCATGCTTGATCAGAGCACTCCCAATGCAGGACTCGAGATTTCCATGGCATCAAAAATCATATAACTTTACTAGAAAAGTAACTTCAGAGCTTTTCAACAGGTGCCTCCATGGCTATAAGATTCGTATCGGTTGATTCTAGATTGTCAATCCGTGATGATTGGAGATGGATACTCGCCCCACGCATGCTGAAATCCCAAAATCAGTATAAAAGTTGATGCTGTCATTTTTTCCCCCGCGAATTAAATGACAACAAGAGAGTATCTTCAAGGAACTAAAAACCTTCTACAATCTTGAATACTCTAAAATGATGGATCGTGGTGGTGCCTTTGCCTCAAACCATGGTGCGTCTTCCAGCAATTTACGGCCACTGTTCTTATGTATCTATCATATTTCATTTCATTTATAACCCAAAACAAACGGATCAAGTTACTTTTTTGTGTGCTAGGATTCCTATAATAATGCAACCTGTTTCCCGACCGCAGCATCGTCCATAGTACAATACAATATGCGTTTTTTAAGTGTTTTCTAAAAGTGCCTATGAGTACTTCAGTCCCAGGTTGACGGCATCATTCTAGACTTTTCACAACAAGATATGATTCAGGTAAATGAAGTCTTTTTTGTAAAGTGTGCAGGTCCTTTGCACAAATTATTCTTGGCAGAAATTTTACTTGAATGTCTTGCCTCAAACTCATCAACAATATTCTTGAACTATCTAATGATTTGGATGCAGCTGTGAACGAAAACGAATTCTACTAACGGTTCTCAGTGATGTTAATCCCTCGCGCACCTTATACACTGCCATCATCCCTTGCCTCATGACTCTTATTTCGGCTTAATAATTTTGGATAAGATCCTAGCATGAGGGGCCCCGCATTGTCATCCTTGGACGTCAGATGGGAATGACGCCAGCTCGGAAAGTCGACCGAAAATACCGACGCTAACTTACTCCACTCAAATCATTTAACTTGGAAAGCACAGCTCTTGTTGCTTGCTTGAAAGCTATATATATGCTGACACCGCAAAAAAATTATTCCTAGAGTTTTGAATCCCATTGATTTAACAGGATATTTGTTTCGGAGCTTGGACCAAAATTCCCATTTCAAGCATTCCCATTTACCATACCACGACTTTATTCCATAATGGCGGCATCTGAGTTACGATGGGGCGTGGTCGGTACAGGCTGGATCGCGAGCATGTTTGTGAAAGATATTCTCGCACCCCGCTCCAGTGGTCCTGCGAAGCATTTACTCACCGCCGTCGGTACTACAAGCAACATAGAAAAGTGTGAGAAGTTTATTAACGAGTATTGGAAGGGCGATGGGCAGCGTCCCAAGGCCTTTGCCAGCTACCAAGAAGTATATGACTCTCCCGAGGTTGATGTGGTTTACATTGCTACGCCACACACCCTTCATAAGCAGAATTGTCTTGATGCCATAAAGGCTGGAAAGCATGTACTGTGTGAAAAGCCTTTCACTATAAACAGCAAAGAAGCCGAAGAAGTCGTTGCGGCCGCAAAGGCCAAGGGCGTCTTTCTCATGGAAGGTAATGCATTCCTGATACAGAATAAATAAACAAAATGCTGACTAGTTACAGCTGTTTGGACCAGATTCTTTCCCTTGGCCATTGAGCTACAAAAGAAGATTGAGGCCGGCACAATTGGTCGTGTATGGAGATCCGTCGTTGAGATCGGTCTTGGTGCCGACTGGGACAATATTCCACAGACACATCGTCTCAAAGACCCTGCACTTGGCGGCGGAGCCTTGCTAGACCTTGGAATCTATACACTTACATACTCTTCTTTGATAATGGGTAGAGGACTATACGGAGATGAGCACCCCGAAGTCAAAGTGACTTCATCCATGGATATTGTCAACGGGGTAGATGAAACAAGTACCGTTATTCTACAGTATAAGACGCCAGAAAATCACCCCCAAACAGCTGTTTGCTTACCCACGGTTCTTGCCAACAGCCAACAAGACTTTGGCCGTATTCAAGGCAAGGAGGGAAGCATCACTCTCTATACTGAACTTGGGCCCAGTTGCCCGACTGGATTCCGCGTGAAGCAAGGAAAGAATGAGGAGGAAGACTTTCGCTTCGATCATCCTGAAGGTACCTTTGGCTTCATATATGAAGCCGATGCAGTTGCTCAGGATATTGCTGCTGGAAGAACAGAGAATGCAAGAATGCCTCTTGGGGAAACTCTGAGAGTTATGCGCTTGATGGACCAAATTCGAGCACAGAATGGCTTAGTCTATCCCCAGGACAAGGAATAGTTTCGTTCATTCAGCCGTTACTACCTATCATATACTAGAACTGAAGAATCCGAGTTCAATGCTCATGATCTCAATCATTTGTCGAGCAGCTTCTAGATCCGGGCTTTCCAGCTCCCAATATTTTAAATGAGTGATTGCAAGTTGGAAAAAGTATTCAGCCTCCATTTCCCTGTCCATAATCTTTATCAATCCCGATTTTGTCACTGAAAGAAGTATCAACGCCAAAAGCACAAGTTCTCGGCTTCTATACCAGCTTCCATGATGACGGTGGGTGTATCCTACTCCCCATATAGGATCAAAGCAGATATCAATACATTTCTCTGCGTATAACTTAATTTGATCCGCTAACAAAACGTCATGTCCTTGATTATGGACAAACCGATATAAAAACGGAAGATATAAGAGCCGTTTGATCCTGGAATATCGACCCCATGTTGCAATATGGAGTTCGGTATACTTGTCTGGTGCTAGACTAGGGTCCCAAAATCGAATCGGGGATGGGAGCGAATCTCTCCTATTTATTTTAGTACTAAATCCGGGTATGATAACGTTTAATTATCGGACTTACCACCCCTCAAGTTGCCTTTCAAATTCGCCCACTATATTTATCATATCCAGTACATTCAATTGTAACCAAGAGGAATTTTCCAAAGTGTAGAACTCCTGGAATATACGGCCAGAGAGACGTGATAGGGATATTTCTGTGAGATAATAGAACCAGGATTGCTCAAAGAGTAGCGTTTGTTCTACTGAATCTGAAGTTGACGTTGCGCTGGATTGCGGTGAGATGCCAATGAGTGTGCTGCTTGTAAACCCGGCAAATTCATCTGATGATGTTGGACTCATGAGGTCGATTGAGGGAGGTGAAGGAAACATGTGCGGATAATTGATGTTTGAAAGCCCAGATGGCTGCATCGGAAGCTCGCTTAGAATTTCCCTGTCTAAATTAGCATCGATAGTGGTATGAACAGCGCTAATTGTTAGCGGCAGAGACTCACTGTTCGGATTTCAAGCAACTCCAGAAAAGCCTCTGCTCTAGGCTCCTCAAGTCTGGTTTCTGAGTGTCATTCCACTGACCGCCTTCTGAATCAAATCGGCCATGACTTTTCAAGTAAACAATGTATACAGTACAAGCTTGATTGAACGACTGCCAGGCTTGAATTGGACGCATGGTATACATCAAGTAGATACCAGATAAAAGATGGCATTGACAAGCAGTTATGCTTCGGTCCAGAAGACCAAAGCGCCGGCGGGCAGAGTTATAATAAGTCTCTGCGTATATACGAGCGTCTTGGTCGCCAGACGATTCAATCGGGACCTCACTGGGCGTAATCGTGGCATCAAAGACCCGTTTCTGCGACAATTCTAGCATCCCCGAGCAAAGTTTTCCCGTCTAGAATAGGATTTTTAATGTGAACATGGCGAAGAAATTTGTGGATAAGATGTGAAATATCATCAAAGTCATTTGATGGGGGTAGTCTAGCTCCATTAGTCTGGGAGGTCGCAGGGTCACCAGAATCTTGATCAGCCATTAAAAGTGCCCTACTCGACCATTTTCTCGCCGACGTATGAGAAAAAATGGGCCATCGGAATACAGAGTCCATTGACGTATACTCCGACGATACATTACAAGCCACGGCAGACTTCGGGCCTGATAACGCATGGGCTGTGCTAGCGATTGCTTCCTGTGAGCTAATCGGCCCGACAACTGGCGATTGGAAGAGTGGCTCCGTATTTGTTGCTTGGTATGACACATCATCACCTGGCGGAATCTGAATCTCATGATTCCGAGATGGCAATCTATCCAATATCTCATTTAGAGACCGGAGAATTAACGGCATTGTTGTCTCGAGTCTTTTCATGCATATCAGCTTGCGCTCTCGGCGATGATTGATTGGACCAGAGACTTACGGCATCCCATGATTTGGATCAGGATACACACATTCGCAGTCAAGCCGTATGCATCCTGCGCAGCGCGGCCTTTCATTGGAGCACTTTACCTTGCGGCTCTTGCACGTGTGACAGGCTTTGGGGGCCCGTTTTCGAGAATACCTGTTCGATTCATCTTCGGTCGTATCAGCAGGACGCTTGCGAGGCGCCAAGGCTGGTGGTAGTGAAGCTTCAGGGCTTTGCGCGAGGTTCCCCCTAGCGAAATCCGGTTGCGGGGCCTCGTCCATGTGCTTGGCGTATGGAGCCCCAGAGCACTTCCAGTACTCCACGGCGGCTTACTTGCAGTGTATTTTGAGGCAGTGATGCATTGAATGAGGATCGTATTGATGTAGCACATCCAAGCTTCGTACCAGTCGACCGAAATTACCGGTGCAGAACCACGCCAGTGGGGGCTGTCAAGTGGAGTCTTCTAGCTTCGGTATTTTCGGGCGAAATTCCGACGAACCAAACACACATGCAAGGGTTGCATCTTGACGTAGTGAGACTGAGACCCTGATGCGGGGAGTCGCGGGGCATTGGCATTTGCGGGGAAGCCTTGGGTCTATTGCTGCTATTTATTGATCCGTTTCCCGAAACCGAAGAGCGACAGTACAGTGATTTCTTTGCTGTGACCGACGCTCGCCGCCTAGTCAATTACTTTCATCTTCATTCTAGGTCAAAAGAAACATCTTTGAGAATAATGGCCTCCGAAAATCGTATTCTTGGCGTGGGTTTGATTGGGTGCGGAGAGATCTCGCAGGTCGTTCACATTCCCACCTTGGGCCATCTTTCAGACTTTTTCAAGATCACGTACTTATGCGATGTATCAGAGAATTCTCTTGAGCACACCAAAAAGAAAGTAGTTGGCGGTATCCCAAAAACTACTACAGATCCGCAAGAGCTCTGCGCCTCGCCCGATGTTGATGTGGTGCTTGTCGTTAACAGCACCGAATATCACGCCGACCACGCCATCATTGCCCTCCAAAATAACAAATATGTTCTCATTGAGAAGCCAGCAGCATTCAGTCTCCATGACTTGCAGAGAGTAAAAGAAGCGGAAAAGTCGTCTCAAGGCAAGGCTATGGTGGGATACATGCGGAGATATGCCACAGCTTTCCAAGAAGCAGTGAAGGAGATTGGAGGGTTGGATCAGATTATGTACGCCCGCGTACGAGGTAAGATGGAAAGAAAAGCTAAAATCAATGGGGGAAAGTGGCAGCTAACTCACTTTGAACAGACATCATTGGACCCAATTCAACTTTTGTATCTCAATCAGGTACATTCCCAAAAAGATTCTCAGACTACCACCAAGAGGATACCGATGACTTGAAAGCCAAGAACTCTGAGAGCGTTGGCACTGCTCTTTCAGAGTGTGGTGTCGAAGCTTCTGATCTCAATCGACTATTCTGGCAGTATCTTGGTGGCCTAGGATCCCACGATCTCTCTGCCATGCGAGAAGCGCTGGGAATGCCCCTTGGTGTTCATGGAGCAAGCGTAACATTACCCTTCTGGAGGTATGCTCACCGAAAACTTGAAAACTGCAAACATGTTCTCCTTGCTAATATTAAATAGTGCTCTCTTCAAATACCCTGGGTTCACTGTGACGTATGAATCCGGGATTGACGAGGTCCCTCGCTTTGACGCACACATCGAAGTGTACGGAAAATCAAAATCGGTAAAGATTCAATACGATACCCCGTATGTCAAAGGTCTACCAATCACTATGCACATTTCGGAGAATTTGAATGGGGCCTATAAGGAATCTGTTGTTCGAACGACATATGAGGATGCCTACACCCTAGAGATGAAGGAGCTCTACGATTTGGTGACGAAGGGAAAGCCTGTGAAGACAACGATTGAGGATTCGGAGAATGATTTGAAAATTTTCGGTATGATCATGAAGGCACTGTAGCTAACATGGTAGACAACCGATTCTTACGTGCAGACATGGTGCCCAAAATTTAAAAAGAAAATATATATGGAAATATATTTATATAAATAATCGTAATATCCAAGAATTATACCCAAGAAATCCCAATTCATAGCGTATCATGATGGTATGCAGGCCCAAACTCCAAACGAGGTATCATAAATTGCTTATTTCTTGTGGTGGTACTTGCTGTGAGGCGTATCAGTAACATGTTCAAGGTTGATGCATGGCGTCTTTAAAACTTACTCCTTGAGCTTGTCCTCAGTCTTTGAGCCGAGAAGGGCACCAACGAGACCAGTGGCGAGGCTGCTGAAGGTGCCACCTCCAGCCTTGTGCATACCCATGTAACCAGCAGCGCCACCGCCGATGGCGCCCATTAAACCTCGTTCGCCATCGGGGCCAACCTCACCAGGCTGGCCTTGGTGCTGGCCTTGCTGGTATTGGCCCTGAGCGCCACCGTATTGGTTCTGGGGGGGGTATTGTCCCTGGTGATCGTAGCTCTGGGGCGGGGCGTTGTAGCCACCCTGGCTAGGTGCGGGGGAGCCATAATTGGACTGTTGGGGGTAGCCCTGGGGCTGTGAATACTGCTGCTGTCCCGACATGTTGGTTATCCCGTCTTTGCCCTGTGAATTGATCCAACTAACCTGCTGAGGGTAGCCCTGTTGGGGATAGCCGCCTTGTTGTTGGTTGTAATCAGGTTGGCCATAGCCCTGCTGTTGGGCGTACTGGGGCTGCTGGGGGTAGCCGCCGTTGTTTCCGTAGTAGCCGTTGTTGGACATGGTGGATATGTGTATTTAGCGTCTAAAGATGCTGTTCAATTGATGGAAATGGTTCGATTGATGGTGAGGATGATGATGCTGATGGGAAAAACAGCAGCAGACGCGGAGTATAAGCACATCTTATAGCATTCTTACTACAGGTAAATTAATCTTAGCGTTCCTCAGCTGATGCCCCGACTCGCACGTAATGGTAATGGCGCAGCGACTGCGGCCGTCGCCCAGCCGCTGAGAAGCCGAACATCCGTATTACGGTTCACGTGATAACCATCCAAAAACTGCCTTGGACGCCTTGAATGTGGCTGATAGCGGACTCGCTAGCCTCATACGGTTGGTTGGCTCCGCCGTGCCGACGGCTTCACCGATCAATCGGCAGGGTCGGGAGCCAAGCCTCACTGCCAAGTTCGTCGCCAAGGTTGTCATGAACCTTCTGAGCGATTTGCAAGGGGAAAATCTTGGGGAAGAAGCTTAGAAATGCTATAGAACGCTTCTATTAATATTTTTAAGATTGGGATTTTCGGCATTTGACGAACAACTACGCCATCGCCAGGTACGCGGTCGGCAGAGCCACATTTGTAAGTACGTGTGTTGAATGTTGGGGCAAGCATTGGTACTCCGGATGTGACTCGGAGATAACAGCAGTAATTTATTTGGCACAATTCATTATTAATTCTTACACATAAAAATACAAGGAGGAATATAAGTTATTATGGCCATTATGGTTCAAACGAACATTGTCCGTAAATGCCATTCCTCAATAATTCCTCAACAATGTCTGTGTTCAATTGTAGGGTGGTGACTGATCAAACGACCACAGCCACTGAAACCACGCAACACCTTCAATCGAGCAAGAGAAAAGCCTCCGCTTTTCGCGATGGCGGTGTATACCCGTCGTCGCATCCACACGTTAACCGAGGAACATGCTCAGCTGCCAAGACACGGCTGTGTAATCAACGTGCACCGCGGATCGATCCACTAAGCACTCACCCTACACCAGAGGATAAAAATACTAACTATACTGATATCATGATGCCGTGCTACCTAATCGGGCGCATCTTTTGCCTTTAACCATGGATGTATTTCATATCCATCAGGCTTGTAGACATCCTTTTTGCCTACTTGGGTCTCGGAGCATTCTCGGCAAGGGCCAGCTATTCTCATCCTCGTTCCATTTATGCACTAGGCTCAGCAAAGTAAAGATGGTCCAATTGTATTTTTGTCGTAAGCCATGACCATAGGGATACCCAAACCGCTACCATAGAATGTTCGAGGGACTTTTGTCCCAGGAATATTATTTTACAAGTTCCTCCGAGGCTCAATCTCTTGGATCCATCTCTATAGTAAACAAACGCAGTACCAAGTTCCACTGTTAGGCTCTCATTAAAAATCAAGGCGCAGCTTCAAACTTTATCAGAAGCGAGTGGAAACATGCATTTGGAATGCAGTGCAAAGTCTATGTCCAAATTAAGGCTTGTGGTGTTATGGGATATCTTATTATGAATGTGAACGAGGATATGCTCCCTCAAACACTCACCCTCATACTTGTGAGTGATACGGCGAAATTTCCGGCATGTTTCCGTCCCTGGACCCCCACTCTCTCAGTTCGGCGACGTTTCCTTCGTTGGCTTGGCCTGTGTTCTTTTCCGTTCTCCCGCCTGTACTAAAAGAACCTTGCAAAGACCTTTCATCCTCAGACTTCCTGGTCGCTGTCCCGCCCGTTACAACACTAGCCAGCTTGGAACAGAATGCAATGACAAAAGGAAGCAATGGTCGCAGGGCTGGCGTTGCACATATGACAATTTGACTAACAATTTCCGCCGAGGTAACGATGGCTAGAACTTTATTAGATTGATCATGTGATCACACAAGAAATTAAATACTTACTTGTAGAATAAGTAAAAATTGATTCCATAGCAAAGGAAAAGCGGCAAATACTGAGGATAATATTGATGATCCCAATGCTGAAAAGACAGATTAAGCCAACTTTCTCACGTTTTGGTACCGTTTTCAATCTGTGGATCATTCCAAACGGCAGTGCAAAGACTGGAAAAGGATATTAGTACCAACGTTACATCAAAATTCGAGACAACTATTCTCACGAAGTATTTCTGCGGTAATGTTGAGAGGCCATGTAACTTTAAAAATGTCCGACGTCAAAAACAGCGCGCATTCTTCAGGGTTTGTTGACCTGTAAAATCCGTTTCATATTAGCTCAGAAGGCATGACAATGGAAATCTAGAAATGGAAGGGCATGTCATTACCAGTTTTTGGATACAGGTAAACCACACCAAAATAAATTTGTGAGCGCAACGGCGATAAATGCACAAGTATTATAGGCAATCAAAACGTATAAGCATTTTCTTAACCGTTCCTCAGAAATGGGAAAAAGTTCATTGTAGAAAGCAAGAAGACTGAATCTGGGAAAATAATATACCAGATCACAGAAAAGGCAAACAGCAAACTGCCACTGTAAAGCTCGTTAATATATGAACGAACATAAGAGCGAAATACGTACCTTATTAAATAGGACATTATCTTTGGCACCAAAGACTATCCAGCCTTTTGATATGGTGTAGGTACTGGCAATCACAAGACCGATGTAGACCATAACACTAATGATAAGCCATACTTCGGATAGCCAATAGGCCCACATGTGTTTCCATGTACGCACTGCAAGCCGGGCGATGACAAAGAAGAGGCATATGCCTACGAAGATCCACTCTATGATCTGAGATGTAATGTTAACGTCAAACGACTGACGAAGTGGAGCAGAAGCGTCGACATACGAAGTATTCTTTGATGGTAACATCTCGCATCTTCGAGGAGGCGAATGGGAGTTGGGAGAATTTGAAGGATCAAATGAATGTGGTAGAATGCGATGAGAAGGTCTCGGTCTGGGTCACGGTATATAGTGACCGTGACATTTGAGGGCCAAAATATCGTCAAAAATCCGAACAAAAACAAGACCCAGGATACCGCGGAGACGGAAGCGATGATTTAAGAAAGAGGCCTGGTCACTTGGCGATTAGCCTATTCCCTGTTGGATGAGACATGCATGAACACCCAGGCGACTAAGAGTGCGCAAGTTGCCAAAAGCAAAGTGTGAAATTTCTCGAAGTAGGCTCTCCATTGTATTTATGGCCCGCGTTCATGCTGGTGCAGCACCATTTAAAGCAAATCGTAGTCATTATGAAATCAGACGGTGGTAAAAGATATACTGGATGTTTTTTTCGTTTGGTCTGGTTCAATAATTCTTGGTTGCTATTCCATATGTGTCATGGAGGTTGATCGTCGCCCTAAGATTTTGACTTTGTCAGCAAAGCGCTATGAATATAGCCGCAGCCACAACAATTTCGGCTGGCGCATCTCAGCCCCATGACCCTCGACGGCGAAATCCCGCGGGAACACCAGAATTTACCAACTCACCAGGCGTTTGAATTTTAAAACAAGGTTCGCAGCTGGTCCAAATTCATCGACCAAACTCATGTTAGCTCGTGGAAGCCTCCATTGGATGGTGACTCCGGAGAATGAGCAGAATACCAATGCACCGAGATAAAAATCCAAGGTTGATTGCTGTGATAAAAGGCGCATACGCATACCTGTGTACGGAGATACTTCTTTTGATACGTAGATTGATTGCCCGGAACTGTGGCCTAAAGCCGACCTATGAGGATGAGGCGATCTCATATCCTTTGACACCAAGAGACTTCAGTGGCGTTTTACCCGTAACCGAGATATTGCTAGTGCGCCACTGGTGAGAGGCGACGGCTCCATCCGTTTCCGCCACACCTGCTTGAGCATCGAATACGTACTGAGTAATGTAAACTAGTTTACCATAGTCAAGGAGTCTGGGACAGTGGATTTCTGCGCGAACTTGCCCGTAACGTTCGGCAAGTCTCTCTTGGCCAAAGCCTAAATCTATACCAAGTGACTATCATCACAGACCCGAGTTGTTCGAGGCCTTCTTTGAGTTCATGGTTGGCAGCCACATTTTACGTGGCGGAAACCACGGCGTTTTACACATTATCTTTCAAGAGGCGGCTACAATTTGCGTTACTTATTGGAAGCTATACATTCCTAGCCTACCTTTTGTAGGTTTGCTATGGTCTTGTTCTTGACTTACGTCAGATAACGTCAGATATATGAATTTTTAACAATTTTATGCGTATTATGCTGACATCATATGGGTAAGGCAAAAATACGGGAGGGGAACAGAGGAGAGGGGAGAAGAGAGAAGAGAAAAGGAGTGACCATAAATCATGGCGTGATACGCTTTAATGTGTAGAAGAACCGTAACCGTCTTCGATCCCTGATTCCGCAAGAAATCGGTTGCAGGGGTTCTCATGACCTGTGCGTGGATGGCCTGCATGCCAAGATAAACTAAGGTCAACATGTGCCTTACTCCTAGCACCTGCATGCAGACTTGAAGTCTAGAGCCAAGGTGGATGAAGTATTTTGCGTTTAATAATTGTCATTAATGTGTACTAATACCTAATACTACGTTGGCTAGCACACGGTCACCCCATAAACTAATGATTAAGTTCTGGATTGAAATGGGTTCGCTACTTCTTCACATCTAACAAAACGTCCGACACTTGAAAGCCCATACTCATGATCAAACTCGAATATTGATTTCATATGTTCTCCGCCAAGATAACCGAGTTAAGATTGGAGCCGATAGGCTACGATAAGTCAGCGCCAAGTGAGTCATGCACAGGTAGGACGGAGCCAGTTCCAATACTGGGCCAAAATTCACCCAGATTATCCTCATAATATGCGATGGACTTTGCGTTAAGCATGAAACTGAGGCATTGGTTGACAGCTTGTAGTTGTCCTGCTGGTGGGATGATAAACTCAGGCACGCCATTCTCATCAACTTCCCAAGGGCCACAGCCGCTCCGACATGAAATGAGGATTGAAATAGGTCAATTGATTTGATCGCAGCTGACAATTCAACAAGCCTTCCTGGTGGTTCTACTAAACACGTCCCTGCAATCATCAGGAGTGCCGCATTGCTCGGAATGACGAGATTCTAAGCCCTCAAGAAAAAAGGGAGCGATTGCATCGAATCCCTTTTACAATGTGGGGAGAAACTGCGAAGCGGTCATGATTGCAATTTTTTTGCAACCATTCCGACTTGACTGATGCGGCAAAATTCTCAATGCTTGCCGCAAGCGAAAGTGGAGGCGCACGCAAACTTCGGCCACGCCTCCCGCCAGGACTGGATTGCGAATAATACTGTGCAGGCGATGCAGTTGTGCGGCGGCGGCACAGAAAATGGCTGGTCAGGCGACAGAAGCGACGACAAACTACTCGGAGGTCAACGATCTGCGCATAGCGTCAAGTCTCATCGATAGTGTCATCGATACGGAGTATCTCCAGGAGCACCTCATCCGGTAGCCTCAAGATGGTCGGGGCGGGATTACTCGATAAAGCCATGGTGATTCTTGGCCTAGTCACAAAAGCGTTGAATTGTGCTGTGTCAAGATGTTCACAATCATTTGGGATGGGATTATTTGCTTAGTGGGTCGCCCGCCAGAACGCGTTCCCTCATGACAACGCGCGCGAGGGTGATAACAGGGGCTGGGTAATCTTAGATAACTTTGAAGCGAACACAAATTTTGTATTACAAGGACAGCACATTCGACGACGCTTTCCTTTCAGAGCTGTTTCTATCCTGCTTGAGGCATTTTAATATGTAAAAGAGTAGAATTGCGTGGAGGAGCTGTGTTCATGCCGATATCAAATTTCTATAAGTTTATGCTATGCAATTGGCTTGGCTCAATTTATACTCACTCGTAAATCGCGTAAAATAGACATCATCATCTGCTCGAGAATAGAAATTGCCCTGCTGGAAAGATGTAGTCATCGGATTTAGAAAAGACTACGTTGAAATCGATTGGAAGTGGGCACTGGTCGGCTTCTCCATTCCTCAAACTCTTACTAAGATCCTATTGGCATAAATCATCTAGCCATAAGCTTATTTCGACTCGGGGTGACCTTGGCTAAGTTGAGTTACACCATGCCTCACCATGCCTTCGACAGTCTATTTAGAGGGCAAGATCCATGCATTTATTGGATAACCCGTCGAGAAAATTCCATGACTCAGAGGCTGAAGATAAAAATGCGTTGATACCCTATGTGTTTGGCCTAAACACCGAGGACCACTTGTCTCGATGCGGCTACGAAATTGCAGTAAGCTAATTTGCATAGACGAATTATTTATCTACGAGAACTGCGTATGGAGCAGGTCAATTTTGTAACCACAGCATGACGAGTACTTTGAATAAAAAGAATAGGTCCTTTCTTAGTTGATGCCTGCACAGTCTGAAGTTGTGGAGGGATATCCTACAACCGGATCAATAATCGAAAGAGTGGATGGATTGCTTTCTCGGGTGCTGCTAATTCATTCATTGCGACGACGACGGCGCAAATTCATCATTAAGTTAGAGAAAAAAGTTCGGCTGCGCTTAGTCTCGGCGGATTGGAGTTTACAGATCATATATTTTTACTGGAGATGGGCTCAAATATGAACAGACTGGGCTGATCGATGGTCAGATCTGTGAAGGCTGGCCAATAAGAAATGGCAATAGGGAGAAACGACTCACTATCCCACCTCCCACTCGGCCATAAAGGCGATATTGAGGTTATATTGAGTCTATCGGGGTTCTCCAAATCACGTTTCATGGCTCTGGCCCGCGGACATCCCACCGGCCGATGTGCCCGTGCCGCTGCATTGGTAGATGACGTTTATCCCCGATTCAGCCTGAGCTCGCCAATGATAGCTGCGGATTGGCCATTTGGCGCTATCTGCCTGCTGCAGACCCGCACCGGCGCCCGCCGCGTGTAACGCCCCAGTGGATTATTCGCAATCTGACGCAATCGCGGAGCAATAGCATCAGTTGATTTTGGAAAATGGCCTCTGATGCGGGGTAAAGACACGGCCGATGGGATGCACCTGAATGAACATCCACTTGTAAGTTACTCCGGCTCCGAGCTTTTCATCCCATGCCGAGCAATTGTCAAGGTACACTGCGGTCCCCGTTGAGTTCCCAAAGGAATCCATTGAACCTTGTTCTGCAAAGCAAATCAACAATGATGAAAGGCAGTTAAGTTGTACTTTCAATAATATTGAGTGATTAATTCCCCTTCAATCGAATATCTATTCATTTATCAGTCCAATTCGGCGCTGATCTAGTCCATCTTCGGCCGACATCGGGCCAGGGGTAAGGCGTGATCCTTCATGAGGTATTCGCAATATTTCGCAATTGTGGGGATTAATAATAAGTGCTAACCTGCATGCATCCGACAACACCAATCTTTAGATATAAAGTGAGCTTGAAAGAAAGCATTTCAACTTTTAGAATTCAGTAAATAAACTCGATATCAGATCAAGCTAACAAAATGCCTGCCGAATTCATCAGCGTCACTTTCCCCAACGCTTCGACGGAGCTTAACCCAACTCCTGGCGCTCCTCTCGACCCCGAATTCATCGTCCGCTACGCCCGTGGCCTTGATGACTACGAGTTCAACTACACTCTGATCCCATATGGCTCCTCATCTTTCGACCCTTTCACCATTGGTGCCACCATCGCTGCTGTGACCAAGAACTTGAAGGTTATCATTGCTCTGCGTCCTAACACCCTTTACCCTACTGTCGCAGCCAAGGCTCTGGCTACCCTTGACCAGCTCAGCCGAGGCCGAGTTGTCGTGCACTTTATTGCTGGTGGAAACGATGCTGAGCAACAGCGTGAGGGTGATTACCTGAACAAGGAGGAGCGATATGCTCGCCAGGAGGAATACATCAAGATCCTTCGTCGTGCTTGGCAGTCCCCCGAACCCTTCGACTGGGAAGGCAAGTACTATAAGTTCAAGGACTTCAGCAACAAGGTCCGCCCTACCAATGGAACTATCCCTGTCTCTGTTGGTGGATCCTCTGATGAGGCCTACCGCATTGGTGGTGCTCTCGCCGACATCTTTGGCCTTTGGGGCGAACCTCTCAAGGAGACTAAGGAGCAGATCGATCGAATTTACGCCGAGGCCGATAAGGCTGGCCGATCCAAGGAGGATCGCCCTCGCATCTGGGTCACCTTCCGACCTATCGTTGCTGAGACTGAGGAGCTAGCTTGGGCCAAGGCTCATCGCACCCTTGACCTTTTGAACCAGAACCGCGAAAAGGGTCAGCTCAAGGCTCCTCCCAACGCCCCAGCCCCCCAGAACGTCGGATCCCAGCGACTTCTGGACATCGCCAAGCGTGGCGAGGTCCAGGACCGAGCTCTTTGGTACCCCACCGTCACTGCTACCAACGCCCAGGGCGCTTCAACTGCACTTGTCGGATCTTACCAGACCGTCATCGACTCTATTGTCGACTATGTTGACCTTGGTGCCGACCTTATTTCCATCCGTGGTTACGACAACCTGAATGACTCCATTGACTACGGTCGCTACATTATTCCTGGTGTGCGGGCTGCTTTGAAGGAGAAGGAGAATGCTACCAAGGCTTAAATGGGAGCTGGAAACAAAGTGTGGTAAATAAAAATAGCGATATGAGCTAAGACGATTAAGACGTGTTTCGCTCAGTCAAAGTACATAGTATGATAATGAAAATAAATCAGTATGATCAAATGTCAACAGAAACCAATGGCGCCATCAGGTGAAACTAAACATAAACAACAAGAGGAGTGGGACCGTGCGGCTGTCTCATAGAAAGGTTTCCGAAAACCTAAAAAGTAAAAGGTGACCAGGATCATCGGGAGGTTGGAATAACTGGCCAGAATCTAGGATGCGAGATGGTACAGGTAGCATCTAATTGGTGGCTCACAGGAAGAGATTGATCTGACCGAGAAAGGTGGCTTGTTTCTAAAATTCATCCAGGAATGGTGCGATGGTGAAACATGTCAGCAAGAATTTCCACATAGCCGCGGATGCTACGGGAAACCACAAGTGGCCCCTAGATAGATGAACCTGTTCAGTCAAATCTTGGCTAATCTGTAGTATGGTGGTACATTTTACCTCAAGGTATGCAAGATTTATCGCTTCTCCTCGAAGAAAAAAACCATTCTCCAGAAGAGAATGGGTTGATAAATACAGCTGAGTCTCGTGGCATGTTGTGAGAACGCCATGGGTGCGCCACACATGGAATCTTAACGAGTAGGAACTCATGATAAGGGTTGTGACGTCGAGTGGCTTCGACCTAGCGGAATTTTGGACGAGATGTGGGGGAAGCGACCGGGCCATCCGCTTGAACGCTCCCAAACAGGTCAATAAACTGCATATTTCTGTGCATATCGCCACCCTTGCAGCGAAGATTACAGGGGCGCTGACGCGCCATCCCGATATCATAGGCTGGAGAGATAAGACAAGCCGTCTTTTAACCCTGCTTATCGGCCACTTATCACACCCTCTTTATCTCCTCGGGCTTCGAGGGGGCGTCATGTGGTCGGCTGGGTCGACTTATAATGTCCTGTCCTCAGCTATAGCCCCTCACCTTAAGTACAGGCTGAGTGGTTGAACGAAAGACAAACAACCTGGTTTCGGGCGATCCGATTTAACCATAACCCGATTCCACCTACCCCGCCAAGCAGTTTCCCGCAGGATTTGAATGCCGGTTTCCAATTGCGGTTGCAACCGTATTCGTGCGTAGAGCCGTTGACGAATGTTGTTGAAAATCGACCAGCAGACAGCGTTCATCGCCTTGAAGGATTGTTTTAAAGATGGCAAATGATGAAGAAGGCGGTGCGCCACAGGTGACAAGTGTCCTCGTCAATGGCGATGTTCCGGACCACCTTGCGGGAATGTCGGCCGACGAGGCGGCGCTTGCGGCATTAGGATACAAGCAAGAATTCAAACGTGAATTTTCTGGATGGACGACCTTTTCTGTTAGTTTCGCTGTCATGGGACTCCTTCCGAGTATTGGAACTACGATGTGGTATGGCCTTGGTTATGGTATGCTTCCTCCAGATTGCATTGAGTGATTGTGCTAATGTTGTTGGTCAGCTGGTCCTGCAGCTAATACTTGGGGTTGGCTACTCTCCGTTGTATTCATTCTTTGCGTACGATATTATCCTTCGGAAAAAGACTAAGATGAAGCTTAAACTGATTTTCTGATTAGGTTGCCATGTCGATGGCGGAACTGGCATCCAGCATGCCAACTTCGGGTGGGCTATACTATGCGGCCACTGTTCTTGCAGGCCCAAAATATGGCCCATTTGTGGCTTGGGTCACCGGTTGGTCAAATTGGATGGTGCAAGTTACTGCCGCACCAAGTGTTAGTTACGGATGTGGTGAGTAAATTCAAGATGGAATCGGTTCATCTCCAAAACTAATCTGGGTATCTAGCTGGAATGATCCTCGCAGTTGCTTCCATGAGAAACCCTGATTATGTGCCAACCGACTGGCAGACGTTTTTGCTCACGGTCTTCCTCATGATACTCCAATCTGTCATCAGCAGCATGCCAACACGTTGGATCGCAGAATTTAATTCTGTTGGAACTGTGATCAACATCGCTTGCTTGTTGATAACTATTATTATTATTCCGGCCGCGACAATTGCATCGCCAAAATTCCAGCCCAATGAGTTTGCGTGGGGAATACAAAACTTCACAGACTGGCCCGATGGTATATCTGTTTTGATGTCTTTTCTTGCAATCACCTGGACGATGTCTGGATACGGTAAGACAAATCTCATTATATTTTTTAAGGCAATTAGGGGGTTTTGATACTCAGTGTCACAAGTCATTCTTAACAAGAACAGTTAGCTAACAGGCCCCTGCACTTCTTAGATTCCTCATTTCATCTAGCAGAGGAGTGCTCAAACGCTGCAGTCGCCACGCCGCGATCAATTGTCATGACAGCCGCTTCCGGGTCTGTCTTTGGATTTATTTTGAATACTCTCATCGCATACACCATTCAAGACGTCGAGGAAATCTTCGAAAGCGACTTGGTAGGTCAGAAGCTCTGAAAGCTTTTGGTCAGCATCTAATATGTAGACAGGGTCAACCGTGGGCAGCGTATCTGGTTCAAATTCTCCCTCAAAATACCGCCATAGCCGTTTTGGCAATGACCATCATATGTGCCTTTTCTATGGGCCAAGGTTGCATGGTTAGCGCCAGTCGGGTCTGCTTTGCCTATGCTCGAGATGACTGCTATGGGGTGCTCAGCCCTATTCTGAAACAAGTCAACTCTTATACTTTTACACCAGTAAATGCAGTCTGGTTCAATACGATAATTGGTGTACTTTGCATGCTTCTGCTTTTCGGTGGCGATGCAAGCATTACGGCAATATTCTCTGTTGGTGCCATGGGTGCATACCTTGCGTTTGTTCTACCTGTTTTTATCAAAATTGCGTTTGTTGGAAACAACTTTCGACCTGGACCTTGGAACCTCGGAAAATTCAGTCTACCTTGTGGAATCGCATCGTGTTCATTTGTCTTGGTTATGTTGCCAATTTTCTGCTTTCCAGCGTACAAAGGAGCAAACTTGACACCGGATGGCATGAACTGGACATGTGTAGTGTTTGTAAGTTTTCTCTGAGTGGATGTGGTAGTTTGGATGTACTAACCTGGACTTCAAGATCGGCCCGCTGTTGTTGCTTATCATTTGGTTCTTCGTTGATGCCCACAAGTGGTTCAAGGGACCTAAGATTAATATTGAGGTACTTATCTTCCACATATACAACATGAGATAATGATATCTAACATCAACTCTAGCATCACATGATCCATGGTAATGGAACCAAAAACCACCTTGTTACAGATGGTGTGGATGTTGTGGAGCCCTCTCATACTCAGGGTGATACTGATAGCGACAAGCTTCCGGGAAAGTAGGCTGAAGTATGTTTGCCCCATTGTCGCGTGACCATAGCCTAGCACCAGACCTGTTTTTATTCTTTATTAGGGTATAAAATGCTCACCTTTGCTTATTATTTGTACTAAATTTATCAATTACACAAGACTGTATGAAACATTTGACGTAATCTTTGCTACAAATAAATAATACTTGAGCGTGGTCGTTGGTTCTGTTCCGAAACACAGGACCAGGCTATGAATATCAGAAAGGCTTGGGGAGTGTGTATCCCGGGAATAGACCTGACTTAAAAAACACATGATTTTTTTTCCGTCACTGATTTACTTGGCAAAATGCGCTCATGGTTATATTTGGGTCAGATTTGAACCGCTGAACCACGTTAAATCCTTACCTCATCACCCAAACAAGGTCACAGCGATGCACTACTTATGCTAAAATCTCACCCTGACACATAATATCTCGAAAATCATTGACAATTTTAGATGTCGCTTGGTATTCAGATGACACTGATCATGTGATCAAGGAAATATAAACCATATGCAGAGTCAGACAGGGCGGCGGTGTACGGGGTTCCTTCACGATTACATGCTGACGACCCGGTTTGAAAAGTGGTTTCTGCAGCATTCTAGCTCATTCCCACAGAGGGCTATTTATACAACGAAGAGGCGTTGCGGATATTTGGCCCAAATCTTGACACGAAATCAGCCAGTATCGATCCGGCAGCCCTTGAATCACAGCCCCCATCAACATCAATCATAGGGCGCTGTGGCGCACTCTCCCTGCAATTAGTCCCAACGTGGCTTTCGGCAGCTGGGATCTCGCGTATCACCACCGCTAGCAAAAGTAAGTCTACCACGCTAACAGAGGATGAGGCCAGCTGAGAGCGGTCCCGCAGCCCTAACCCGCCAACAGGATCTCCAAGGTCAAATTGGAGGACTGCTTTCGGTGGCTTGGGCTGAGGTAAAGCAGCGAATCAGTCGGGTAAATATGGATTAATTATGCGCTAATTGCAAATCTCAAGGACCAGCAGCCTTCTCCCGCTCTCGCTAGTCTGAACCCCGCCACAGACTAGTTGGAACACGGCATCAGATTAAAGGGATTTCTTATTCTCCGGCCAAGCCACTATTTATTTGCCGCTGAGAAACCTGGTAACCACGTGAGTGAGAGCATTTCCAACGGCTCCGAAAAGTGGATTGAATCTTCACCAAAGAAGTCTTCATCATCAAAGTCCGTCGACACTCATTTTGCAGATCTAAGCCTCATCATCAACCAACTTGCATCCTTCATCAAGCTCCAACGCGTCTCACCAGCCTCAAAATTCTGCAGTATGACATCTGGGAATATTGCTCTCTGAGCAGCACTTCTGTCCGACCATTTGGAATAAAGCTGAATCCCAGTCAACGGGGGTTTGTTGACGACTTGTCGAAGTAAAGAAGAAATTTCAACTCATACCTTGCTTGTTCTCTTACTCAGTACCAACTGACCAACTTACAAAGCAAGTTTGGAGAACAAAATATACAATGCGAGCCCAACACCACGCAAGCATCTCCATTCCCATCCCCACCAATGTCCCACCACAAGTCGTCCTCGCCTACGTTCAGACGTATGTCCCAACATTGAGGCACAACCCCTGTATTGTCCACTTCGAAGAAATCGTCACCGAGCCCGAATCGATCAATAACGACTCGTTCTTCGGACCCATGGATAATACTGTTCAAACCTTTCGCGTCCACGAGGTCACCGAACTTGTGCCAGGCATCTCAGCCCAAGCAAAGTGGCCTGTTGTCTTTCAAAAAACCTCCGATGGTATACGAGGTCGAGCTATGAATGACCGGGTCGGCACCAATGTTTGGGCACAGTGGACGGTTCGCCCACGTCCTGATGTCACATCACCAGCACATTCTGAGAGCACTGCTAGCTCCGCGACAGAGTTGGGGGAAGAGTGGGAACTCTGTGACGCCATCTTAATCGAATGCAACCGCCTCATGATGCCCTTTACGGCGCCTTATGCACGCAAGATGCATCGCGAAATCACCCAGAAAATTGTGGATGAGGTGGTGAAGAAGTATCTTAACGGGACACTTGAGCAGTGAACCCTTGCAGTTGATGGTCGAAGGTTAATCACGTATCGTACACTAATCACACTCATGATTCTCAATATCAGAAAAGAATCTGCCGCGTATGAGGCCGGGGGTCATTTTGGGTGAGATTGAGAAGCCCAGAGTGAGTCAAAATTGATACGCACCTAACATAAACACGAAGAGTTTCGCCAGTGATTTGCGTGGTCATGCGCCTAATCCATACGAAATGCCGTATTCAAACAGCCATGAGTCAAAAGGGCCAGTATTTTCCAGAAATGCTTTCTATTCTATTCCTTTCTTGGAAGCTTTGACGAAATATATTCTTAGAGTGCATCCGCCACTCGCCAGACATCCTGTACCAGATCACCAGGGTTTTTGTATCAGTATTGTTGTTTTAATGGATTATATGAAAACTTGAGCGACTTTTATTTCAACGAAGGTGATCATTCTTTGCGATCATGGGGCTGACTCAAGGCTGGCTTCTGTGTTGTGGCTCACGAAGCAATGGTTTTTATTAGACAATGCATGTCTGACTTCGTATCATACATATACACCACTTATTAGATTGTATTTAGAAACATGGCATTAATATCGCAATTAAGGCGTGTCATTGGCACTGCTTCATGTCATTCTTGTGGTAGAATTGTGAATGCAAGCTTGGGTATATGGAGGCTATTCCACCCGAAAAAGACAATTTCATCCTAGAATATAAGCAAATTGGTTAGAAATTTAATGGCTTATTGAATAATTTGCAGTGGTTATACTTTTATCTAATGAAAAAAAGTCTCTGTCCTGGTTGAGGGATATTACGTAGCTGGAATACGTTTGAACCCACGACAACTGTTCTCATGCGTACAAACGTGCTCCATTTAGACCAATCCGGAAGTTTTTCTGGCTCCGTGAGACAAACCCAGGTTTTTACTCAGTCCTTTCTAGCGCTCAGGTGGGGGCCGCAGCGATGTCATTTAACAACACAGCATCCCCGCAAGGCCTCGGCCAACCGCGCGTGACCGATTACATCAACGAACAATTACGAAATACTCCAATTCCCTCATGGCGCGGCTACGGTACTCGCAAGCCTTTATTAACAGAAAATTAACACTATTCCCTAGTAATATCGCCAATAGACATTTTTCGACCATCTTTTTGAGAATGGCATCATCAGAACGCACATACCCACTACACAAACCCAAGAACCATACTCCTCCAATCCCTCGATGGCAGCTTGAATTTGGTAGTGACATCAACTACGTCTACACTACATATATTGGCATTCAGCAACATGAAAAGACAAGTGATTCCGAGAAAGCTCGACTTCAAGCCATGGAGGGGGTTCAATCATGGTTAAATAGTGATGAGGGCCCTTTGGCATCAGAGTGCTTTGCTCTCCTTGATGGAAATGATGCTAAGAATGTGGCTATTTGGGTTTGCTATTGGCAAGGCCCGGAGCGCCTTGAGAAAGGGTTGAACCTGAGCTCAATTTATTCCAGTTTGCCAATTACTGGTCGCAGTTCGATTGGTATTTGGCAGGAAGGGTTTTCTTCCGCCAAGTCACGACTGGAAACCAACTACTCTGGCCTCGATTATCTGCCTGGGTTGGCGAAATTACCAAATGTCACGACCCCAGAGCATAAACTAACAGCGTACTGGGGTGCGGCGAGAGATAGAATTCCGGCCTCTGCACACGATCTATTCCCCAAGGTGGAGACGAATTCACCACGAATTATCCCCAGAGGACTCGGACAGCACCTTGCGGGAACCAATTCCGAGAATGTCGTCCATATTCGCAGCGGTCAATTCTGGGAGAATTGTGATGAAAAAGAGAGCGCATCATATCAAGAAAAATTAGAACCGACACTCCGCGGTGGTCTTCAATATTTATGGGACAACCCCGCTGACACCGGCGCCATGGGAGTCCGTTACCTTGTGAACCAACATGATCACTCCACGGGTGCCGACTACTCTCGCAAAGAATCGTGTGTAGCTGGATTTTTTACCAACCTCGAAAACTTGGAAGGATGGGCAAAAACGCATCGGTCGCACCTTGCAATTTATCGCGGAGCGTTGGCTCACGCCAAGGCCTTTGGCACTGAAAGGAAATTTCGCACATGGCACGAAGTGTCTGTGTTGAGGGAAGGGGATGCAAAATTCGAATATATCAATTGCTTACCCGAGACTGGTGTCATGAAATTTATCCAGCTGGAGGAGAAGAATTGATTATTGGTAGCATTGTGTGTATGGAATAAAAGCTGCTTGGTTGATCCACTCATTTTTGGCGATTTGTCGCGATTTGTACCACGTCTTGTTTGCACTAAGCACCTGGCTGTACGGAGAGTTTTGCCAAAATTCCAAGCCCGTTTTGATGTGAGATTTGCTTTCGGGATGTAATCCGACGTGAAATAGAGTGCTACGGCATGGCAGATACTCTGGATTGTTCCAGAAAGTGCACTGTACAGGTTGCATGGCCTTTGGAACCATCAGCGTGTGGAATCATGTTGGCTCAAGGCGGGCAATAAAGTGCACTGACAGCACAGCGCTCGAATGCGACTTTTCCGCGGCCCCGCCCTCAATGCAATGATTCCAAACCTCGAGCCATTCACTATTCCGATTGCGGGTAACTGGTGCTGAATGCGGGGTTACCACTGACGGTGGCGGGGACCCGGCTTTGGACGAAAGGCACAGGGCTAAGATCACCAAAGGAATTACCCGATTGATCATATACGATCTAGTCAAAGCTAATCAATTTTGAATGGCATTGATTCGCAGGCTGTTCAACCTGAAGCCATGTTTTGAAGTGATTCCAATGCCATCAGCCGACTTTCGGTACGAGCCGCCGTAGCAATTCCTTGGCGTTGGTAATCTCATCCATTCTATACGCGCCCGCAGCAGTGCTGAGGATCTCTTAATCAGGAGTGTCCTGGTCTAACCCACTCCGACCACGTCTCCTGTACGATTCGAGTCTACCGTTTTAAGTCAGAGTGTGTTACTCATCTCTTGATGAGTACACACATTCAACTTGACCAATTAGTTTAGATTTAGCGAGTTTTTGATTGGCTAGCCACTCCCGTTTGTAACCATTAATGTGGGGAGCCTCTGAATTCTGTCTGATAAAGCCCAAGCGGTTAGGTAGATATAAAGCCATGAAACAGCTCTCCTGCATCTCTTTTTTTCTCAAATTCAAATCAAATTATTTCTTGATTTTTAATTCCAGCAAGCATTCAACTCTAACAATCATGCATCTTCGACCCGATCACGCCGAGCCTAAACTCAAGGTTCTCCGAAAGCTAATTAGAGAGAATGCACTGGGCCAGATAACCACTGCTATCCCATCACCCAACTACCCTTTTCTCCAGACAAGCCATATACCCTTTGTGCTAGATGTCAAGGATGAGGAAAGTGAGACTGAGCTCGGATACTTGAGATGTCATATGGCTCGCCAAAACCCTCAATCCAAGGCCATGATTGAGGTTTTGACAGAGAATCCATCTCTCAACAATGTCATCGAACAAGACGTCATCGTGACCTTTACGTCCAATATACAACACTACGTGACACCAAAATTCTACACGGAGACAAAGCCCAGTACTGGAAAGGTAGTACCTACCTGGAACTACGCTGCAGCCCAAGTGTACGGAAGAGCCAAGGTCTATTTCGACACTAAGTCTGATGAGACCTCCAATTATCTTCGGCGGCAAATGGAAGCTCTCAGCCATCAGGCGGAGACAAAAATTATGGGGTATACAGGTGGTGACAATCTCGGGGAGTGGAAAGTCTCAGACGCTCCTGACAGTTACGTTGAACTGTTGAAGAAGGCTATTATCGGTGTTGAAATCACCATCACTCGACTTGAGGGCAAGTTCAAGATGAGCCAAGAGATGAGTGCAGGTGATCGAGAGGGTGTGATCAAAGGATTTGCGAGATTGGAATCCGAGACGGGGCAAGAAATGTCCAAGCTGGTCAAGGAGCGGGAGGCTCTCTGGGAGGCTGCAAAGGCTGCAAAGAAGCAAGCCTCATCCAGTTAATCTCAGAAGTAATCGGTTCTCTCCTATTTATATTGGAATGGTGGCTTGGAGGTCCGGGGCGTTTTGAATGCGAGGTTCAACATCTCAAGGAAGCATACAATGGATGGCGCTCTGGGATTATGGGCATCTAAATTTGTGGGATCAGCTACATACCCACAGCAGACACATTTTCAAACTTTTATAATAGCACTCTATATACGTACGAATTCCTACAATGGGTACATCCGTTCTCTGTTGTGCAGAAGCTGGATCCGATACCGCCTCAACCTGAGTCGTAAATGAGCCTTTCCCGAGAAGGATGAGTAATTTGTGTAACTTTACATGGATCAATGAGAAGTAGTGGCCTGGGGTTGCCATGACCTTCTCAGCCAGCACCCTAACGCCTGTATAATGTTGGGAGTAACTCTTAGTTTACTTATAGCTAAAGCATTTGCAACGGATTTTAAATTTTATGCTTATAAATACGCTAAACATAGTTAAGCCATTAAACATGCCTTATTATTTCATCGTGAATAGCTTAGAGTGGTAATTGACCATCATCCGCCTCCTTTCCTTTGCTTCCCATATCCTTTCTTATTCTCCGATACCAGACCAAGGAGACCGGTCTCTCAAAGAAGAGACTGACAAAAACGCCCAAATTTGCCGTAAAGCTGGTTGAAAATGTCGAAAACTCCCAAAGTGGGAATGCGGTACCTATTTTTGTGGGTTCTTGGTATGGTATGTCGCCAAACTGAACTTACTATTTTTACTTGGGTCGCGGTACATGAAATCAAATGCGAGGGGTTCGCAGGAGAATAAACGCTGCTAACCGCTCCTGGGTTTCTAGAAACGTACGTTGCCTGCTACCTAGTAACAAGGGGATGATGAAGCCATCAAGTACTCGATGCACCGTTGCCATTCGGCCACGAACTTGGCCAGAATGTGTGGTCAACCCGATAGGTGGTCAATTACCATAGTCTGGGGTATGGTTGAGCCGATCCATATGGTGCGCCCACCAGGCCGCAAAATCCAGGCTTAAATGGCGCAATAATAGTAACTGAGTATGGGTTCTCTGGTAAAATGTTAACCGCAAAGGTGTTCCGCCTCTTCCCAGCTGGTAGATAAGCGCTTGCAGATGACTTCCCATCGTCATCTAAGGCGACATCCAACGTTCTCAAGGCCACCCTCAAGTATCCAGCCAGCCCACAAACGAAAGCCAGGAAACTTGCAGACGATATTGCTTTCTTATGCACATCGGTTCAAATTCAACCTCTCCTTTTTAATAGATCTGGCCTATCCTTCTTACCCTGGTTTCGAGTGTTCCCTCATATCATGACTGGCAAGACAGCCTCATCTCGTCTCTAAATTTTCTCTGCGAACGGGACGGCTCTGTTTGTGAACGGAACAAGGTAGGATGCCTCGGGAAGATTTTCATTAATTATTCAAGGCCGTTGACTAAAAGCACCTTGATTACTAGTCACTATTATGGAAGGATATGCCTGACCTGTCTGTGGCTGTGGTGGAATATTGGAATGAAGTTGAAAGTATGTTCCATATTATTCCTCTATTTACTCTGACTAATAGAGCTTCAGATCTCAACAATCATCTCAAATTTGATTATGGGGCACTTGATAGGTGGAAGAACTTGAACACATTCCTTGTAAAGGCTTCGACAGCAGAGTTTACTCCTTGGCTTGATTTAGGAATCTGGTAGCTCTAGGAGGCCTTGGAAGAGCTGGCTGGATCTGACACTCTGACTGTAAACTCCGGATGGCAAAGGAGTGGATCATCCACTTTTATAATCTCCTAGTCAAAATTATGATCGAAGAAGGAGATTGTAGAGATAGATACGTCATATCAAAGATGGCAGACTGGGTGAATTATGTAGTGACCTACTGCCGCGGAGCATAAAGTGATTGGAGTTCTGGAAAAAGCGGATTTCGGAGATAACCAACAATCCTAGCAGTCTAAAACTTGAAACGGCCACCGTCAAAAAATTATCAGAGGCCTTGAAGGCTACGAGGGACCCTAGGAGATAAAAAAGTGCGCGCTACTGTTATTGGAAGACTGAACCATCCAAGAACCATCTAACCGCCTGTGCTTAAAGGCTGATATTTTATAATTTCTTTTATTTCTTCGATTTTTGTCTTGGAAGTCCCAATTCACAATGAAAAAACAGCATAGCAACGGTTCAAGGACGCAGTAAGGCGATAAAGTTGTGGCTTTCGACTATCAAAACCACTCAGTGTCTCAGAAATTCTAACCTAGTCGAGGTTTACCCAGAGGTGATGGAAAGGCCAGACACGGAACTAGGCAATTGAGCGCTCAGTGAATGCTAAATCGATGTTCACAAGAGAGTCGTATTACATAGCATGCTTCGAGCTTGATAGATTCAATGATTTATTCATTTACTGTTGATCTAAGATAATCTCAACCCTTCTTTCTTTTCAAAAACTTGAAAATAGCGTCTTACTTTGACCTTGATCCTACGGTTCACTGTACTATATTTCTAGTTGTGCAGGTCTTCGGGGACTGTATTTGTGTAGCCTTCCTCATGTTCCTCCCTCTCATCTCCAACTTCTTCTGGTCGTTTATCGTACCAGGACTTTTGGTCCCATGGAGATGCTTGCATCTGTACATTCAAATCTTCAATGCTTTGGCCTGCAACATCGATACCGCCCTTCCAATTTCCCTCCAAAATAGCGGTTTTGATATCGTGGCAGTTGAAAAGAAGATCGTCTTGATTCCAGTCATCCATGCGCTTTATTAAAGGCTCTAACGCATCAATTGCCTCCTGCTTGTCCGTCTGAATCATGGCCTCGTTGACTTGCTTTAGAGACTCAATGTGATGTTGCAAGTTTCGATTGCGAATTTCCTGGTACAACTGGACAAATGCGTGTTTTTGATTCTCGTTAATAGGCCTTCCGAAGCTATTTTGCCAGTGAGGCGTCTTAATAGTCAAGATGAACATATCCCATGCTGTATCATCGTCTAAGTCCTCATGATGAATATTGAGACCTGAAATTTCTAGGCTCCTAAGATATTCCAAGAAATGAATGTCGGGCCAGGAAGCTGCGTAATGTAAAAGGCCAAGGCCTCGGTTGTCGATAGCGAAAGGAGATGCGCCCGCCTGCATGAACCGCCGGAAAGCCTCTATATTGCCTCGAGAGAGTGCGAACATAGCCGGCGTATATCCACCCTGGTTCCGTGCCTCAAGATTTGCCCCTGCTGCCACAAGTAGGCGTATTTTTTCGCTATTCGTGTCTAAGTTTCCCATTAGAAGTCCGAGGACGTGCAATGGCGTATGGCCATTATTGTCAACCACTGTGGGAGATGCCCCTGCTCTAAGCAATTCGAAGCATAAGTCCGGGCTATGTCCTAGGGCGTGATAAAGCGTAGTCTGTCCGTCGTGACTTTTCACGTTCATCTGACATTTAGCGGCGATAAGTCGTTTAGTAAACTCCACGTTCCCATAACCAACAGCATGCATTAGTGCAGTTTGACCGTTGAGATCTCTTACATTTATGTCCGCATTGGCTTTGATTAGTGCTTCCAATGCAGACAGGTTGTTCCGTTGCGCAGCCAGATGAATAGGGGCTAGTCCGGTGCAATCTAGTTGGTCAATGGCCCATGGCTGGCTTTGTAGCTCTCCCTCAACGCTTCGCCCTTCCAAAAGAGCGTTATACAGATTTGTGCGTCTCTCTTCGACTCCATCATCATCTGCCCATGACTTTGCCAGCAGTAGTAGCTCTTTCTGTCGCTCATTGAGCGGCGTACTCTCTAAGTAGTGGTTTGCTACATAATAAACATTCCTGCTGGGCTTTAGTTATCTTTGTCCCTTCTGTCTGGTAAGATATCAATTACCTTGGTAGGCGTTGCCGGGGCAGTAGATTCTTCCAAACTACCTTCAGTAAAACCTCCAAGAAGTCAAATCCCCCAAAGTGCATCGCAATCTATGTCAGAAATCAATAGTTAGCTTTTTTTCCTATGTTCGGAGATGCCTTAAACAGTTTTTGACCAACCTCCACCAATCCTTGGCCGGATGCGGTTACTTCATCTGGAAATACGTTGAAGCCGGATTTCATGTATTGGTAGATTATCTCCGCTGGCTTCGATGTATACTTCAAGACTGCGGCCTCTAGCGAGATAACTTTGCGTGGTCGTAGTGAAAGGTTCAGCCTAACATCAAACCAATCTTTTCCTAGCCAGTTCGGCGGTCGACCCTCAAACCTGATAGGAACGTGCCCAGTGTTGCCCTTACAGCCTTGTATACAGACTTCTGATACGCTGTCAGAACTCCTATTGCAGTTGAGGTTCCACGCTCCGAAAATGGATTCTATCCAGCCTGCCCTATTTTTCGGATTTCGTTGGAAATGACAATGGCATTGGCACTTTTGTGAGCACCCACCCCATGTCATCGAATCGATGCCATCCCATACTTTCAAATCCAGGCGACTTAGAACTCTAGAATTGCTTCGTTTCTCCGACTGATAAATTGGTGGGGCTGGAGATTCCTCCACGGCATAGGATTTGGATACGGAACATATATCATAATTCGTTTTGGTATCATTAGGTAGCTCTTCAATCCTCTCTGAATTAATATTTTGAACGTGATCTTTGACCAGAAGCTGCAGCATATTTTCCTGCTGGGTCATGAATTGGTCAAGGCGTTTCTGAAAGATTATCTTCCTAGTGCCAAGTCAGTCATCTACAACTTTTGCAGATAAATTCCGGCATACTGTTCTCTGTCATTGTAAATGGCACTTTGTTGCTCAAGCCCTAAGACGACGCTCAAATCCTGTTTCACTCGCGAAGCTCTCTCGCGAAGACGTTGTAACCTATTTGTTTCGAGCAGCCATCGATGCTTTTTGGCCTTTAGAAATTTGCCGTTGCTGGATTCCCGGGTGCACTCCTTCTCGATTTCTCGCAGGTCACTCAATAGATTCTCTAGCTGATTCTCGACAATACGTATTACTGAATGAGGCGCCAAAATGGGGGAAGCATTTTTGATCATGTACTCCAGTACAACAAGCTGGTGGGCCTTATTAGCTTCGATTCCAACAACAATTGAGCGTGGTTACTGACCTCATTTGCAAACTCTTCATATTGACTCTGAGCTTCGGGGATGTCTTTGATTAAATCCACAAGCCTCTTGGTCGCGATGATGCCTTGGACAACGGATATGGCATTTGAGACTGTCGACAGTGGATCCATGGAAATGAATCGCAAGCCGTGCGCTCACGACTGAGGCCATGGGAGAAACTCTGGCTTTGTGTTGGTTTGAAGAAATGAGAGTTACAAACCCCCTCATCACCCCGGGGAGATTTTGGTTGTGTCTCAGTGTGAGAGCCGAGGACGGGCGCTTAATCGTTTGCCAAGCCACCCAGCCACCAATCATTTCACGCCACAAAACAGCCCTGCTGCTGCGACCAAGTGAACCCGGGCCGCACAAAAGTGGATACCACTATATTTAGAGCAAGAAGGACAAATGGCAGCGAATTATTTGGTCTATTGATTTTGCGTTGCAGATGGCAACGATGCTGGCGCGCCACAAATGCAGCAGAAGTCGAGAAAACGCGTGACCTCTTATTGGAGATATGAAACTACTACCAGCCATTTCGTGGCTTTGTAGGCTGTGTAAGCACTTTTGATTCGTTGACTTATCCCTCCCCCCCCCCCCTTTTTTTTTTTTTGCGACATGTATATTTCTCGGGTTGATTCAAGTGGGTGGTGCTACTCTCTCGTACCAACTGACCCAACAAGAAAAGTGATCCTTGAGACTGTGCATCTTTAGCATTAAATCAGCGAATGTATCAAAACGGATAAAAACCTTTCTCTACCCCGATACTCACTAGTTTTCACACCCTACATCCTTTCCCCGAACGACAATATCGATTAATTTACGAAGAAAATGCAGAAAAAAGTCGAACCGCTATTCCTAATGAACTTTATTACCATCTTTAGTTATGTTAGGAGGGCGCGTTACTACATCTAACATCGCTTTGCTAATCGATGCCACTTCCGCAAACCAATGCTCCCTCATCTAAGATAGGCAAATGATCATGGAGGTGGGGTCGAGTTAGAGGCCCCTCGTTTTTTGCGCAGAAGCCTCACTCATTAACCTGAACGACAGCTGGTTACTAACTAAGCAGGTTGGGAACGGCAAGCAATTTCTGGTAGCCACGCAGCTAAACTGTATTCGAAAATGGGGGGTTACAAGTTACAACCATAAGTGATCAAAAGTCTGCAGGTATTCTACATTATTGCGTCATACAATCTGATTTTCCCAGTTCTGGGAAATAGCGCGCTGATACCATTGGAAGATGGCAAAGATCGGCAACATTGCTGGTCCTGTGGGTCCTCATGTTCAGCCCTAGTTGCAGACCATACAATTAGGAAATCGCCGAGATCCAAGTCACAATCGTAAAGTTATCATCAAGCGAGTGCCTATTCAAAGTTTAGATGCTTTGCCTGGCAGATAAGTAATGTGAGAAATGCCAGATAATGATTATATGTAGATTGAGCAAGGCTTCCGCTAGTCAACGGAGATAGCGCATCTAGCGTTGGTTGAACTAATTAGGGACAGGGGAAAATAGGCAAAAGTGGTGCATGCAACGTTGTACATGGATCGGCCATTGACCATGCTTCGCCCATTTATGGCACTGGGGGCTATTCTTTACCGAAAGCAAGCAGACAACGAAATCACAGAATCATTATGCTAGATGCAGGCATGTTGAAACCAAGGGGGCGCAGGAAACACTCCTGTGATAGCACCGCCCCCCTTCCCCCCTCTTTCTCAACCTCAAACAAATAGACCCTGGCCAGGCAATATTTTAATCCATCGTGTAAGCACTAATGCTGGGAGTGAGACGATGTTCCTAATCCATCTCGATGTTGAATGGCGCATGTTCCACACCCTAGGGTATCCTGATTCCTCTAATCTTGGACTTTTCCATGGCCATCATGTCCGGGCCCGATCATGTGCTGGCATATCATCCCCACTCTTTCCAGGTTTTGGTATCGGACTTGACAATTTTATCCCTCCTTAACTTCTTCTTATTCCTCTCAAGTATTAATAACAGGCCATCCGCCAGGTCATGAAAGACATCGCTTATGGCTTCACGACGCTCCGCTGACCTTCCCGAGGTCTACTCAACGAATCTTCCAGAAGTCGTACCAAGCGAAAACTCCCATGGATATGGGGCTACCGCTTCAACCCTTCCCGAAGTTGTCAACACACCGAACCCAGATAATCTCAACGGAGGGGGAGCATTCCAAGGCGGGAAAAAATATGAAGAGGAGCGTTTAGCGACTGCTGCGGCTGCTGCGGCTGGTGGCACGAGCACCGAACGTAGAATATGTGGGCTAAAACGGAAAATGTTTTTCGGCCTAGTCATTGCAGCTGTGGTAATTATAGGCGCGATTGTTGGTGGTGCAGTTGGAGGTACAGTTGGGAAAAAGTCATCCAGCTCAGACTCTTCTTCAACATCAGGAAGCGGTGACAACTCGACGACTACACCTGAATCCTCATCAATTTCGCCAAACTCGAACCTCGCAAGCGTCAACTATACCGATTCTTCTGGAAACGACCACTATTACGTATTTTACCAAGACCGAACCAATAATATAATTGGTTCCTTCTGGGATTCCGAGAACAAAACCTGGGAAGTTAGAAGTCTATCTGCGAGTCTAAAAAAGACCAATGTGGATCTAAGTGTCAATAATGGAGCCCCTATCACGGCGCTTGCTTGGTCAGATTCGGATAATGACTGGAACCTAAAAGTTTATGTCTTATCTTCTGGTGACCACATCAGTGAGCTGGATGCCGCGGATATCTCCCTAGATGCCCAGTGGAGTCTTGACTCTCAGGTTGCAAATACTGGTAAGGCCTCCAACATCGCAGCGTGGCGGCCAAATGGTGGGAACAGCTCGTATCCTCCCGTATGCCTGCTGGGACAAAATAACCAGCGAATTACATACACGGATGCGAATGGCCAGTGGACAGAGCTACAGACGGGAACTTCGTCAAATGGAGTAACGGCAGTGAATGGGACGAGCTTAGCCGTTACCACCATTTGCAGCTACTGCAATTCATTTGAATTTAAATTTTACTTCCACGTCAATTCTCTACAAGAATATTCCGTCAAAAATGACTTGACCTCAGTACTGGCTGGTACGTATCTCTTGAAATGAGTTGAAGATTTATTAACAGTATTTCCTAGATAACGCCCTGGACTCCATTTCGACCACCTCTCCTAACACTAATTTCGCTGCGGTCAACTTTAACAGAACTTCTCTATTCGTGATCAACGTTGATGATAATAACAGCTTGAAGGCGCGCTGGTGGAACAATGTGGTGTGGTCAGATGGTGACGCACCATCCCTTAATAATTCGCCGAAGGGAATTTCAGCAAGTTCAAACTTCACCGCGATTGCAGCAAACGCCGACAGAAGAGTGTACGGAATCGTGGATGGTATAATATATGAATGGGAATTCAGCGACACTCAGCCAATGGAATGGAGTTATAAGGGCGTGGTCAACACGACGCTCTCAAGCTAGCATACAAGGTTAAAGAACCGAACTGAAGATCTATAAGAAGAAAATTCTAGATAATTGATTTGAATATATTAATAATTTTCATAGTTTCCATCAGGCATTTTGAATCTCAATTAACGAAACTAGCAAAAGAGCAAAAAGACAAGTATAAATTGCTAGACCTCAAACCGCTGATTAGCGTAGCAGCATCATGCAATTCTTTTTCATCCGTTTCGTCATTTCTCCATCTGAAACTTTAATCGAAAACCCCAAAATTTCTAAAGAATCTATGTATAGAGTCTGCAATCATTTTCTCATTGGTCTCTATCGCAAAATGACCAGCATCCAGAAATTGCAACTCAAAGTTCTTGACATCTCTTTTGAAAGCTTCTGCCCCAGGTGGGATAAATATGTCATCATTCCTTCCCCATATAGCAAGAACAGGTACTTGAGACTCCCTGAAGTATTGTTGAAAAGAAGGATAGAGAGGAACATTGGTGCGGTAGTCATAGAGAAGATCGAGCTGCACGTCTACATTTCCTTGCCTATGTACAAGGGCATGGTCAAGGTAGTAGCTTTCCGGCTGGATTTTGCTTGGGTGGGGAGACCCATTCGTATACTGTGATTTGATCGAATCCAGCTCGAGTGCCGGTTTAAGAGCGTCTCGGTCTTCATTAGACCCAGATTCCCAGTATTTCTTTATGGGCGCCCAGAACTCTTCGCCAAATCCTTCAACGTAAGCATTCCCGTTTTGACTAACGATGGCAGATATTTGTTCCGAATGGTTTAACGCAAAACGTAGCCCAGTAGGTGCACCATAGTCGAATATGTAAATGGCGAACTTTTGCAAATTCAAGGCTTCGACGAATTTCTCCAGAGCAATGCTGAGATTGGCAAAATTATATACGTATCCGTCTGGTGCGGTGGTGAATCCATAGCCAGGAAGATCAGGAGCCAACACGAGATAGCCGTAACCTGCCAACAAAGGGATCAGGTTGCGAAATTGGTGTGAGGAGGAGGGAAAGCCATGAAGAAGCAATATTGTGCCGTTTGATGGGCTAGACGGGCCAGCATGGCGGTAGAATATTTCAATATCACCCGCCTCAACATAGGAGGTCTGTACTGGGAAGAGTGACATTTTATCGTTGGGTGGTTGAATCAGATGTAGCTGAAGAGTGATAATAGAGTAAGATATCAATTTAAGTGCCTGGTTCCAGTCTTATATTCACGAAACTGCAATGTTTTATGTTTCTTGAGGATATGTTCTCGGCGGACTAAGTGCCGAACTGCATCCGCCACATGTATTGATTCCAAATGCACGCCCTTGATCCGACATAACGTGCATTTGCTAAAATGCGCTAGTATGACGCTACCGTATGGGTTTAGTCACCCAACGCTGCTTAATACCACTCTCACTCAGCCTCTATTTTCACAAGCAAAATTTACAACTTCTGCACTATTACTGGATGAAAAAGAGCCCTCTCTCGAGGAAAAGAAAAGTGGAAAAGAGATTGGAGTGTTTATTTGATGACATATTAATATCAGAAAACTTGAGATAATTCCTACATTATTCCTTTGAGTAAATACCGTCATGCAAAATCTCGTTCGTAAAAGTAGGTTAGTCACTAGACTATGATTAATCCAATCCAACTGGTGATAGTCAGCAGCTTATTCTACAGCTCGAACCATTTGTAATCACGAATGTTCTCAATTGATTCCTCGCCACCTGATGTGCTATGCCATTTGCCAATCATTCACCAGCGAATCCACCTACGTTGGTGACTAGTTATTGCTTCCTGCTCACTTACTGTCAGCACTAGCCCCATACCAAAACGGCTACTTGTGTTCAGGACAGCAGCCCATGTCCATTAGAAGTCGTCGGGGATGCCTGCTATCGCAATAAGTAGTACGATCACAAAATTTCTCAGTATATTTCAAGTTCTAAGATAGCATGGATCTTTGAACTGCGTTGGAAAGCAGGTTTGTATACTCTCAAGTGGTTGACATGCACTCGTCTGGTCGCGTAACGATGCGATTATTGCATTGATGGCACTGAACCCCACAAATCTCATCAGCTCAATTCTTGTGAGAGCATGGAAACCATGTTATGGGACCGGCCTGAATACGATATTTACACGGCTAATAATGTGTCTAGTGTGCTAAGGCATTATCTGGGGCGCGATCACTTCATGCAGTTGGCATGCGGATATCATCAATGGGCGGGCCAATACCCGTTTCGTACGCTAGCGTAGCCTAAAAGAAGATTAATACCGATTTTCTGGCCAATTCAAACTTACCCTATATTTTACACTCACTAGCAAGACGACATCGCGAAGGCAGTGTTAGGGGATACAAAAATAGGTCGATGCGTGCGTGGGCGCGTCTAGAAATAGTACGAACAAACAAGCTATGGCTGTGCTGTCTTTATCGTTGTATAATCCTACACCGTTGCAATAAAAGGCTCTCCTTACTTTAATACAACAAACGATGCTGATCAAACTTCGCGTGGATGGCAAGAGGAAAATTGAAATGTAGGTGAACTGTGGCGTTAGATTTTCAAAGGTTAGATAGCAGGGGAACCGAGCACATGAGGTGCGCTAAGCATGTACTCTTTGCACTTCAATGGCATTGATATGTTTAACCAGCCGCGTAAAATTGGTTAATTCAATGTCCTTCATCAAGAGCTGTGGCCAGCGCAAAAGACGTTGCCAAAATCAACCATGATGATTGACTAATTGTAGCTCCATTACACCGGATTTGCTTTTAGATGTTTTGGTTCAATGGGTCTAAGCCCATTCCATTACATATCAAATCTATCCAATTGTCTAGTTATTTCCTAAGGCTAGGGTACTGTGGCCTTGTAGTGCATTTTCATTAGTAAAAAAAAAAAACTCGATTGCTATGTTTAAAATTTCACTTCCAGGTTTATTTATCGATCGTGGTAGTGCAATTAGGTACGCATCGTGGATGGTTTGTTGAAGATGGCGATCGGAGAAGATAAGAAGAAAGAAGGTTATTCGCTACGAACTGAGCAAGACCTTGAGAAAGCATGCTAAAGACAATGCCTCAGATATCGAACGGATATTCCAGGAGCATACTCGACAGATTTTCTGCTCACTGTTGAATCTAAGATTGAGGGAAGGGGCGGTGGAAATCGCTCGCTCACAAGCGGTGAAACAATACCTAGAATGGTTTGGGTACCCGCTTGTTGGGCAACTACGAGGTCAATCGGGGCTGTTTTCTACACGTGGGGGACTATGTTTGAGTCATTCTCCAAATAAAATGGACATGCGAGTACAAGAGAAACAATAGTGCTTCACATTTCCTCCACTTAGATGGCAAACTACATTGCTCGGCAGCAGTATGTGGCGAGCTAGATTGACCTGCTCGACAGTTGAGCAAGTACCGTCAAGTCCTACACCATCTTTTGCTGCTCTTGATCAGCCTTGTCGAATTCCACATGGGAAATGCATGCCACGACAGACGGCAATTGCTCGGTTTGCCTCTTTCAGGCACTCTTACCACCACCTGTCTCGGATAACAATCTCCAATGGCACGGTGGATCTCTCGTAGCCCGAGACCCGCAGGCTCGTTGAAGACGCACTGCATGAAAGCATTCAACACTGCAGCTTCTGAGTCGCAGTCGAGCGTCTTGGCTGGTGGAGCAGAGTGCACCTGACTGACTTGCATCGTGTCTGGCCTCTCCGCAGGGATATAGAGTTCAATGGAGGGTCGAGCGAGAGAGCGATGCTGTAAGACGGCCTCCTCATCCAAGCAGAGGCGCGAAAAGGGCCTCGTGAAGAAGTATGGATCTTTTGGTTACCGAGTGCACCGTTCGGTTTCTGGCCGACCACCGGAACGGGCATGAAACGCAAAAAAGGAACCAGTGCCAATGGGCGCGCCCATTATCAGTTCTCTCAATCGATCCACCACGACCCAAGATCCCGGAACCCTGGTCGTCTCCTTCGCCTCCAAAGTGCACTCCGCATTCTAGGCCGGATCGGTAGTGTGTGCCTTCGGGGGCCCGTGGGCGAACGACGTCGGCCGGGCCAACACGTGGAGTCGGCCATTGGACAGCTCCGGCTCTAACCACACTCAGCTCCCAGATGCGAACCCACGTTGTTTGACTCTGCCTCGACGTTCAATCGAGGCCTGGTGATACGCGCCCGTTTAGGTTCACGTGAGTGTCATCTGACGACACCTGCGACGGCAAGGGAATGGCGGGCTCAGCACCAAGAATGAATCCAGACACGGCGCGTCCGAAGGCTCCCGACTGCAGACGCATCGCCAAACGTCAATTGCACCCCAGTCACCTGCTCCCCGGCGGTCACGCCTGCTGACGATCAGCAGCTGCGTCAAGCAGTGAGCGCTCGTGTAGTCAGCGCCTCTCCAATGGACCTCGCTCATCAACAGCCTGCGTCCGTCCTTGTCTCGCCTCGTAGGCGAGGCTATGTATGTAGGACCTGACAGGCGAATCAGCGGCCCCACGTGTCGGCGTGTGCAGCCAAGTGGGACCTGTCCGACAGAGAGGGTGGAGTGTGTGTGAGGGGCGCGTGGAGGCGGATCCAGTTGCGGCATCTTATCGCGAAACCATGCTGGATAAGTCAAGTGCAACAGGGAAATGCGCCTGTCGCAGGACGCCATGGCTTTCACGTTTGCCGCCAGACCAGGACTCGGGTTAGAAAAGGCCGCGAGCGGGAGGGGCACATGAGGGCATCCAAGTGTAGTGGGGATCTCTGCTGTGGGGGGTTCCAGCCAGCCATGTATAAGCCTGGACCTGGGTCAACGACGAACTGAGAGTTATTATAAACACAAACGGCGCCTCCAAAGGGCAAATCCGTCGTCTGTTGTTGGTTGTGATGTGGTAGGACCAAGGATCCCAATGTTTTTGCTCCATTTCCTCTTCTCTAAATACCCAACCCCTCGGCTGGCCTTCTTCTCCCCCCAGCAACTCCAACCCCGAATCCCCTCAAAATGGACAAGGCTACTCTTCTAACAGCTTCCAAAGTGGAGCTGGGCGTTTCTGGCGACCCCCGCTCTGATATCATCAGGTTGCTTGGCCCTGCCTTGGAAATTGCTCTCAATTTCCAGAGCCTCGTCAGCTCTATTTCTTTATTTCTCTGCTTCAGGGCATGGCTCTTCGCTCATATCACCTGTGTCAACGTCCTATACGCAAGCAAAATTCTAGCCTTGCAAGCTTTTGTCGCAACCAAATTTGGAGCTTTTCACGGATACACAATGTCGAGTAAGGCCGCTGTCGTTGCTTGGAACTCCAAGAGTGTCCAGGCACTGCGAAAGAAGCTATTTTACGAATTCGCTGCTTTCATCCTAGGGAGCGGCAATGTTCTCTTTATCCTGCTCTTCTGGCCTGGATGGTGGCTCATCGGAGGCGCTTCATGGGGTCTTTGGATGCTCTTTGGCTGAGCCCAAGCCGTCCCCAGCTCTGCTTGAGCTACGAGTACCAACTAAATAAATCGATGACGACATACAACCACGAAACCCTCAGAGGCAGAAATCGATGGTATGGTATAATAATGCGCGTCACGGAATCTACTATCGCGAGAAGAAGAAGGTGTTTCCACCAGCATCCTTCCGGACTTCTGTCGCGTAGTCCTTCTCGGGGTCAAACTCCTGCCACACACTGGCCGGGTAAATGTGCTTATTCTTCTCGAACCATCGGCGATCGACTACTTTGGTGAGGGTTGGGTCATCTGCGGCGCCCTCGAGGGTATTGATGTCGGGTAAAGCTGCAGAGGCCGCAGCGGCTGCTGCTGCTTTGGAAGCGGAAGTGATAAGGGGGTTGTGGTTTTTGCTGTCGACTGGTTCGGTCGATGATGGTGGTGGCTTCTCCGGGGCTTCGGCGCTGTATTCGAAAATTTGCTGGCCACCGGGGCCAAGATTTTTGTTCATGGCAAAAAAGTAAAAGTCGTAATGCTGCAAAAACAGTTAGACAAACACGAATGATTGATGTGTCAACGGTAATGTAACTCACGTGTGGAATGATGACGGTTCCGCGAACCAGCATCAAATCGTCAACACCAACTCGCGCCCATTCACGCCGGGCATTGGCTTTTTCTCCAACGCCAAGCTCAGCACCAACTTTCCTACTTTTGTCCAGAAACACCCACACGAAGTCACCCTTCTTAACTCGGACCGTCCCGCCAGGAATATTGCTCCCATCGTAGAACACAAATGGTATCGCAATTTCAGTCCCTTTCACGGCTTCTTGGAGCGCCAGGAACTCGCGGCGCAAAGCGTCTCGTTCGGCGGCCTCTTTTCGCAGCGATGATTTCGTCATGGATTTGGGCACAATGCCTACCGTGGCGTTGGCCTTGAACTTGGATTTTCCGGTGCCCTCGCTGTCGCTACCGTCGGTCGCGGGCTTCTTCGATTTGGTGATGGATTTCACTGCTGGTCCATCCTCGTCCCCTTCCTCGTCATCGAACGAGAGCAGCTTCTTTCCCTGCTTCTTTTTCTTCTTCTTCACGGGACCAGCTCCAGGGCCCGAGTCACTGCCACCGTTGTCAGGAGTGCCTGTCACGGAACGATCCGGTGTGGACGTGCCTGAGAACGCAGCCTCACGAGCTTCGCGCTCCTGCTGTTCGAGGACTTCGGCGCGGCGCTTGCGAAAGTCGGACAGCGCCACGAGGCCGACCGTGTTTGTCGAGAGACGCTCGTGAGTCGTCTTGTTCTGTGGCGTGAATCGCGACGAGGCTTGTTCCGACATTGTGCGAGATTGGCGGGGGCGGATGGCGGAAGAAGGGCAAACTGAAGGTTGGAAAAGACTGCCTACAGTATCAAAGCTCGTTGTAGTTGGTCTGGGTCAGTTAGTTAGTGCCTGGCATTACCCGTGATCGGCCCGTACTGTACATTTAAGCTGGATACACTGTGAGGACACCATTCCACGCACAAAGATCCACGGTGCGAGACAATCATCTCCGAAAATAGTCACTTTATGATGAAGACGTAAATCTCATGAGTGGAAGAATACCATAAAAATAATCCGATGCAAGAATTTAACCCGTTCAGGCTAACAAATTGTCCGCGACTAACTGGATGATCCATTGGTGATGTCAGCTCGGTTGCTGTCCCCCTCATGGAAGCGCTGCACCACTTCTTGTGGCCTGGCCAACAAGAGAATTCGTGTTATCATCAGCATATCTCTTGTAGGCCAATATATATCTCTCTTCCGAACTCCAGGTATTTCGAACACTCTGTCTTTCAGTCGCTGCATCGAACCATTTCCACCATCGCGCCCAGGTCGCCGCGTCTCCGCCCCCGCCCTCCCGCGAAATACCATGGCCACCGTCCTTGTAGTGATCGATTAGAAAGAAGCGCTTAGCCCAAGGCACAAGGCAAATGTCTACCAGATTAAAGGTGCTGCCTAGGAAAAAGGGACCGTCAGGGTCCATCTCTGCGACAAAGGTTTTTATGTGAGTTTGAATCTCTGCACGTGCGTCATCAAGACTGTAGGGCTTCGCGGCCGTGTGTTGGATGAGCTTGTAGAAAGCCGGGACGATTCGCGTGCTGATATGGTTGATCCAGAGTCGGCATCTAGAGCGCTCGTAAGGATCAGATGGAAGTAGCCTTGGTCCATACTGCCCTTCATCCGTATAAGCTTCATCAAGATACTCGCAAATGATGTTGCTCTCGAACAAAGGCTTCAGCTCTTTTCCTCCATCGCCAACAGGGATGGCCAATGTTGGCACCAAACCTCTTGGGTTCATCGCCATAAAAGCTGGCTCTTTTTTGTATGGGTTGATTTCAACATATTGATGAGGAATGTTCTTTTCACAAAGAGTGATCCAGGACCTCTGGACGAATGGGCAGAACCAGCCCCCATACAGCTTCAGTGCATGTTTGTTTGAATGACGGGCTGCGAGCTTAGCTGCCTCTCCTGTCGTCTCTGGAGGAAGTGAGGTGTCAACATTCGCCATGATTGATAGGCTCAAGTTACTCCAAACAGAAAATGCGTTTATTGGGGGCGTAAGAGATGGATTTGATGGTGGTGCAGCTGTTATCTGCAAGAAGAGGATCAATGACGTGACAAATAAAGGCGAAAATAAGCGTGGAGAAGTTACATACAGGAAAATCACAAGCCCAGCGGCCACTTTTCTTGACGCCTCAACAAATTTACAATATGCAGGGATGTTTTCCATAATTATTTAATCACTAAAATTTGCTGTATAAATTGAAATATTGCACCCCCTGAGGTTGGGCGTTCTCTTCTGTCTCATTTGGACGTCGCGAAGCTCGCCATCATCTGATGCAGAAATTACTCCACAACCATCCGCAGCGGCTACTACAGCCTCGGCGTAGCCTGCAATAATTTATCAGAGGTCTTGGTTATTTGTACGGCAAAAAACCATGGCTTGTGTGCAATAAAACTTTGAATCTCTTTTCGACCACTCCTCTGTAAATAACCCATGTTTCATTTCCCGAAAGTTGCATCGGCATTGGCATGGAGGGTTTGGCCATCTAGGTTCAAGGCGATGGAACTGATATCGTCCTGATATACATTGATTGCCTCACCAGAATGGTTATATTCTCTGTGGATGTCACAGAATAGGATGATACCCTGTGTGCGCTCTAATGCGATATCACATCAACAATTGCAGATCTTCGGGTTAGGAGGACAGCGGAATTTTCCATGGCGGCCCACAAAGAAATGATGATTGCAAACGGAAATAATCATCGGGGGAGTGTGGTAGAGTTCTCCTTCGAGGAGCTTGTAAAACGTACAGCGACTAGTTACAATATTTTCCACCTTGTCATGCTGGTTTTTCAGATTCGGCATTTAAAATGGCCACTACCTCGTGGGAAAGGCCTGAATGGTACACGGGGGAAGCGGCTTAATGGCAATTGGTAGAAGAATGATTAGAATCTCTAAGCAAATACCATAACACCTCGCAACATCCAGCCAAACAATGAGTATTGTACAGGAAAGCCCCCAATGCATTATGAGCCAGCATCCACTCAATTGGCGTGTGTGACGCCACAGATGCATGAGAAACGGAGCGGGGAGAGTTTCATCCAAGCACAAGGGCGGTGAAAAGCTTGTTCCACCGCCGATGGCGCTTTGTTTTAAATTCGCCAACACTCTCCCTTTTCCAGCTTCTGTCAAGTACACTCTGCTTCCATCACTCCCCTCATGCACAACCTAGTTCACAACAGTGTTCTAGTCAACATCTGGCATTACGGCCCTCTGTTCCCGGCTCTTCCTAACCTCTGATTCTAGCAACGTCTTGAGCGTTCTGCGCACCGTTCGGATTGTTACAGAAGTTTATTTGCAAAGGTCCCATTTATAAGGGATACCGACAGGGTTCTTCCTTCTGTGGTACTCTTCAAGACTAGCATGAGTTGCTCAACACGAGGGTCTACTCGTTGGACAAAATCAGCCGAGGAGAGATGAAGGAAGGTTGGTTTAAGTCTATGCTTTGCTTTTAGAGCATCGGTCCGCGTTGGCGTTGATGTTGATGCTGCCTATCGATTAGGATGCGACCGGCAAGACCGACTCGTGCTGGTTGACAGTGGTACCGTCGCAGGTGGTACACTTCGTGTGGGAACATCCCGCACACTTTTCGTCTGTATCGTTGTTCTGGCCGCAGCGGCACTGCTTGACATTAGACGGCTCTCTCCGGTAAGTTATATGAAGAGACGACTTACGCAGTCCCAATGCTTGACTTTTGACTGAAAGCAAAGGGTTAGTTTGAGGATGGGGGAAATTTCGCAGGCCGTGGAAACCACCATGTTAATTATTGGTTGCGACGGAGCAATCAGATGTAGGTCAACGAATAATGGACAGGACCTGACTGTAATGTCGAGGAAGATGTCACTAGTATGAGAAGAGCGTGGTATGTGTGGGGCATAAGCGACGAGCAAATTCGAGCAGCAAAGCCCTGGGAAGAAGGTTAGCGATAGCCGCAAGGCTACAGACCAAGCTCGCAGGTTAAAACTCAAAGTTAACAGTGTGGCCTGCTCCACACCACGGGTATCCGAGTAGATGAATGATTAGGGGAGGAGTTCGCAGGACGTTGTGCGAAGGTGGGAGAGAGTTGGCTGGACTCACAGAGTTTAGGTTGGGAACCAGCTTGTTGCTTGAGTGTAGCGTGTAGAATTCTCGGTGTCGTTATACGTGTCAAATGCAACGGCCGAAGCTTGATAGAATGTAACAAAATACGGCTGGAGCAGTTAGGGTGGACTCCAGCTATATTTCTTCACGAGGCAGGATGATGGTTTCTGACCGGATTGAGCGGCGTGTTGACACGACGGGGGCAAAGTACAAGCAAGCGAAGTGGGGCGGTGCAGGAGCTCGATCCAGCTGCAGGGGCCATTTGTTAGTTATACGTCACCAAGCGTGAGGGAGAGGGACAAAAAGACAATGTAGTATGCCTTTACTCTGGTGCTGGAGCAATTCCATTGCTAACTTTATTCCATCCAGCAATGGGGAGATGCGGGGGAGCCCGAGAAGGCATGGGGAGCGTCCTAGGCTGAAATGGGTGAGCAGCCACCGGAATGCCGCGGCGAGCAATGCTGTGGCCATCGTTAGAAGACGGCATGGATTGAGCTGTGGTACGCATAGCTGGACTCGTTACGGCATCTCGTAAATCTCCACTAGCGATAGGGATGGTTATGTGGTGTAGATATCGTGGATATGATAAAAATGAATCACTGGTGAAATCTCTAGCGCAGTCCCAGACTTCTTATATCAGATTGACAGTATGTGTATTTTGAGCTGACGACAAAATGCAACTTGGCTGCCTCGTGCAACATTTAGTGAGGTACATAGAATGCCCGAGGAATGAGATATACACACACATAACCATACATGTAGTAGGTTACCTACACGAAGTCAGCGCCGCGGCAATCGCCTGAGATGCCTGACGAACCCCGCACCGGTCAGAGCGGACACATTCATCACACTGCAAACAAGTCAAACCTCGTTTACCCGTCTCCCAGGATGACAGATGCCTTTGAACTCGTTCAGAACCTCGTCTTAGTTATCAAATTATCTGCTAAAGTATGCCGCGTTTGCAAGAATGTTACCAATAAACGGGACAAGGACGACATACGGCGGCTCAGCCGAGAGGCCACACAGCTGATGACATCCCTAAACACGATTCAGAACACAGAGAAAAGCCTACCTGAGCCCCTGGCTAGACTCCACGATGCTGTCGAACAGTGCCAGTCTCAACTAAGGCTCCTGAATGGAGAATTGAGCATGCCCAGGCGGCATGCTACTTTGAGGGCTTTTGCTTGGTCACTCAAAGACCGCGAAATCGATTCCGCCTCAACAAGCATCGCCGAGTGCAGGAATAGTATCTACCTTGCTCTGCAAACTATTCAGACGTATGTGTACACATCCCTATGGCACTGTAACTGACCAACCATGTTCTCCGCGAATAGTAAAACTGCTGCTCGAACGCGCGAGATTATCCTCACAAGTAGGCTGCCGGTTGCAGAGGGCGCCGCTTTCGACTCCCATGCCAACGAACACAATACGGGATGCCATCCCAACACCCAGCAAGAACTTCTTGCTGTAGTCTACAAATGGACTCAAGACTTGCATGGTAAACCTATACTTTGGCTCAACGGCATGGCTGGTACAGGAAAGTCCACAGTGGCACACTCCTTGGCCCATAATCTACATACCAAAGGATTGCTTGGAGCCAGCTTCTTTTTCAAAAGAGGTGAAAAGGACCGGGGCAGTGCAGCCTTTTTGTTCACCACCATTGCCACCCAGTTAATAAACCGACAACCCGCCTTAGCCCCCAACCTTTGGAACGCTATCGAACAAGACCCTTCAATAGCCGAAAAAAATCTAAGCGAACAATTTGAAAAGCTTATTCTGCGACCTGTTGATAAAACATTTGATGATGAAAATGCTTCCAGGTGCATAATCATTATAGTTGATGGTTTAGATGAATGTGATGATGGGAAAGACATCAGAAATATCATTAGCATCCTCCCCAAAGCAAACCGACTGAAAGCTATTCGTCTCAAATTCTTTCTGACAAGTCGACCAGAGCGACCAACCCTTCGTGGTTTCAGAGACATTATAGACGACTACGATGCTCTCATTCTTCATGAAAGGCCGACAGAGCTCATCAAAAATGATATCTCTGTATTTATAAGGGATCAGCTAAAAGCAATCCGCAATGAATACAATTCATCTGTAGCTCTCGACAGACACCTCCCATCATGCTGGCCCCGAGACGAAGACACTGAAAAGCTTATCACTATGGCCACTCCTCTGTTTCTATTTGCCGCCACAGTTTGCCGGTTCCTTCGAGATGAAAACGTCGGTGACCCGGTTACCCGACTATCCGTGGTCCTCAAATACCAGATAGGGAGCCAAAATGCACTAGACGCGGCTTATCTACCAATCTTGAACCGATTACTCAAAGATCTGGCGCCTGACGTAAAAGAAGACGTAATCAGAAGCTTCAAGTGTATTGTTGGGTCAATAGTTTGTCTAGCTAACCCCCTTAGCACTCGTTCTCTTTCTCGCCTTCTTGATATTCCCAAAAACGACATAGACTTCAAAGTAGAGAGCCTCCTTTCGGTACTTATCATACGTCCTGGACCAGACGCCGTAGTCCAGGTTCTCCATGACTCTTTCCGAGAGTTTTTGATATGTCCTAAGGCGGCCTACAGCCTTGACCGGCGCGTGTTCTGCATAAATAAGACTGAGACGCACATGAACCTCGCATTGCAATGCATTCGGGTCTTATCTGAGAACTCAAACAGCTATATTGATATTCCGGTGTTTGCTGAACATTCACATGGAAAGATCGAGAAGAAACAAGTGGACAAAACAACACCGCCCGAGGTCAAATATGCTTGCCTCTATTGGGTTTTCCATTTAAAAGAAGCCAAAGGCACTATACGAGATGGCGATATAATACACAGATTCCTGCAGCAGCATTTCCTTAATTGGCTTATGCTTCTCAGTTGCATTGGAAGGACATCGGAGTCTATTAGCTTCATTACTGACTTGCAAGAACTCTTGCCTGTAAGTGGCCAGTTTGATTTCACTGACAATCATGCGCTAAAGACTCGTTAGCCTCGAAAAGATTCTGACGTTGGGGATTTTCTCTACGACGCGAAGCGATTCATCCTGAATTACCTCCCCCTGATCAAAACATCACCGACGCAGATCTACAAGTCTGCATTACTCTTCGCCCCGAAAAACAGCATAATACGAAAGTCTTTTGAGGTAAACCTTCCTCAAGAAATATTCGTTTTACGAGCCGAGCTTGATTGGGGGCCATGCTTAAAGACGCTCGAAGGTCATAAGAACATAGTAAAATGCGTGGCACTCTCTCACAACAATGCACTTATAGCATCAGCATCATTTGATAATACCATTATGCTATGGGACTCTATGAACGGAGTTCATAGACAAACGCTTGAGGGACATAGTGGTTTTGTCAACTCTGTTGCATTTGCAGCAAGTGATATCTTGCTTGTATCTACATCTAATGATACAACAGTGGTCGTTTGGGACATTGGAACTTCCGAGCGCACCCACGTCCTCTGTGGTCATAAGAACCGTACCAGCTTTGCTGCGTTTTCGCATTGCGATAGTCTAGTTGCATCAGGATCTGGCGATTCACACGTCAAGATTTGGGAGTTGACTACAGGGGCATGTCTTAGGACTATTAATACTGGAAGCGGCCCCATTAACTCCGTGGCTTGGTCTCAAGATGATAGTTTTGTGATTTCTTCAAGCTCAAACGGTAACATTATGGCTTGGGACGCTAGCACCGGTTCTTGTTTGCACACATATAAAGGCCATAGCTCCGCAGTCAAGTTTGCCGTTTTCTCTAAAGACGGGAAACGCATGGCATCTGCGTCTAACGACAAATCCATCAAAATCTGGGACATCAGATCAGGACTTTGCTTTAGAACGCTTGAGGGTCATGAGAACTGGGTTAACTCTGTTACATTCTCGCATGATAGCAAGCGTATCGCCTCAGCATCTATGGACCAGACTGTTAAGATCTGGTGTGTAGATACAGGAACCTGTCTTGAGACACTCAAAGGTCACAACGGAATAATAAACTCCATTATGTTCTCAAATGATAGTACATGGCTTGCCTCGTCCTCGGCAGACCTCACTGTCAAGATCTGGGAATATAACGAGCGAAAGTATGAAAGGAGATACGATAACCATGATAACTATGTGAACTCACTTGTATTTTCACCCAACGGCTCCCTCCTCATTTCAGGCTCTGATGACTGTACAATCAAGGTTTGGGATGCCATGGATGGTAAATGTCTAAAATCGTTGAAGAAGCATAAGGAAACTGTCAATTCCATTGCTTTTTCGCCTAATGGTGGCCACTTCGCCTCCGCATCAGACGACGGAACCATTGCAATTTGGAAAGCGGTCGGGGAACCTCGCCTTTTTAAAACACTCGAGGAACATATAGATGCCGTGACTTTTGTCATATTTTCTCATGATAGTACATTGCTTGCATCGGCATCCACAGACGACACCATATTGATCTGGGATTGCAGATCTTGGCTTTGCTGGAAAAGAATTGGAATCCATGGTAGAAAAGGTGTACGATCAGTTTCAATATCTCGGGACTGTACCGAGATTGCGGCAGCATTGGGTGATCACACCATAGGTGTATGGAATATCGAGTCTACAACATATCGCCAGGTACTTCAAAATGACTGCCCTGTCAATTCGGTAACATTTTCAACCAGCAACACCTTCTTGGTTTCATCCTCGAGGGATGGTGCCTTGAGTATGTGGGATATTCGTACGGGTGAGGTTAAGAGAAAAATACAAATTGGTGCTAATCTACACCACATTTCCTTCAACAATACAGGTTCCCATCTTCAAACGGAAATCGGTGCCATTGTTTGGGATCATGCTTTCCTGTCTGCCAATAATCTCGACAATCGTCCTGTTTTTCAAGGTTACGCCATGAACAATGAGAGAATATGGATTACAAAGGATGGCGATAACTTTCTTTGGTTACCTCCGCAGTACCGGCCGTGGCGTTCTGTAATAATTGGATCAAAAATGGCGATTGGATCTCTGGATGGGCGTGTTATGCTCATCCAGCTTTCCAATCCTTGCAAATATCTTAAGTCGTCTTCAGAATACCCATCAATGCCTGCCAATGTCCTAAATCTCGGTCTCTTCGTCGAGCAGGACTGTGCAGCCTACTACAACTGGGAGAACAATGAGTTGTTGACGGCATACATCAAGTCAACTGTGTTTCTAGCTGTAGTATTTATGATAGGGATTTTGCTGATATTTTTGAGCATGGTTGGTATCCTTGGAACTAACCTTTATATTGGAATTGGTATTCTTGGATTGTCTGTTACTGGCTGTATGTATTTGGGTTGTAGGTGTCTAATGCGCTCCCGTTAAAAGTATATTGAGTTGTATTCATGGTCACATTTTATCAAGTATAGTTCTTTTTCTGAAATTGTCACTAGGATAAGCCATGTTGAAAGGGATGTAAACACATTGAAGCTCACCTGATGGCCGTACTCTCCACTTTGTTGCACATCAATTGGGATCGTCAACAATAAAGAGTTCGGATTCAGGTACAAGCGCGGAGAAACGGCTGCTGGCATGAACTATAAGAATAAGTCTACACATCGCCCACCTTGCATTGCTCACATCGACATCCACTTCCTCGTGTCATAAGCATTAGAGGAGCTTACTTCTTTTATCTTCCAATGACCTCGCTGTCTCACAGAGCTCCAAATCCCATGAGACGAAAAGAAACCGATTTTCGATTGGTGATAAACCTTATTTTGGTGGCACGTATCGAGCTGGGTGCTGGGAACCGTGACAACGACAAATTTGTCTGTATGTCAGCTCATAGATAACCTACGTGGAATTTTTTCAATACAGAATACAATTAATTATCAAATCGATGGGTTTACTCGTCCGTTTCCAACCATGTTTAACACAGAAAATTGTTTATGAAAAGGTGATCCATATACGTATACATAAGCACCTAACAGAAAGAATGAGAAGGGAGAATCTAAGTCTAAAATTATTCATAAGGAATAGGAGTTCCTATTTCAATGAAGCATATGTTATCTCTCATGTGTCTTTTGCCTCTCATGGGCGAGTGGATCCCATTTGAAGCTCTGCACTACTGGTCGTATTGATCATAGGACCCGAAAGGTGGAACATTGCTCGAAGAAAATGGCCCCGTCGGAAGCTTTACATCCAGGAATTCTCAAACAAGCTTGGTATAATATCCAGAGCACTGAAAGAGATGACCGTAGACGCTGCTTAAAAACATGACAAGTTAGCTCGGGGCGTTTGTCTGGCCAGAATGTACGAGTTTTTAGTGGGAACAATCAGATCATTATCGCCATTGTTGACAAGAGCATCCTTCTGAATAGATTGGAGGAGTGAATAGGGGAGAGGATGAGCATCTTAGCTTCGGTACGCCTGTGTCAGGTTGACTAGATCCTACCCAGTGGTAAGCACAGTAATCTCTGGTTCACCATTCCTTCCAGCGATGCTGGCACGACAAGTTGTGGTTCTATTGAACTATGCCGCACCTTCATATCCAGCTGTAAACGGAGAGAAGAAAGCCTGGATAGTAGGTTCTTCTGGAGTTGGATTAAACACAGTCGACTGAATTTCACTCATGGGGCGCTCAAGGTCGGGACTGAAACTAGGGCCAGTGCCTGCAAGAACCAATTTTCGCACAACATTAGAAGCGTCCACAGTCAGTTGTTGGGCGATGTAGCCGCCCCTAGAAAAGCCAGGAACATCAACTTGCTGTGTGTGTAGAGCTGACAATAGGACATTTAGAAAGGCCAATACGTTAAGAGCAAAAGCTCTGATGCTAGGCGCGATGCTACCAGTGCTGTGCTCAAGACCGGCATAGTCGTAAGTTATAAGCTGGCGACTGGTTGCGGTAAAACTGTTGATAACTGACGGGTCCCAGGTGTCGATCGTAGATCGGGCGTGGTTGAGCATGATAAGGGGTGGAGAATCACTGCTCGCGTTTCTAATTACGCGGTACGCATAGTTGGTACTTTCAGCCTCCAGATATATAGTCTTTGCAGTCTCTTGGGTAGACATTCTGACGAGAGGCTGTTTGCGGGTAATAAAGATGGGATGATAAATTGGGAAGCTGGTGTGGGTTTGGATAGACTTTATACAGTCTCAGAAGACGTCTGGGCATTTTTTGAGATTAGCAATCACAGTCACCCTGGCCTCGGCCTCCGAATCGATTCCTTTTCTTGTTTTATTTTGGTTTGAAACTTATAAGCAAGTCAACGTTTGACCGTGACGTCACGAAGCGACCGGGACGGGCGTGTATATTAGTCACATAGCGAAACTTGCTGACTATTGAAGTTCCGCTCACCCCTAATGAAAGGTAACCATATGCATTTTTCAGAGAGCTAGTCTCGCGCTTCTATAAAAGTAATAAGCCCAAGTTTATCTCGTTCATTAATAAAATAACCAAGTGTTTACTAAGCCCACACGTTACGACGGGAAACATTGTACCAAGGCTAGTGCAGACATGGCTTTCCATACAACTTTGACGATAATTTTGTTTTAGTTTGGCTGACTAATCTCTGTTCAAAATGTAGCCAGATAGTTCATGCAGAGCCTTTCAATTGCAAATCCTCGTCATCTCGTGCCTGCAACATAATAAAACGGAGCGCTCCGTCTTACGGAGGTGGAGACGCGGATGTCCCGCTTCACCCTTGGCAAATGCCAGAATAACTTGAAAATAACATTTGTCATCGACCCCATCATCGATAGTTCTGTCTAATTTATAGATAATGAAGTTGGATTATTAATTGGTGTCTGAGTTTAATGCATGATGAATAAATTTGTATCTTCTTGTGTCTTTCCTTCAATATAAAGTCGTCTCACCAACCCCAGGAGCGAAGGCATCGATCATATTCACCTTACATGCCATCGTCACATAAACTCTTTTATAGCAAGTTTATCTAGAATTCCCAAAATCATGGCTCCTAAGATCCTTTTTGTTCTCACTAGTCGTGGTCAGATGGACGACGGCAAGCCTGCTGGGTGGTACTTGGTCAGTTTCTCCGTCTTATCGCAACCGCAGGGAAAGTAAATACTGATCCTATGTGTTAGCCCGAGTTTGCCCGACCCTACTACCACCTAATTGGTGAAGATGAGACCAATCCGAAGGCTGAAATCGTTGTGGCCTCTCCTTCAGGTGGTCTGGCACCTATTGATCAGAATTCCGTCCAAAATTTCCAAAGCGACCCTATCTCTGTCAAGTTCTTTAACTCAAAGAAGAACCTATGGGAAGAAACGACGCCCTTGGAGAATTTCCTTGGAAAAGTCTCCGAGTTCGATGCAATCTTTTACCCTGGCGGCCACGGCCCCATGTTCGATCTTATTAACGACGGGAATTCACTTAAGTTGATCGAGGAGTTTTATAAAGCTGGTAAACCAGTCGCAGCCGTCTGCCATGGTCCTATTGTCTTCGTAAATGCCACAATCGATGGCAAGCCGCTTCTCCAGGGTCACAGAGCAACCGGATTCAGCAACGCCGAGGAGGATGCTGTTGGTCTGACAGAGGCCATGCCTGTCCTTCTTGAGGATGAGGTCAAGCGCGTTGGTGGTGATTATGTTAAGGCTAAAGAGTTGTGGAAGGAGATGATAGTTGTGGATGGGCAAATCATCACTGGTCAGAACCCAGCATCTGCCCATGGAGTCGGTGTTGCGCTAGCTACCGCCATCGGTAAGTTTTATCATCGCCCAAATACGCTGTCTCTTTATTAATTGTGGGAACTAGGCCTCTAGAATACTCCTCTTGGACGGTTATGCGGACAAATTGCGGCCAAAACTAGTTTGTAAATGGGAAAACCTCTAGGCAGCACAGTATAGGAAAGAGTGTGATTTTGCACGATGGCAGAGTTGTTGTAGTGTGAGATGTTTCTGAATGCCTCCGATTTTCTATATTAGATAGTCTCAGTAGCCACCGCTAGGGAATATCACGTGTTTTATCTTCAGTTAGCATGAAGGCCAACTCAAAACCTTGCGGTATGTGTTCTGGGTGATATATTAGGGCTCGGAGGAGCTATTTGATCTACCTACGTATGCCCAAATATCCAAAACGTGGAGTTCGTATCCCGGTCGCCACATTACACATCAAATTCGTGTGATCAAAGAGATGATCGGGGAATTCAATACTTCACACTAAACGAAGCGAATTGCCGTGACCATAAGAATTATAGTTTTGTTAGTGGAATAAACAGATCTCGCTAATTTATGGAAGGGAGGCCGCGGATGCACCATTCCATTACACGTGTGATAGATCTACTCAACTGTCTAGTTATTCCCCAAGGCTGGAGTACTTTGGCATTCTGGTGCATTTCCATCAATAAAAAAACTCGATTAATAACCAGTGAGATTGGCACAGAAGGGATATCCCAAATTAGAAGGCCTCAATTTCATGAGTATAATTTGCATTCAATAAGTTAAATTTGACCATCTTAGAGGAAGAAAACTCGCAGATATTTCCTAATCGAATACCAACACACTGCGAAATCTAACAGAGCCTGATGTCATGTGCTCAGCTGCCTTCATAGCGTCCCTGAATGCAAACCGCTGGATCATGCACTTGACGCCAAAGTTCTTGGCAAAGTCGATGCAGTCTTCGGCATCTAGAGAGTTGCCGGTGAGCCACCCTTGAATTGATGAAGTCCCCATGATGAGATCATTCGTATTGAACTCCATTGAGCCGGAGGGAGAAACGAGCAGCAACTTCCCTGCGGGCTGCATCGCCGCTGTGAGTGGGGTCACAGCCTTGCCATGGGAAGCAGTGGCGAGAACAAGAGCCGCGCCGCCGAGTTCCTGGAGCTTCTTAACCCCATCCTCAGAACTAGTATCAATGTACTCGTGAGCGCCGAGCTCGAGTGCCAAGTCCTTTTTGGCGGCGCTGGTGCTAAGAACGACAACCTTGTAGCCCATCTTGCGCGCATACTGAATTGCCATATGACCCAGGCCACCAATACCCTGAATAGCTACTAGGTTTCCATGCTCGATATGCATTTTTCGAATTGCGTTGAACACGGTTAGGCCGGCGCAGAGCAATGGTGCGGCCTCAGCAGGGTCCATGTCCTTGGGCACGGGAATGGCAGCCTCTGAGCGAAGTAAGACGTACTCGGCGTAGCCGCCGTCTCGGCTGGCTCCGTTGTAGACGGCGTTGCTGCAGGCCTGAAACAGCCCGCGGCGGCATGATCTGCAAACGTTGTCGTGACCTATTCATTGTTTTTAGACGCCACTCGCACTTATTATACGTAGAGTCATCACTGAATGGGAATAATATGTGTTCACCTCCAAGCCATGCGCCACCGACGCGTTGATCGAGGACAAATCCCTGGACTCCTTCGCCGATGGCGACAATGTCGCCAACAATCTCGTGACCGGGAACTCGGGGGAAGATATCGTTGCCAAGCTCACCCTTCTGGACCGCCACATCCGTGAAACATACACCACAGGCACGAACCTTCACAAGAATCTCTCCCGCAGAGGGTGGCTTTAGCTCAACTTCCTGAAGCTCAAGGGGCGCGCCAACGGAAGGGATCACCCAGGCCACGTAGGTTTTCGGTAGGTTAGACATTTTGAACTAGAATTAATAATGTTGATAAGAGCAAAGTAAGGATGCCATCTGGACCTTACATACGCCAGACTTTATAGCAGACATTGCGTGAGAACCCAGCACGTCACTCCCACAGCCTTTTTTTTTTTTTTTTTTCTCGGGCCATCCCGTGCGTGTTGGAGGTCGTCGGAGTCATCCCGAGGATCCATCCTTTCTAGTTTCATTCTTACAAATTGCGTTGGACTACAAATAAACACATTATGATAGTGTAGTAGTTAGTGTAGAAATATGGAGTGCGGTAACATCGCGGCCTATTGACGGTTGACCCGGTTTGGTAATCAAATCGGGCTAAACCCGTGAGCGGTCTTTCCGCCCATGCCGGGCGATTCCGGATGTCTACTTCGAAATACGTGCCATGCTGTGCTAAATATATGGTATATAACACACATAAACCTCGAGATACCTTGATAACTTGATCGCTGTTCTTGACATCATCAAAATCGTTTACTCTACTCTGGTCCATTTTCGTCATACTGTTTGTTTGGCTTTGTGTGGGCTCTGGCTCACCACCGAGTGGTTTATCAATGCACAAGGACACATGAATATGAATCATGTTAAACAAGATTTTAGATTGGCTACGATAGCCCAAAGCATTGTGACGCGAATTAATCTTCATGTTAAAAATCTTGCAGGCCTTCGCCAAATGACCCAGGGCCCTCTCTATTTCCAGCGTGGTCAAATTCGAAAGAGCTACCCATCAACACATCTGTACCAGAGCCCAAAAAATGAGACATTATGTCTATAGATGTAAAAGAGTCTTCGTGGGGTGCGTAGTCAAATCCAAAAGGAATATCGGCCATATTCGCATCCGCAAACCGGATTGATGGTACATTTGAAGGCAAATCCATGTCGCCCCAATCTACGGTTTGATTAGAGTCCAGAAGCGACCGAGAATTCACAGGGCCGTGTAAATCCAGAGGTACTGGGTTGTTCCTTGCTGCATTCAAGTTCCGAGTAAATCGTCGTATTGTTGCCGTTGAAACACGGTCCAGGATATCACGGCTTCTTTTTGCCTCTGGCCAGTATTCTCCCATGGCACTGAGGACATCTGATGAAACCTTCAAAGCCCGCATCAGGGAGTCGAAGTCTGCTTCATCGGCAATTCCCGAGGGCGTCCAAACACAATAAAACATAACCATGACGCATAAAAAGAGCGAATGCACACTGAGCCACCCATAATGCAACGAGTTGGTGGTGTACAGTTGATGGTAGAGCTCGCAGCAGGCCATGGCGCTGGAAAAACACTCGCGAAGGGACGTCTTGCCAGGATCCTGGAAGCGAGGATTTGGTCGAAGAACTAACATCACCAGTTCGTGATACTTGATTTCACACAAGAGATTGATGTAGTCGCGTGTGCCCCCTTCCGCATGTCTTGGAATGTCTTCTCTCCATTGTCGCAACCGGACCAGAATATCGACTCTCCACATTTTGGCATCAGTAATAGCCGGTTGTGTGTATGGGGGATAGTCTCGGTCAACGCAGTATAGAACGCATTTAATTTCGCTGTTAAGTCTGGCAAGTTTGAAGAGATGGATGGCGCTGGTCATATTGGTCAGCGGTTCGTCTCTTTGCCGAGACTTAGGCTGCTCTGTCCTGAGATCATCGTCATCAACGTCTAAAGGGTACTAGTTAGGTTAGTCCTAGGTTCAAATCACGGGGAAATCATATCTCTTACATTGAGCTCACATTGCTCATCCACCACACCCATTGGTCGTCCCATGACGGTGCTTAAGACACGATCAATCGTGTATGTGCACCAAAAGATTCGGCGGCGGACCTCTTTTTCCAAGGGTGTAAAAGTGTTGGCTGGGAGATTCCGGTGTGATCCTAGCTCTATAGCGAGTGCCAGTCCGTGGTGATGAAGAGTCCAAAGGCTCAATCCAGATGTTGGATTATTGAGCGTGTACATCTGAAGAAGCAGGATGCATTGCAAACCACCGAGAGAGGAATTATTAATTACACCGTCTACGAGCTTCATGGCAGAGGCGTAGTAACTCTCGGCTGATAGCATGACTCTCGTCCGACGTGAAAGTATGGATGCACCTATCGCGAGGACCATAAACACTTGGAATTCTTGTACTGCACCCACTTCTACTTCCCTGTAGATCTTTTCAATGGTTTCAAAATGAGAGGGTTCGTGTAAAAACGGAAATTGAAGATGAACAATATTGAAGTAGGCCTGGGATAACCATCGTGTATGCTTCTGGTCAGAGGGCAGCTCTTTTGGTTGCGGAACCAGTAGATCGGAAGGTACGGACACACTGTCTGTTGTCAAGTCTGCGGTAGAAGCTTTGTCGATGTGAAGCCGCTTTCCAAGGCCGGCCAAGACGAATTTAGTGAAGAATAGCCCGCTTGAAGGGCCCAAAAACCGAAGATCTGTTCCGGCGGTGATGGAGATGAGCCCAACTTGGTCCGTTATCTTGTCAGGAGACTCGACATCTCGGTCTTCGTGGCTCTGTTGTGTGGGTTGCGGTGGATTCCAGTCTCTGGGTGGAATGCTACCATCGGCATTGGGTGAACGACCTGGTCCGGTACTCAAATCGACACTGGGGGCGTGCTCCTGAATAATTGATTCCAGCCATTTAATTCGAGCTTCTAGTTCAATGACGTAGCTTCATGATATAGTCAACACCCGGTCTTGCAGGTTCACATGCACGAACATTTTACCTTCGTGAAGACTCACGCGCCGCGCCTCCGCCAACACATGGTACTCCTGCTCGCTGACAGGCGCTACAAGCCGGCGACAAGGCGTCACACTGCGGATTCGTTAGCAAGCGCAGCTCAGGGTAGGCCGTTATTCCGCTTCTGCTAAAAGCAGTGGGAGGAGCAACTGACGGGAAATGCTTACACGGATTTTCCGTTTCTGACACCGTGTGCATGCGGTGCTGATTCGTGTTCGGGTTTTTAGTTTTTGGCCTTGTTGCATGGTCGAGGATGCAGGCCTCCTGTCCATTTCTGTCTCCATCGTCCACAACACGGCTCCGTGTCTCTGGTAGGGAAAGGAAAGACGGACCAGTCCGATTTAACACGGATCATGGCCGATGGTGGAACTTTGAAGCTTCTTACTGGTCATTATTCTACTTGGCTATATTTTCAGGCATAAGTGGTCTGCTCGTGACGCCTCCAAGCTGGGGCTCCAGTTCGCGATGTGCGGGGAACATTCCGTCTCTCATTGGAGGATGTGATGATGTATTACTAAGCACGGGTGTCCCGTGTCACCACGGACTTTCCGTCCCAAGTCATTGGTTGTTCAACAGATCATAATTCCCCATGAATGGGACAGTCACATCGCTTATTAAGCGTCAATATTAATCTAGGAGTATCAGCACGATAGTTTCTTGACAAGAGGCATGACAAGTCATGTCATGGCACGCAGCTCTGCGGTTAGTATTATTCGGCATTTCATTCGCTGCGTCACATTATTCTGCCATTGAACATTGAAGGGTTCCGGGCGATTCGTCTTATAAGACGGTCCAATAATCTTTTTGATTTAAATTGACTAACTTTCGATTGGGTTATACTTATTTATTTCTAGTTTAAATACAAGTAGTAGGGGCGCTCAACCAGAATTTCTCACAGGAGCTAAGCCACACAGGTGGCGATACAAATAGTGTTTGACAACTTTGATGGTCTTTGATGATTTGCCCGACCAAGAAACAATTAACATAATCCTGGGGTATGCGTGGAGGCAGTAGAGGTAATGTCTGGTTGAGGTAGAGGACTTTTACTTCATCTTTATTTTACTGTCTTCTTCTCAAGTCATGCCTGTATTAAAAAAGGCCCTCAAAAGGGATTTGATCACTTTCGGTCGAATTCACTTATGAGCTAGGTCCAGCATCTCCCTTCTCGTCCAATCTTAGCAAATCCCTATTTATCAACAACTCGGGGCAGTTTTCAAGTACAAAGATCCTCTAGGATACCCTTTATTTACCTCTAGACTCCCCACCCTTCAGCTGCTTAGGTGGGTCGTGGTGTATGGTTCCGTTGTGTCCGTCTCACCACCTAACGAGCGGTCACATTAAGCAAACCTCTCATAGCCTGATAGCTTCAATTCGATAACAACAGAAAACAAATGTGGGGCTATTTACAATGGCAGTTTAGTGCGTGTTCGCCACTGCAAGTTAGACTCCATACCAATATTCAGTTTATCGCGTGGCTGGTGCCATATGTTGGGGGCCATTTTTGACGCCCCCTCCTGTCCCGCCCCACATCATGCTAATGCTGTGAGGAAGATTAGGCTGAACCAAACAACTCTTCTTGAAACTAGCCATCTTGCAAAGCCTTTGTTCAAGCTAACAGTAACTAAAATGGCTGATGAAAGATACGGTCGCATACACATCCGGCCTTCGCCTGCGGGACCCGAATACCATCTGGCTCCGCCTCAAGGCGGCCATGGCTACTATTCTGACGACGATGGACACAGGTCGGGATTGCAGCGCCGACATTGGTCTCCAGGACCAGAATACGATCCGGCTCCGCCTCAATACCCCCAAAACAGGGCCCTCCCCTTTTCTACGGAGGTTCGGTTCCCGTCGCCCATCCGGAGAAGGCGATCATCGGGAGATTTCCCGCAACCCCCAACTGATGGGACTCGAGACAGAATGCCTCGCATATGGGGTTCGAAAGAAGCACGGGTTCCTTCCCCCCCTGTTTTGGCAAATCATTCACCTTATTTCATGTTGAAGGCAGCTGGGGAAACGGCACCACCTGAGCATCACAATTTGTTCTCAGTCCCTTCCGGAAGCCCACGACATCACACCCCAGATAATTCAGATCAGAACAGGAACCAAGAGCTACTATCTCCTGTGTACCAGGGTATGAATTTGTCTCGCGGTGTTGTGCCTACTTTGCTACACCGTTCAAAGAGCGATAGAACTCCCAATTCCGCCAGACTGAGCCCAAAGGCAGCCCTTGAGAACTTGGGCAAGGAGTCTTCTTCTAATGCATTGGCAGCCTCAATAGATGGCGACAAAGCGTATTGGTATAGACCTCTAGAGCATCTATGCATAAGGTTGATCAGGATTCATCCCGAAAGAAAAACGATGATTAAGTGTGAAATCATTCACGTATCCCTTGAAGACCCCCCTCCATATGTGGCAATCTCTTATTCTTGGGGAGATGTGGGAGATACCCGCAAGATTGAGGTCGAAGGGTCTTCTGTATTTATTTCTGCCAGCCTTCACGGTGCTTTTCAAGCACTTCGTCAAAGGACAAAGTCTGTGTTGGTATGGGCGGATGCCCTATCTATCAACCAACACAATCGAGACGAGCGAGCTCAGCAGATTCGATTTATGCCACATATTTACTCCAATGCTGAGTCTGTCGCAATATGGTTGGGCATTGAAGCAGAAGACAGTCCAAGAGCTGTGGACTTCCTTTGCGAGTTGGCTAGCCAGGCCAACTACCCGAAGAGAATCCATGGCCTTTTGACTTCCGGTACAACCAACGGTGATCTCATGGCTGTGGTATCCCTATTCAAACGCGACTATTGGAGACGACTCTGGGTTGTTCAAGAAATCTTTCATGCGAAGAATATCATGGTATATTGTGGATCTACCATGGTTTCATGGGATACGTACCAACTCGCATCAAATGTCTTCCGTCAATTCCAGGATAGCATATCATTCCAGGCTGAGGATATCGACAGAAAAGCCCCAGGTATCTCGCCAGAACAATTCAGTTCTACTCAAGTCTTGATTCATCAGGGCCCGGCTGGCTTCCCTGACCTTCGAGCATATATGGACAATAAGGAAGAAGCTCTACTTGACATCCTACGGATTAATCGAAGAAAGCTCGCCTCAGATGCGAGGGATAAGCTTTTTGGGACTCTCGGCATCTTACCTAGGGACATACGAGACGAATTCCGCGCAGATTACAGTCTCTCAGTAAAAGATGTTTATACTGAAGTTGTTGACTATCTACTTAAGACTACAAGAAGATTGGACGTTATTTGCGAGGCTATATACTTTCCAACTCATATTAGTCCACACAACCTGCCTTCATTTATTCCGGATTGGTCACATATTCCTCAGACAACCTCCTTGGGTTATAAATATGGCTTCTCGGCAGCTAGTTCTACAAAGGCTCGTTCCAGATTTCTAGATCAGCGGCTTAGCAAATTGGAAATTTCTGCTATTCCACTTGATGTAATAAAGGTTAAGGGAGTTGCGGTTGGTACTCTATGCAACTTAGGAGACTATCTTATGGCATTCTTGCACTGGAGGGCATTGGTCCTTGATAACTTTCGACATGAAAGCGATAATTTTAGGGATATAATTCAGGAGGACTTTGCTACGACCTTATGTCTTGGGCAGGTTCCATCAACATATAACTCAAGGGAATGGCTAGTCCTTTGCTACAATTTGTTTGCTAACCTACTTCGCGAGAGGCTACCATACCTGAAACTAGACGAAGTCTTGTGCCAATACCTCAATTCTAATGTCGACATGAAGCCAGAAGATCGCAGGGAGTATTTGCAAAAGCACTTCGGCGACAGGGTAATGGGCAGATGCTTTTGTATCACACAAGAATCTCGTCTTGGAATGGGCACAGGTTTCATGATTCCCGGGGACCAGATTGTTGTCCCGTTGGGATGCTCAACTCCCATCTTATTAAGGCCTGAGGGGGCTAATAACGAATATCGTTTTGTGGGTGATATTTATATTCATGGCTATATGAATGGGAGAGCTGCTGAACATTGGAAAGAGGGGAAAAGAGGTTTGAAGAAATACATACTTCATTGAAGACAGTGATATAGTTTAGAGATTACTCATCTAGATCTCTTCTCGCATATGAAGGAGTGCGCCAGTCCCTATTGTCATTATACACTGGCTCCGTCCATGATATTTCATGCTGATCAAATGGCTGTGTGCAGGAACCACCGCAAGGTGTCACAGGAGCCCGAAACAGTATTTATTTTTCAGTTACCTTGATTCTCGAGCTGTGAGGGAGCGGTTCCTCGATTTCACTTTTGAAGCCTTTCTCTAGTGGCATGTAGCACAGGACCAAGAGAATTCGCGTATCGGCAAATCCGAAGGTAACATAAACATAGACAGCGTGTCCACCGCGGCTCCAAGAGATGGAATGGGTCTATGCACCGGCCTCCGAGCAAATATTTGGCGCCTTTCAAGTAATGGCTCAATGCTTCACATGATTTCAAATCCAAATAACCTTTCCATTATTTTGCTGTTCTCTGGAATTTCACAACAATCAGTAGATTCGTCTAATCCCTGTGTGCGCTGGGTAACTAAATTTCCTGAAGAAAGAACCTTTTTCAATTTAGCAGAAACTCTTGTATGCGGCTATTTGCAAAAATGGCCGTCCATTATTGTTAATGACCTGATAGGAGATAGCTAGCGAAGTCTTAGTCCACTTCAGGAGCCTGAATCAGTGCAGTTTCAGATGTCGCTAGAAAACAAAGTCTTGGTCGCCTTAGCCCTAAACCAGCCAGAAGATCAATTAAATCTCACCATAGAAGACGGAAGTGCAAAAGTGGCCAGATTTCAAGACGAACCCCGAGTCAGAATTACTTTTTAAACGTGGCAATGGTATGCGCTATGATATTGTCAGACATTTCCGCACCATGTTGCCAAGTATCGTCATCGGCGAAGGATTACTGGAAATTTGTTGAAAAAATATGCCTCGGAGACGCAAATGTTTCTAAATAGTGCGATTTACCAATTTTAATTGGGGAAACAGTTCATTCCAAGAGCAATTGATGCATAGAATGAACCATTCTCGAACAGCTAGTTGCAATATGAGGCAAATTTAGGCGACTCTAGAGTACGCAAAAGACCAAATCTCAGGCTACGCCAGCTAACTGATACTTCTCTAAAATGTACCTACCAGTGAGTTGCGCAACGGACTCCGTAGATACTCGCGACAAGAAAAAGATTCGGAACAAAGTCACTCCAATTGATGCATAATTGATTCATAATTGATCCATGCACTTAAAGAATTATTATTGCGTAAATCAATTGATTACTGTTTGATAGCGGCTCTCGGGAATGTTGAGTGGGCCTGAGGCTCTGCGCTCGGCTCTCAATGGTAATCAGCTGCATAAGCCTCTCATCCGGGAGAGGAGGTTGGAACCACGCACACGGTGTTAGCCAGCCTACTTGTCGTATCTGTAAGATCAGGCTGGTACGCACCATAATCTCATCTTGCCCGGTCTCCGGTCATCTGTGCAGGGGCTCAACCACTCGCGCGGAATGCGCGAGACACTGTTATTCCTAATTCAAGCCTCATTTCCCGCCCCATGCTCATGCTGATAGCCCTATTTTAGCATACGAAGTTACTCATACCTTGCTTTTGTCGAAATATATCCTTTATTATGCATTCTTAGTCCCTTCTCCGACATTGAGACGTCAGATCGACTCATACGGTGGCAAGCCAACCGGGTTCCGAGTTCTTTTTTCTATGTAGTGAGGATTGCGTCAACCCCATTTTGGGACAGTTCAACGAATGAATCGTCAATCCGTGAGGCTCTTCCGCTGAATCCGAGAGCTCTGTATAAGATGGGACGAATTATGAAGATCAGGGTTGGATACCAGCCATTATCAGGAACATTCAAGATTAAGAAACCTTCAAAAGCTTTTATCATCATATATTCTACAACGCTCTCACAATGGTTCCAGGACTTGTCACGGATTTCCCTTCTTTACATGGTCAGTTCATTGCGTATGAAAACCGGGATACTTTGACCCCTCTTCGTACTTTTATCAAGAAAAACACAATTGTCGATATTCAACCTCTTCCTCAGAAGATGCCTGATATTGACTGGGTTCCTTCCTTTGAAAAATATCAAAAGCGCGCCCAGATGCGACTCAAGGAAGGTGGCCTAACCAAATCACTTCCAATTGGGTTCCCAACATCTGTTGAGTATGAGGCTTGTTGGACGGGTGGCAATGTCCTCCCGTCTAATTATATCTACATCCTGACCTCCGATGATATTGGGGAAATTGAAGCTGCCTTGAACTACTTTAAAGGTCTGATACCCCCAATTATAAAGTCTGATTGGCTCGCTGAGTCATCGACCATGACTCACGTTCTAACGCTGCCCCTAGGGCTCGGCCTGTCTATGGATCAAATCTCTCAGGGCACCTTTCCTCTTCCAAAATTGTCTCGGAAGCTTCATGCCGCGGCCAGGGAAGTTCTCGATGGACGTGGTTTTGTCGTGCTTCGTGGAATGGACCCGACCAAGTACACTCTCCCTGACAATGTGATGCTCTATGCAGGGGTTGCCTCGTATATCGGTGAGAACCGAGGTGTCCAGGACACATTTGGCAATGTACTCGGCAAGTAAACCATTTTATTTTTATTCGAAGCCCCTGGATCTAATAAACTGCAATTGCAGTCCATATTAAGGATGTTGGGGCTGCGGTCGCCCCTGATGACAAACGCCAATCCCCATATGCAAACAACGCGCAGGTCAGGCAGAATCAAAACACTCGTTTAATTCAAGCTAACCTTAAAAAGCCATTTCATAACGATCTTGGAGACATCATTGCCATGTACGTGATGGATAGGGCTGAATCCGGTGGCAAGACAAAGCTAGCGTCGACTGCACAGGTTTACAATGTCTTGACCAAAACGCGCCCAGACCTGATCCGTGTTCTCGCAAAGAGCGATTGGCCTTTTGACAAGTAAGTTTCATTGTGTTTAAGGCGACTACTTGAGTAAATTTTCTCTGACACAAGATCTGCAGACACACCGAGGAGCCATCGTATTACGAACGACCAATCCTCTTTCGTGACAGCAAAAAGGACCGTGTGTTCTTTTGCTTTTCGCGCCGTCAACTTACCGGGTCTGCCGTATCGCCACGGCCTGAAGTCCTGCCGGCTCTGACGGAAGCTCAGGCGGAAGCAATCGATGCGGTCCATTTTTCAGCTGTGGATGCGTCCGTCGAGATTCAGCTGGAGCGCGGTGACATGCAATTTACTAATAATTTGGCAGTCTTCCATGCCCGAGAGGCGTTTACAGACGGGGCTGACAATCATCGCCGCCACTTGATCCGAATGTGGTTACGCAACGACGATCTGGCGTGGCCAACTCCTGAAGGGCTGCAGGAAGTGTGGGAAGAAATTTATGCCTCAAAGCGCCCTCACCAATGGTTCCTGCAGGCTACCCATTCGCGTGCTCACGTTATTAACAGGCGCGCCTCTTGCCACGGCTAGAAGCCCGCTATTTTCTCACTGTACGAACATTGGGCGGTCGATCTTCTACTTTTATTGCCAAAACCGCCGCTCGGTTGTCCGTTATTGTGATTGGAGGTGTAGGATAGTGCTTTCCGCGGCAGCCAGGGCCACTGGACGACAATTTTCACCTTTTCAGGATAGTCTATTCATAGTCTCGATTTTTTTTTCTTTAATTCGATTTATTGACTGGTATTTTTAAACTATTTATTCTTACTTATATGGGCCATCATACACTACATTATACACTACATTATACAAGAAGAAGAAACTCGAAACCAATGAAATGACATACAAAATAAAAGTAAAACACTAATAAGACAGCAATGGTACAAAAACACAAAACATAAAAAAATACCACAACAAGAGCTAGCAAGTGGCCGCTACTTCCTCGCCGATCTCTCGTATGTGAACTTGAGAGGGATCCCACCATTCATATAGCAACTGATGAGCCCAGTACATCTGCTTCTCGTACTTGTGACAGGAGATCAATTTTTTGTAATAAGATTCTGCTTTAATATTAAATTCTAGCCTCACGGCATTATAGCTTAATAACATACCTCTAGAAACGACATGGTCCTTGACTCGTGTCAAAAAGTTGGCCTCCAGATCGTCGACAACGGCATACTGAGCTATCTCTTCCGCGGTGCAAGGTTTTGAAAATGGTATTTGACCGTGGAAAGCATATCGAAAATGGGCAATTATACCCTGTGCACTGTGGAAATACCCATCAATGAGATTGTAATCCTCGAATCTAGATCCACGGCCGGGTGTCTGGATTTCCTCAGCAAGACACAATGATGAAGATCATGGCGATTATACATACCACATGTCCAAAGGAAGTTGCAAACTCATGGTCATGACTGATGGCAATCTCAATATTATTCAAGAGGATGAAGACTGCAGCAAATACGTCAAACCATGTTGCCGGGTTTTTCTTGAGGATTCTGTCTTGAAGCTGTTTAAGGACGTCCCGCCTAAGTGAAACAAGAATGGTCTTGATAACAATCTGATCCAGTTGCGTGTCCATGACTGGAGTAACTGGAATTTTTCCAAAGAATATATTATCTGGATCATCGATAATGTTCATACCCAATGTCTCAGGGCCACAAATGCGCCATGGAGTTTCGATCAAGCGAGATGCCATCCAGAGTCTTAGACATTGAGTTAACAGCCCGTTTTGATTCTGCCAGTGTCAGCCTTGCGTAACTATAGGCATGTGCAAGGGTAAGTTTTCTTACCTTGTTCTTAGTTACGCGCCTCCAAGCAAGTCCGAAAGCGTTTGTGATTAGCGGATCAGAGCGATCGAGGTGAGCATTAAGATAGGCATTGATATTGATTGGATCATTGATGAAATCAATAATTGCTGCTTTTGCCGCTTCCAGTCGCGAGATTGCGAAATGTGGCATCTCCATTTCCCGAGGTTGCCCTTGCTTATCAATCCAGCTATAAGAAGTCACATCACCCTCGACGGGATTAAAGGACTGAACATAAACTACGAGTGTTCCTGCACGGGGAAACCCATGAGTCAGTGTGATTCGCTTGAGTTCTGTGCACACGTAAGTGGTAAGCCCAGTGAGAGCATATATTTCCGGTCGAACAGTCCAAGTGTCTTTGTCAGTTGTGGCTAGACGAAGGCATCATCAGCAAAAGACCAATCAACAGAATTTGCAGATTATAGCATACCTGTTCTAAACAAGATTGAGTCTGTTATATGGCTTCGGATACAAGGTATGCGGAGCCACGATGGGTTGAGATTGCTGCAGTCGACACAGGGGGCGGAGGGATCAGGCCCCATTTTACACTAGATCAAGTCAGGTAAACTGTTGTTTATATGCGGGGAACCCATAACTAACTCTCTTTTTCGATCGTTGACAGCGGATGCAGGCGGCATGATCCCGGGTTTCAGACGTTTGTAATCTTGAAACTAAGTCATAGGCAGATCTTGTGAAGGTCTTCCTAGCGACAGCCCCTGTGGACATGCTTTGTGTCATTTGGGTGCTTCTATGCCGTCTATTTGGACGGGTTTCGTTCTGGTTCTGCGCTGGACGCACAGAAGGAATCGTTCCAGGCCCAGACTGAATTGGTTGATGCGGTTGAGGTGCAGGAGGAGCACTCTGCTTGCCTGCACGTTGTCGTAGCAGTAAATTAATTGTTCTATACTGCTCCTCCACCACCTGGAGAAGATGTGTCTCGAGCGCGCTGCCTGTAGAAGCTGGAAGTTCGTTTGCGATGCTGCTGATTCGAGCCTTTGGATTATTATTATTAAAAATACCGTATCTCGCATGTGTTTCCGGTATGTGTGAATTCTGGTTATTTTTAATAGACACGTTGAGATGTGGTATTCCAGTCTGTAGGGAAAGTGATATGGGAGTGATGGCTTCTGGGTCTGGTCCCAAGTCGAAAGAAAAATCAAAGGATTGGTGATAAGATTCAGGCCTCAAACATGCAAGATCAATTTGAGATGATTGAAGCAGGTTTGCCGTAGTATCAACCCCGTTCAAGCCACCAGATACGGGATTACAAAGAGTGGTCTGGTCAAACTGATTCAGCGTCGCATCGGGATACGTCTGAAGGCGCTCGACTGCGGGGTGGGTACCGTAAACACCAGCCTCTTCTAACTGGGGTTCCCCTTGGAGGTGACTTCTAATCTGCTCTGGCTGGCGGGGGATATTGGCCACATCGTCATGGTTAACCACAGGATGCGACGCTATACAAGGCTCGGTGGAGCTGCCCAGTGTGGTAGGTCCTGTCCACGACGGGACGGGGAAGTCGATGAATTGCGGGTGTGAGCTCGGCATTAGTGGCAGCGACTCCGTGTCCGGGAACCCGGAGAAGACATGGTGTGCTTGGCCAAGCTGGCCGAGGTCACCACCATGTGGAGGCAAAGGTGGAGGGTGTTGCTGGGTTCGGGACCGGTGTGCAGAGTACGGCCGCTCCATCGCGCAAATGACGGGCACCTCCAAAACTTGACTCATCAAAAGGCAAAAATACGGGATTGCGAAGATGCTGGCATCATACAAGCGAGTGAAATGTGTGATGCGCGGGAGACGGGATGGAAACCGGAGCGGGCTAGGGCCGGGTGAGGCGGCTGTAGATATGCGGCCTGATCTGAAGTGGCATCCAGTATGTGGGAGAAGTGCTGCTTGAGCCGTACTACAACTTTTTGCCGCCCTGGCCTATTGGCTCCCAGCCATTGTGCTCGGGGACTGAGGCTGCATGTGGTGTTTTCCTGAAGCGGTCGGAAGTAAGACAAAGGGAGAGACTGGTTGGTGCTGGCTTGCATTATCCAAAGTGAGGCAACCAGGCAAAAGGCAGTCTTGCCCAAGAAAGATTAGCGCTCTCACCGGTCTGACATGCACTCCGGTCCCGAGAATCCGCTGGTCCTCCGCAGGGCTGCTGTTGGGCCACAGCCTGTATGTTGGTCCACCAGTATCTACCATTCTTAAACCGCGAGAATGACTTGATGACGAGGAAATGGCGAGATGATTGCCCCCTTCTGCTCCTTTCATTTCTCTTCCTTTGCCCAGACCCAGCCCATACACCATGGTCTGCCAGGACCCTTGGAGGCAACAAGCCCGCCAAAAGGCCTAGAGCACCTTGGACAGGATCCCACCAGAATGGCTGCTGGAAGACTCTGTAATTAAGCAAGCCCGCTCACAAATTGACATCACCAGTGACTACATCGAGAAACTTTTGTCCCCAAATGTCGTGCGTATTACCAGGCTTGAAAGCCACGACCCGCTTTTGGAACTGGCTCGCGGTCGCTTCACATCCGAAGATATCATAAACATGTTTGGCATAAGAGCTGCCGTGGCTCACCAACTGGTACACCCGCCCAATCTCTCTTTTTTCTTCTTTTCCCACTCCCCATCGTGAGCTTACTCCTCATGTTCCTAGAAGAATTGCCTGCATGAGATCTTTTTGATAAAGCCCTCTAAAGGGCGCGCCAACTTGATCATCACTTCAACGAGACTGGTGTCGCCTATGGGCCCCTACATTGCTTACCAATATCACTTGAAGATCAATTTCATCTTCATGGAGTCGACACAATCATGGACTACGTAGGATGGATCAATACATTCGAAGACAAGATAGGCACCGGCGAGAAAAGAAACATTAACAGTCAAATAGTAGATGAGCTACTTTCGCTTGGTACAATCATCTACTAAGGTACATGGCTTAATCCATCCCCCGTCTTCCAGCTATTCTAACAGTGTTTTTCCGGACCAAGGTCCCTCAAACTCTTCTCGTGTGTCTCCATCTTATGCAACTTGAGGTAGAGGAGAAAAAGAAACTCTCCATTTCCTAGCTGGGTGAGGTGCATAACTACTTAATAGATTATACCATGAATACTGTCAATCAGATACTCTCGTGCGGGGGTTTCTCTGGAGGTAAGATTGTGAATCCTCGCATACATGGTGGCTTGCATCCCACTCATTCATTAACTACAGGTGAGGCGGTTCTACAGGCGCTGCGCGGTAGCGTATTGAGCATTGGCACCGACGTTGGAAAATTTGCGCCATCATAAAAACGCTTTACCTAACATCTCAAGGTTGTTCTGTGAGAATCCCGGCCGCATTCTGTGGCACAATGACCATCAAACCCTCCGTTGCCAGATTCTCGTGCAGGGATGTAGCAAACAGTGTAAGTATGGGAGGAACAAGCCAAATGAAAATGAGACTTACCTAATGATGCAATAGTCCTGGAAAAACAATTGTGCTTTCAGCAGTCGGTTCATGAGCACTTGCTTACCCTCACTCAAACTAATCATGGAAGCGCTCATTTCTACCGAGCCGTGGTGCAGAGATACAGAGCTATGTCCGCTTCCTTAGAGGAAAGAACAAGAGCTTGACCCAGTAAACTCACCTTTACTCTGTTTTGGCCTCCTTCAATGCGATGGCGTGGTTCGCCCACATCCACCCATCCTTCAGGCCCTTTCCATCATCACGCAGGCAGTTCAGAAAACAGGGTACAATGTTTGGAACATGAACCACCACCTGTCATTATTCACCGCTGATCCACAACCCAGATTTTGAACTAGAATCCTCCAGCTCATGAAATTGGTAAAGCAGTGCACGTATGATGATGCAAAGGCTTCCGGGCGATCGTTATGTGTTGCTCACACATTTTAGACTGCATTAATGAAGAGCGATAGAGTAGCCGATATTTTCAATCAATGGAAGACATCTAGAGAGTCGCTGATTCCAGAAATAGCGGTGACAATGGGAAGCGGGCGACGATCACTCATGAAACGAATTAACCTGTTGCAGGGTATAGTGAGATTATCAGTCTGCTCGATTACACCAGCGTGACGATGCCCATTACACGTGTCAATAAAGCAGTGGATGTGGCTGACAAGAGCTACCAACCAATAAATATCACAGATCAGTTTAATTGGAAATAATGTGAGTGATTTTCCTCCCGAAAAAGAAAGTAGAGGAGGAATGAACAAGTAACCCAAATTTTTTCCAACCAACCCACGACACCCAACGCCACTTTGTGTGACTAATAGTGAAACAGATGACGCCAAGGCAGACGGGGCTCCCGTCGGGATTCAGATCCTGGGCCGCGCACTACAGGAAGAGCGCGTTTTCTCCATAGCTCGAATCGTCCACTCAGCCTTGGAAAATTGCGGAGATTTAAATTGATAGGTGTGCGTCGTGAAATGTCTTGTTGGGGTTGAATAAAGGATCCTGAAATTGCATTCCTAGAAAACGCATGTTATCAATTTGATCAGAGGTATTAAGAGATGCATTTCTTGCGATCTTGTTCTTGAAAATAACTGGGTTCCTAGGCTTCCTTTGACGGATAGTTTTAATGATTACAAAAGTATCTTGACAGGCTATTTCCTTAACCTCAGCACCAGATTATAATTGTTGATGTGCCAATAATCTCGACGGTAGTTATCGGCTTTAAGAATGCAAAGTTCCTATTTAACATTGATTCTCAACCTTGTATTCGATCCTTTCCGCTATATCTTATGAATTCTACGGGTAGAACTTCTCTTCTTGCTCCCTTGCAGCGTCGAACTGGCTCTCCCTTCCCTGGGTATTTTACCCAAGTCATCTTCTAACTTGACTGAAGGTATCACCTTTCCAATAAAGATATATTTAGTAGAAATCCACAATCAAAAATCACCAACAAGTTGATCTCAACCTTGACCATTATTCACGACTCACAGCTGTCAAAATCTTCAGGATTAATTACTATTTATGCGAAACAATATCAGTTCTATCAAAAAATTCCACCGCTATTTATAATGGTATGAATATTAACATTTGAATCTCGTTCCTGTAATATCACTGTTAAGATATCGTGAGTTTAGGCTCTGCCCATGTCACCACCATCCACAATGTCTTGGGTCCCACCATCAATGTTGCCGGAGTCTCCATATCCAATCTGGCAACATGCTCTTCCAAGGCGCGGAGCTTTCCCTCTGCACTGTCATCCTTACTGTCTCTGAGTTCTGCCAAGTCAACAACAGACACGCCGAGCATATTAGAGAGCTCTTGTGAGTCCATCAAAGTGGCTTGCAGTCCTCGCCTGCGAAGCCATTCCTCGTTGGCTGCCGCAAAGTACGCCTCTGCACGCTCTCGTGGGGTTTCTGGCTTCTTCACGGCCGCTGAGACGGCCGAGATGGGCACCCCAACAGCTGTACGGGCAGTGCCCAGCGCCATATGCATAGGAATCGAGATGGCACCGCCAATCACGCCGACCGCAGCGCCTAGAATATTTCCACGTTTGGCGTTTTTGCCAATGTCCTTTCCTGTACTCTTGATGTGGCCGTAAACGTCTTTGGCTAGCGTCTTTGGCCCTTCACCGACATGTCTGCCCACGTTGGCAGCATGGCGTAAAGCACGATCTGACACATTGGCCGCCAGAAATGCCGAGGCGGTTTCAAGCAGTGATGTCCAAGTTTCCTTTGGAATTCCGTATCTAAGAAGAATTGGTGCATAGGCTGGTAGTAAAGGCGCCGTCGGGTCCGGCGTGATTTGAGGTATCACAATAGGTTGCCGGCTGTTGGAACCGGATGCAGCGGAGTATGCAGGCAGAGGGATGTCTGTTGGGAAATTGAAAGGTGACTCGGCTGTCGGTCGAGCCGACCTGCCACCACTTTCGGCTGGAAGCTCAATTGGTCGTGATATATCTTCATTGGCAGCCATTTCATAACTTGGAGCCGGTGTGTCACTTGCGGGCATCTCGTAAACTGGTGGGGCATCCTGCCGGCCAGCGGCCTCCCGCTCGGCTTGAGCTTCGCGTTCCTTTTCAGAAGCCATGAGGTTTCGATGTTTGAGGCTTTGGTGTTGATCTGCAAAAAAAAACCAAAAAGGGGGTATTTTCAAAGATAAAGATCAAGGAGGGGATTCACGACACGAGAAGTCTATTCAGCTAGACGGCTATCTGGCATCCTACTGGATGCAATCGCTGACATAATGATATTAGTGCCCACCCATATTCAGCACTGATCACCGCTATTTTTCGCATGATGGAAGGATTCAAGCGAAAAAGCGTTAGGCAAATCTCACTCTGCCATTCAAATCACAAGGTCCGCCTTCTGCATTCAGCATTCCATTCGAGGCTGTCAGCCAACGTTTTGAGGCTTAGCTGTCATCACATGGTACAAAATTGACAGAGCTCTGTGAGGCAGTCTGCCTTGAGCAGTGAGGTGAGGCCTTGACAACAAATGCTACTCAAACCAAGCCTTGTGCGGTATACTACCAACAGGCAGTTAAGGCAAAATGAAGATGCACAGTGTAACGCTGGGAAATTTGAGGCGAAAAATTTTTTGTCTAACCTACGCAGCCATTTGGCATAGTATGTAGAACAAATGTCGCGGCCACGTGATGACCTCCAAAGGAAGATGACCGTGCCCAGTCGAGATCCAAGCACACCCAATGACAACAAGTCGCTTTGCACTGACCCTATACCCTAAGCAATAGATGATGAAGATTGAGGATGATCCGTACCAGAAAACCAGAAACCGGAGACGCCCTAAGTTCGGCGATCACACAAACGAGAGACGACTTTTAGTTACACAGATAAAAATGTTAGTATCAGAGCACGGCCCAGAGCACGGCCAAGATCCTCTATAGATATTCGTCCCGGGTATAATGAAAATTTACTATGCCAACATTAGCATCCCACAAGCACGAGCTGCGTCATGGATAGACTTTCACATGCACCATGACAAGGAATATTCCACAACACAAAGGCACAGGCCATGTAAACAAAGAAAAAGAGTTGAAACGAATGGCGTAATGAACTCTGATCAGCATCTTCATCCTGTGACTGATGCTATTTGTCCAACCTTGATATTTAGCGAGCTTGCCTCACATTGAGGCTCAATGTGACGGAAGCTTTCCTCATCATAGCCGTCCACAGCGACCGGCACGAGCCAAACATGTCATGAATGCTCCATTGACCAGATCGCCCTATTCACACATCATGGGCAAACGCAATCCTGGTTATACAAGACATGTAGAAGGAAAACAACTACGTAATCCGGCAAGCGACCGACTCCGCAATCGGGTCCGAGTGGAAGCCGGAGCAGGCCGGAGCGCGGAAGCTGGTACGGCATGTGAGGGACTCCCGTTTCACCTTTGATCCCGGTGAACGTCCAAACTCATGGAATCCCTAGTTACTACAATCACAGATAAGGCGTGAGGGGCGGGCATGAAGACTCTTGCTGCGCGTTCGTAACTGTTACTCGTTCAGGCTGCACCACATCGCACCGATGGAGTCGGCCGAGGACACCCCGCCTCTTTCCCCGCCCGTTTCTTCGGCGAAGAAGGAAAAAAAAGAAAGTCTGCAGAAATACCTTGTAGCGGGCTGGCGCCACTTTCGGAAACACATCGAATGTGTGATGCAGGCGATCGTGAAAACGGCTGTTGGGATGGTCCCTGCAGCATCCCGCTGGTGGGGTGGTGCACCACAAACAATTGGTGATGTATCGGCGGTCAACGTTGTCGGCTGACATATTATTTAGAAACAAATTGCAGTTTCAGAGCCATCTTCATTTATTTTGTTGGGAGCGTGCAGGATGCGAAAAATTTAGAATTCCCATTGACGTACAGCAGAATCCGCGCTGGGCATGATGTGGTGCCCGTCTGTGTGATGCGAGTTAGAGAGCCGCCGTGACCCCGCAGCGCACGCGCTGCGGCGCAAAGATCCCCCCCCCGCCAAAGGTCCCAGGCGGCTAGGACCAACAGGCCATATGACGGACCAGCAAGCGCTGAGATTGGTCTCTTGCAGGCGGCCGCTAGCTAGACGAGCGTCACAGTGGTTAGCTGATCGACACAGGGTGGTCTGAATGTGACGGACTCTCCCTCGTTTACGCGGTCGAACGGGCTTGCGAGCTGAATTATGCATGGATGGAATGCCTACATCCGGGGAACGGCCAAAAGCTACTGCAAGGCATGGGTTTCTCCGGCGCTCCCTTGGAGTATATTTTTTTTTTCGGCGCATGCAGCGAGACATTTTTCCCTGGCGCCCAGCCTCATGCATGAATCTCATCGCATCGCAAGAACCGTCCAGCAGGTCCAGGCCGAAAGGCTGTGTTGCTGTGCAACTGATGCGGTGCAGTGTGGCCTTGTGCAGCAGCTGCACACATGGTAAAAAGATCGCATCCCATTTAGTCAGAGTTGCCACAGAAAAGCCAACAAGCGAGAAGATCTCAGGTGATGATCTCACCGGGGGCTTCGGGGATGCGCCAAAGAGAGACAGAGAGTGCCCATCATCAACCCGAGCTGCGGAGGTTCACTAACCGCCCTGCCCTGTTCCTGGGCGTTCTGAGTGCCGCAAGTCTCCGGTTGACCCGCCTGGGGCTTGAAGCCAAGTCGGGATCCCACCAGCCACCGGCATTTTGCGATCCCCGCCTTGTCCAGACTCGGGTCTCTACTGTTGTTGGGCTGCGAGGTTACATGCACCGAAGGGAGTCGGAAATAGAACCGCCCGGATGTTTTACGATAGATTCCATGTCGTTGAAAGGCGCACAACTTGACTGCTGACCATGTCGAGTCTTGCGCAGGCTTTGTTTGTGCATGTCTATCTCTGGCTTTGCCAAGCAGTCTCGCCCAAAGGACCGAAAGTCGGGCACGGCCGGACTCGATGCGTTGGTGACCTGTTGCAAGGTTGTTTTTTTGTGTTTTTGTGACAAGTAAAATATCAATGTTTGTTATTATTATCGAATGATACAGAAAAGAAGGCTTCAGCCTTCAGAAGCCACTGTAGCGCCTCGCTATAGCCGGCGGACAGCTGGCCAACACACTATAGCATAGTGCATATCACTAGCCCAGTAACCAGGGGCATGGCAACAGCTAAAATCAGACACTTGGGCCCTGTAAATTTACGCGCCCTCTCCTGGTCACTAGCAAATCACAAATGGCCTGAGGAGACCAGTGAACCAACAAACATGCTGAACCAACAAGACACAGAACCAACAAGCAGAATACGCCGCACTCGCACTGCTGATCGTCCAGCTCTCTGTCCTTTTTTCTCTCTCGTGCTTTTCCATTTTTAGGGCACGCCACCACACTCACCCGCTACTCCAGACCAGCGAGAGGACCCAGAGCGGGGGAGAGGCCCGCCTCCACCGTGCGGCAACCAAATACGAGATCTAGTGTGCGCTACGTCACTCAGCTGGGCTCCCACGCTCCATCATGCCTTCGACGGCTTCTCGCCTCCGCCTGTACGCCGCTAAGCAGTAGGGCAGGCCAACAATTAAGCTAATCATGGCCCACGACAACCGAGTCTGATCGTCGCGACCATCAAATACTTAAACATGGCGGATGTCGCCCTTTATTACAATTACATCAAATCACCATCACTGCTCACAATCCAACCATCCGTCCATCCATCCTCTTTACCCAACCCCTCCGATACAAATAACACTCTCCTCCTCCTCCTCCTCCTCTAGTTCTACTCCATCCCCACTCAACCTCTTCTCAACACCACAAACATGAAGTTCCTCAACGCCCTCCTCTTTGCCACTGCCGCCACTGCTGCTCCGGCCTTCACTCGCGACTCCAACACCTGCATGAGCAAAGGCATGAAGGTCACCCAATGGACAGCAAAGGACTTCACCCTCAGCTATGCCACCTCTCAGAACACTTACAACGCGAAAGCCTCCTTCACACTGGTGAACGGTGCTCTCTCATACCAGGCCAAGTGCACTGCCAATCCTACCAACAAGAACTTCTTTGACGGTACCGTCAGCTACAAGTGCAAGATTGATGCTGCCGCCGGTGGTGATACCTCCTTTACCTACAACTATAAGACTGGAAATCTCGCTGTCAGCCAGAGCTGGTCCTGCGTCCAAGAGGGTGGTCGCATCTCCGCCAGCGGTAACAAGATTGTCAAGCCTCAGTGCAAAACTACTGGGTACGGCTCCGACAAGTCCACCACATGCAGCCCCATCACCGCTACGATTCCCGTCAAGGAAATGAGCGCTGTGTTGTAAGCAGCTGATGGGGCTTAGTCGTGCGCGACTGAGCATTTTGGCCGCAATTTCTTTTTTCCCTCTCTACTGCCCAACAGGGCTGCAAAGAGACATGGGATGAAAGATCATCTTCATTTCACTTTTTCGGTATCAATTTTTGCATAACAAAATTTGGCGGGCGTTCTATTCGAGCACATTAATGACTACACCGTAACGACGGAACGGATTCGTGATCATGACTTTCATTAACCGATGATATACCAACACCAATGGATATGGGAATAGACGGGCTCGACACACCGAGCATTAATAATCACCTATGGGAATGGGCTTATGAGTCCTAGAATGTAGACCCAAAATAATCAATGTGCATTTTAATTACTTAAAACATGTTTCCTTGTGCCGCAGCGATAGTAGACGAGCAGTGGAGCTTAGGCATGTGTGCGCCCCAATTTGAGACACAGTTGTTTCGCATGAGGAGGAGCGGCTAATACAGTAAACGTGTCCAAGATTGATCTTTAACCGTTTCAAGTGTCGGGAATGGGGGCAAATTAAATAATTAACCATAAAATTGTTGGGATTATAGGCCATAGACTAGGCGTGAAGTGGCAGCTTCTAGACCCGAGCCCATGCACTAGTCTACCGTCTGCCTAATTATGAGGCGCCTGCCACAAACATTCTCCGCGTGACACGTTTTCGTTAAACTAATTCAGCTAAATAAATTTAGCAACTTGCTATGGGCAACGTAGTTAGTGCATTTCACTCTTTTGGCTCCTTGTCATCCATGCATACTCACTCGGAATACCCGGCCGCTCTGCTGCGCTCTGTATATTACCCTATATACATGTCTCTAGTCTTAATCGCCGAAGATGGCTAGGATACATCCACTGTATGTTTCGTATTGCCAAAAGGATTTGAGATTGGATTAACACTGTCTACGATTTGAACCGTAGCATAAGTACTGAAGCCTCGTCGTGATTTCTATACCATCTACGAAAAGTGAAAAAGATGGTAACAATGTGTTGCGTTTGAGGCCATGGGGTATCATTTTCATCAATTGATGGGTAAAGTGTTTTTGGATCCGTGATTTTATAAGAATATATTGACATGTATATCTTAGCCCCTTGTAATATGATTGTTAGATGGCCGGAAGCTCTAGAAGGGTGGAGCCCGGGGCTAGATCGGAACGGATTTGCCGCTTATATGTGCCATATTTGACAACTGTTTCACTCTATATTTAAACGATACCGCTGGATCCAATCTACCATGACAAGAATCTCTTAGCATGCGATGCGAGTCCTTTTAATTGGTGATTTCTCTGTCCGTCCTGTTGAGCATTACGGTAGCAAGTAATTAGTTCCATGATGCTCATTGGCCAAGCCTGCGAGAGTTCGATTCATCTACTATAAATAATCTACGGTTTTTGCTCCTGTGGCGGAGCATTACTCCTATGATTGGTCGCTATCCTAGTCGGAAATCTTCCTTGCCAAGATCATGTAAACGATGGATGCCAATCCTATATCCGGTGAACCTAAACTACATGGAGCGGATCTCATCACATCGTACAATGCAGCATTTAAGGGCACTGTGAACTTATTCAAACGACAGCTTGTTCTATATACAAATACTCAATGTTCAAATAGGGACGCATGCACCATTATGCGTCCTGCTCTCTTGTTTGATTGTGGGACAGAGTTGACCACTCTGCACGCGGATTACGACTCATTGCATTATCCAGCCGTACCTCGTATTTTTCTTCCTAGATGGATGCCGATCCATATTACCCATTCGGAAATTTGCGCAAGAGCTACCCGCAGATCCTAAATTTCCGTGAGGTCCAGCTGGGAACCGGACGAAGTGAATGGACAAGGCGATATTATGAGCACTAACCGCTTAATCAGCGGATTTAGCATATTTCCGCCTGGACCTGATTGGGCCGCTGAGCTGGGTCCATACGCGCAAACAATGGTACGGTACGTACAAACCTAAAGCTTCAGCCACCGTACGCGTCACGCGAATTTTTTTCAAGGAACGATCGATTTTTTTCACAACGCTCGAAATATGGATGGATGTGATAGAGTAATATGCTTATTGATGCAAGTTTTTAGTGCTAGGTGTTTGATGAAGCTTCAGGAAAAAAAAAGAGGGCGATTTGCTGCATGTTACAGTCAATTCTTCCCAGCTTTGATCATCTCATCAAAATTGCGGCAAAAGTATGCACAGCACTGATCAAAGTGGTCCACTATTTCAAGGGCATCGCCTGATGAACTCAGGAGTATCGGCACTCGAGCCGGGTGACGTGTGTCAAGGGTTACGCGGACACTGCAAATCGGGCTCCCCATGGCAGCACGCAATGGGCTCGACATGGAACTATGATGCCGAGGCGGTGACAAGTGTGAAGATGTTTCGACGGCGTTTTTAAATAGTCTACCTATTTGCAAGTTTCTTGGAGAATTTCTGTTGATTAGATCATACGTGTGGTAATAATGTAACTGAATAGCAATGGATCATTGGTTTTGAAGCTTCATCATTTCGGCAACAAAAAGTTAGACGTGCTTAAAGCAAAGGTAGTTTCTTCCTTCCGATCGTCTTGGCGACGGAAACTCCATCCGGGCGGAGACAAAAATAAACCCACAACAAGGGTTGAAACGTCAGCTACTGCGGTGCACCAACTCATCTGCATTCCCGGGCCGCGAATTATACCCACGTCAATGTGGCTGATGTTAACTCCGCTTTATCATCCAAACGTCTTTTTTTTTTTTTTTTGAGATCCAGAGTCTGTCGTTATTTTTAGCGCTACGTCATGCCCACAATCCCTACGTACGATTTTGTCAGCGGGATTGTAGACGGAAGGGGGGTATCCGAAAAGTATATAGAAATAGCATTCCACTTTCCTTTATCGAAATGCGGACTCCTCATGCACGGGGTTCAGAGGCTCTGCATCCAAGATGGCGCACTACAACAAAATTTCCGAAGACGTTGGCGAACAACCCTACAGAGAGGAGCACTATACCGAGCAGGAGCAGCACTACACGGAGCAGGAGCAGCACTACGCAGAGCGAGAGCAACCTTATACAGAGCAGAACTACACACCACCATCCACATCCGAAGTAAGTTGATTTCATGAAGCATAATATTCACTGGTAATCTAATAATTTCCATTACAGAGCGCAGGCCTAACCGACAACCAGTTTTACAACCACCAAGTTCCTAGTAGATTCTCTGTTTTAGCTCAACACCCACTCCAGCATTCGGATTCCAGCAGATTCTCCGTTACTAGCAATATCGAGGATAGCTGGCTTCGAAGGCAGCAACTGCCGTCGCTTGATACAAGCGCAAATGGGCTCAAGCGCGCCAACACCCGAAAGATTGGCCTTGTCAAGGGTTCCATTCTAAGTGTCGACTACCCGGTGCCGAGCGCTATCAAAAATGCCGTCGAGCCACGATACCTCGAGGACGGCCATGGCGATGAATTCCTCAACATGCGTTACACAGCTGCCACTTGCGACCCTAATGACTTTACCATCAGAAATGGATACATGCTGCGTTCTCGACTCTACAACCGCCACACCGAACTACTAATTGCCATCACATATTACAACGAGGACAAGGTTCTACTTGCTAGAACATTACACGGTGTCATGCAAAATATTCGAAGCATCATCAACCTCAAAAAGACAGCATTTTGGAACAAAGGTGGCCCAGCATGGCAGAAAATCGTCGTCTGTCTAGTGTTTGACGGTATCGAGAAGACGGATAAGAACGTGCTAGATGTACTTGCAACAATCGGCATCTATCAGGACGGTGTGGTGAAAAAGGATGTTGCCGGAAAAGAGACGGTCGCCCATATATTCGAATACACCAGCCAGCTTTCAGTCACTCCTGACCAACAACTAATCCGACCAAGCAAAGAGGATGTGCAACACAACCTTCCCCCCGTCCAGTACATATTTTGCTTAAAGCAGCAGAATAGCAAAAAGATCAACTCACATCGCTGGCTGTTCAATGCTTTTGGTCGAATGCTCAACCCGGAGGTGTGCATCCTTCTTGATGCCGGAACTAAACCTAGCCCAAGATCGCTCTTATCATTGTGGGAGGGCTTCTACAACGATAAGAACCTCGGCGGAGCCTGTGGTGAAATCCATGCCATGTTGGGCAAAGGCGGAAAGAAGCTGTTGAACCCGCTTGTGGCCGTCCAAAACTTTGAGTATAAAATCTCAAATATCCTCGATAAACCACTTGAGAGTGCCTTTGGATATGTTTCTGTCTTGCCGGGAGCCTTTTCTGCATACAGATTCCGTGCCATCATGGGCCGTCCACTGGAGCAATATTTTCATGGTGACCATACCTTATCCAAACAGCTCGGAAAGAAGGGTGTTGATGGTATGAATATTTTCAAGAAGAACATGTTTCTTGCAGAGGACCGAATCCTATGCTTTGAATTGGTTGCAAAGGCAGGCGAAAAGTGGCACTTGAGTTACATCAAGGCTGCCAAAGGAGAGACTGATGTCCCCGAGGCGGTTGCGGAATTTATTGGCCAACGCCGAAGGTGGCTAAATGGTTCATTTGCTGCTACTCTTTACTCGTCCATGCATTTTGGACAAATTTTCAAATCGGGGCATAGTCCGGTCCGGATATTCTTCCTCATCATCCAGCTTATTTACGGCTTCGTCAACACCTTGTTTACCTGGTTTTCTCTGGCATCCTACTATCTCACCACTACTATCATCATGGAACTGGTTGGCACCCCAAAACCAACATCGAACTATCATGCCTGGCCGTTTGGCGATACGGCGACGCCCACTGTCAATGATATTATCAAATACTTTTATGTGGCATTTATGATTTTGCAATTTGTTCTTGCTCTTGGAAGTCGGCCCAAAGCATCCAAATATACATATGCTTTTTCTTTTGGTTTCTTTGGAATTGTTCAGGGTTACGTCCTTCTCGACTCAGCATACTTGGTATACCGTGCTCTCAGAAATGTTTCAAACAGCTCTATATCTTTTGCGTCTGGTAATGAATTCATGAGCAGCTTTTTCGGAGGCGACAGTGCCATTGGTCTGGTCATAGTAGCTCTTTTCACCATCTACGGCCTCAACATTATCGCATCTTTCCTATACCTGGATCCTTGGCATATCTTCCACTCATATCCCCAATATCTCATCTTATCCCTCACATATATCAATATACTCATGGTTTATGCTTTTAACAACTGGCACGACGTCTCATGGGGAACAAAAGGCTCTGATGGAGCAGAGGCCCTTCCATCTGCCAATGTCTCGAAAGGCGAAAGGAACGAGGCCATTATTGAGGAAATTGAAAAGGAGCAAGAAGATATCGACCTGGAGTTTCAAAAGACAGTTAACAGGGCCCTTCAGCCAGTTAATTACACGGAAGAAGTCGAGACTCCAGATGTTCAAGACTCCTACAAGTCATTCCGTACTGGCTTGGTGACATTCTGGCTCTTCTCCAACGTTTTCATTATTCTTATCATTACCAGCGATGCTCTTGAATCGTTGGGATACAATGTCAGTGTTTCTAAATGTGCATGATTGCAAACCAGTTACTAACCGGCTTTCAGGATACGAACAGCTCAAACTCTCGGTCGTCATATTATTTCAAGGTTTTATTGTACACCACTGCCGCTTTGTCAATCTTCCGTTTCATGGGGTTCTTATGGTTCTTGGGCGATACTAGCCTGATGTGCTGCTTCTCCAGAAGGTAATCTAATAAGACTGTGCAGCTGGTTTTTTGGAGGGACATGGGTCAAAAATGCATTTATCGGTGTTAAAATGGGTTCAACTGGAGACTTTTGTGCGTGGTTTTGATTAAGAATGGAATGTTTACAAAGAATTTTTCAGCCAGTGAATGAGATCATGGCCAACTGATGAAAAATCGCCGATGAAACCTCAGCCTTTGCTATGTGATAAAATACCATGTCAGAGTGGCGAAATCGACGACGTGTGATGGGTATCCAAATTAGGTTGTAGCTATTATGAGTGATTATAGAGATAGTAGTACTTTTGCCCCTTTTTAAAGGACTCATGTTCTATTTCATTGGAACTCATCTTTGATTCTTTGGAGAAAATGCCTTGAGAAATGAACTCTCAGACTCCTTACCCAGCTAGTCTACACTCGAATAAAAACACCAATTACAATCATTTAATAAATGCCATTCCAATCAGGTATAAAGCCTCGTTTATGCCAAAATGATATTCATCATGCACATTACGATGCTTCCAACTCCTTCTCAACTACACCCCACAATCCCTGAATACGATATCCACACAGCCAGGTATTATCCTTGCAATCTTTGCCAACAACGATAAAGCCTTCGGGAAACTGGAACGGAACTTGACAATGGGCAATGTATGAAGGGTACAGAGGCGTCTCTCTCGGTTTCACAGCTGCGGCTGAGAAGTCTGCCCAGAATAGCTCCGCCTTTGACCAGTTGGAGTACGAAACCTGGTATGTTGACCCGGTACCAAAGAATACGGGCAACGGCGCAACAGAGTCCCGCACCATTGCTTGGTATGCTTCGACTTGTTCGCGGGTGCCTTGATCATTTCGAGAGGCTCTCACTTGCGCGGCGAGATTAGTGACCGACGTTTGTTTAAACTCCTTCGCAGTGAGCAACAAGTTGGTAAATCCAAAACAATTGGATATGTAAGGTCTTGAAGGAGGCAGCAAGTCCTTCTCGAGAGCTCGTCGAAGAGACAAGGCAATTTGGACGGTTACGGGGCGCTCCGAGTTTTCTGGGAGGTGGGCTATTGCGATTCTTGTCCACCAGGCCACAAGGACATCATTGTCTGTCAAGAATGGATTCTCGACTCCAGCTTCCTTGAGTTCTTGGAGAGCATTTTCGCGGAGCTTGTCAAGAAATACGCCAGGGATGCAGACCATGCGACATTCTTTTTTGCCAAACGCGAGGCTATATCCATTCTTGAGGCCATATGTAACCAAAGATGAAGCTGCCATGCGTTGGTTCGCCAACAGGTGTGGCACTGTCGGATGCTTTCCTAGTTTTGCAAGAGGATCATAGTCAAAACCTTGCTGGTCGGGTATGTCTTTGCCCTGCATGGCCAGAACCCAACTGCCTACGAGTGCCTTCATGCCCAGGGCATCACACGCTATGTGAAGCCAGTGCAAAGTGACAAGAGTGGCATCTTGGAAAGAAACTACATGGAGACCGAGAAGCGGGCGGTCAGTGTATAGGTAATCGTCGATGCATGTTGGGCAGCCTGGTCCACATGCTAGGTCGATACACTCGTCCGGATCACCCACTACAGCAGGGCGGGTAGATGGCTTCGGGAGACGCGACGCCACTGGGTGGTCATCCTTAGCGACATCTGGATAATTTACATGGCTGAAACCGATAGCCGGGCGGTTTGTGCTGAATTCGGCAGGAATATGGTACTCCAGCCCTCCTGTACCCTGAGATTATACATGTCAGACATGCATTGCATTACATACCATCTGGGGGAAGGTGATCTCACATTTTTTCTTAACCTTCCTCCAAGCTTCCGCCAGGTTTTTTGTGAAACGAGCGTCTCAAGACTGTTTCGTAGCTTCGTCGGGTCAAGTACATCGTCAAAGACCTTTAGGTTGTATAATGCAATCCGCCTGTACAACGGACTGTCGTCCCAAAAGTGCAGTGGGATGATTCGGTCGGTCGACACGTGGGGGGGTGGCGTGGGGCCCCTGAAGAAGTTCATCGGATCGACTGGCTTTTTATGTGATTGCAATTGATGGGGTTCTATGAAGAAACAAAGTCGAGAAATGAAGGCGTGTAGGTTTTCTTGTCGCTTGGTACACAGTGGAGTTGGGAATTCTTAATGGAAACATGGGGATGATAATACGAACGGTCCAGTGCGAATGGAATGATTGCTTTTTTTGTACCATTTTAGCCGAGACTTGATGTCGGCCGATTTACTTGAACAGAATGCAATGTCTTTTCAAATTTGGTCAACTGAACATGGGTGAACCAACAGTTCCTGATGCATTAACGGAGTACGCTGGAACGGGGCGTTTCATTATTACTGCAACGTAAAACCCGATATTCCCATGGATGTAACAGCTGATCTTGGGTGATGATTCACTGGCCCGGGGACTTCTTTGCCTCTTCGGTTCCCAAGATGGCACTTTGGGAAATGAAACCGGAGGGAGGGTTCATTCGGACCTGGAGATGCGCAATCAAGGTCTGAAATAGCGAGAGTCCCCCTGAATCGACATGGCTTTATATCATTTGGTGCAGAGTTTGGAGTGGATGAGCTGTCATGAATTGTTGGTAGTAAATGTGTGGCTGGCGTTGTCAATGTATTAACTTAAGTGTGAAGGATCGTTAGATTCCTGAGCCTTCTCAATAGTTGTAACATGTTGAAGTGGCTCAGTGGCACCTTAGTTTGATGCTATGCAATGCAGGATCCTCATATAGTGTTCCGGGCCACCTATTTTCCTTCTCCTTACTTTTGGTACCGCTGCAAGCGATTTTCTTGTTGTTACCACATTAAATTGGGCTTCTAGCCCCATGCGACAAATTTTTGTGGCCTTGTTGGCGTAATGAGCGACCAACAACCAACAACCAACAACCAACAGCGGATTCCACCGTTCTAACCGACGTCGCGGAAAGTTACATAGTACGAGAAAGATCTGGCAAAGTGGAGAAAAAACACGTGCTAGAGTCCGAAAAAGGTGATATCCGAGTACAGCAACAGCGACCGGATCTGCATCTAGGTTAATAAGGAAGTCGGTCGCCCTAACTGAGATGGTGCTCCGCCAAGTTGCCCTGTTAGATGTTCTCATAGCGGCTGGAATCCGGGACAAGGGTTGGGGGAGCCGGGTCTGGTTAATCGCACCAACAGGAATTCTCTGTATACTGATAATCCATGCTTGTGTGGTGGCAGCCAAACCACACCCTTCAAGACTTGGAGGTGCGGATATGGCCGTTGGTGCCACGCGTTGCAAAAATTGCTGGCATGGAATGCGAAAACAAAGCGTTTCCCCTCAATTCAGTCACCAGTGTGGATATGGGGTAGTTAATATAGGCCGGGATGGTACTATAACTCGCTACGTTCGGGGACTAGTCAGGAGACCATTACATAAATTCATGCATGGGGTATGCATGTTGGTTCAGGTATTTGGACCAAAAATGTTGGTTACGCAACTTGGCTCAGCTGGAGGACCAGTCATCGTACCCTACATGGTTTCATTCTCGCCAGGGCTTTAAATCCCAATTCCCGACTGCTGTTACCTTGGGAATCAGGTCGTTTCGTAGCCGAAAATACGAGGCGAGCCCTTTTCATACCCACTTTCAACCTCAAGACCATGGCCATGTCCTTCCTCCACCAATTCATTGCTGCTGTTGTTGAGGATGGTGTCTTCTGCGAACTTCACGGGTGAGGAGATATCCAAAATTGCCTACGCCCAGCCGACAATTAAACCCGTGAGTCTCGGGCTTGCTATTGAAGTTTTAATTTACTTGTTCACGGTTGTTTGTGGAATCATCATCGGTCTCCGCATATGGGTGAGAACATGGCGAATTGAGTCGAAACAGAGTTGGAGGGTCAACGACTATCTGGCCGTCGTTGGGTTTGTGAGCATTTCACTCCGCCGCCACCTGCAAGTCGGCGCTCAGTCTTTCAGGCAACTAACGGTTTAATTTACTGTGTAGCTCCCTTTCATTCCTGCCAGTGTCTTTGGCGTGCTTGCAGTCCACTATGGCATCGGAGCACCCGATCGTTATCTCGAAAAAGTCTCCGAAAAAGACTTCCTCACCGTGCGAGGGATGGAGTATTTGATGTATTACGAGATCACGTATTACGCAGCTTCCACTCTCACCAAGTTCTCCATTGCCTTCATGATACTCCAAATATGCGTGACGAAAAAGTACGTGCATATTATGCACGGATTGATGATTGTCATGGCTCTTACACCGGGCGCGTGTATGATTTGGCTTTTCGTCAACTGTCAGCCATTCGCTGCATATTGGAATCCAAAGTTGTATGTTCTCTTCATCAACCCTTTTGGCGATATTCGTGCTAAAGTTTAGGAAGGGGACATTGCAAGTCGGCCGATGGATTCCTGATTCTTAGCTACATTGGCACTTCAGTCCAGGTAGCCTCAGATTGGTGTTGCGCCATTACACCCTTCTTTATCGTGCGAACGCTGCAGATGCCAAGGCGAAACAAAATATCGGTAGTGGGAGTACTTGGTCTAGGAGTTCTTGCCAGTGTTGCGGCTCTTATGCGCATTATCAGTTACAAGTATATCGATACTGTAGCGTACCCAAACGACCACATGAGTAAGCAGGGGAAAGCACTACAATTTCCGAATCGAGATCTAATGAATTTTGATATCTAGTTGCTGAGGGAAGGCTACTTTTTTGGTCATTGCTGGAATCGAGCTTCGCTATTATCGCGTGTTCACTGCCATCTCTCAAACTCTTTGTCAAATGTCTAAGTCGATCAATAAGCAGATCAACAGGTCTCACTCCAGGATCGGTAAGTATACTTCCATTCTATTTGATACTATTTAATCTTTTTGAAGTTAATTACTGATGGGGGTTCATTTTGCAGAGACGAAATTTCCACAACGACACACCTCTCCCATCTCTGACACCACACGGCCAAACACGCACAACGGTTTCGGGTAGCGGGGCAAAATGGGACCGATTAAGTGATGAATACTCGAGCAGCCGAAATATTATTCGAGAAACTACAATCCATGTAGATACCAGCAGTAGTTTATCCGATCCACATATTTCTGCCGCGAGCGCTGCTAGGATGGTGTAAGATGCATCGGATAAATAGAATAGAGTTAAAAGACAGAATTATAGGGAATGGTTCAACACAGTTATTGTCCCACGTCACCAGCCATTATTTCTCCCTCCGATTCATCTACCGTCTTCTGAGGTCCATTAAACCATTTCCTTGCGTTTAAAACATAGTATAAAGTAGAACCACCCCAGACAAACATGTTAATAACGACGGTGTAGTTCATGGTGTCGGGTTCTGGATCCGGACCGCCAGTTGGGAACATGGCGAGCACGATGCCAAATATAAGAAACACGATGGCGCACCAAGCGATTGGGATGGAGAACCTGCCTGTGTAGAAAGGGCCAGGAGTGAAGTTCTTTTGACCCCAAACAGCACGGGCGAAAATGGGCACGCCCCAAGCGAGGTTATTACCTGCAACAGCCAATGAAAAAAGGGCAGATGCGGCCGCTGTTACGGATATTAGTAAGAGGACCGATCAATATGTGTGTAGAGTGAGTGCTCACCACTATCGATAAGACAGAGTAAACCGAGAACTAGGGCGACAAAAACGCTAGCCCAAACTGTTCGTAGAGGTTGGAACCCAAACCTTTGAGATATGGGTCGCAGGAAAGCCGAGAATGGCAGCGCACCATCCCTCGAGAATGCCCACATTTGTCTTGACGATGCCACCAAGATAGATGCACCCATGAGATACTGACAGAGGAATAGGACAACAATGAAACCAATGGCGCCGGATTTTCCCAGGGCATCATAGTATATCTGCGCCATTGGCTGACCAAAGGACGAGTTGAGAACGTTAGAAATGTTAGGATCCATTGTATTAGCAATGACGATTAAAACAATGAATCCCACTCCCCAGCACATGCCTATGGACGACAAAATACCAATGGGAACCGCTTTCGAGGCGTTAGAAGCCTCCTCGGAAATGTGAACACACGAGTCGAAAGCGCCGATAGTCCAGATAGCACTTAGCCACGCCAGCATAAAAGTCCACCCTGTGGGCCACTTGGACAAGTTCTGAATATCGGTGAATATGAAAGCTCCATCATTTCGGAGTTTGCCTCGGCCCACTGGCAGAGCAATAATTGTAGCCAAGATTAGAGCGAGTTGCTATAAGATCAATTAGCCGATAGTGCATTCGAGAAACAATTCATGCGAAGGACGGACCATGAAGGAGGAGAAGGTCTGTAATTTGTTCATGATCTTCTGTGAGAATGTCACAAGGATGCCGTGTGAGATTACGGTGCCAAGGAACACCACGTATGTGATGTTCGAAGTAATCTCATATTCCCCGTCAGTGGCAATGACGACCGCGCTGAGTAACATTAAGGCGAACCCGTAGTCGATTGAGCATAGGCCGCCAACTAAGCCTAGACTGTTGCTGTACCCTACCAAAAAGCACAAATAGTTCCTCCATTTCTCTGAGCTGAAATGATGCGTCCACCAGTACAAACCTCCACTTGTCGGCCATGCAGAACCTAGATCAGCCATGGCCAGCCCGACTACGAAAATGCAGCCGCTGGCTAGGAACCACGACCATACCATGCCACCAGGTCCCGCGGGGATGGAAAAGGAAAGCGTGCTGGCAATGGAAGGCAACAGGCCCATAATTGAGAAGGCGATGCCGAAAACCTCCAAAGTCGAGAAACTTCGTTTCAGCTCCTGCTTATATCCCATTTTGGCCAAGAGCTCGGCATCGGCTTCGTTGGCCAACACCTCGCCTCCCTCCTTGGAATGCAAACGTGCATGGTTCTGTGGTGCCTCGACATCGGCTGAAGGATTGACTTCAGTGGCAGACATTTTATAATCTTTAACCTAGAGAAGGCTGATGATAGGCTGCTCCGTTAGCCAAGCGTTTGAGGGTGATTGTGGTGAGGGTGTCAGAAATCGAACCGAGAGAAAGTGAAATGACGACGGAATGACGGAGATCCGACACCTGTCAGATAGCTGCGTGCAACGTTGGTTCTGTCTGTCTCAGATTTGGCCGCAACAGGACCCGCAATAACAAACAAAGGCGCAATTGATCTTGACAGGTTCCAAATAAGAAAAGACCCAAAGGAGTGGATCACTGACTTGGCTTCTGTCTGCACAGATCTCGGATTGCGATTCTGTTGCGATTGACATAGATAAGGACCCTGGCAGAATAGCTGTGAAAAGGATACATTAGAGCAAGCGCAGAGTACTAAACGCAAGCGATACCTGGGACGAGAAATACCATGTCACCAGAGCGCGATAAAGCAAAAAAATCCCCGCTATGATTGGCGGGCGGTGGTCCGCTAATCCTTCAATATCGCAAGCTTTGATAACGGAGAGGGCAACGGGCATGTGCATGTACCTTACTTGGTGTTAGCTTTCGAAAAACCCCAGCCGAGTCCGGTTAGGACGGCTTCGCTGATAGCCCAAGCGACCGACAGTGGCTGCTATCCCACGCCACCCCCTCCCCTTTCTGGTGTTGCATTCCAACCCCTGCCAGCAGATCAATCACCCCACGTGATATACCAGACTGCGGGGAGGATGCTGCAACGGCGTTGCGTAAGCCAGGGAACATTACGGCATTTTTAAGAGCAAGTAATTCTGAGAGGAACAAGCAGGGATGAGGAGGAAAAGGCGTCAACCACAGCTGCCAAGAATCATGCATCGATGGCGCGGCTATCAAGATTACGGCCTTTGCTCTTTGACTGTGAATACAGCCTCTGACAGCCAAAGCGACCTAGTCTTGAATAAACAAATAAACCGGCATATAATTAATTAAATGCACCCTAATATCACTCACCGATTTAACCACGTGTTTGCGAGCGCTGCTTGGAATAGTGTTTTCTCAATAAGTGTGATTCAATTGACAACCAATCAAAAACCGGTTTTCATGCTGTTGCATCTGAATAACCCACATCGTTTACTACTTACTAATAATAATCTATGATGCTATTAAAGTACAACCTTTACTTGAACCGTTTCATTTGTAAAATTAATTCTCCTTCCCTGCCGTGTAGACTCTTGCGTGACGCCATTGACTGTTAACCTATATGAAGAAGAGTTGAAATCCTGGGGGTCCGACAATCCAATCCTGGTAGTAACCCACATAGTTGCAGCCTCTGCTTTTGGAACATTATCCACCTGACCCAAGTACAATATGGCAGTCTTTGTTTCCAAATTGAGCAGGAGATTCTTGATGATTCCCGCATCTATCCTAAACTCGGTTCGAAGTGGTCCGATATATATCTTTTGTCGGAACGGGTCAAGGGGTGTGATATGAAGCCTGCCATTAGAAATCGACATTTCGCCGCCATAGGCCAGCAAACCAAAGTCTGTATCATTGGCGATATATGTGCCAGAGCCCAGAGCCATAGCCACAAAATTGGGACCATAATCACCACTATAGGCATCCCAGTATAGATTTTCTGGCCATGCATGCATCGCACACGATGCGAACCCATCTTGGTTGATATTAGAAAGTGGTGCGCTTGTACCTGCATAACCAACCCGTAGAAGGTAGGAATCCGAGGGGTCGTCACGAAAGGACGAGAGCAAAATCAACGCATTGAGACCTGAGCCGTAGTGGTGGATCTGTCGCTCACTTTGTTTGGTCTTGCCAGCCACGCTGTCGAAATGTTAATATTCAAGATTAAGAATACAGTAATAGTCTCATTGCAGACTTACAGAAAATCCCAGTAGCGACGTGCGTTACCGTTATAAGCCCAGTGTGGAACTGTTGCCATATATCCAAGAACGGTGTTTCTCGCCATATCCTTTAATGAAGTCTCCCCAAAGTATCTGCGCCAAGGAATGTTAGCCACGTCGATTCCATAGGAATCTGTAGTTCCTGGACCTACCTGGACCAGAAGTACACACCCTCCTGCCCTGTAGAATCCCAGTATTGTTCGCTTCCAAAAGGGACATCCGTCGCTAGCCATTCATCCACGCGCCCTGCGAACACTTCCTTTAGTGCATCACCCTCCGTCGTTAGATTCTCCCTGTATAGGTCTGCCAGGATCTCTCCAAAAATAGTTTCACCCATAAGACCAACATCCCAGTAGCCAATATCTGACTGAAGGCCTCGAACAGTTGTCCTATAGGATTGGTTAAGATACCAACTCCAATTATGCTGTTCAAATAGGTCGGGATATGCTCTTGCGGCTCTATACATGGACCAGTAAGCCGCAGCGGGCCAGACGTAATTGTAGGCCCGGTCAATCTCAAAGGCCGTCGTTTTCTTCATGGCAGACGCCCAGTTGATGCTAGTGCTGTAATTATACCCAGAGACCTCGTCTGGTCCGTAGTAGAAGACGCTCCTCTTTACACCGTACTCTGAGTCTTGCACAGTTTGAAATAGCACCTTATCGATAAATTCCTCAAGTTTAGTGATTTCGCTGGTATTAGGTTGAAAAGCCTGCTTCATAGCCAGGGCGACATACGGGCCGGCGCCGCATTCATCGCTTAGCCCAGAGAGCATTGCGCGATTGGATTGCTCAACGATCGAGTCAAGATCAATGTCGTAAGTTAGAGGAGATGGACTTCGGCCGAAGGGGTCCGTTTCATCAGTGAACCAGTGTTTAGTCGCAATGAAGTTGCCAAGGTCGGCAACAGCCTCGAGGCCAGGCTTCGTCACGTAGTAGTGAATTGTCTGCGTCTTGGAGTCGGCGTATTGAAAAGTCACCCGCACCCGGCCCCAAGCTAAAGAGGAAGGCTGAACAGTATAATGATTATCGCCTGCATCCTCTATGATAAGTGCACCAGTAGGGGTTACAGTGATGTTATCAACTTCAGATGGGGCCTGTAACCATAGGTGGGCTGTATTGTCTCGAGGTAGGATGTATCCCGGTACAGAGATAGCGGTTGGTGTGCCCGTGTCCCTGACGACGGCATCAATTGCGCGGATGCCATCCTTAACAAGCGCAAAGCGGACGCCGTAGTTGAGGGACTCGCCTGGCTGTAGAATAGCCGACGTTGCCGGGTTCCACGGATCAACTCCGTTCCATTCATTCTCGGCATAGGCTTTGCTATGGACCTGCCACTCAAAGAAGCCCTCCCACGCATTGGTTTGGATTTTTGTGTCCGTACGTGACTTTTCCTTCAACCAACGGTAGGCTTCAAGCGGAGTCTCGTCAAGCGGAGTAATGACCAGGGCCGCACCAGTGCCACTAAGGGGCGTAACGCGAAGATGACCGGCATCTAACCCAATATAAGGTTCCATGAATGAGCAGTTGCTGTACACATCAGAATCGCTGCGATATCTAAATATGTTATTGTGCGCTGCCGCAAAGCCTAGAGATCTAAGTTCCACTGTGTAATTAGCGGTGTTCTCGATGGTGAATCGCAACCCCAGATCGCCCTCGACATCGATCCATTCGCGCGTGATGTTGAGCGGGCCTTTCTGTAGTGTTGGGGATAGATTATTGGCCAATAATGCTGCTGATGAACTGAATGAGTCGACGCGAACCCGCCCTGCAGCAGAGCTGTCGGTTGTCCAAGCCGATGTGGAATTAGAACGGTACCGAAAGTTGATGTCGCCCCATTGATATGAGCCGTTGTCAGTGCGGCGATCGAGAATGTCGAAAGGCATAAAGTCAAATGAATCACCTGCCGGCTTCAAGGATGCCAGTGTACCCGAGTCATTGACAAATTTGAGTACCCAATTTTCTGTCTTCAGTTCAACAAGGCCATTGGCGATTCCTAGGTCGTCTGCTCCGTGGGCATCGCCTATGAGAATACAGCCAACCACGTAGATGAAGAGAATAAATTGCTTAGTGTTGGTCATTCTGAAGCGCAGAGCGCAGGCGAGGTCGATATTGGTATTGTCTGATTTAATAAGTTCAAGTTAGGTGCCCCAGGTTTCATCTAACTTGCACAGGTTAACTTACTGGTGGTTTACTGAATGTTGATATGTGTTATGATATGGGTGAATTTAGTCGGGTTATTCACTATCCGTTGAATGTTAACCCAATAAGCCGTATATTAGAAGTACCTGCTCATACCTTGAGAAACAATTAATTTTTGATTCGCTAAAACAAGTTGGTTAACCCGTCTACCAAATTCTTCCTCTACATCTGATTCTTAGATCACAAGAGAAGCAGGCTTGGAAATTTGGCTGTGGCAAAACAAGCTGGTAGTGAAGTGCTGTGCAAAGACAATGTCGGTCATTACACAAGACAGACTCGGGATGTTGCTAGACAGTATTAATGGTTATTGCTTAAAGAGAGGCAATAAAAAGTCGGATTGGTCGTTTGTAGACGGGGTCGTTATATAGATGCACCCGGACTCTACAATAGGCTAAGTTTTGCCTAGATGCCTAGAACCTTATTGTGAAAATTCTCAATCGGGCAACTAACCTGACACCACCATGGGATACAATCGGTGCAATGGATGTTCTTGTTAGTCTGAGAAATAAAATAAAAAAACATAACGGAATAAAACGAAGAAAGCCACTAATCGGCCTCTAAAGCCTATAGCTGTGATTGGAGCGCTTTATACTTCGCTATTATTTATGCCGAACAAATCTAGGCTTTATAGAGAACTCCGTGGTTATTTTCATTATTGTGTAGTATTTTATGTGGAGTAAAAGAAAATGAGCCACCAATCGCCTCCTGAAGCGACAGAGCTAAGACGGGGGCGCTTTATACTTACTTCGCTATTACTTATACCGAATAACATGCAATATGTTAAGCTAGCTAGGGATAGCTGTGGAGATGCTTCGTGTATCGGTTTGGTCAAATCCAACAGTAAGAGAACTAATCAGAGTTGATAGGACTTATACTAGCAGAGAGGTCAGGCGCATTATGGTTAAGCAATGCAAGGGTTCACTGGTGTTTTGTCTGGGAATGTGTTGATCGTAGATTGGGGTGACTGACTTGTATTGAAAGCTGGTGAGCTTCTGTCAAAAGCCGCATTTCGCCTAGCCTACATACTTTGACTATCCTGTTTATCACTTTCTTTGTCCCTTGATCAATTACTGATTCCCGTAGATGAGCACTGATTCCGCTGTTGGGTCTAATGATCCGAAGATGTGGCGATATGGTCATGTCATTCAATCTATGGCGCTGCGTCGTAACAAGCGCCGTGACAAGGTCAGTCTGCATGAAGAAGCTAGAATCTACACTAGATACTCTATAACCTTCTCTAAATAATCTAGATACAGCATTAGGTCGATAATTCTCGATAAGATTGACCTCGAAGTTAAGAACAGATAAGAGGCTTCTTAGTGCATTTGACACCCGTCCATTGAGGCAAGAATGACCAAGCTTACTTTAGTATATCATCACTTGCCATTCCCCGTGAGACCCTGCATCCAAGGCGCTATGGACAAGCCGTAAACCAGCACTAAACTTGCTTAAAGTAACTGTGGACAAGATATAACCGAGTTTAATGTGTTCTGTGGTTATGTGTGCTTTATGTAGCTTCATATACTAAGAAGTACTTCAGTTAAATTTACCAACGCTGCTTCTGAAGGAGAAAAGCTGCAGTGTCGTGGCTCGCAACGGATGCTTCAAACCCTCCCTGAAAGAAACCCAAAACTTCATCGGTCCATACGTTCGTCACTTTATATCGTCGATCGTGCTGTAGCTCTGGGATTTCTTCAAACTTGGCTGTCATATTGCGAACCTCCTCGAGCGTGTTCATCATGAGAACCAATGTTCCATTTTCGCTCTGGCCCGACCAGTACTCAGCAGGGTTCGTTGCATTAAACGTCCAATCGGGATTGATTCCCCACTTGTATGGTGTAGCGGGAGCTCCAAATACCGAATCTTGGTGAAATGCGATTAGGTGCTTGTTCAGCAGAATATCGGTGTGTTCTTCAGAGATGTTGGTTAAATCAGCTCCTATAATAAGTGGACTTTTCATCGCAGCCCATAGAGCGAAGTGAGTTCGAGATTCAGCCAAGGTAAGTCCTCCGTTTCCAACTTCTAGCATGTCAGCATCATTATGGCCCCAAAAGCCAACATCATTGAGCAAAAACGAATTCATGTTGAGAATGGCCGTAACATGGCCCCATCGTGCTAGAGTACGTATTATTATCATATATCAGTGTAAGTTTAGCCTTGGAAGACGTACGCCTGATATCAGTACTCATTCTCCACGAGCTTGCAGTATCGTTGCCCCATTGTTGTACCCCAGCTTGGCCCCATGAGCATACACTATATAGAATTGTTCGGTTCTGTGCAAGGAGAGCGTCACGCATTCTTCCATATCTTATAGAACTGTTTGAGGTTGTGTAATCGTATCCATCTGGACAATATCCTGTAGAATCGATGCAAGTGCCGTTGATGAACAACTGGGGGCTGGCAATGCGGTATACACAGGCCTGGCATTCGTCTGCCCAACTTTTTGGAACCCCGCAATTGTCGTATTTGAGATCTTAATCTATATGTCAGCGCTGAATTTGCGTAGTCGATTATTACTCATACAATCTACACCCCAGGCGGCGAAGGTCGATGCATCAATGTCTTCATACCCCAAGCTTGCAGGATATTCTTCGCAGGTGACAGTACCTGCGCTGCTGTATATGCCCAATTTCAAGTCAATATTATGGACCTTGTCAGCTAGCGCAGCTATGCCACTTGGAAACCGATCTGGATCCGGCAAAAGCTGTTGGGTGACGTTATCTCGACCATCCTTCAGGGACCAGCAGTCGTCAATATTGAGGTATTCATATCCTGCATCCTAATTCCTCTTGTCAATCAAGTAATATTGCATTGGAAGGTAATATCAGACCTTAAATCCCTTCGAGCTCATACTCTCGGCGACTGACCAGATCTTGTCTTCGTTGATATCGCATCCCAAAGCATTCCAGGAGCTCCATCCCATGGCTGGGAGTCGGCCAACGCCATCGTCTAAGACAAGGGCATATGCTTTGGTAACGCATAGTAATGGTATAAGAACTACTTTGAACATTTTTTTCACTAGTCTGAGGATGGAAGAACTTAAAGGCCAGATATCAAAGTGCAGTTATAGTTAAGGGATATGGAGGCTTCTTATACCAAAATACCTTGTTGTCCCATACAGCTGGTTGTTCAATTGAATATCGATAATCGGGTGTCTACGTTCGGACACAATTGTCACGAAATGCGTCGAAACGGGATGCGCATGTCGACTGATCCTAGACAAGTATTCTGCATGGTACATCGGGCAACTTACACATTCAATTGCTCCAAATACTGACAAGGGTAGAGTTTTCCAACCCTCGGCCAAACTCTGGCTCCTGTGCGGGGTTATAACACCTGCCAAGACTGCGGCGTAGGTACCTTATTCCACATTGGGCATACCTAACCGATGCATCGCTCCAACTTGGTACGAAACCACTGGAGTAAGGTCAAAGATGTTTTGGTGTGGTGTTAGCCCAGGAGAAACGGGTATGCAAATTCTCGACTACAGTTGGAAGCTATGTTTTACTAATCTTCCTCAATTGAGAATCCGACCGAATTGTAGCGCATAAATCCGCCCACAAAAAGAGTGCTAAATTTAGGATAGAACACATGGCAATATTCTATGTTGGTAAGCAAAAGAACGAAAGTGAATTGAAATCCAATATGCACTTTTAGTGCCTATTGAGAACAAGAGATGCTAGAGTTCCTCCACACCCGTGAAGAGATACAGCGAGCTTCGGTATTCGGTGTTCCGCACCCTGGTAATCAACACATGCGGTGTAAGGTCACCACACAAACGTTGTCTGTGAGACCCCGTGTGTGCACTACATGTTGCGGGCCCTCCTAGAAGAGCCCTCACTCCGGAGGTCCGATTACACAAATGACTGACCCGGGAGTTCGAGGTATCCTAATGTCCCTTGACCTATGGCCATGACATTGTCCGTCCCCGGGTTTCCCCAGATTTCCCCACCAATCGCCTAACATATCCATCCATGTACTCGGGATAATGAGTTCGGGTTTTCGGAGAATCTAAATTTCTTGAAAACCCAGGACTCCCTACTCAGGTATTCTTGACGGAAGCATCGTGCGCTTGAATAGAGAGGGGTTCGGGTAGCTGAGGGCGAGTATGAAATATGTCCGTCGACCCAATTATCATTCAAGTATCGGTGCTTCAAAAAGATGAAACACCAGCCGTACCTATCATTCTTTCGCCTGCCACGGAACAATTTTGTATTGTACAATCTCCTTGGTCAACATGCGTTTCAATGTACTCGCCGTAGCTTGGAACGTCGTCCCTGAAACATGATTATCACCCACTTCGGAACCTAATCATTTCATTAAACAGGGTGACCGTCACACCTGTACCATCTATCCTCATGGGAAGGAAAGAACCAGTGTCGAAGGTATTGTCAAGGCACTCTACAAGTGCCGCAAGAATTCCGACGTTATTTTTCCCGAAGGACAGACATACTATACTGGTTTAAGTAGAAACTCAACACATCAGCGCCAAAACTCGTGACATTTCCTTCCAAAAATATGGAATTGGTTTCATTATTTATTAAAATGACATTCATATCAATGACCATTCGCCTTTAGGCTTCAAGGTTCACAGTGTGTACGAGGGCAAACGTACCACAGGACTTAAAAGTCTATATAAGGCTTCTCCTTGGTCTCGCGACCTTGTTGAGCTGTTCCTTTTCTTAAAGGAACTAAATACTATTAAAACTAGCATAAGGGGCCTAGGCATAATAAAAGCGGTGGGTGTAGCGTTATGGGCTTCTGTGTATTATTGAGTAGAATCAACCAAACATGGTTAAAATATCAAGCGACTGCACCAGCTCAAGCCAAAAAAAATGTTCATCCTGGTCTAGATGTCTAAATATCTCATCAAATAGCTTTTTACAACTCGACAATTGCGATTCTGGATACCTACCCTGCGCGTTGGAAGTCCGCTGCAGGATAAATTGGCGCGCTTCTTTGATAGCCTCCAAGTGGTTCTCTTTATCGGTTGATTCATCTACATACGTCGGGAACTTCAAGGATCCAGCAGACGCCAGCAAGGGCAAAGTTTGTATACACTGCGTACCCGAAGTAGCCGGTAGTTTTTGCAGAGAGAATACGGCTTGCTGACCAAAGCTGTTGGCCAGATCCTCGTCCTTTGACGACATTAGGCTTTCATTAAGAAACATGGACCAACACGGTTGCTGAAGTTTATTTGGCGTCGAAAAACCAGACTCATTTCGGTCCCACTCTTCTCGCCGCTTGCGGAGGACCTCAGGGAAGATGGTGTAGATTTGGTAGAGACAGGCTAGGACATAACTCTGAGAGAGTATGATATGGTGAGAGCTGGGCGTGTTAGCGTCCCCGAAATCGTCAATCTCGTATCCTTTAGGCAACTGAATAGACCATAGCTCTGCTTCTAAGGCCTCTACTTCTTCCAAGATGAGCGACATGCGGGCTAGGTCAGAGTGTCGGAGCACTACATGTCGTCGGTTAGATAAATAGAGTTGTATGTTCTTTAGAACTTGACCAAAAATCATCTGTGGCAGGCATGACACTCCTGTCCATAGATGCGGGGCAATTCGATGACTGGAAAAGCAGTTACGGTTAGGCGACATCAAAAGCTTCCGGCGGAGGGCATTTCTGTGGTCAGAGTACTGGTCGCTTAAAATATTGCCATCCACCACTGCGGCGACCATTTCCCAGTATATCAGAGATTTGAGGAGGAATTCATGTGTGTCTGAAGACGTGCAGCCCTGGTCGGCTCGGGTCCGAAAAACAACATCTTGCAGGACTTTGAGCTGCGCTAGTCCCCATTGCTTTCGGTCATACCAACAGGCACTGAGACCTAGAAGCAGCAGGGTAAACGAGACTTCTTGTTTTGTATGGTTTGGCGATCGGCCAACCTCTTTCTGGATGATGCTGAGGGCTAGCGACCTATTTGCCTGACTCGACTCCCGTAGTTGCGGTGCCGTATCAGTCAAACGTGCAGCTGCCATGCTCTGGACAGCGTAGAAAATCGGGGCCGAGCTCTGCCACTTCTGATTCACGTAGGATCTGAAAGGATTCAACTCCGAGTCAAAGGTAGAATATATCGGACAGACTTGGCTAAAGTAATATTCAACCAATCTAGTTGGCTCCGCAGTAATCTGCTGCATCAAAGCGCCCTCTGGGAAACTAGGGTGGTTTGCAAGCGGCCTATCATCAAGGTCGGAAAGAACACTACTGAAAATGGTATCGGTTGGCTTGCCGATGATAGGATTGTTCTCGCGGTTCCGGTCGTGGTTCACGAGCAGCTCATCTAGGTCGGGGGCGGAGTCGAGTCCACGGTCGCAGATCTCAGCTGAGAAGTCGCCGAGGCTAGGAAATTCAGGGTCGGAAAAAAGTGCTGGCCACGATATTCCCATTGACGTTCCTATCACGGCTCCGCTGAACTCGAGGCTTTCTGCGTCAAATGCGGCCAGGCTCCCCGGTACACATATTCCGCCCACTGGATGAAGTTGTACAATGTCTTGGGGGCAAAAAATATCGGGCTCAGAGAACAGCTCCATTTCATAATTAGGATCGCTCTCTGACTGGGCGGCTAGTGACTCAGCCGCATTCGGACTCATAGCCTTGGGACGAAGGTCATTTCGGCGTGATTGGCTAATCGCAGTGGATATGTTATTGTTTATGAGCGAGTCGCGCGTGCGGTGTTCACTGGTTTCTGAGGTTGAAGGAGAAGATCGCACTGAGAACTTCTCATGCTTGTCTGACCAGCGAAGCGAGCGGCGTTGGGTGCTCCCAGAGAAATGGCATCTCTTCCTCACGCATTGACACTTCGCTTTCCACTAACACATACCTCTAGTGCTCTCATTTTTGACACGACCATGGACCATCTTCTAGAAAAGGGTGATTCTTTTTGCTCGCTTCACTGATTATTCGTTTCTTGTCTCTCAAAGTCATATCGTTACTAAGCTCTATATTGATACGTCTACCAACCTACTATCGTCATGGTATCACTCTTCCAGCAACTCACTGCTCCCAACGGGACAGCCTACATGCAGCCACTCGGGTTATTCATCAATAATGAATTTGTCCCTTCTTCTGATCTAGGGACAATCGCGACGATAGACCCTGCGTAAGTTAACAATACCATTTCAACTACGTCAGGCTGCCTCAAAAAAGTTCAACCATCATCAAGTGCCTTAGGTGGCTGCCATCACATTTTGTAACCTGACTCGAGGTTACATGATTATAACTAACATAATTATTCTGTAATTAGAAACGAGGCTGAAATTGCTAAAGTATATTCAGCCACGGCCAAGGACGTTGATCTCGCTGTTGCCGCTGCCCGGGAAGCCTTCGAAAAGCCTAGCTGGCGTGACATGGACACTTCTAGCCGTGGAGATCTTCTATTTAGGTTGGCCGACCTAATCCATGAACACATGGATTTGCTAGCTACTGTTGAATCTTGGGACAATGGAAAGACATTACTATCATCGAGGCACGACGTGCACGAGGTGTATCGCTGCATCAGGTATTATGCTGGCTGGGCTGATAAAGCCACCGGTCAGACCATAGATACAAGCGGTCTGAAGCTGGCTTACACCGTTCGAGAACCAATCGGTGTTTGCGGTCAAATTATTCCGTCAGTATAACCACTTTTGTATCACACGATTTAACAAGCCGTGTGGCAGCCATTCACGAGCTGACTTGACATTGCTACAGCTGGAACTACCCCCTGGCTATGGCAGCGTGGAAGATCGGCCCAGCTATTGCCTGTGGTAACACTGTGGTTCTGAAAGCAGCTGAACAGACTCCGCTTTCCATCCTCCTCCTAGCAACCCTTGTTCAAAAAGCCGGCTTTCCACCTGGTGTTATTAATATCATCAATGGCTACGGTCGGGAAGCTGGGGCCGCGCTGGTTCAGCATCAGGGCGTAGACAAGATCGCTTTTACTGGTTCGACAACCACAGGACGCGAGATCATGAAGATGGCAGCCGGCACGCTCAAGACAATCACGCTCGAGACGGGGGGGGAATCGCCGCTGATTGTGTTCCCTGGTGCTGATATTGACCAAGCTGTCCGTTGGAGCCATATGGGTATCATGGTAAACAAAGGTCAGATCTGCACAGCTACTTCCCGACTGTTAGTACACAGCAGTATCTACGAAGATTTTGTAGGGCGATTCACCGAGCGCGTGGCTGAGATGTCCAAAGTGGGCCTGCCCTTCCAACAGGACACTTTCCAGGGCCCGCAAGTTACGCGAGCGCAGTTCGAACGCATATTTGACTACGTCAACAGCGGTACGGAGCAAGGTCCTAGCCTAATTTTCGGTGGTCAGCCGGTCAAGGACTTCGAGGGTAAGGGTTTCTTCATCCAACCAACCATATTTGCGAACGTAACAAGTACTATGCGCATCTACCAGGAGGAAGTATTTGGACCATTTGTTGTCATTGCCAAGTTTGACACTGAGGATGAAGCTATTGCTATAGCTAATGAGACAGTTTATGGTCTTGGCGCTAGTGTTTTTACCCAGAACATCCGCCGAGGTCACAAACTTGCTCGCAGGATTCAATCAGGTATGGTGTGGATCAACTCTACGATTGACTCAGACTACCGGGTTCCCTTTGGAGGTATGAAACAATCTGGTATTGGGCGAGAGCTAGGAGAAGCCGGTTTAGAAGCATATAGTGTGGTAAAGGCAGTGCATGTTAGCTTAGGATTAGATTTAAGTGAGGACTTAAGAGAGCTAGTGGTTTAAAGAAGAGTATTAGTTCGAATTTTTTATAATACTTTTTACTTAAATTAAAATTACTTCAACTAAGTAGAGTTTTTTTATGAGATTTGATATTCGTAGTTACAGCTATTGATATTCGTAGTAACAACGTCACGTGGGGCCCAAAATTTCTCCCCGATCGCATTTTCCTTCCTTCTTTTCTTTCCTCCACAGCCAATTTGTTAGTAAATTAAAGCATGTACCAAATCGCACCCCAAGTCATTAAAAAACAGCCCAATTGACAGAAAAAATTCGATTTCTATTAAAATGAATATATTAAACAGCTAGCCGGGCAATAACCCGGCCCCAATTTACTCTGTTGCAGCCGTAATACAGTCCCCTGACTCTGCCGTGATATTTGAGCTGTTCCTTAAGGGCGTGCCTCCCGCCCGGCCTCCACGACCTCGTCGGGACCTCGTTTGCATTCCCGTTGTATTTGTGTGTGCATTTAATCTTCTCAGAGACGCCGCTCGAGTGCGCGGTGGGCTCTTGGGTGCAGCTTTCATCTCAAGCTCTGACTGTGAGAGCAATCGCCGGGCGCTTGGCTTCAAAGCTGGTCGCGTGCGGCGGGGGCTTGGCTTCGCAATAGGCCTCGAGGCCGGGGTCGGGGTCAGGGTCGGGGTCGGGGTCACAGTTGAGGTTTGGCTTAAGGTCGGGGTCATCGTGAGGTCTCGTTCCTTAGGGTCAAGGGCTTGAAGCTGCTTGGGCACCTTCAGCTTGTTATTCACAGCCTTCCGCGGCCGGCCGCGAAGGTTCTGTACGATATCGGGGTCGCGGATACGAAGGAGCGGTTCCTCGAGGTCCTGTTGGTAGAAGTTAGTGGGTTTTCAGGCCAAAAAAGGCGAAATCCTTACCAAGGGCTTCCTAAACCACCACCGAGGGTGGCAAAGCTCCTTCGTGAGGGGCCGATTTTCCTTCAAACGCAGCAGAATTTGGTGGCTGCAAGGCAGAGCATATTGTTGAGTGAATGAGCCCTTGCAGGGGCATAAGGTTGGATTTTCTGCATCGGCCCTGACAGCAGCATCAACATAGCGGTGTTGCGCAGCAATAAGGTCGACGGCAACATAGGATATTTGTAAGGGAAGCTCACCAAGCCATTCCCTGCCGATATATTCAACGCACTACCTCATCTTCTCAATAGCTGCTCATTATATATAGTCGCATTCCTTCTTCTTCAGCATAGCCATAAGCGCACTGTGGAGGTACATAAGGTCACCTATGCCTATAAGGAGGAAGCTTTTCACATCCTTATAAGCAATCTCTATTGGGCTATTGACCCACTAGCCGAAGTTGCAATAGAGGCAAATAAAGCAATATGCCCATTGTACCCTCCAGGGCATATATTCCTTCAAGATGTATTTTAGGGTATAGTTTTAGTACTTTCCATAGGCAAAAAGCATCGCCCCCCATCACACCTCAAAATCTACCTCCTCATCTACATAAACAACGCATTTCCACGCCTCATACATGCCAAGAGGAGAATAATCAATCGGAATAGGCTTCTTTTTGGCCAGCCTAAGGAGAGTCACGTTCTCCAGTTGTACCTCTGCTTCCTCTGCCTCCGCCTAGGCTGCCTCGCGAGCGCGCTTCGTAAATGCCTCATTTTAGACCTCATCACTCTCATCATCGCTAATTTCATCATCTTCGGGGGCATAGGGGTCATGCCAGCAGGAGAAAATCTTACTCCTAATATTAGCATTAATGTAATAAATGCATAGCTATTGCTAGGCATGCGGAAAGGTCTCTAAGAGGGCGTTTTTGAGTGCTATTTCTGTTATGACCGTGCCCTCTTAGTAGCTGTTATCCGCACCTGTAATTGCGATCAATGCGATTATAGTACTTATCTTTTGGCCTAATGGGCTAATTGATCAATGGATGTGTGCGGATCCTAATAATTTCTTTGTTGGTGAGGATCATAGAAGGAGGCAGAATGCAGAGCAATATTTACATAAAGCTAAGCTATTAGCAAAGCCAAGAAAAGCCCTCTTCTCATTCATTATTAATAAGGCCAAAGCCAAAATTAACAACTAACTTTTAATTTATAATGCCTATAACCTAGAAGAGATATATATTAAACCAGTTAGTTTTATATATATTATCAAGTCCTAGAACTTCTAGAAATCACTTCCATATCTACTCATACCAAAGATAAGTCCAAAATAATACCTCCACCTTATTATTCTTACCATAGCAAACCATATACTAAACTTTCTCTTATTAAAAATAATATATCCATACCTAGGTAGCTATAAAGCTATTAAGGCTCTCTTAGCATAGTCTTTAGCAATTATTATAAATATCTTAAGCAAGAAAATAAGAAGGCCCTACCTTAATTCTCCTCAAGCTATTATTAACTTTATATAGGGGGTTTATTAGATTCTTATAAAACTACAGTCAGTACTCCCTTTATTACCCAGCAGTTCGCTTTCAATACATTAGGTATACCACTAGATTTTCAGAACCTTTATAATTATAATAATCTTCAGCTATATAATAAGTCTAGAATCTATTTGCTTATTGTAATGTTTTGGTAATGATTTTAAAAGGGCAGTTGGTTTTATTACTAAAGACCTTCCATATTCCTTGGCCAATATTAAAATAAGCCCCCCCACAATCATAACCCAGTATATAATATATATTAATTAATATGCCATTTACCATTCTTTTAGGGCCAGATCCCTTTTTTATAATTACAGTACTATTACAATAATAAAATAATTAAAGAAAGAAAAAAAGCTCCTTAAAGGAATAGAATTCTAGTAATAGGGGCATATTTAAGATTATTAGTATTTCTTTAAAAAATTCTACCCCATTATCATCAGGATTAAAGGAAATTTATTATACAATATCTAAAAGCCATAGATAATCATAAAAATCATTAAAATCAAATTTTAAATTGCTTATATTACTACATATGGGTAAGTCCCGGGGTCAGGGATGATGCATTTAAGGTCACAAATATAGCAGCTGCTGCTATAGGGTCTGTTGCTTTGAATAATAATTGATTACTCTATCTACTAAGCTAAAAAGAGCCCCTTTTAGTATTATTGTAAGTAGGTCATGTAGTGCCCTTGATCTTACTTCCTGCTGCCTTTATATTAGGCATCTAGCCGGTGCCTCAGGCCTTAATAACTATAATCCCTTTATAATAAATTCAATATTCTAATACTGGAACTTCTTCTTTTTTATATGAAGGGATTGTAGTTATTTGAAATGAAAATCAATATTCCTTCCTCTATTGGTTATTCTAATTTCTTTCCTTTTTTCTTTCTTAATTTCTTATAATCTATCCTTTTATTTAGATAGTTGCCTTATTATTATTAATAAATTATTTAAGTGCTTGATTTAATAATACTTTTATAAGTATATTAGTAATATTATCCTTTTTATTAATCTATCTAATCTTATATAGCTTATATTATTTATATAATTGCTATAGGGCTATAATATTGATTATTAGCCTTTTCTTTTTTATTATTTCTAGCTTAATAAGGCACTTATAGAGAGAGTATAAATTGATATATATAATAATTAAAATATAAGGAAGTTTTAATTAATTAATTATTTAATTAAGGGTAGTTGTAATTATATAAGTAATATTAGTTTTAGTAATTATATTATATATTTCTAATATTAGGATATTATAAGTAATTCTTTAGTATTTTATTAAGCTAAAGTAGATAATATTTCCCTTTATTATAAAGATTCTATTAGTAAGTTATTTATTTATAAGGATAATAATAAATCCTAATTATAATAATAGGTTAGTATTATTTATAAATAAGCTATTAATAAATATAAATAGCTTTAATATAGGTAAGGTAATTAAAGTAAATATAAGTCTTTAATTAAGATTTTCCTTTTATTATTTAAATTAATAATTTAATACCTTAATATAGCTTATATTAGGCTCTTAATATTATATAGTAATTAATAAATTAAAATATACCTTTAGTTAATAGATTAATGTAATATATATATTTCTTGCTTATTATTTAATATATTATTACTTTATTGTATTTAGATCTTTAGTATTAATTATTATTATCTTTTTATTTTATTCCTTCTATTAAATAGTAATATTATTTATTTCCTTTAGTATTATAATTACTTTATTAAAGGTAAATAGGTTATTTTTTATTAATCTTTCTTTTAGCTTAGCTTTAAAAGAAGCTTTAAGGAGTTCTTCTTTTTTCTTTTATAAGAATATCTTATTAAATGCTTTAATTGTATTGTTAGTTTATATTTCAATTATACTAAATGCTAGGTTTCTATTTAAGGATATTAATAAATATAAGTTAAAGGTTAATAGTATTATCTAGAGCTTTTCTTTATAATATTTATTGTATATTGCCTATTAATATATTTTAGCTTTTAGGATTTTATAGAGTAATATAATAACCTTTATAATTATATTAGGGGGATAATAATATTTAATGCTCTTGAATATATATACTAAGATAATTTAATTTAATTTTATTTATAATTGTATATATACTTGTATAATATTATATAGCTATAGGGAGATATTTTAATTATTTAATAATAGCATTAGGGTTAGAATAAGTTGTTAGCTGTATCTTTGGATGGTTAGTGATTATATAAGGATTACTTTTTTTTTTTTTTGTTGGTATATCCTTATATTATAAGATATAATTTCTTATATAATATATTTATTATTTTTCCTTTAATCTTATTAATAATTTATAATTTAAAGATATAGATATTATTATAAGTATTCTTATTAAAAAGGATAAATTTAAATATATCTTACTAGATTAAGCCTTTAATCTTTTTTATTATTAACTTTTTAAATAACTAGCTTGAGGTAGTAATAATCCTCTCTTTATAAAGCTTAATTATAAGTTCTAGATTGGCTTTCTCTTTTATTAAAATAAATACTTTATTATATTTAACCTTATATTTGAACTATTATATAAAGTTTATAGCTTTAGGTATTATTAGATTCTTATAGGATTAACCTCTTCTTTTTTTCTAAGTTATAGGAGTAAGGTTAAGTTTAATAGGGTTCTTTTTCGGTTAATCCCTTTTATACTTTTATATTGGCTCTAGGGTAGGAGTATATTTAATAGGTTCTTTTTAGGATTACTTTCTTCTTTATCTTTATATTAATAAAAGTAATATAAATATATTATTAGATTCTTTTAAGCTTACTACTTTTTATAATAATTCCTTTTTCCTCTTATTTTAGGGGACCTCCTTTTTATTAAGGTCTTTATAAAATAATTTAATAATAATTAATTAAAAGCTAATAGGTCTTTATTTTCTTTTAATTATATATATTTTACTATTAATAGTAATAAGTATATATAATTTAATTTATTTTTCTTTCTCTTATTATACTTAAACTTATAATTATAATAGGAGGTTTAGAATGGTTAATATATTGGGATTATTTTTGGATATTAGTGCTTCTTTAATTTAATGCTTATTATAGATTTAATGGACTTTCTTAATTACTTTATAAATAGCCTTAGCTTATTAAATTATTTCTAGTAATAGGGCTAATTTCTTAATTATTTATAGATATAATTTAAAGATAAGTAATATAGGTATAAGCTTATTAAGGCTAGTAGTATTATTTATAGCTTTAACTGCTATTTATAATGCCTTATTGTATTTTATTAATAGTTCTTTAATGTAAATGATCTTATAGGTATATTAAAGTAGTTTATAATATTATTTAACCTTGCTAATTGAGTTATATGCCTTTATAGGTACCTTATTAATTAAGATACTTATAATCCAAGCCTTTTAATAAAACTCTCTTAATATAAAGTTCTTTCTAGTATCTATAATAATCTAATTAAGTAGTTCTTAGTAAATATTAATTTAATATAATTTAAGAGCTCTTTATATTGTCTTTATTAAGATATTAAGGAAAAATTGAGTAATATTAAATGTAATTGCTAAGTTAATTATATAAAGTATTAATTTACTTTCTAAATATATAATATTTATAATAACTTTATAATTAAAGTTATAATTATTATAAAGGGTGAATTTAAACCTTATTAATTGCTTTATATAGAGCTAGTAATATTTATAAACTTTAGTAAGCTTCTTAATTACCTCTCTTTTAATAGGGTGACCTAATTAGGTTAATAGTTTATAGAATTAATTAATTAATAGATAATTGAATTGATAATATAATTGTTATAGTTTACTATTAGTTAGATTACTCTAGGCTAATAATTTCTTAATCTTAAATAGTATTTAAAAATACTTTTATTTCTAAATAATAAGTACTTTAATACTTTCTTATTTAAGGTAGTTCCTAATATTATTAAAGATAATACTAAGATTATTTATATCTTAAAGGGATAATAGAAAGGGTATATTAATAGGGAGAATATAGAATAATATAATATTTAAAGGTATTAGTACCTTTATTATTTTTATTAATTTAATTAATATTCTATCTCTAAAAATAATTAAAGCTTCTTTAATAGTTTTAGTATTTAGTTTAATAAAGGGACTTATTATATATTATAATGTAATAAACTAGTTATGGCCTTCTATAGAGAAGTTTATTGCTCTAGTATTTGGGAGAATATTATAAAAAGTAATTAAAGAATAATACCCTTTTAAAGAGAATTATAATACTAGCTCCTTTAAGGTTATTAATACTTCCTTATAAAAGGGATTATACTTTATTATTTAATAGAGTATAGCTTAATTAATAAGTTTAATTATAATAAGTAGGATATTATTCTTTTTAATTTTACTTATAAAGAATATTTAGTAGATATTATTATTACTCTCTTAATATTATTTATTATCTTTTTAATTATTATTTTATTTTCTTAATAAGTATTTACTATAAGTATCCTTATCCTTATTATTATAAAGATTTATATTTTTAAATTAAACTAAGAAGGTATAATATATTTTATTTATTAAGGTAGCTTACTTTATATTTTATATATACCTTTTGCCTTTTTTTATTAGTGTATTTATTTGATTAATATTTTGGCTTTTAGTATATATAGTACTTCTTTCTGGAAGATATTGATTATTAGCCTTGTTTATAGTGGCTATTCTTAGGCTATTGGCGATTTTATTAAAATTAGTCTCTTCTTTATTCTTAATATTCTTGATTAACTTAGTATTATTCTTTTTTACCTTTAGTTTAAATCTTACTTAATAATTCCTTTTTAATAAGTATTACTTTTATTACTATTCTAAGTTATTAGTATATTCCTTTATAGGTTAGGGTAAGATTAAAGATATATAGTTTATATTCTTTAATGCTTTTATATGCTTAGATAATTTAGTTTTTAAGCTTTATATTAAGGTCTTTTACTTTAAGTAGTATTCCTTGGATCTTTTTTAGTATTTTTATTAAGATTTTTAAGATCTTATCTTTTAATTTATTGAGGTTTTATTTAATTATATTATAGAGGGTGATTGTTTACTATTTAGCTAGAATCTTTTATTATACTTCTTTTAATTTAAATTACTCTTTTATTTTTATATATATTTTATTAAAGGAAAGTATAAAGTAATATTTATATATATTTATAAGATAATAATTATATATTTAATTTTTAAATATAAATAAAAATATATTAATAAAGTAAAGTTTTAAGATTTTTACTTTAAAATAAAGATTATAAAATACTTATAATTTAATATTTAATATATTATATTTGCTATTATTATATTTTATATTCTTTATATATATCTTAGTAAAATCTATAAGATATCTTATAATTAAGATTATACTTAGAATAATTAATATATTATATAATAATATATTTATTTATTATTTTTATTAAGGAGTATTTCTTTAAGGTAGTATTTTAAATTAGAGTAGTTTTTTATTTTTAAGTTCTAATTCTCCCTTTATAAATAATAAGTCTTTATTCTTTTATATTTTATCTTTTATAATCTCTTTAAGGAATCTCTTATTTTTATAGAGTTTACTTAATATTAAGTAATTTTTATAATATTTAATAATCTCTTTAAGGCTTTAATAATAGAATTTATCTTTCTTTATTATAATAGTAATATTATTAATTATATTCTTTTAATTTTTCTTAATATATACTTTATTATTAATAAGGTAATTATAGAGTTATTTTAGTTTTGCTAAGGTTACTTTCTTTAGAAATTCCTTTAGGTTCTCTTTAAAGTATATTATTAAGTAATTATAAAGTTTTTATCCTTAGATTTTCTTTATTTTATATAGTATTATAAAGTATATAATTATTATATTAATATTACTTATTTAATATTCTTTATAATTTATTATATAATATAGTCCCTATACTTTATAATTAATAAATATTTATAGATATAGTAGGATTAATAATATCTTAAGGTATTATTAATTAGTCTCCTTATATATTTTATATATAAATTCCTTATATTCCTCTTATTTATTAATTAATATTTCTTTTTAGCCTTTATTTACTATTATAAAGGTTATTTTTAAAGTAGTAATACCTAGAAAGAGGTATCTTAATCCTAAGCTTCTTTTTGGGTTATTAGCTTTCTTTTGGTCTTAATAGATACCCTTATAGATATTAAAAGGGCTAATTAAAAGGATCTTTTATATAGTAGATATAAGAAAGTTATTATTACCTTAGTAGAGTCTCTTTTAATAAAGTATCTTAGTATTTAAATTATAATATTATTCTGGTTAGTATAGAGAGTTTTTTATCTATTAAGGTAATTCTTAATAGGAATTTAGCTTAATACCTTATCAATTAATATCTTATTAATTTATAATATCCTATAATTTAGGTAATTAACTAATTACTAATTAATATAGGTAAGTCCTAGGGTCAAGAATAATATATTTAAGATTATAAATATAATAGCTACTATTATAAGGTCTATTACTTTAAATAATAATTGATTACTTTATTTACTAAGCTAAAGAGAGCCCCTTTTGGTATTGTTATGAGTAGGTCATATGGTGCCCTTGATCTTGCTTCCTGCCACCTTTACACTAGGCACCTAGCCGGTGCCTCAGGCCTCGATGACTATAATCCCTTTATAATAAATTCAATGTTCCAATACTACAAAAGTTATTAATTAAGGAGAAAGTTATTTAATAAATAAAAAGTCTAAGTTAGGTTATAAGGTCATTGTAGGCATGGCGATTTTGGCGGAATAATATTATTCTGGCTTGCACATGACATTATTACTATAAATATCAATAGCTATAACTACAAATATCAAATCTCTTTTTTATTACTTTAAAACTTGCAAGAAAAACAACCCAACCTTTTCTCCAAGTTCAACTAACTTAATTATTGCACCTGTTACCCGGAAGCCCACCGTGAACTAGGCGAAATAGGGCATAAATTAGGTACAATTTTGCCAAGCACTGTGCCGCAGCGCCTAGCTAGTCAATAAATGATGTGACATGGATTACGGCGTCGAAATTCGGCAAAACAGCGCCGCAGTCGAATCCACTTGATTCAGCCCATAGGGGCAAAGTGAATCGCGCGAGGGCTCTGGGAAGATTTGGGTGCGAAAAGGGAGCTAATTTTCCAGCATCGTGTATCTTATATCCGTGATCATCGACGCTAGAATCGGCTGGCTCAATGTGGCAAAATGTGCAATGCATAAGTAAATGTATTTATAGCCGGGCCGCAGACTAGTCTGAGGGATTAACATGGTCATTTCCCGACGTTCGCTTGTTTCTTTCAACACCTTTCTGCCGTTTGTGCTCTTAGACTCTTGTCCCACTTGTGCCCGTGCATCCTTTCACCATTCAAGACTCGTTTACGTACAAGCCAGGATACCAGGTTGAGATGCTGCATGCCATTTTCTCCACAAGGGCTCTCGGCAAGAGAATAGGCGCCCAGATGGGGAACCAAAAAGTTTTTATTCGCTGAAGCACAAATGACAGCTGCATCTGCCCCCGTATCGTATCCAAATCACATCCGGATGGTGAAGTGGATGCTTACTCGTGCTGCAAAAAGTCCTCGGCCAGCACCCCCAGCTGCAGAATTACGGCGTGGTCGGGCCACTGCCGAGAAATCGGTCGAGCCCAGGGACCAGGTCCCGAGGGATGATATTGAGGCTGAATAATTTGAGACATCCGCGCCTTGGCCTTGATCGCCTCCCGCTCTCCAGTGGCCCTGGCTGCCACGTGTTGGCCTGTCTGCCATAGTCATCGAGTCTTAACGCACGTCGGGTCATGTTAGGTTAAAAGAGAAGTCTGACTTGTGCTGCTTCATCGATCCATCTTGCTCATCGCCGACCAAAGGACCCAAAGAATGATGCTAATAGCCTGCATTTCCCCATTCCTCTACCTCATCGCCTTGTTCGCTTCGGTGGCGAGGGCGGAGAAACCGTGCTCCGCCTTCAGTGTCAATGGCTCCTACTCGACCACGTTTTCCTTTTACAGGTTCTATGATTTTCGAAATCTCTCTACCAGCAAGACTTCTTTATCGACGGGGAGCTGGGAGAACAACAGCAGCGACACCTCCAGCCTCCAATTGAGCAAGTCGGTCAATGACTCCTCATGGGAAGATGATTGGACAGTCCGGGTGCAGTACAGGGAGGCCGCTAATGAAAACATGACGGCACTCCACTACATCCCGCAGAATGTCTTCATTGGTTAGTGCATCCTTCAACCATATTCCTTCACGCTGACATGTTGGGACTTTAGGCAGCCAAGACGATAGCGCGCATTTGACGCTCAACACGAGCAGGCTTCGCAATGAAACACAGCGAGGAGGCGAGATCTACTTCAACCAAGCTGATGTTCACGCCGTCTCCCTTAGAGTCTCTGCACGTGTTCATGGGGACTCGGGTGCTGTTGCTGGCTTCTTCACTTACTACAACGACACACAAGAGTCTGACATTGAAATTCGAACTCGGGACAGCGATGAAAGCGTGCACTTTTCCAACCAGCCCACAGCAGATGAAAATGACAAAGCCATCAACGGGGCAACATACAACGCTTCCTTGCCTCGCTCTAGCGAGGATTGGACCGTCTACCGGCTTGACTGGCTGCCCGACCACGACATCAGCGTCTGGTACATTGATGGCTCACCTCTCAAGCAAACAAAGACGAATGTACCCAGGTTACCGAGTACTGTATTCATCGACATGTGGAGCAACGGCGGGAGTTGGTCGGGCGACATGGTTGTGGGTGGCAAGGCTACTCTTGAGATCCAGTGGATCGAGATGGCGTTCAATGCCTCCGCAGAGGTTGAAAATGTACCTGAAAAAGGCGTCGTCTGCACGATTGACGAGGAGCTAGGAAATCCCGTGGAGGCTAGCGCAACTGAAAATGCCCCAGTTTTGGGACTTTTGGTGATATTGGCGGCTTGGGCATGGGTGTTGATTTAGGTTGAGCATGGCGTCTGAGCGGATGAACAAGAAAAAAAAAACGGCCGAGCTGACGATGGAATTTCTTTTTTTCTCTCGTATAAGTTTTTGCACAAAGTGCTTGTGGATCTCTCGTATTCCCCGATTGTGGTCGCTGGCACCACCCAGTCGGTTGCTGCATGTAGGTGCATGAGTTGGTCAACCTGAAGCAGGCATATGCTCTGTAACGTAACGGTCGTCTCACATCCTGAAGCGGCGAATTAGGGTCAGCAGGGGCCAATTAGAATAGTGGCTAATCTGACGACATTATTCCCGCCAAACTCGAAAGCCAGAAAAGTCTAGTTTAATTTATAGTGCCCGTCACATCATTGCACCCTTGTAAGAACGGGACGGCTCGGGATCACTGCCAGGGTAGGCAAGTTTGCTTTGCAAATCTCCAGATCTTGATAATTAATGTAACTCCGGATGTTACCCTGTGAATAGCGGAAATTGACAATAAACTACGCGGGAAACGCCAAGGAGAAACAACAGCCCACACCGGTTGGTCAACCACTTTCCCGCGATCGCCTCACTGCAAGACTCCACTCGTGTGCAGGAATTTACACAAATCACGACAGCTATCCAGCAGCGTCTTTTGGGGTTTCCAACCGAGTTCTGAGATTGCCCTCTGGGGATCAGCCACACAGATTCCCACGTCCCCCTCGCGCCGTCCCACTTGCACGGTCGGGATATCCTTGCCAGAGGCTGACTGCATGGCAGAAACCACCTCTTTGACCGAATGGCCCGTGCCAGTGCCCAGGTTGAAGGTTTGGAACCCCTGCGTCTTGGCCGAGAGTGCGGAAAGGTGCCCTCGCGCCAGATCAGACACGTGGATGAAGTCGCGGATTGCCGTGCCATCCGGAGTGTCCCAGTCTGCGCCAAAAACTCTCAGATGCTCCATCTCTCCTGTCATGACCTTGAGGACCACAGGCATTAGGTTTGTCGGTGTCGCTCGTGGGTCCTCACCTATCAGCCCAGACTCGTCACAGCCAACGGGGTTGAAATATCTGAGTGCCACGATCGTCCACTCGGCATCTGCAATCGCCAAATCTGCTAGAATAGCTTCACACATCCACTTACTCCGTCCGTAAGGATTGGTAAGCCCCGTGCAGCCTGGCTGGGTCGTCCGGGACTGGCCATTGGTGTCCTGCCACTCGGTTTTGGCGTGGGTGCAGAATTCTTCCGGCAGGCGGCCCCCTTTATCAGCGAGGGAGCCGTAGACGGTAGCTGACGACGAAAACACCAGGTTCTTGATGTTGAAGCTAGAAAGCGTGGTACAGAAGGAAATGAGCCCACTGACATTGTTGTTATAATACTTCAGTGGGTTCTGGATGCTCTCAGATACGGACTTGTAGGCAGCAAAGTGGATGACTCCTTTGATCATGGATTTGCCAAGAGAGGTAGGACTTGCGCAATACGATTGCAAAATCTCCTGCATTTTGGCGTCATCTCTAAAATCAGCCTCATAGAAATGGATTTCTGAGCGGCGAACGCAGGATGCGCTAGCGTGGGCATCTGTCATGTTGTTCAGGGTATCCAGCACGCTTGTGAAGGCGTTGCTCAGGTTGTCAATAATGATGACATTCTGCCCGCTTTTGAGGAGCTCCCAAGTGGTATGGCTTCCGATGTAACCCAAGCCCCCAACGACTAACACATACTCGTTTGGTTTGGGCTCTGGCCCGATGGAAGTAGAGGGTTCGCTGAAGAGAACATCACGCTCAGTACCAGGAGTGTTTGGTATGGAGTCGAGATTGAAAAAAGACTGTGATCGAGAGCTCAAAGGAGACTCTGTGTTACTGAGAGCATCAAACCCATGGGGGGAAAACCTGGGGTCCATGATAATGACACTTTTTAAAGATCTGAAGAGAGAGAACAAACATGGATCCTAAACTTACAGGATCCAATTTCTGGTTATATAGTCAGATTGCTACTGAAGGACATTTTCACGAGTTTTCTTTTCGCCCAAAAGCCAAGAAAACTCTGATTTTGCATCATGGCCAAGGCCTCCCACTCTGCTAAGCGGCATCAATACTTCTAAACATGGTCAAAGAAGCGAGAAACATCTCACCAATGGCTACCGGAAGGCCGGAGCTGGGCTGGAGTGGCCTGCTCAAGGATGCCCATGATCACGATCATGACGGTATAGTGGAGCTCAAAATGCATATACTACTAGATTTGGTATTAATGAGGTTACAAGCCTAATGCAGGTCTCAGGGAATGTAACGAGGTTATTTAAAAACTGTGCCTCAGCTCCAGAATTCTGCCGAACGGCACAGTTGGCAATTTGTAGATTCGTGGTGAAGATTACCTATCACACGCCTGCAAAATGACTGGGGTCAATAGTGACTGCCGTTTCCAGAAGGCCGCGTGAAAGTATCTTTGAAATCTTTTCAGGAAATATTGCCAGTGGTCTGGCAAGATCTCTCGTAAAGGAATGCCATGTGGAGTGACTCGCCGTGGGAATACTGGGCATCTCTTTTTCATGGTCAGAGCATATCCCTTCGTCTAGACAATGATCTGGGTCTGACCAATTTTTTTAGGGTATACGAGATGTTGATGCTGGAGCAAACTCTGGGTGGGTCGTGGCGGAACAAGCAAGAATAAAAACACTCATAATTTGTTCATCCCCAAGTACTCGGCCGGGGCGGTTGAATTGAATCCGATAACTTCTTACCTGGATCCATATTGGTCAGCCCAACTAAAGCTGCAGGTGCTTCAAAGTTCTATTCTTACTCGTGTGCCTGATCTGCACGTTTCCTCGTTTTCCATGCCAGCCCTCCCCTGTATTACTCAAGGCCCATTATCTAAGCGGGTCCTCGTTTAGCAAGTTCGCGACTACCCAACGACCAATAGACATCTGTAGAGCGCTCTAAACACTAGAAGTCAGCCCCGATCGGTACGCCCTAATGCTCGAGTCTCACGATGTAAGCCTAAGCTATGGATCTTCCATGTAATTATGGAATGGATATGGGGGCAATGATTTAGCTAAACTATTGATGCTAGTGCCTAAGTAGCTGATAAGGTGTGAACCACTTAATATTTCTATTTGTGGCATACTTCAGAAGACGGTTATTTGATGCGTCCTTATAAAGTCACATTAGAAACTACAGATCGTTACATCAAAGCGTCTCTTAGCCACTTCATCTCTCGGCATCATTGCTTCCTTACTTCTTCGAGTTGACGGTTGTCTCTCATCCGATCGTTACCCTTCTTCTCTGGGTTGACTTCTCGTCGTCCCATTCCCTCGTTCCCTCTAGGGGTCACCTGTCTTTCGTTATAAATCAGTTTTACTCTCTACTACTTTCAAGGTATGCTCCCACCTAGTCTCTTATTAGTGAGTATCTTGATTAACATTGTGGAAGAATATGGCCACCAATGACTACCCCGGGGCCAGGGATGCCGTGCTGATCAGTGAAATCAGTATTCCCGAGAATGCTAGACTTGACCCCACCATCACTCTTGAAAATTTACAAGACCCTTTTGCAACCCCTCCAGGCACTCCAAGAAATCCATTTTCTACTCCACCAGATAGCCCTACATTTTTCCCTGTGATAACACCTCTCCATGCCATATCTCCAGACAGAGCCTCGAGAAGGGTGGGCATCTACAGTGTCTCTCCCCTTCCCTCGCCCTCAGGATCTCGAATTTCCTTGGCAGGAACTCAAAATGAAGGCCTTGTAAATCAAAACAGTCAGTTGCTGGCAGGTGCTCCTGGAGAAGAGTTGAGCAAGTATGAGAAGTATTTTTTCTCCAAGGTGCTGGAAAGCATCAACAACCAAATCTCCCCCAAAGCCTTCTGGGATTTGATCAACCCAGTCGAGTACTTCTGGCCGATGACCCTGAAGAAGTACTTCATCCTTTTTCTGGTGGGAGCAGCCATTACTGGTATCATTATCTCAAATGAGTACACACACTGGATCCAAAGGTCCATGGAAATCACTCGGTCTTACATGTTACCGGTTCTCATAATTGTTATCGGTTTAGAGCCAGCAATGTTTTGTCTTATTCTTCTGGTAGCCAGGATGCCTTCTTTCGAAGATGATGATCACGTCACTGAGAAAGTCCTGGAGAAAAGCCGCGCCGACATTGAATCTCAGATGATGGCATCCACCACAGAATTTGATACCGCTTTTGTGATTCCATGCCACAATTCAGACCGACAGGCTCTTCAGAAAGTCTTTGAGGCTGCCTACCCATACTTCCGCCCTCAAGACATCTTTGTGGTTGACAATAGCCGCACCCGATACCCAAATGACCTTTCCTTCCGCGACTGGGTCAAGTCTCAGCATCCAGACATCAACTACATGTGGTCTCCCATCGGATCAAAAAACGCCGCCCAGATGGTTGGCGCCATGGCTGCAAAGACCTATAGATACATTTTGACTACCGACGACGACGTCTCTCTCCCATCAAACTATCGCCATCCGATTCACTTGATAAACGATACTGTCAAGGCTGTCTCATTTCCCCTCAAGGGCACAGATGCAGATGGAAACGTCCCCCACTTCTTGGTTTCGTGGCAGGATTGCGAATACCGCCTTGCGGGGTTAACGAAACTTGCCGAGTCTCAGCTCTGCGGTGTTTGTTTCCCTCATGGCGCAGGATGGTTCGTTGAACGCGAGACCCTTGTTGAGCTCCTCGCCTCATACCACCCAATCGACTTTATCGCCGAAGATGTCAATTCTGGTTTCTCCCTGATGCGTATGAAGAAACGGATTGCTTTTGATGCGCGTGTGGTTCTCGCAACCGAGGTCCCAACGGGTCTCCTGGGGCCTGGTCTGAACTGGTTCAAGCAACGCGTCAAGTCTTGGGAGATGGGACGCCACGGTCTCGCCGTAAAGTTCATTCAGCGCTTTTTTGCGATGAATGGTCAAACAACCATTGTTGGTATCCTTGCTCAAAAGTTCATCATGTTCTACTCCTTAGCCAGCATCATCATTGACTGGATCCGAATCCCTTGCCTTGTTGCCCTGGGTGGCCACGCTGGCTATTGGCCCTTCTTTGGTGGCCTCTCCGCTGTAGCCTTGATACCTCCATTGCTCTACAATTACTGTACTTGCTGGAAGCGATCAGATATGCGAGTTCGCTTTTGGGCGGCCATTACATACCCAGTCTACAAGCAGCTTTACGCTCTGGTATCCATTATTGGCGGTATCCGTTGCGTATTGTACTATATTGGTGGTCATGTCAAAGCAAAGCCTATCTACCAGATGGTGAAGGATGGCGATGAAGCTTGCTTTTGGTTAGACCCTAGATTTGAAGAAAACCCTGCCTGGTTGGCAGACGAGAAAGAGCAAATGATGCTAAACGCGGAACCCACGACAGCAGTCGGATCGTCCACATCCTCGGTTCAGGTCTTTCACGTATGAACTTTAACAAAATAAAAAGGCGCTTGCTTGTGATCTTGAATTTATTGCAGTTTAAGAATTGATGTCATAGCTTTCAATCGTGGCATTTTAGAGAACAAGCCCATAGATAGAATGCGATTGAAAATTTGAGGTAATTATTTGGATATCTTTTAGAGTAGACTTGTACAAATAAATCATTCGACATGTTTTCTGTGTCAGAGATGATAATCAAGTCTCATCTCACATCATTCATTCCACGGATTCTCTTCATCCCTAGAGGAAACACAATACTCTTTAAACCAGTAACATGGAGATATATATCCTCGCCGCCTAGCGTCACAATTTTTTCACTAACCGTTGGATATCCCCACGGAACTAGAATATAAAGTATCACACCACTAATCAGTCTGGTCCATTTGCTGTTACTAGATCATTATTGATGTGGGAAATTATACATAAAATAAGTGAGTATGACGTAAAATTCAACACTAATAAACCCATACATTCAATTACTTTACTGATTCGAACTGGTGGCCTCCGCTGTTGCGTTTATGATGCAATTTTAATGTGTAGTCAAAGCCTTGGCATCTACTTTGATGTAGCCAGAATCATGAAGTTCAGGTAATTAAACTAGGAAAATTAAACATTCCTAGTGGCCATCGATCACACAAAATTCAGCCAAACTTCCCAGTATATGATATAATTTTAATTGGAGCTGTCTTATAGGGGCAGATCGGTTTAGTATTGAACTACATACATAACTAGCTCATTCGCAAGACGTGGTGCTACCATTTTGTATTATCGGGACATCCGCATATTAATCTAACACGTATTATGTCGTTCTTGATCCCAATATGCTCATTTATCGCGCCCCGAATTCTGTTTGCTAATGCTGCCGGATGCATGTGTTTCCTCTCCTTAGGAAAGGGGAGCGCCGGAGATGTGGAATTCGCCACTTGCCAGGTTCTTGACATTCTTCAAAACCACTCCATCCAATCGTGCAACCGAAACTTGAATCCACTTGCAGAATACTACTGCAACGGTCTGTGGGAGGACGTTGAATTCTTCTTTTTTGGTGTAATCGGTGTACTCAGTGTAGGATGAAGATGTTGAGTACGTGAACTGGTAATTGAGACTGACTGAGAAATCGACAAGCTTGATACCGAAATCGGCCGAAACCGAAATACCAACGCTGTGTTCCATAGACTCAGTCTCTGTCTTACTTATACCGTATTTAACCTCGTCAGTGCGAGTTACTGTTCCGCCTGATTTGTTCTCCCAAATACCGTCCACATACCACGCAACAGATCTGGTAACTGTGGCAAAAGGGGTGACCATGTTGTTCAGGATGATGCTACTCTTTGGCTGAAACAAGGCAGTCATGGGGAGGACAACTCGCGCTTGGTCCACCTGATCGTATAAATCACCGGTGCTAGGAATTGTATCCCTTGTCACAGCAGGCACCCTAGCTGTAAATTGCTTGTAGGCTTTCGGGACTTTGATCGAAAGAGTATACGCAGGTGCAGCAGGAAAACCGGGCGCTTGCGTCATCCGGAAGGTGCCAGCATAAAGGGGAAGGTCTTCACCTCCATTAGGGCCGTTAGAACGAGGAACAATTTCCCAGAGGTAGCCTTTAGTCCTGCTCCAGAATGGCGTGTCTTTATACGAGCCTTGCTGAGCAAGATCCTCCCGTACACACCATATCGCATTAGTTCCGGGGCCACCTTTGTAACCATAATGGCCGACGTCACCCAGTGATACATAGCCGTCGGGGCAGTTGGGCCTCCAGACCGAGCCATCATGCTTTCCTCCTGATCCATAGTCTCCCCATATTTGTGTATAGCTGTTGGGAGCTTTGAGAGCAGGCTTTGATGAGTCTCGTGGTGGTTGGTCTGGGTTCAATGCTACCAATAGTGTCGCCCGCTGATTGTTGACAGTATCGCTGTGTGAATGCTCAACGATGCTGCCCACCGAGCGATACGATCCACTCGCCTGTGGGAGCCAAATACCGAGATCCAGCTTGGCTCCGGTTCCAGTGTCGTCCCACTGCCAGCCGTATGCGGAAGTTACCATAAGCCTGATTTCTCCATAGTTGTAATAATTGGGGAGAGCCTTGGGGACAAGTGGCGATGCCTCAACTGAAGCTAGAGCAGAGATGAAACAGAAAAAGTTGGTGAATTTCATGATGTCTTGACTGAGTTGTATGATCTTGTTTTGAGGTGTAATGAACTTTTCTGGTTTGATGTCGTTGATGAGTGATGCGAATTATCCCGGTGCCCTTTGAGGGGTATAAATAACTGGTCACTCGCGTAGGACACACCATTCTAAGTCAAAGCCAACGTATCGTGCACGACTACGAATCCATTAACTCGCATTCCTGATCATTGACAGTTTTCGTTAAGCATTCCTCTCAACCTACAACCACGAGTTACCATGGGTCAGTGTGAAGATTAAGATTTGACGATAACACAACCGACTTGACGGGTAGCTCATTTGCTAATATATGTACGATACTTGCCTCTACACGTCCATAACCTGCCAAATTGTCGACAAAGGAAGTAGAAGTGAAGTATATAGACAGCTGTAAGGCAAATTAAATTAATCGCACTGACGTTTCTGGCTTATTTTGTGATGCCAAAAACCTTTGATGCCCCTCATTTAGCATACCATTCTCACTATCCCCTGCTTACCCATCAATTTTAGTTGAGTCTTTTGCCGTCAGCCTTTTTAGACTAAGCCAAAGGTTCGGTCCATATTAACAGGATAGATCCATGGCTATGAAATACTCACTGGCTAACACTAGTGTCAACAGACGATATCTACGTAAGACTCGGTGTGCGTACCTTGAAATTTATGCATGTATAATACCGCCCATCAAAAGCAAGTCCAGATAGACAAAAGCCTTTTTTTGGGTCAAGGAATCAAATGCAGTTATTAGCACAGTTGAGATTGGAATTAACCCAGCTTGTAACCGGGCTAATCTCTAATTCAAGTCAGCTGTTATTTGCACATGCTGATACATGACGTCCGTTGGGTACACTAGGCCACCGCCATTTATGGTCACGGAGTTTATGCTCTGGGAATGATAACTTGATGCTCCAATCGGCCTATACTCGGTAAAAACGCCAAGGTTGTAGAGGGGTATACCCAATTGGTCTAATAGGAATGATGCAGTGGCATTAATAAAAAAAGGACGCTCAACTTTATTCTGGACTCGAGTAAGAACCATTCTTTCAAAGAGCGATCATCACGAGTTTCTCATTGATAATAGGAGCATGGCAATAAGTACTTCTGGCCGTACCCATGGGTCAAGGAGTGAATCATTCCGAGTATAAACTAATTATGATCCAACCAGCAGATTTCAAACGTGCGTTGGGATATCTAGCTACTGAAAATCGGCAGCTGCGATTTGTCTCGGCCGGTCTCGCGGGTTGAGCTGACTGAACGTACCATGTGGAGATAAAGGTTTAGCATGGATAGAAATTAGTCCGTCGGGACGGGTCGGCCCTTACTGTGGAGGGCGAGAATGCAAAGCAAATTATCAATATTCCTTTAGATGCCACGATTAGTGAAGAAGCTTCCAAAGATTGGCAGTTCAAGTCCTTGATCTTCATACTGTACGTCAAGGGTGATATCAAGATCCCGGCGACAAAAAATTTCTAACAACTGTTAATGCGTGTAGGAGTACTGATCCGAAGCATGTTCCTTGTCTTAGGTCCTGTTTGGCAAGCATGAGACACTAAGGTGAATCCTTTTTGTGCCATGAAAGTTTTATAGATTTATTTTCCTCATGGAATACAGATCAAAATATATTTTTTGTAATATAGCCATCAAGGTACCTAATACGGCATTTCCGGGTTATTAATATGTATGGGAACTTTTTCATTTTGAGTTTGTGTATGCAAGCCTTGCTTGATGTACTTTATTACTTCCTTAAATGGCTAAATTGTGTATGGAGGCGAAAGGAAAGTTAAATAAATAAGAATAAGAATAAAACAAAACAACGCCAACACTCTTTCATGTAAAGGCCAAGGGTTGACACATTACAATGAACTAGGGCGAGGCCAACATATGAAAAATTCACAATGAAGAAGGGCCAGTAGATAGTTACAGGGAAGATCGAGTGGAAGAACCAAGACCTTGTGGGGAAAACGCAGGCGTACTATGAGCACTTCTTGCCGTTATGTAGGTTTGAGACTCACAGCATATTACACAACCCACACCCGATAACGATGTAATCAAGCTATCATTCCTGTTAAAAATACGACAAGAAGTCGGATTGTTCAATTAGAGACTTTTTTCTAGCATAAAGCGGGCACCCATTCCCCAACACCCCCACCGAGGAGTCGATCATTATAGATTCAGGCACGTGTCTCATCAGCATCAATGACTATACGCCGAGGATAAACTCAATATCCAATCCTATCATAGATGCTTGGTTCACCTGGCAGGGTGAGCTCCGCCTACCGAGGTAATACAATTGATTAAGGCGCAAGCGCAGATCCCATCTTCCTTAAAGTCCCCGGGGTATATTTGTACTATGAACAAGACAATTGAATAGTCTACGGGTGCGCAAAAGGAGAGAGTTTGCTGTTAATGCAAGTTTAATTTCAAGGGTGAGTAGACAAGTTCATAGCACACAAGGCTACCCGAAGGGAAAATGAAACAATTGAAACAGAATCCAATCTGCAATACCCTACATGTAAAATTGCAATTAATTAGTTGATGAAAGAATTACGTCGTACGTAACTAAAGAAACAGCAATAAAAGTGACTTTAATTAGCCACTCCCTGCCTCTCCGATCGTCTCGCTATAGCTTTCAGCCAGGACATGCCTAAATAACCAGAATCAATGACAGAATATTAGGCCTGGTTTTTTTCCATCAACATACATAAATTATCTATGATTCTAAACGGTTATAAGGGAGGTGGCGGATCATACGCAAGGTGGATTCTTAGTGTCTTGCTGGTCTGACCGGCCATTTCCTAAATCGTCATTAAATAAAAACTGGGAATCGTTATCCTCTTGCCTGTTACTTGGATAAATTTCTTGATACCGGGTAAATGACATTGCGGCTTACGGTTATAAAAACTACACCGCCTTCTGTTCCTTGTACGTCTGGTGCTACAATGCTGCAGGCATTCCTGGATCAACTTTGGCACAATGGATGTGTTCTTTAAAAAGCTTGATGGGCTTATTAACTCCCAGGGGGGGTCTCATTCAACATCGGCGGAATTTTTAACTGAGCTGGGCACGCCCTCGACCTCAATCGCTGTCCTCGATAATGGAGACATATCGTCGCATTGTTTCTCCACTGTCGGGGACAATACAAACACTCTATTCCAAGCGTGCAGCATCTCCAAGCCCATATTTGGTCTGGCAGTAATGAAGTTGATTGATGAGGAGAAATTAAAGCTAGAAGACACCCTTGCCAACTTGCTACCAAATGATGCCATGCAGATCATGACCGCTGGAGCATCCCCGCAACGGCAACGCATGACGGAGAACATTACTATCAAGCAGCTTCTTAGCCACACTTCTGGACTTTCTACAGATGCATTCCCTGGATACTATGCTCCTAGTGGCTCGCGTCCACCTTCAACTCTTGAAGTTCTTTCAGGCAAGAACCCTACGAATACCTTGCGAGTCCAGCTGGAGGGTATCCCAGGCCATGCCTTCTCCTATTCTGGAGGCGGAATAACGGTTTTGCAGCTAATTTTGGAAAATGTCATGGGGAAAGACCTGGCGTCTGTCATGGACGAAACGGTCCTCGGCCCTCTTGATATGACAAGGTCATCTTACCGCTCGCTTCCGCAGGACGAAAACAACGCTGCAGATGCTTACTACAACGGATACACCCGCTGTCGGGATGGGCAGCGAATTTATCCCGAGCAGGCCGCAGCAGGTTTGTGGACAACGCCTACAGATATGCTGAAAGTTGTGCGCGCTGTGCAACAGTCGCTGGATCGCGCCGACAATACAGGCTTCATTCGCCAAGCCACGGCTCAGCAGATGCTGACTGAAGTAGACGGCAATATGGGGTTGAGTTGGTTTACTTCCAGCAATATTGGCCCTATCTTCATGCACGGAGGGTCTAACGAACCAGGGTGGATATGCCAGCTGGTCGGATATGCTGACCTACACGGGCTCGCGAGCCATGAAGTTCCTATGAACTGTGGCATCGCGGTCATGACAAACTCGGTAAAGGGAAATGATGTGGCATGGAAGATGATGCACGCCGTGTCATATTTGAAGAACTGGCTGGAAATTCCAACAGCGGTTGGTACTCCAGCCAAGATTCCTTTGGCTTCCCCAAGAGTTGACCTTGATGAGCGGTGGAGGGAATGGATCGGCGTCTGGGCCAAAGGCCAATCCCGGTTTGTGATTGATACTGACGATTCGGGTGGACCCGTGGTTTGTTTTCAAGATATGGAGCCTATCAAGCTACTGCCCGCAGCAATTCCGAATCTCAAGTATCTCACTAAGAGAATAGAGGCAATAATGGCACTTTTTGAGGGCCTTTCCTTGATGTTCCGCTTTAGTTGGTCAGAAGGCGAAAAGACATTAGAGTTGTTTAACGGTGGGAATGGGACTATTACAAAGCTCGTTCGTCAGTAGTCTTATCAGAGCGAAACGTCGCTGCGCGCATTCGATGACATAGCTGAGACGTGTTTTATAGTCACATCACAATAGTCATGCATGTATAACACGGCCTTTCATTCTACACCATTTAGTATATTCTCATACCCGCCTCTAACAGGGGGTTTCAGCTACAGATAAGGAAATATTATAAAGTCATATGTGTTTTAAAAAAAACGCGCCAATTACAAAAAGAAAAGAGTCTGCGAAGTTTTGTCGCCCTAGTATATCCAAGAATCATGGAAAATATGGTCTAGAACCATCAGAGTGCCTCTTCACAAAGTACCTGGAGCCACTCCACCCACGGTACCTGCGACTGTCTTGCCAACAGCTCCGAGTGTACCCCCAAGTAAGCAAGCAAGGCCGTTCAAAAGACCCTCGCAAGGCTTGTTCTGAGCGGAAAGTGATGAACTAGAGGCACCTCCTGAGGAACCAGTTCCATTGGCATTGGAGCCTGAGTCGCTCTTGTCGTTATCGCCGACTCCAAGTAAGCTACCCAAAAAGTCGAAAAGAGGCGTCAAGTCAAGGCCATTGGATGCAGGTCCAATTCCCACGTTGCCCACTCCAGGTATATTGAGGTCGATACCCAGGCCCTTTGATCCGACCTGGGCGTGGGCGACGATGCCCTTCTCGTTGCCCAGCTGGGCTGCAACATCCAGCAACATATCGGCTCCGCCAACCTGCGCCGATGCCTTCAAGATCTGGTTCTTGTCTGCACCAATGTTTGCCACGATATCCAGTAGCTTATTAGCACCGCCAGCAGCATCGGCAAGACTGCGCAAGTTGCTCTGCCCATCTCCAGTAGTATCCTTTCCGAGATTGCTTACCATGTCCAGGAGCTCATTAGGGCCTCCAACCTTGGCAGATAAATCAAGAAGAGCAGTGTTCGTCTTGCCGTTCCCAGGAATATTGGCAGCAATGTCCACAAGTTGCTTTGCGCCTCCAACTTTGGCGGCCAGGTTAACCAGATTTGTTCCGCTGACCGGGCCGGTGTCAACCGTAAGCAAAGGCTTGTCTTCAGAGTTGGCGCCGCTTTCATCTATTCCGTTTCCGCTTCCCTTGTTTTCACTCACAGTTGCGCCGATGTTCAAGAGGTTGGCTCCATTTGCCTCTTTGATGGGGACCTGGACATCAAGGAAAGGCTTGCCTCCGCTGCCACTCGATGTGCCATCAGTTGAGCCACCATTCTTGGCTCCTGGATCTCCATTAGCTTCATTGCTGACACCGTTGCCAGCGGCACCACTGGCACCATTGTTGATATCATTTGCGTCGCCCTTGGTACCATCGCTGCTGCCATTATCAGGAGCATTCACGGTTGCACCGAGATTGAGAAGACTGGCTCCCTTTGCATCCTTGACAGGGAGTTTCAGATCAAGAACTGGCTTGCCACCATTAGGTGAATCAGTTCCTGAATCACCTCCAGCACCGTTTTTGGTGTTGCCGCTCCCTCCATTGTTGTCTGCGCTGCCGCCGTTTCCAGCACCATTTCCGCCATCACTACTGTTGTTGGCTCCATCACTACCGTTGTTGGCTCCATCGCTATCGTTGTTGGCTCCATAGCTACCGTTGTTGGCTCCATCGGCACCATTGCCGCTGCCGCTGTCGCTAGGTCCACCAATGGTTGCACCCAAGTTCAGAAAGTTGTTTCCATCTTGATCCTTCACAGGGACTTGAACATCAAGAAGTGGCTTGCCACCATTCCCTGTGCCATCATTGTTGGCTCCATTGCCAGCACCATTTGATCCGTTACTGTTGCCTGCAGCATTGGCCCCATTTGCGTCGCCATTGATACTATCACTGTCGCCGTTATCAGGAGCATTCACAGTTGCTCCGATATCAAGGAGTTTGCTTCCCTTCGCATCCTTGACAGGGATTTGAACGTCAAGAACCGGTTTACCTCCGTTTCCTGTGCCACCATTACTGGTACCATCTCCAGCACCGTTGGCGCTGTTGGCTCCGTTTCCACCTCCATTGCCAGCGTTTTTGGCATCGTTGCTGCCGTCGCTAACTCCATTGCTAGCACCATTATCGCCGCCCACAGTTAAACCGACACCGACAACTGTGTCTCCATTTGCATCTTTGACGGGAACCTGGGCATCCAGGAGGGGCTTTTCTCCATTTCCTGTGCCATCACCGGTTCCATTCCCGTTGGTGCCGGCACCATTGTCAGCTCCATCACCATTTTTATTGTTGTCACCACCACTGCCATTTGTAGCAGCTACTTCGGCATCAACCAAAGGGTCAGGTACATCTAACCCCGTGACGGCATTGCCGGAGGCCTTTTTCGGGCTAACTTTAGCATTGAGAGCAACATAGGGCTTGACGACAGCAGCATCATCAGTGGCACCATCAGTGGCACCATTCTTAGCACCATCCTTGGCACCATCCTTGGCACCATCCTTGGCACCATCCTTGGCACCATCCTTGGCACCATCCTTGGCACCATCCTTGGCACCGTCAGCGGCTGCGCCCTTGGCAGCACCAGTTACTGCACCCTTAGCGGTGTCTGCAGCAGAGTCCTTGACGCTATCAGTAACTGCGCCTTTGGCGGCGTCAGTTGCAGCGTCCTTAATGCTGTCAGTAGCAGACTTCTTAGTACCGTCAGCGGCCGCACCCTTAGCACTATCGGTAGTAGCACCCTTAGCACTGTCGGTAGCAGCGTCCTTGACACCATCAGTAACTGCGCCCTTGGCAGTATCAGTAACAGCCGCCTTAGTAGCATCAGCAATAGCAGCATTGGCAGCGTCCTTAGAAACATCCTTTGTACCGTCAGCTGCGCCCTTAGCGGAGTCAGTAATATCGCCAATGGACTTCGATCCGCTATCAGTGTTCCCAGTAGACTTTGCACCGCCAGTCGTGTTAGCCAAGGCAGGAACACCAACAGCAGTGTCAGCCGTACTATTTCCGTCCTTGGGGGGCTGGAATGGGTTCACTGCAGGGATGACAGAAGCGGGATTTTCTTTTCCAAATGGAGGGAATTCGGGAACTCCACTGGGTGCCTTCGTGTAAAAGGGGGCAGCGTCATTGTTGTGTGAATCGCCGCCAGGGGTGTTATCGTACAAAGTGACTCCGTCAGAGTTCACAATGGACAAGACACAATCCGATCCATTTTCGAGGTAACAAATGATACGAATAGGAATATACTGTTCTCCAGTAGACTCAAACAAAGTCGATGCTGCCGGACTGTTTCTCTTCTTGGCCCCATCAGAACGGATGTTAGCATTGCCCGAGTCAAAGTCACGGATGGCCTTGTCGCCGAGCCAAACATAAATGGCTGAGTTAACTCCTGTTGTGCTGAGGGTGTAGTTACCAGAGACACAGCCAAAGACGTATCCACGGTAGTTGAGTGTTCGTCGCACAGTCGGGATATTGCCGAACATGCTTTCGGCCTGTGAAATTTGTAGAGGGTCTGTAGCACCAACGATAGCCGGCTCAGGACGTGTCTCGTCCGGCACGATGTAGTAGACTGCCAACTGCAAGCCTCTATTCTCGGTAGGATCAGGGCACTCATCGCCATTGCTATCGCCATCAACAGAAACAGCACCTTGGGGGACAGGAACACCTGCAATATCCTCTTTGGTAGTGTCAGCGATGCTAGCGATGCTCGCAACGCTAGCAACCTGAGCACCATCACTACCAGAGCCGGTGCCTCCATTCCCAGTGCTTCCGGGGCCAGGATTTCCGATGCGGCTGGAACCAACCCCCATACCACCAGTGCCTCCAGCACCAGGGCTTCCAGTGGCAGGATTCCCGGTACCAGCATTGCCATTAGTGCCGGCTCCCGCCGCGCCGGCATTGCCAGACCCAGTGTTACCGGCACCAGGGGTTCCACTGCCGTTGGTTCCAGTTCCAGCACCGCCAGAGCCACCATTTCCAGCACCAGAATCTCCAGCACCAGTGTTGCCGTTGTTGTTGCCGTTGCCTCCAGCACCATTATTTCCTGTGCCGGAGCCAGCACTTCCAGGGCGAGAGCCTCCAGCGCCAGAACCTCCAGCGCCGGTGTTTCCATTGCCATTGCTTCCTGAACCGGTAGCGCCACTGCCAGTGTTGCCACCATTGCCGCCATTGGCTCCAGGGCCACTGCCTGTACCAGCTGGGTCGTCAAAATCCTCCAGCTCTTCATCGGATCCCTGAATGATAATAGGCTGTCCGGTCGGTGTCGTAGGTGGCAGAGTGATCTGAGGGCCCCCTGGCACAGCACCAGGCAGCGAAATTGTTTGAACAGAGCCGCCGTCGTTACCTCCGACAATTACAAAAGGAGTAGCGCCAGCTAGGGGCTCACCATTGGCACCAGTTGGGTAAACAGTATGAGTAGGGGAGCCAGGACCAGCGCCAGGCAGCGTCAATGTGCTCAAGTGGTCAGGGCCGCCAATAATAACAGTTGATGGGCCACCGGGATAAGAAGGAGGAAGAGTGATGCGACCGGCGTCAGGGCCAGAACCATGATAAGAGACGGTAACAGTATCGTCTCCATCGTATCCTGGGAAAGGAGAGCCGGTAGGCTCACAAATGTAGACGGTACCCTTGCAGACATTGCAGTCTGGTTCAGGGTGGTGGAGTGAAACGGTTACCTGTGGAGCACTGCCATGAGTTGTAACAGTTACGTACTCCACGTCGGTAGGTTGATAGTGGAAGACGGTTCCATGGCACACATCGCAGGCTGGTTGGATGGTGGAAGTGGCACCAACTTTGTCGCATGTTGGTACCTCGAGAGTCACCCACTCTTGCTTGCGAGACTGAGGGGGCATTTGAGGAGGTTGTGTAGGTTGAGGTCCATTACCAGGTTTGGAAAAACGGCTATGATAAGCATCGTGGCCATGACCAGACCCTGAATGTCCCTGTCCATTGTTATTGCCATGTACTTGTGCATGTCCATGGCTCGATCCGGTGCCGCCTTTTCCTCCTTGGCTCCCACCTTGGTATCCGCCTGCGATACCGACCTGGTTTCCACTCGGGTTGCCACCCGAGCTACCACCTTGGCTTCCACCAGTGTTGCATCCGCTTCCATGAGGATTGTACAGCTTGCCGAAAGCAGCTGAGCCACATTGTGTAGCACAGGCTCCAAACTCCAAGTAGGTAGTCGACGCAACCTCAATAGTGATTGTAGTCGGAGAATAGGCAAGCGTCGGCGCCGCCAAGAGAGATCCTAAGGCGGCAACCTTTGCCCACGGGGTGCGGCCCCGCGAGGAACCGTGTTTGGTCATGATGTCGTGACCAAATTCAGCGTTGTGCTGACAAACCTACCTGCCTCGAGGAATATTCAAATCCTCTTTCTGTCTGCGCCGGCTAAACGATGACGATGTTGATTGAGGGGCTATCAAATGGACATTAGCGCTCCGTTATATAGATAGGAAACTACAACAGACAAGTCAGACAAGTGAGCACAATTTTTCATGCCAGAGCTCGATAAAACCCATACCAAGGAGACATCATCGTGCGTCGTAAACATATTGCCAAAACCCCCATCTCTCTGTTGATGTCTTGGTCCTGCAATGCCGTCTGAAGCGCAACCTCGGGAGACGTGGGGCAGGGTTGAAGGATGAACTTGGAGCAACTGAGACACAGGCGGAATTCCTCACCTCGGATACGATGTACCCTTCTACAAGCTAGGTAGCCCTTTTCCCCACGGCCCGTTTAGACACGAGCCCTGGTTCCAGAAATTTTTGCTTGCCCGCCGCCGCCCAACGTCACGGGAGCTAGTCGGCGCGGCAGTTGCAAGCCCAACATGCCAGTGACGCAACTCGATTCAAGGTGTGGCTACATCAGTTTCACACGAAGTCTCAGCAGCGGTTACCGTTTCTAAGGTCTTCCCTTCACCTTCTACTTGCCTAACCCAGGCGGCAAAGGAATGGTCTTGTATTTCGAGAGTCCTTGGTGATCGTCGATGAGGCTCTAATCACATCAAAAAGGGAAAAAATAAACAACAGTTGAGTTCTAATTTTGTCGGTTTTTTTTTTCGGCACTCGTGGAAAGCCAACCTCGATTGCGCGCTACTCTAGAGCTCTCTCACTCACGGGAAACATCACCCATGATTCTCATCCCTCCTTCGCGTCCCGACACGAGCCTCCATTTCCACCATGATGTCGCTTGGTGCATTTCAAAAATAGAATTCTGTCTCTTGGTCAGATATACGTTTATGCAAACTTAGTTTCCTGCGAAGAAAATGACGATTTCTGTCCGGGTGACGCTCCCTGGTCAACGCTCATCCAGCCTCTCCAATGACCTCTTCGAGGACGAGGCCTTGGTCGAAGCATTCCACGGATCTGTTCAAAGACCCAAGTTGCTCGCTTCATCGTGATCTCCCTCGTATATATGCGCCAAGATCATGTCAAGGTGGGAACGGATCACTGCGGACGTATCGCGCGTGAGCATCATGGGGAACCGGAGGCTTCGACCCTCTTATAGAATGCCCCGTCAATCACTGGGTGTACTCCAACTTGTTGATCATCTGCAGATATTTCTGTATTAGATGTGAAATCGTTCTATAACGAATCCTAAAAGTCTAAACCAATGCTGATCCCATCACGCGATTAGTCGTTGTTGACAATCTTGTTCCTCTTGGGTAATCCAACGCCACTCCGCTCAAACTGAAACACCCAACTCCAGAGCATCCCGAGACAACTTCCTCAGTCTTCGGTCCTATTAGTCGTATCTGAAACATTTCATCTTCAATCTCAGCATGCATCGTCGCAGATTTCGCGGCATTCTTCGTGCCATCCCCCCTCGCCATGTCGTCCCTCCTCCCCGCAACAAACAGCTGGTATGACTACGGCTTTGTGTTCGGGACAGGTTTCCTCGCGCATTCTCGAGACAATCACACTGCCGATCAACGATGGTCTCCCCGGTCCCGAGTGTTATTTTTCTTTGTTTTGTAATTAATAACGTCCCCTCCGGAATGTCGTACTTTTCCCCCTTGTGCCCATCCTCTTCTTTACATGCCCATCAAATGTCGGATTGCCGTATTCTCATAGATCCAGGATTTCCCCAGTCTTGTGGCTCCAGGCGCGGCTTCAATCTTGGCATCGTCAAACTTGCCAATGGCCAGCTTTACGAGGAAGTCGCCAAGCATTGGCGTGGGGGAGTGTCCCGACTTCCACAGCGTTCTCAAAGGTCCTCCAATGAGAGACATGCCGATGTTGTACATGGCGCCGGGGTCTGGGATGTAAGGCTGGATGGATGTGTGGTTATGCGGATCCACAAATGCTGGCCGTGGGAAGTCGGCGCGCAGAGTAGGCGATGATGCCGACATATCGGCGAGCAGCGTCTCCGTTTCGCCCTTGACCCTGGCGAAGATGGCGGAGAATGCGCCTGGGGTTTGTGTGGCGCCGAGTCCAGAGACGTAGATGAAGCGGAATGGCTCAGCCTCCGAGTCCGACAGCTTGGAAAAAGCCTTGGCCGCTTCAACGGCATAATCCTTTGTGATCTTTACGTACGTCTCCTTGTCAACCTTGGTCTGGCTGATGCCGAGCGCCCAGACGCAGCCCTTGGCGCCCTCAAGCTGCTTGAGCACGTCGGAGTCGTATTTTTCAAAATCCTTGTGCAGGATGACATTGACGCGGGGGTCTTTGGCATCAGTGGCCATCGACACCGGTCGGCGAGAGAGGATGGAAATTTTGGTAATGTCCTTTGTCTTGATCAAGGCATCGAGAGCTGCGGAGCCCACGAGGCCAGTTGCGCCAGTGAGGATAACGTGCATGATGAAGATCGTCAACAGATGGAATGCTGCAGAGCGTTTGCAATTGAATGAGGAATTATCTGAGTGATATTTTTCCAGCATAAACAGAAAGGCTTAAAGCAGAGATATATACGCCATCAGCCTCAGGTAGAATTCGGCGAACGTAATCCAGGAGTTGTTCTGGCCCCATAGCGTTTACTAGAGTCCATCGTCGGTTGGCCAATGAAAAGCTACACTTATGTGTTGCTGGCGTCAGCCAAACGCCAATATCGGCGACAGCGGATTTAAGCAGCTCTGTGCCGCTCGTGATTTCTGCACTACGTGGGCGGACTTGGGCGGGAAAAAAATCTCACGACGAGTGCAACTCCGCAACCCCGCCGACAACGATAAACCACTACTGCCTACACGGCTGAAAAAGGAATGGCGTAGTCTACCAGTGATGGTGGTAATGCAGCCATCATTTGTTTAATCATGGCTATTCTATTTTTGCATATTCAATCTTTCTGAAGTCTTACCCTACACCAAGGCCCAATCTGAATTGTTGCACGACGAAACACGTACTAGCTGTATGGAGAACCAAATGATCTTTTTCTTTTCTTTTTTTTTCTTCTTCTTTTTTTCGTTTTACTCATCGGAAATAATACTATCTGCTACATTTTTACAATCAGCTTTCAGGCGGAGGAGGCTTCACCTCGCTATCCACAATCTCAGAAGCTTAAGCCAACTTGCGGCCCACATAATCTGAAAGGTAGTATAAAAACACCAACTTATCCTCGTCAAGCTATATTCGCACCAAGGAAATGTGACTAAAAGAAAAGGTGAGAAGGAAAAAAATGACAGATCTAAATCAGTCGAATATACAAAAAGAATAGCACATAATATAAACCGCACAATTGATGCTTCCCCATTGTGCAAATACACAATATCTACAACACCCACGCTGTCTCTCACCTATGTCATCATGACTATTGCCAGGAGGAATCCCCCGACAGCCACTGCTACGTCCACGTTGCGCGCGGAAAGACGGGCTGTGCCGCTTGTAGCTGTGCTGGACGGACCCACAGCTTTAACCTGGACATTGTCCACGACGCTGTCCTGGCTGAGGGAGTAAGTCAACGAGGAGAAATTGCACCCATTCATGATAATGTTGATGTCTGAAGAAATTCTTAGCTGGTGTCTCCATCTAGCTCTGATTGGATACTCACTTGTATTGGGAAAGCCGTTTTGCGAAACGCAGCTGGAGCAGAGGGCCGTCACCTTGGCCACATCAAAGCTGCTGGCAAGACAAACACAGTCCTTTTCTCCGTTATCCTGGGTGTATAGTTGTCCCTGGGGTTCTTGGACCTGCAGGCTGCTCGTCATGGTGGTCTCCGCTTCGCTTAGGCTTAGGCGTGATGTTGTAGACGTTATGGCTGTGACGGGCGTCTTTGTGAATTTGATTAAAGTTGTGACGGTGCTGGTGCTGGTGCTGGTTGACAGCTCGGCGCGAGTCGACGTGCTGAGCGTCTCACTAGACCGTGAGACCTTGTTTGCGCTGGTCACAGGTGTGATGCGTGTAGGGACGGAGCTTGGCCGCAGATCGAGGGACGATGAGGTTGTTGCAGGTTGATCTGGGGACGGCAGTAGGATGATGACCTCCCTCTGCTCAATGCCTCTGGCAGCGTCCACCTCGGGAGGCTCGACAGCTAGTTTTGGCACCCATTCACGCCGAACGATCACATCTTGCTCTCGTTTCACTAACCGCTGCCATTTTTTGCTGCAGCTCGAGGTCAATTCGATAATTGGGCCACAGATTGTGGCGCACTCGACGGGGATGTCCTCTGGCGGCAAGGCATCGCCAACGACGGTGGCCACCAGGCCCGAAATCAAGGCCAGGTGTGTCAGGGTGACCCTCATAACATTCATGGAATTCCCTTTCCTCCACGAAAATGATTGATTAGAGGCCACGATGAATTTCTCGACGATGGCAAATGAGTGCGCGCAGCTTGTCCTGCTCGCGCAAAGAGGAAAAAAAAAGAAAAACCCTCGCTTTCTGGTGGTGCGGAGCTGCCGAGTTGACGTTGCTGAGAGTCGCAAGATTCTGGGACCAACAGATCGACAGACGAGGAACGAGAGAAGGTGTCAAAAGAGCGATGGAAACACTGATCTGAGGCAAGTTGTCACCAAGTCGGCGCGTAGTGAAAAGAAAGATGTGAGAAGAACAATTGCGCGAGGCAGGCTCCTACCTCAGAAGCGTCACTTCAGTCGGCCTCGGGGGCCCAATGCGACAGCGCAAGCAGAGCTGCCACGGCATCTCTGGCCATGAAACGCCCGAGGGGGTTGGCAGATGTCACCAAGGCAGAAGCTGTCGCATTGTAAGCCCCGTGTGCGCCGTCTCTTGGCGTCAGCCATGTTGTAGAGCTAAGCTTCGAGCCTGGTTCCAATGCTACCCTCGACGCCCTCGGGATGCGACTGGCAGTGCAGAATCGGAGTGACAAGCCGCCGGGGGCGCGGCATCTTGTTTCAAGGAAAGGCTGCGACCCGGTGCTGTCTGAAATGCCCGTTGGCTGTTACCTCAACCCAAGGCTGAGACGCCGCCGATCAGCATCTGAAACAGGAACACCTTGGGTTTCTCTCCCCGCCGACGAATCTAATCCCTCACGCTTCCATCGAGGACACCCGACCAACAGGCATCGCGTGCTACCAAGTGTTTGGAGCCCACGTGCGTACCTAAAAATACTAGAGGCCTTTAATTGATGATATAATCTTTGCCGTGTGGGGGGGGGGATGGTGCATCGACAACCCGCGTATTTCGTATGCATGCAATATAATATACTGTTGCGTCTGACACCGTAGTTCCATGAAATCATAACAAAACCCTGACTTATTATGGGAATAAGTGTTTAGATTAATAGCCGTCAAGTCTTGACACAACAATTGCAACGAGGAGCAGACGCTGGAAACCGTTTTCATAATTTTAATTGATTTTGCATTTTTCAAGGCCATCCTTGGCCTTGGAGATCTAGCTCTATATCCAGAGATCCCACCCCACCCCGCACCATTTACAAAGTCTTTTCCTGACGTCTCGTCAACAACGTCCAAATCTTCATTTCATGCCTAAATTAAAACAGATATAAGTCTTCATCAAGACAGAGTCATACATCTAAAAAACCCAAAACACCGACCGTCAAGAAACTGCTCTAATTTTTTAGAAGCGGTGCTGGCGACCGACACTCTCGACACGCACGCCCAGCTTCATCATCTCGCGCGAGTCGATCACGCCACGACCATCAAAGACCCAGCGGGGCTTGGCCATTGCGGCGGCAATGCGCTCCCAGTCGACACGCTCCTTGGCCTTGTACTCTCCGGCGCTGCCCATGCCGGTAGCAAAGCCGCTATCCTTGCTCTCACGCTGCTGAATGCAATCGGGGCAGTCCTCCTCGCACTTGGGCTCCGCGTTGAAGCGGTCGAGAGGATCTTTGGAGTTGACGTCGTCGCGCTGGGTGAGGTGCTTGTGGAGAGCAAGGAGTTCGTTGGCGGAGGGAGAAGCGTTCAATGGGCGGGGATCGGCCTTGGGGTTAGGCTTTCGGCTCTTGGTAGAGGCGTCGGCAGGAGTAGGGGCTGGCTTGGGAGGGGGTTGGTTGCGGAACTCATCGAACTCGGTGGCGATGATGATAGCAGTGCTCTTGTCGCAAGCATCGTAGGCGTTACCGTGCACAGAGATGTTCTGGCCCTCGGCCAGGGGTCCGAGAAGGGCCTTGATCTCCTGCTTGATGACGTAGGGGTTGCAGCAGGGGTCGAAAACGGCAATCTCGCGAGGTCGCTCCTCGATAAGAGTCTTGATCATCTCGAGGGCGGGGGCTTCACGAGTATCGGAGGTGTTCTTCTTAAAGGCGAAACCAAGGATGGTGACCTTCTTGCCAACAAGGGTGTTGTTCAGGCACTTGATAACACGGTTGGAGAAACGGTCACGGGCGTACTCGTTCATCTTGACGACCTGGCGCCAGTACTCAGCGACCTCGGGAAGACCCATGGTCTCTGCGAGGTAGACGAGGTTCAGAACATCCTTCTTGAAGCAGCTGCCACCGAAACCGATACCAGCCATCAAGAACTTGTTACCAATTCGGGGGTCAACACCAACAGCGCGGGCGACCTCGTCAACATCGGCACCAGTCTGCTCGCACACGGCGGAGATGGAGTTGATGCTAGAGATACGCTGAGCCAGCATAGAGTTGGCGACGAGCTTAGCAAGCTCAGATGACCAGACGTTGGTGGTCAAAATGCGGTCACGGGGAACCCAGGCGGCGTAGACCTCGAGAAGGGCCTCGGCGGCCTTCTTGCCATCGGGAGTGGGATTGGAACCGATGAGGATACGGTCAGGGTAGAGCAAATCGTTGACGGCAGTACCGGCAGCCAAGAACTCGGGGTTGGAGAGAATCTCGAAGTGGACACCAGGGCGGTGCATGGAAAGCTAGAAACAGACATGTTAGCGATTGTCTGACAAGTTTCTCCCATCATGGCTCGTGGGAAGCTCGTGTGGAACCAGGTCGTCAACATACGGTATCAGCGACGAGCTGAGCAGTTCGGCAAGGAACAGTGCTCTTCTCGACAATAATGGCACCCTTACGGGCGTACTGAGCAACCACGGCGGTGACGGCTTCAAAGGCTGTCATGTCGGTGGCGCTGCCAGCACCAACACCACGGTACTTGGTGGGGGTGTTGACTGCGACAAGGACAATATCGGCCTCGCCAATGTGCTTGGCAACATCGGTCGAGAAGAAAAGGTTGGGCTCGCGGGTAGGAATGGCGATCTCGCCCTCGTCACCATTGGTAATCTTGGTCTCGCGGCCACCGTCACGGGCAATGCGGACAATGTCATGCAGACCGGGCTCATAGATGGGAGGGTGCTCTGAAGCCCACCGGCGGATACGGGTGGTATCGCGGTCGACTACGGTCACCTGGATGTGAGGGTTCTGAAAAGCGATAACGGCAGCGGTGGGACCACCTGAGAAGCTGGGTTAGCCAAGATGCGCTCAATGGGTGCTGTCACCGCCAGAAAGCGATCAAAAACTGTTTTCTGGCGACTTTCGCCGAGCTCGGGGACAGAGCAGTATGGTGTGGAAAGTGAAGCTCTTGGAGAGGGGAAATCTAGCACATACCGACATAACCGGCACCAACACAGCAGATCTTCTTGACCTTGATGTCTTCTGTGAAGCCGTTGGTAGGCTCAACAGAGCCGTTGGAGATGAGGGCCGACATGGCTGTTTAGCTGTGGCGGGGTGAAGTACAAGTGAAGGTGCAAGAGAAGCGCAAACCAAACGTCAGTGCGACACTCGAAAAGAGCCCGACAATCTGAAGATGGGAGGAAAGAGGGAGACGAGGGGGTTATGAAGGAAGCGGGAGAAATAAACGAAGGGAAGTTGTGCAAGGGCGAGGGAGATTATGAGAGACGAGGCTTGAGAGAGGATCAGAAGCAATAAGTGATTGCGATTGCAATCGAGGTACCCTGACGCGTACCTCCAGAACCTAAAGCAAGCTAGCTTGGGGACGGCGACCAGGGTAGCAGTAGCGCAGCGCAAATGCCAACGTTGCACCAAGCGCGAGACGAGAACGTGAGAAAAAGGGGGGCCAAGTGGAGGGTGCGAGGTGGAGGCGGACGGCGGAGGGCGAGGAATGCGGCAGAGCCCTGGGACGATGGTGGATGGTTAGTTCGCACTGTGCAGCTCCAGCGCCGGTACTCGCTCCCTTTGGTGGTGTGTCCTGAAGTGCCCTGGTGTGCTTTATTGAGAGGGGGGGTGGTGACGGACCGAAGAAGGGGGCAGAGCCCGACTGGTTCTTCAACACAGTGACGGTAGCAAGGAATGGCTGGCTGGAGGGTGCGAGACGACAACGAATTAGGCGGTGAGGTTCGGCGTCTTGCTGCCAGCCGCCAAGCATGGCCTCTGTCCTGTCAATGGGCGGCATGACAGGTCGGGTGTTGATGGGAGGACTGCCTTGGAGTGGGCATCCCAGTGCGCGTGGGGCGGGCGTTGAAGGAAGTTGATGGGACGTGGCGCAAGGGGTTGCCAACATCCAAGGACCTTGGTTTTTGAGTACTTTAGTGATATGGCGACGGTGGCGCTGGTGACAATTCGCCTGTGGCTCGCTTTCGTTTTTTTTCTTCAGCCTTTTGAGTTTCTTTTCTGCTTTCCTTTTTTGCTGAAGTTATTTTTTTTCCAGTTATTTTTTACTTTCCCTTAAGGGAAAAAAACAATCCTCTATCTTCTGAGGTGCTCTGTCATGACGTATTCTGTCTGCCCCGCGGCGCACGGTGCTGAAAACTCTCACGTCTCGTTTGTCCTCTCAAGCGGGATGCGGCCTCTACCAACTTACAGTAGACCGGTGTCAGGTGAATCGTGTTCATGATAAAGATAAACAGCCACCTCCTATCCGATAGCCAACCTCAGCTTTTCGCACAGCACCTATGCTTTGTGCCGCTCTAATTACTTGCCACACAGTATATTTCATGTCTTGGCGTTCTCTGGAACTGGGACGCCAAGCTTACATTTCCCTCCCCATTATCTCCAGGACCCCACTATGCCTCAGTTACAGAACCTCCTAAGCGTCAGTGGGACAGGGGCCCTCGAAAGCCCACCAGCCAAGGCGCCCAGGGGTCCCTGTCACCACAGGTCCGCCCCAACCCCCGACAAACAGAGGGGCATAACGCTCAAGTTATCGAACAAGCCAAGCCGCCTTCTTCGGCAACAAAGTGAACCCAAGTTGAGCCTGATCTGATCTGATGGCTTGTTCTGATCAGTCAAAACATCTGGAGCGAGCAAGTGATTATTCCGGCCAATTGCTTGAGTCATATGCTGAGGTTGCCATTCTCGAACGTGGCAACTGTTGGTGCAGACGCCATGGTGATATGAGAAACTACACTAAGCACAAGCGTTGTAAGCTATCTGTCTTTTTAGGAGCTGAGACCAAAAAAAATTGTCTTCATTCAGCCTTGCCCCAACTTCTCACTACTGCATATGTGTCATTTTTGCTTCTCTTGGAGAAAGAAAAAAAAACAAGAATTATTAGGTGCAGAGGTCGGAAGCATGACGCCAAATTGTTAAACGTTTCCAGGGTCAAGCCGGGTAAATGGGTTTTATTGGAGTGGAGCGCAGAGCTGATCAATTATGACGGTATACTGGCACCTCGCACTGTATTTCAGCCATGGCATCCGCCACAAAAGGCAACATGAGCCAGGGGCCTTGACCTCCACGGGGAAAACACTCAGCCTGGTTGGTGGTCATGACAACACGGCCGAAGATCTAATTTTTCTCATGTTTAAACGATGCACGGCCGAGGGTCGGCTTTCGCGGAGCTCTCGGCTGTTTCCCGCCCGAGTGGATACCTTCTAAGCATTTCGCTGATACTCTCGGTACCATTGCCTGGATGTTGCCAGCTTTCTGTCAGCATGCGGCCATCATGGAGGCGGTAAGACTTGGTGGGCTCGTATGTTTTGCGAGGTCCCCAAAAATACTCCCAGCGAAACGACGAAACACGAAGTCACACTCTCCCTTCATTGGGAAACCTCTAATGCCGCTACTCATTAGTGTGTGGCTTCAGCCCTGAGCCTAAGGCTGGTGGGAGGATGGGAGCGCTAATGAATGTTGCCGAAATTTCTGGTGAAGCTGGAGACAGGGGGGAAATTTCTACAACACCCAACACGTGAGGGCGGCTCTGCTCGTCCTCCCCAATATCGAGGTTATGGGATGGGATTCGAAAGCCTCGCACGAGTGCACATGAGACACTCCCCGCAGTCCAATCGGATCACGGTCAAACGAATACACGGACAAAGTCAAATCAGCTCGGACAAAGCGATACGCGCTCCCGATCCCATCATTCCCAATCTAGACTAAGAGCAAATGTACCGTACGCGTACAGTACACTTTACGTGCCAACACACCACCAGAGAAATCTCGGTTGCCCCCAGATTTATTTAGCAACACCCGCCACTGAACCGTGCCATTGAACCGTGCCACTGAACCGTGCCGCCGAGAAAGCCCTGTGGTCTATTCCCACCCGCTCCCCCATTGCCACGCTTTTTCAAGTTGGGCGCCCTGACGCCACAGACGTGGACCTCGTCAGGGGTAAAAGCCCCCCTTGCCCTGCTGCCCGTCATCTTCAACAGCAACCGCCTCATTGCGGTAAATGAGAGAAATTTCACTGAGTCAAATCACAATGCGTTGCGTGGGGGAGGGGTTTGCGTGTGCATACATGACATGAATTCTCGGGTCCGCAATGGATCGATTGTGTGCTATACAAGCAAGCTTTTTGAGAACTAGACAACTCTGCCACTGCCGCTGAAAATTCACTATTGAGCCTGGACTACTCTCTGTGGCTCCGGCTTCAAGCAAAACTAAGGCCAGAGGTCCAGACCTATAGAAGAAAAAGCAACGATGTATACGAATATGCTTATTTGATACGCGCAGCCATTACTAATTGGCTTTTTATGCGAATGTTCTCGAGTCCGTGCATATCATCAACGATCTATCGATTTCTGGCTTGATTGCGCATGTTGCTTGGCCAATGGCCTCTTCTTTAGCTCAGAAACCAACTCGAGTTACCATCGGATTAAGGAGATTACTGGAACCATGTAGTTGACGCCGTTCATTGTCAGGGGCGACTTAAAGTCAGCTGCGGGCGAGGCGGATGGCCTTTTGAGGATTCTGGCTACTTCCAGATTCGGGGGAGCCCCTAAAAGCGGATCATTCCGGGTGGGCGGTACGTACCAGCCTCATCAACAAGGAATGAAGATCTCTATTTCTTGCAATTTGTTTCTGAAAGCTTCTCATATCCATTTCGTCCCAAACATGTGTTAATAGATTGAAGAGTTGCGTGGTCGTCTTCTTGATGTGAGGCATCTCTTCTATTGAATGAGGAGCCAACACAAAGTCAGTTTCTGCATGTTACGCTGTCCACCCGTCTTGGCCTAGCTGGGCCGGAAAAGTAGCCGCCCCGAGCATGCATGCAAGGTTATTCAAGTCTGACAAACAAGTCTCCCCGATCCCGCCAGCTGACAACGACCCTATTCCGTCTACTATTGACGGAGGTACTGCCCCATGGACGCGGGTGCACGTACATTTCGGGAGGGGATCAATCTCCTGGGGCTACTAGGTAGGATCCACAGCCTACTGTGGAACGGACACAGTACGGAGTAACCCTCTGGCGCTCTGCTGTGGTGTATCAGCAAAATCGTCAATGGATAGCAGAGATAGGGATGGCACACTAATGAGTAAGTTAAGATGTAAGCCAACCACTAAGAGTCAACCGAGACATTGGCTCTGCTTCGTTCGACCTTATCACCTGGCTGCGGGATCACAGGGAGCAGGATTACCCTCAAATCACGGCCTTTACCGCTGTCAATCACATTGGAGCAAGGACCCATCAAGCGAGACGGGATGGAGTCTCTTGGCCGGGAACAAGACCATAGCGCCTCCATGGAGGAGCCACGGCATGCGCCATGGCCCAGGCTGGGGTGCATCGGTCCGTCCTGGCACGGCCTCCATATCATTCGATGAGCTTTAAATCAATGCTCTGCCCCCATGTGTGCAGGGGAATGCCACGATTTGCGAGCGGTTAATTAGCACACGCGACCAACGCGCTGTGGCTTAAACATGGCTCACTCAAACAAAATTGGGTTGAGCACTGCCGATGATAATGTCTCGTCTCTCTAAAAGTCTCATTTGGAGAAAGACTCACTCAAGCGTGGAATTCAAGCTTTCGCGACATGAAACCAATGTCTGAGTTGCCGAAAGCAACAAGTGTCAATTGCAAGGCAATCGCAACATGTTGTTTGTCAGAAGCCGCGCAAGCAACGCGATTGCGCCATCTACGAGGTCTGAGATTCGCTGGCAAAAGGGCGGAATGCAATATCGCGAAATGAATCAATTGACGTGAGTACGAAAAACTACCCGCTATAGTATAACCAAGGGCACAGTGCACTGTATATCTCCATAGCCACATGGTGGCAACCCGGCAGAGAGTCAGTTTAGAGGCTGGGCTTGTGGTTGGTGGGTGGGTGGTGTTGCAGTGGCAGTTGAGATGATGCAGGTACCAGTGGTGACGGTAATCTGGGCGGGCACGTGATCCATCCATCCCGCAATCATTTCAAATTCGTTCAACCTCAAGGGAAAAATTCGCCTTGCAACCCGGCGACTGCGATACGAGAAGATCGCCTCTTCTTTTTCCCTCTTCACGCCTACACACTGTCTTCACCGTGACGATCCATCCCGTGCTATACTGCTAACTTGACCGAGCTAGCCCTCTAAACAGCATACCCATGCTCATGCCCTTGCTTCATCCAGCCACACAGTTGCCCAAAGCCAACTCGCGATGGCGATAGCGCCACCAGTCATCGTTCTCCGTCCAAGTTAGATCAGCACTTGTTGAGCTTGGTTTGATAGCGCCAGCGCGCTCCGTCTCTTCCCGAAATGCCCCAACAATGTCCATTGTCGCGCACTGCGACAATAATGTTCAAGAGTCGTGCATCTTGGTCACGAGCGCATCTCGTGAGCCGCAGATGTGCAGCACAGGCACACGTTCTGAGCTTGATCTAGCTGAGCCCGACCAACGACCGCCAATGGCCCAGATCATATCTACCACGGGGCAGGACTGCGATATCTATTCGCACACACGCTGTCATAGGCTACAATTGGATGCTGTCCAGTGATTGGCTGTGTTAGACAATGTGATTTTGACAGCCCCTCTGATTCGTCCGCCACGCGCCTTTTTGACAGGGGTCCGGCTGAACTATGTCACCAGCCAAACATGCTATTGTTTGGATGGTGGCAGCTACTTTGGGAACAAGATACCATAATGCCCAAGCTAAGCATGTTCCATGAGGCCGGTACGTTATTTGCGATGATCAAGATTGTTGGAAGTGCGCACATCCGAGTGAGTTCTCTGCCATGTATCTCCCAAGTAGAGGGAAAATATGGAAAACGAAGCCGCACATGGTGGTCAGCCACAACCTCTTGACTCTATACTGCGCATGACACTATCATGGCATTCCCATTTATACCTTTCATCGAATCATGCTCTCAAGTGAGAACGCTTTCAGGACACCCCATGCGCGCCAACTGCCATGGCTATACCCTATTCATACACCGTGCTAGCTTCCGACTCTTAGTTCCCGTGACGCCAAAGCCTGGGCAACTGAATCGAATCGACCCCTCCATGGCGACCCCTCCCCCACCGGCCTGCTACCTAGATCGACGAACTGTGTTCTGCCGCCCCTCCTCGTGGTGGTTACGCTTGCGTCTATTGCAGCTCGGGAGCAAAAAGGCTCTGCATCTCATGTGTCTTTCCCTGGCCACAATGCCCATCCCCGGGCCTAGAGCACACACGTGGGTGCCATTATGTCTCGCCCCAACCGTCATGGCAAAATTCCAAACAGAGAAAAGAAGCCATCCCCTCGCTTTGGCACTACTTTGGGGACGTCTCTTGGGTTGATGTCAGAGAGCATCAAGGCTGACAACCTCTTCCCGCACATCTCAAATCATCATCATGGTTCCTAACCCAACCGAGGGCGAGCTGCTCTCGCCCAAGCATGATTTGTCTGAGTTTCCCTCAGCCCTCAAGGGCAAGCGCATTCTCCTGTGCACCGAGTCCTTTGGCCCGGTCAACGGAGTCAGTCGCACAACGCTGATGCTCGTCAACCACCTGCGCGCAAACGGTGCACAGGTCGCAGTCGTCGCGCCTCATAACCACACCCAGCACAACACCTTCACGCCGCCTCCGTCGCCGTCAATGTCCCCTGCTTACAAGCAGCCTGAGGTGCGTGTTACTGGGTATCCACTTCCATTCAACCCCGAGCTCTCCATTGTGTACCCGGTGCGCAACTCAACCATCTACTCGCGAACGTTTGGCGACGAGTCACCTCCCGATCTCATCTACCTCGCATCTCCTGCAAGCCTGGGGTTCCAGGTTATGCTTCAGCTACGACAGCAGCCCAAGGAGAAGCAGATTCCTGTCATTTGCAACTTCCAAACGGATTTGGCAGGGTACTGTTCCATCCTTTTCCCCGCCCCCCTCAGCAACGTTGCTGTCTTTGCATTCGCCACTGTGCAGAGCTACTTGTTCAAACACTCGTCCGTCAAGACTATCTTCTACCCCTCGACATTTGTCAAGCGATATCTCATAAGCCAAAAAGTCCAGGAGGAGAAGTTGGAGGTTTTGACTCGAGGTGTCAACACTGAGATGTTCAAGCCAAGCAGGAGATCCGAGGAGCTGCGAAAGGAGCTTGCCCCCAATGGTGAGATTATCTTTGTGACCGTCTCTCGCATCGCTGGCGAAAAGGGCTTCGATTTCCTTGCAAAGGCGGCCAAGGAACTTGACGCTAGAGGCCTAAACTTTAAGCTCTACATTGTTGGCGGTAACCGCAACGCCGATGTTGAGCGAGAAGTGCAAGAGATGTTTGATCCCCTTAGGGAAAAGGGCAAGGTTGTCTTTGCAGGCTTCAAGGTTGGCGAGGATCTGGCGACTGCCTACGCCAGCGGCGATGTCTTTTTACACTGCTCCGTTACAGAGACGTTTGGCCTGGTGGTTCTAGAGTCGATGGCTAGTGGTGTTCCGGTCATCGCCCGTGATGAAGGTGGCCCCTCAGATATCGTGGGTCACAGTGACAATGGTTTCCTGGTACCACCCAACGATCTCGACAACTTTGTTGTAAAGGCTATGAAGCTTGGTCAGGACCATGCCCTGCGTGCCCGCATGGGCGATTCAGCCAGAGCTGCTGCCTGCGAGGCCACCTGGGAAAAGATCAACAACAAGGTCGCTTGGAGAATGGCTGACACAATTGAGGAAAGCAGGCGTGAGCACGAGGCTCCCCTCAGCCAACAACCCACCAAGCTGGGCCTCGACTCGCAGCAGCTTGTCCCCATTTACGGGTGGTTGATGATGAACGAGGCCATGCGAGAGGGTCTCACTAAGCGTATTGTCGACGCTCGCTTGATGGGCGGCTTGGGTGTCATCCTATCTTTCTGGATGGTGACTGGCTGGTACGTGATGTTTACCGAGTGCTTTCTCTGGCTCAAAGGTAAATGGCGAGGGGCAGAGCGCACCAAGAAGACGGCTTAGACAAGATCGAGAAGCTCATAACGAACGTTGGCGCATGCATTTACGGGTATTTGGGAGCTGGAAGAGGGCGTTTCGGCGTACAATTCCTAACGACTTGCAACATGGTGATAAGAGGTGGACTTCTGGGTTATTTCCTTGACTACTTAGAGCGCGACTTTTTCCCCCCCCCCTGCACTATTTTTCTTTGTTTGTTCTTTGAACGATTAGATATGCCTATGATACCAGATTTGAATTGACGATCTCTTAAGAAAAGACTTCCTAAAGAAAATCAGTATAGCTGTGTGTGGCGAAAACCCAGTGTGTTGGGTTGCCGTGTTTCCGAACCGTACGATTCGTGTTTCATGTTCCGGCACCACCACACCATGCAGGGTTATGTCAGGCTCATGTAAGGCTAGAAAACCTTCTAATCCGGACGAATGAACCCAATCGGGAAATACACTAGGAGAGCATTGGGAAGGTGTGAATTGAGGGATTGCTTTATGGTTTTTCTTATTGCTGTATTCTTGGATTCGAGTCTAGATAGAAGAAAAGGATTGGTGGAGGCAAAAATGTGGTATAAGCTAGTATACAGAAATAAAACCCCGCAGAGGGCCAGATGTCAGCTTGTGACATGGAGTGCCAGAAGAAAAGTGGCTGAATAGTAGAAGATGTCGTAAAATAAAAAAGGTGGTAAAAAAAAGGAAAGAAGTGTAGAAGGTATCATCGCTTCGCTGGTCAAAACAAAAACAAAAAAACTCAAACAGCATCTTCTCCTCAGCAATTCTTGAGAAAAAAAAAAGCACTCCCCCCTTCCATTACAGCGGCCGTATTATTGTCATTACATCTCTTCTATAGCTCGAGAAAAACACATTAGATGGTGTTCCGCGGCATTAGGACGGCCTGCCTCCTGCGGTACATTTCGGCGTACTGAAAGCGCTCGTAGGTGCCGAAGCCGTAGGCCAGGACGCCAATGAGCAGCCACACGCTGGTGATGATGAGCCCGATGGGGTAGACCATCAGCTGGACTCCCGGCAGGACGAATGCGACGGTGCCGTTCTTGAGGCCGGCCAGCTGGTCGTCAACGGCTTGCTGGGCGGCACCAAAATCGGACATGACGATGTCGTTGGAGAAGACGCCAGTCAGGAACGAAGCCTCATTGACGGAGACGTTGGCTTGCACCTGGACGCCACTGCTGTTGCGGCCGGTAAGAGTGATGGTGGGCAAGAGAATAGTTTCAAGCGTAGACCTATCATGCCGGAGTTAGCTTCCGATTTCAACGGTGGATTTGTGCAGTAACTGGGGTGCGCTTACATGGACATGTTATTGCCCAGACGGTCCTGGTCGATCTGGCCGACAAAGTTGTACGTCTGCAACAACTCGGGGGTCGACCGCTTGGCTATGCTTGAGACCTTGCCGACGAAGCCAGATCCGGTCATGTTCTGGGGGTCGACGGGCATGACGCTCGCGCCGTTGTACGACATTGACACGGAGATGTCCTCGGGCGCAATGCTTGAGAAACTGCCCCTGGGCTCCGAGACCTTGAAGAGCCTCAGGTCGGCCTCGAAGATTCCCGTGTCCGTATCCAGAGATGGCAAGTTGTAGCACACGCATGCGCCTGAGGGGTTGGTGCTCTGGATCAGGATGCTGAGGGCCGTCCTGCAGGCGGAGTTGGTGGTCGAGTCCCACTCGGTGAGGTTCAGCGAGCCATCGGCGAGGGACTGCACACCGTACTCATTTTTCGATGAGTTGCTGTCGTCTCTCTCGTGGAGCCCTGCGGGGTTGAGGAGCGAGGCATATGGACGATTGAGGACTTCATCGGCGCGGAGCACAATGGCCCCGGAGAGCGCCGTTGAAGCGGATGTGGTGAAGGCGAACAACGCGGCCACGAGGGCTAGTTTGGCGGCCGGGGCCATTTTTGGCGGAATGCAACTCAAAGAGAGAGAAGGATTTCCAAGTCTATGGGTATCTTGAATATTCGGGTTTTGTTGCGAGATATCAACTTTTAGTGTGGTAGTCGAATCAGTCCGAGATGCAACTTTACTCCTAAGCCTTGCTCAGGAATTTCCTCGTATCCCCCAATTCAAACCCAGGATGGATTTTTCAGAGACCAAAAAAAGAAATCCCGTCCGGCGGTTTAGAGAGCAGGAAACTTTTTAATATATCCGAGAATCGAAAGGACGTGTTGCGAAAAAAAAAAAAAGCGAGATCAGCTCGTCTTGGACAAGATGCAAGATAATCGGATTTTTCAAGAACCAGTTCTAGAATAGAGAGCGAGGGGAGCGTGGGGATAAATTAAAAGAAAAAGGATAGACTCAATCACGGAAAGAAGAAGGCGGCTGGATATACGGATCCAAGGGAGAGCGGAGGAGGGAAAAGAAAGCAACGGCAGCAAGGAACAAGGTGTAGCGTATAAGAGATGCGGGTGAGCGAGAGGCAGCAGAGGGGACCAGCCCACTCTTGTGTGAACAGGTGGGTATCGTATCTTGCTTGGATCGTACCAGAAGCGACGACGGCGGACAAAAAAAGCACGCAGGCGAAATTGGATTACGGTTGCGCAAAGAAAAGAGCCCAGGGCTCTTCTTTTGACGGAAGCCAAAGTTGGAAAGGGAAGCTCTCCCAGGGGGGGGGGGGGGGCCTGGCGACGGTGAGGGAAGCCAGGGATAGATAGTATGCACCCATGGCCTGGCCGGATCGACTCACAACCAGCGGGTCGCAGTGGGCACGCGAGAATCGTCTTGAGGCACAGGGACTGGAAGCAGAAGCGCTGGGGTGGGACGAAGCCGGGGCCGGGGGGCAGCCTGCGCGTTGTTGATCGCCCTCAGAAGGGCTCGGACACGGCCATGAGAGGTCGTGGTTGGCCCAATGGAATGCGGTCCATCTCTGTCAAGCAGAGCCAGGACATGAGAACTGCGCCCCGACTCTCGCTGCTGGGCGCGTAACAACGAGGTAGCAGGTTCCCAGTTTCGAGGTGAGGCTTAGTTTGACACAGAATCTCCAAACTGCAGATGACACTCATCTGGCTCCGGATCGGCTGCCACCGAGGGACCAACTGCTTCGAGGTCCCGCGCGCGACAGACCCTGTCTCGAGGCCTGTGGGTGTGGGTGTGGGTGTGGGTGTGGGTATGGATGCCACGGGAACACGGCAATGTATGTAAGGGTAGTTTTTTTTTCTTCTTCCTTCTTTCAGATCGGTCCAGCAACCCGACGCGCGTAGACATTTTACCATTGGCAAAAGATTCCGGTTGGCTCTCGAGATGCTGGTTCCCACAGCCTGGGGTCGGCACCCCGGGCCATGCCCTGTGGTTGGTGGTTTCAGGTTGCAGGCGGCCACGGCGAAAGAGCATGCAGAGAAGGCAGAGGAATGCGCGAGAGTGCCCCCTATGAGGCGCACGCTATTCGATGCAGGCCATCCAAACGAAAGGGACGAAAGAGCTCGGACAAAGACGATGGTTTTTATTTTATTTAATTAACCTTATGTTTTTTTTCCAATTCATCTGCATCAAACCGCCGGCTTTCGTGGTCAGACCAGCAAGCAATCTGCACACGCCAGATAGATTGCATGAGAAACAAACGCAGATAGATAGACGTGGGCGCTAACACAATATACCGCTGCTCGCCATGTCAGCCTACAATACGCAACTTTAAGCCGAAAAGACACTCCGCCGAGCATGCGGGGAGTTGCAGATGGAATTCAAGCCCCCTCATCGAGGAACCAGGAAGAGGAGCCCTGCCCCTCCTTGCAACGGCGTGGCTTGCCGGGTTCCTGAGTGGCCAAGCTCCCTGACAGGCCGGCTCTAGCGCTGCTTCAGGCCACTGAGTGCCCTGTCGTCCGCTCCTCCCGCAGGCCGCCCAGCGCCTTACCGTCCACTGACGTCGCCGTTAGGGACGCGCCGGGCCTCGTGATTGGTGCCCACGCCCGTCAAATCACCTGCCATCCCAGCGCACGCTGCGCTGCTGTCAGCCCACTACCTCTTGGTGATGGCTTCATTCTCCCCCCGAGTTGCCTGTTGCTGGATATCAAAGGACTGCTGCTTTTTTTCTGTCACCCGCTGGCCCGTCTGATCAGATCTGCTCCTCGCGCCTGCCGTTCGCTGACTTTCGTCCGCTCTGGGCCGTCCTGGCATCCAAGACGAAACACGACCTGGCCCAGCTCTGCTCACCACAAGGGGAGGGGGCAGTCGGGCGCTTCTTAGGGGGGATCCTCCAGATGACACTATCCAAGTCTCTCAATCGCACGGCTGAGCAGCATCCCGTTCACAGCAGTGTCTCGTGGCGTTTTTCATGGCGTCGAAGCAGGTTGGAGCTCGCAGCACCGACTCTGGGCCGTTGAGACGGATGCGGTCGCGGGCAGCGGGAGAGGTAGCATTTGGAGAATCCCTGAAACCACCCTTGCAACACGGCCGCCCTCGCTGCCGGCACCGAGCACAAACTGCTCTTGTGTGATCATCTCGACGGAACGTGGATGAAGAGCGCTGTCTCACGCATTTGATGCACTAGCTACCAACCCCGGGGTGACTGGAACTTTCCGGTCTCGGGTCCAGACCCTTGGGGCCGCTTCTGAATCGCTTCCCATGTTTTGGCAATGCGTCCCGCGACATTGACAGCCCGGGTAAGCGAGCTGCTTGGTCTTGGGGGGAGCGGCGAATGGGACTCTTTGGGCTTAGGCTCCAAGACTGAGTTCTTGGCCTCAATCTCGGTTTCGAGGAGCTGGCCTGAAGTCTGTGGCCAGCAGCTTGGAGACGAGATTTGTTGCGGTGAGGGCACCCTGCAGGCCCATATGCTACTCGAGGTCCTTCATGCATCTCATTCTGAGGCGGTACTAACCTTGTGAGGTTATGCTTATTCTGGCCCTGTCATGCTGACTGTCTAGGATTTGGTGTTGGAGCCTTCGAGTGAGTCTCACCGCTCAGTCGGAATGACTTGCATGCATCCTTTTCGACATGCCACCTATTTGGACCGCTCACGATAGAAGTAAATATCAAACAATAATAAAATTTCAATAATATTAACAGTTCATCTCTAGCTTTCCTTCGTTATTTGCGAGAATGCCACCATGAGATTTTGTCATCAGCCATGCCTTACCCTAAGGTCCGTATTGCAATCACGACTGCATTTTCTTTTGTGCCAACCCCGCAATATTTATTTGCCTCGTCTTTTTTCTAAATATATGTAAATGATTGCAATTATAGCGTCAAGTTGTTTCTCTCTTGCACTTCAAGAGGTGAAGTGCAATTTCCTCGTTTTGACCAATGCGCACTAGCCTACCGATGATTTGCAGCATCGTTTTGGCGTTTAGATGCCAATTCATAACGATCCTATCGAACTGGGTCGACCGTTGAGAGCCCTTATGCACAAGATCGTCAAACCTCCTCTTCAGAAGGTAGATCGACGACCATACATCCATCTTTTAGCATGCTGAGACTGGGAATACCTTGACCTTTCTGTTGAAGATAAACGCTGTGACGGCCTTGCGTGCTTCAATCCAAGTATTGATGGTCGGAATGATAATTCCATCAGGATGGCCCCAGTCAACCGGGACGTGACGGTGAGTCGTAACAATTTCTACCTCGGTAAGTGATCTCATTTGAAGGAAACAAGACGAATAACTGCTTAGCAAGAGCACTGGATTCTTGTCTGTGCCATCTTCGAAGGCAAGCGAGCAACCAAGACGGTCAAAGGCCTTGTACCCGAACACCTATATATTAAAAGATGGGTTATTCTCCTCATCTTTCCATTTTTAGGACTAGTCATGGCAGACCACATCTCGATACCCCAAATCTTCGACCAGAGCCGAGTCATCAGCAAGATTGATTGGTAGCGTCTCTGGTGGAAGGCAAACTCGGCACTAGACCTTCGGTATTGTAGATGCGGTGATCCACTCGGCTCGTCTGTACTTGATACCTCTCGATTACTGTGCCTTTTTTTTTTTTTGCTTTATTTTTTTTGCTTTCTTCGCGCGTATTTAAGTTGAGAGGGGCAACATTGAACCAACTCTTTTGAACCAGGAGGCGGCTCCGTCTCTCCTTTGGTTAGGGACTTTGAGGCATCTTTCTCCTGCCTTGCCTTCTGCTTCGTATCGCCACCGTCGCATAAAGGGGCATGATTTATTGAGTACTTGAAGAGACAGCCGCATTTCCCACACCGCTTCATGTGCTTTTTTTTGATACAGCTCTTGTAGAAGGCAAGACTCTTGGTGCCATCTTTTGAGGCACAATGATCTTAAAGCATGTTTGTTGGGTTCGAGGATCATCACCTGATTCAGCCCAAGCAAAGGCATAGATATTTCTCAAAGCGCCATTTAACAGCACAGCTGTATTCTAGAGATTCTCTGTCGCCATAAAATGAGCCTTTTTGCAAATAGGGGTCTGGTTGTGCTGATTGCCGGCAGAAAGAGGGTCGACTTGGGCAGCCTGGGGTCTATAGTTCGTAGTAGCGACTTGCATACAGGATATGTTGAGACACTCTATATGTTCCGTGTTATATTTTTTGAGTTGGTAATTGCTGTAATAATTCGTATTGCATTATCAAATGATGAAACTTCTTACTGGACTTGTGGTTTCCTGGCGAGAAAGGGAGTTAACGTCAGTATTGCTGCTTCTTCTATCAATCACCGGACCATTCAAATTAACCACAATAACTCACGATGCGAGCAACTCTTCTATTTTCAGAGGGGCTCAAAGGGAAGTTACCACATACCTAATATTGTGACTGTCGCACGGTTGTGACGTGAAGGGAAGCTGCCGTGAGAGGGGTGATGAGAACGGTTTGCGCTGTGTAGCTCCCACGGAGTGCAGGTGTGGTTACCCGGTTCATTGACGACCAAGCCAGTGAGCCAGGCAATGTTTGCTCGTAATGTTATTGCGACGAAGTTGCTACATGGCGGCGTTGGTGTCACAATATCCTGGGGAAACAAACCGACACGCCGTAGGCCTTCGAGGAAATCATGGCCCAAACGAATATTTGTGCCGGACTAAGAAACACAGGTGGCGAGTTAAAGAGGATGCGCAAGTGCTAGATCAAGTAGAAGGAACCAAGGCGGGGAAATATTGCTTACTCGATGCAATCAGTTGTGTTGAGAGTTTGAAGTGTGAGCAGGACGGAGCCCATTTTGCCCATCAGCTCCTTGGAGAGTTCTTTTGTTGACCAGGAGAACCAAGTTCGAGGGATATTTGAGGGTTCAAGTCCCACTCCCTCGCCCACCAGTCTAGCAATTCCCATCTATCTCACTGTCCGATAACCTGTTCAAGCCTCGGGTTGCTTGGAAACAATTGAAAAGCCCCAAGAATACACACTCCCAAGCATTGATCTGAGGGGTGATAGGCATGCGATGTAAAGCAAAGTTGAAAGGTTGCCGTTCCATATGCGTATTTGTGTAAACCAGAGTTTTTGTTGATGTGGAGGGATTGAATGGAGGCGCTATGGCTCTGGATATCCCGACCAAGCTGAGAGCATCGCTATGGAGCTCGTCTGGGTATGATGGAATAAGCGCGAGGACTCGTGGAGCATTTCATTATCCTAGCCAATACTGGCGGAGTCGCTCCAGTCAGGCTCAATTTAGTCTTTTACTCGTGCTTGACCACCAGCAGTAGTCTCAACCAATTCCATGTCTCTTATTGCGGCTGATTTCGTCTAGTTCAATCCAAGAGGAGCCATCGTCATTCTGCCCCACTCTCGTAGATATGGTTTGACTTTGACAATGGCCGCTGGCCCATCATGATCTGGTGTACATTAGTACCCGTCTGTTTGTGCTTCGAAGAGCTTTTTGAGCTCTCTTCGATTTCCTCTTTGCCAGCTGAGTCCTCACCGCCAGCTTTTCGACATGGTCGCTTTGATATTAGGCCGCTCTATGCCGCGGCTCCCGTCTTTCGAGAATTTTGCGTCTCGTATGTAACCATGAAGTTGAATCCACAGTATTTTGACCTTTAATATCGTGAATCTTGCAATATCAACACGTTACATGACAATTGGCTGGACACTGACATTTCCCTGCCCCATTTCCAACAATCCTCGTCATAGTGGTTAGTGAGAAACCCAATCATGATTCGCGCTGTCTTCCAAACCAAGAATTATGAATTGGCCATATGCCATATTTCCAGCATTTGTCCGAGTGGGATGTGCTTGTTTTCTTTTCACTTGTTCCCGTTTCCCATTCTTTGTCGACCTCGTTCTAGGCTTCCGAAGGGGACAATAATTTCCTCAGGTCACTGCCCGCCGAAATCACGAATCATGAACCAGTTGGGATTCCTTAGGGTTGGGGTGGTGAGCGTGACATGTTTGAACTCTGTCGACGCGAGAGCCGGCCGGCCGCATTCAATGCTATTCAACTTGACATTTGCCAAGATTCTTAATACACACTGCGTCGGCATTTTTGTCAAATTTCTCCTCTTTTTCCACTGAATAATAGGACCACCTTGCCTCAGATCTCGTTGGTGAAGAATTCTGGTGCCTGCTGAGAAGTCTAGCCAGCTTATGAGCTTGTACCACCGCAGCCTTATACTGAGGATCTAATCTCATGAGCTCATCGCAATGCCAGTGGTGGCGTCTATCCACCCTGAAAGTTGACAGTGAATCATGGCCTTCAAAATAGCTTGCAAGCCACCCTTGGTTTAGGCATAAATGAGGCTGAGAGTCCATCAGGATCCAGTCGCGATGGAGCAGCGAAATATCACCACCCGGCCCAGCCAAGCTTTGCACCTTGCCTTCATTGATATAGACTCTGTCCAAGGCCGCAGTCGCCGAAATGGTGAGTCAAAGAAATGCTGCCCTTGGCTCAAAGGATGGAGGAAGTAGGTAGGCATAGGAGACCTTAATAGCCACCAGAGATAGCATCAAGCCCTGTTCCCCTTGCAATGGTGCTAAGCAAAGCAAGAAGAGGCCTAATAACTGGCGCTCTCCCAGATCTCCAGCCAGCGGACTAGAGAAGCAATCAATATATATATATATATATATATACGTGTAAAAGCTCATTTGTTAAGGTGAGAAATGGTAGGGGTGGGCATGCTCGTTCTAATGCTTAACTTATTATCTAGCATTATATCTCTTCGTAACTTGAGAAGATCTTCTGACAAGGAGGTAATATTGTGGCTATTGATATAGCCAACAAGTATGGCCAGTAGCTTTCTTTTAATGTTGAGTTGGATAGTAGGGTATGTTGCGCTGTTAAAGCAGAGGGTGGTATTAGAGAATATAGTATTGAGCTGTCTGATGCTAAGATGTTTTAGGCTAATAAATGAAATTATTGCCTGTTGACTTAGGGCGGTGACTGATGTTGGGATGTGATGGATGCGCGGAGCGATGTGTATTGTGTCCATTAGGTCCGATAGGGTTGGCGGGCAAGTTAAGGAGGAAGGGAGCTAAAGTCAGTCAAGAGCGGCTTAGAATTGATCTGTACTCAAAGAACTTAATGTGAGTGTTCAAAGGTATATGGTTGTACTCATTATGTCGCCATCCCCCTCGCAGCATGAATCCAAGGGCTAAAGCAAATAGCGTGGGGGATGTGAAACAGACATATTTGTCAAAAGGCTGTGATGCAGCAAACCAAATGTTGTCAGAGTTGCTCCTCTGGGAGCAAAACAGTCCCTTCTTTCTTCCATGGTTGCAAAAGGTGTAATGGCAGATGGCAGAATCAGAGATTGGTTAGTGACAGGCGCCAGAGCCAGTGTAGGAATGCTTAGTGGACTGAGTGTCGCTGGTATTCGAGATGCCAATGGCATAGCGTGAAGATTCATAAAAGTAAATATGAGCAGCTTTGTACAAGGACAAACATTAGCTGCCCCGCTGATCATCAAAGTCCAGATGATCTCAATCGTCGTCTTTCCAAAGGATGGGGTGGTGGTTATTCTTCAGAATATCTTGAAAGATTAAAAAAGTATACTCTTCTAGGAGATTGCGGCTAAGAGGCTCCCTAAGCGATAAGCGCACTTAATACCAAACTTCTTTTCCATAGCAAGACAGCCTTGCTCGACATTTGGGGAGTCTAGTGTATGCCTTTGCTGCACACAGGCAGTTGTCGTGTTTTTCATGTCGAGTAAGGCAAAGCACCTCGATGTCCAATAGCTCATTGTGACGTTCATAGTGAAGATCAATGTTAGCTGCGTTAGGGTCAAAATTATAACCCTCCTATTGCTTGCTTCAATCGACCAAGAATTCTACCACCATAAGAGCTCGCTGGGGCAGGGTTGAGGTCTACAACTCCATTTACCAGCTTGAACCTTTTTGCAATGTAGTAGCTAACAATCTCAATCTTGACAACACGGGGTTGAGGCCCCGTGCCGACTAGAGACAACTTGAACTCTCGAGAAGGGTTAGTGGCTAAGCCTGCAGTTGGTATCTCCAAGACCCGGCTAATTGACTGCTTTCTCATTAAACTTGATATGCTTGCCCTTGAAACCCATGGCGTCAGCGGTAATCAGATGGAGCAGATCCATCGCTTGATCCAGCTGGTCCTTCGTGGCTGTACCAGACTTGCCCATCTTCAAAGGCTCAATTGAAATGGTACAAAGTGAGAAGTCTTCGCGAGAGTCTTGAGGGTATTTACTAAAATATGTTTGGAAACCAACAAGTCCCAGAGGTTGAACTTTCATGCTGGCCTTTTGCCAGTTAGGACATGGCAAAGAGAGGTCGCTGTTCACATAGCGATAGTCCTATGTGCTCAGTTGTTGGCGTCCGTTTGAGCAGACTTCTGACCAGTCCCCTCAATGAAAAGAAACAATCTTTGTTTGTTTTTGTGGGCCAAATATGTCATTGGCTGTCTGGACGGCGCTAGCGCATGAAAGCTCACATCGAATTCGGTTTGGGGCGAGTGTGAGAATCAGAAGGACATGCTCTGCGACGGCCAAGCACAAATATGTCTTGCAGGTCGTTTGTTGGTGCCGGCAATGGAAACAACTTTGTCTTTATTTTCCAGAACGATCATCCCGCAGTAAACTGATCGGGGCGAATTGTCTGCTGTCGCCGATAAAAGGGTGAGACTTTTATGAGTGTTTCGTCGAAAGATGATAATCTCTGCCGAGGCCCCAAGGTAGGTCGTTGGACTATGAGAATAACTCATCAAAAACAGATATTAAATGCTTCCATCCAGGTCGAACCTTGTAGGGGCGCAGGATACTCCAAGGGGCGACTACCCTAGCGAAAGCAGTGAGCGTAGCAATCCCAATACAGCAGTCTAGCGGCCACACCCGGAACAGCAAATCACTGCGGTGTGAAAGCACCGGGGCTTAATCCCAATGTTCGTTTCTGTTGAGTTGTTTGTTTTTGCTTCTATCCCTTTGAAAGGCCAGAATGAATCCTGCTAATGGCGTCAGGTGCCTGCTGTTCTCAACGTCGAATGGGCCATATGGTTTGATTCTCAAGAACGAGTCGCATTCAATCAATTGTCCCGGATAAATGATACTCATATCGTAGTAGTCGTGGCCGGCGTTCTCCACCTGGCGCAACACAACGATTTCTGAGCCAACTTGGTCAGAGATGTTGTCGATTACCACTTTATGTCCCATTGGCTACCAGTCATGTCGTGGAGCGACAATAGCATGCATCTTTGTCCAGTTTTGCCATTCTCGGCGCGTAAAAGCATTACAACCAATCATTCAAAAGCCATGCGAATACTGGTTGGTATCCAATTTTCTTCCATTTTTCTTTGGGGCTCTTCTTTCCTCGTTGTGTCTTGCTTTCGGTCTAGGATTCTCCCTTGTTGTGCCGAGGTGGATGTGGCCATACATCATGGTCGTGAAGTTGTGGTGGACTGTCTGCTATTGGACGTAGGTCTCGGGGCTCGATGGAGAGACTCTTTTGGCACAGGGTATCCGCGTGAGTTAACGCCCATGAGTTTGCTGTACTTTGATATCGCTTTGTTAGTTTCAAGAACGCCGAGATGCCTTAGCGGAGTAAATCAGTCCTCGGCTGCTGGAGGGAACTGTTTCATTTCAGCGTCACTCACAAGCACAAAAGCATATAAACTCTTTTTCAGCGAGCCGTTGCCCGGAGCTATGAACAGGGGTGGCCAGTTCCAAGTGGTTGAGACGCGTTCAGCCTTCATCAAAGCACGGTCGCATGAATGTGAGGGCTATCTTTTGGGGGCTGATTCGGTCGTTTAAGTACTGGAGGTGCGGTAAAGGCTTCCCTACCCGGGACTCCTTTCTCTGTGGCGCTGGATCACAGCCTCGAAAAGGAAAAGTTAGTTGACCAACCACGATTTATACTAGAAGGGAGAAACGTTGTCAAAAGATGACTCACGTGAACGTCAAGGGGAACAAGTCGAAGAGCGCGAGCAACCATAAACTGGGACCTGTCAGTGAGAAACGAATGGGATAGATAAGGAAGTCTAAGGACGGCGGCCAATTGCTTGGGACCTTACCTAGAGCTACTCTCGATGCAAGTATGGCATATGGAGGCCGACTCTGTCAATCTGGAGCCTCGAACCTGCACAACCAGATGTTGAGAGGTGCTCAGACTCCTACAACCTCACCCTATGCCTCGTGAGTCATCATATCTTTCAGAGAAGATAGACATACTTACGCGGGACCCATGTCACGAATCAGCCTGTGTTCAATCAGTCAGTCAGAGAATCATGGCGTTAGTCTTCGAGCACGCCGAAGGGGGACCAATGCGTACAGCCGATGGTGTTCATTGCGGGGGCACAACCGTAATGCCTACTCATGAAGAGCTCGCAACCAGCGCTGTATCATGCTGCAAGGTAGGAACAAAAAAATGTAGAGAATTCTTCCAGTGCATGTTGGGACAGAAGAAAAAAGAAAGAGAGAAGTGCGAGCTCTAAAGGGTTTAAGTAAGTACTCGCTTAGCCTCTACTTGTCGCTTAGGCAGATATCATGACACAAACATCAAGAGAAGTCAGCCATGTTTGTTTCTGCGTGATTTCTGGAGGCCAAGCAAATTCCCACTTGACCCGTCTTGTTTGACGGCGTAGGCAAACAGGACATTCTGTCGTTTCCATACCACATTCACATGTTGTACCCACTGCAACAAGGCACAGCCGAAGTTTGCACTTCCCAGACGGATGACATGTTTCACGGGACAATTAACCGACCCGCGGTTTGCATCTTGGGCGAAACAGTTTGCTGAGGGATGCTCGGATAAATGACACGCTCAAGTTTGTTGCCATGTGCCACTAGATGTTTGTTCCGGGATGCCGCATACGACGGGAAAAGGCGATTCTGCAGTCACCATGATCAAACTGACGGAGATGCTGCGCAGCGATAGCATTGTGGATACGGGTTTGCCAACACATGATGTTTGTAAACTTGGCATGCGTGCACGCTCAGGGGATTTAGACCAGGCAAATTACCCATGTTCGCAAAGGCCTTGCCGCGTGTTGTGTTACTTTATTGATGACGTCTTACTACTCTACATTATAGATGGATTGTGGGTGGCTTAACAACCCAATAGGATCTGGTGTTGTATTCCATTAACGTTGCGTAGCTGTGCGGGAGCTGTGCTGAAAGATCAGCTTCACGATTTATCTTACGACTGGGGTTAATCAGGTCTTTTGGTGAACATTAACTGGTTCTCTCGTTAAAATTTAGAGTTGAAGCTATTATACAAGTGTTATGTTTCTGGCATCATGTCCATCTTCCAATAATCTCGTAGCGAATCTACCATCCGCATCATAAAATCCCACTCTGCGATATGTCAATGCCGCAGGGCCAGCCTGGATAATTAGACCTTGAGAGCGTTCAACAACTGTTTTTAAGCCATTTTCCTGACGAGACAATGTTATCTCCCAAATAGGGATGAGAAAGAGGTTGGCTCCACTCTCCAGCATGTCGTCGTCTCCAGTCCAGCAAATACCATCCACGCGACAACCAAGTGCTGGAAGATGCCCACGCGGTCTGCTCTTTTCGGTGTAAACTTCAACAGTCGCATCAAAAGGCTTCGCTATTTTCGGCCTGTCGGTTTTCTTGCGGCCGGCGGCCCGACCTCGAATTGGAATTAATAAAGTCTTCAGCACAAGCTGTCCAGACTTGACTGCCCCGAACATATTGTTTGGATCCATAAGCTGCACCGTCACATCCGTAACTTCTGCAATAGACTTTTGCGACTCGACTTTCCAGTCATTGAGAAACTCAATTAGCGTCCAAGTTATGTCTCCATCTATACTTGCCCATGACCACGATGGTGCCCTATATTCTGATGCAGGACGACTGCCCGTGCTCGAAGATGACCGATGCCACAACAGTGCTCTAGGCAGGTGACAACGAAACAATCCCGCAACATACGTGCTATCAAAGGCATTCAAGAAACTTTTAGGGACAGCAGAAAACGCCACCAGTTTATCCTTGGAAGGGAAGGATAACTGGCAGACAGAGTAATAAACCACCAAGCCCATCCAAGCTTGGTCTAGTTGACGGCGGCTGCTTTTTTCTTCATTTTCCGGAAGTTGTGAATTATAGTGTTCAAGATCTGGCGGAAGACCAAACGGGCGTGTATTGGTAAGGTCTGTACTCCCGTTCCGCGTGGCTGTATTCTCAGCAAGAAACATTTGTTCGCACTCCCAAAGAATTCGATCAACACCAAAGTGCAGGACTCGAGGCGATAGAATTCTCTCTTGAACAACCCAGCCACGGCTGGATAATGGGGCATTAGTAATCTGACTGGCAAAGTCTGATCGGAGGTATACGGTCCAGAGGGCTGGGCTCTCAGTTGCCCCGGCTTGTAGTACCACTTGGCCTGCTTGTAGGATATCTGTATTCCGCTCACAAAAGGCGCCCTCATAAGGGCTCTGAGCGCGGTCGATTGATACATTGAGCACGCAATTTTTATAAACCTCTTGCATCTCTATAGCATGCACGAGCCAGTCTTCCTTCGATCCTGAGCCTTCCTGTAGAATGCAGAGACTGTCAATCCAAAGGTATCTTATGTCCAAGCGCCGACAAGTCAAGATGGCGTCTTGAAAGCTTTTGGGTAGATGCTTCATAGAAATTCCTTTTCTAAATGTTTTCTCGTTATCGGCCGTAAGTGTTAAAAACGGCTGCTTGCCCCAACAATGGCTAAGTGTAGCGTATTCGCTAATCGGCGTTTCGCCAGCCGCCTTGATGATTAGACGAGGACGACTACCCAAATCAATCAAACGCCGTGGGAACCAGTGAGGTTGGTTTCTTTGCACTTTGTCTTTGCATTTGTCGTGTGAGCTTAGACAGCCGGAAAACCATTCCTTTGCTAGTTGGGCTATCTGCCGGTGGCCAGTGCTTGAGTGAATTGGCTTTTCTAACCCAGTTTTGCGAACACGCCATGGTGCCGAGACGACATCTCCCTTTGCTAGCTGCTGTATTCGTATGTAGTCTTGTAAATTGCTCGGCTGGTCACCGCGATGAAGATATATCTGGTTACGATGCGCAGGATAGCGGGCAACGCTCAGCCAAGAAACATCCGAGGTGAACCTAATGGGGAAGGCATCTTCTTCTCTGATCTCTTCCGAGTAACTGTATCTAAGAAAAGGGCTTGCAGTAGACTCATTAGCCTCATCGGCGCCGAACTCATCCCGGCGGGACATTTCGTAGAGGCAAATCTTGCAGCCTTCACGAGCAGCCCGTTGCAAGTTCTCAAAACTGACATGGTGTGTACCGGTTGGCTGGTGGCTAATACTTTCAAGGACATATAAACAGGTTGCACACAACATTTTGGCACTCAATATCGAGCGAGCCCTTTATTTGGGTGCCTATACTTTTCACTGCGTCTGCGGGGTTTGTGACAGGCGATGTTGCAACCTTTCGTTCTCATAGGCCATGCGAATTGGTTGCGATTTTCCACGTGACACTTACTGACAACTCCAGCAGTGTATTTTGCCAAATTTCTACAACGTGAATTGTAAACCAATCCATCACTTGGTTTGATAATTTAGTTAGAGCCATGATAACAGTATGTTCCGTTTTTGAAGACCCGTCCACTGCGTTTGTTGCAAGAATTTCGCATCACGGAGCGAATGTCACAGACCACTGCCCAACATCGGTGGGAACTGGGTGTTGTCATTAACAGGCCATACTCTTCTTTCGTGGTGCCACCATGACGAAATAAAACCCATATGTTAAAGTCATCAATAAACACGTGACTAAAGTTCTCTCTGAATAGAAACAAATCCATCGCACCCATCTATCGACAAGTAAATCACTCCAGGGTAAGACCCCACTATGATGGAGACAGCTTCGATTCGCCAGACTGAGCCGGAGCTCTTCTACGCCAGTTTCAATGAAGACAAAATCACTACTATTGTTCTGCTCCATGGCTTGCTCAACTCACACCTCGAGTGGGACTTTGTGATTCCTCATTTGACAGACTATCATGTGCTGGCGCTCGACATAAGCGGCCACTCCCGCTCCCGAGACTTGCTTCCCGCTGATCTCTGCACGTCTGCCGATCGTGTCGCGGCAATCATCAGGAACCACGCCAAACAATGCAGGGCTCATGTCGTAGGAGTCTCGATGGGGGCATTAATCACACTTCACCTCAGCAGGCGACACCCGGAGCTGGTGCTGTCGGCGTTTGTCACGGCGGGCGGGACACCCGATGGAAGGGGAGTGGGCGTGGGTGGTGGGACACACAAGCGTGACATACTACATGATGTTCTTCCTGCTCGAAGTGGTACCGGCGTGGCTCTACTTTAAAGTTGCATCCCGATGGGGCGTTCTCAGGCACGACCGGCTGCTACGCGAGATGTGCCAGAACCGGCGCTGGGAGGTGGTACGCGAGGTGGACATGGGACTGATGGAGCTGGGCTGGGATCATGTGCAGACGCTGCCTGTCAGGACGCTATCGATAGCAGCGGGCAACATGGACGATGTAGAGGCGGTGAGGCGCATGGGAGGGAGATGCCGATCGAGGGGTCGCTGGGAGCTGTGGTCTGGGGCGCGGTGCACACCTGGAGTCTGCAGAAGCCGGAGCTTTTCGCGGAGAGCATCAAGGCGTGGGTTGAGGAGCGGGAGCTGCCAGAGGGGCTGGAAGTGTTGGAATGATTCTTGCTTGTGGTTTGCGTTGTGCTGTGGCGTGCCCATGTCCAAGATGGATGTCATTGGAGCGGGGGCGGGGCTAGACGTTGATTGAGTACCCCTCAATCGCCCGTGTCCTTGACAGACAGCAACCAGCGTGCCCAAAGACCTATAACATGGGCAAAATTAATAATGGCAACGCCTCGCCAAGGCCATCATGGCTAATAAGAACCCTACACAAATTAGCCAGCGCATCAAGCACACCACCTCACTGGTTCGCGCCTCGCTAGCCCGCGCGGTGGGCTCCCGGATGCTTGCTGCAACTGCCGCGGGGCCTTCGGGGACCCTGCAAAGGCTCCCCCTCCAAGGGGTCCTCCGTCCCACAATAGCTAATGACGGCACTCTGATTGACTAGAGGCCGCCGCTTGCTGCTTGAGCTGCGAAACGACAACACGTTGCATCGGCTCTGCCACTGTCTGATGCTCAATCTAATCTGCTTGTTGCACACACTTACCACACGCGCACACGACGGAAGAAAAGCATCTGGAAGCCACGGAAAACTCTCGTCAAATCTTCCCGTAAGTACTGCCGTCACGTGTCTCGTCTGACCTTGGACTCCTCTGCTGCAAGCTGCTGTTAGCGTTGCTTTTGTTGCACTGAGCTGCGCCTCCTCGCCGAAAGCTTCGCTCCAGGAGCAAAACCGGAGAGGCCACCTCCCTTTCAGACTCCTTTGTCGAACCCTTCCCCCCCCGATTTCGACATCTTGGATGCTAAAATAAACCGCTAACACCCCCAATCCCCAATCAAAGGTCTTCTACGTCTTAGCACAACTCCATCATGGGCAACGAAAGCCAGCCCACCGCGGAGCCTCAGGTGACTTTTGCCTCAGGGCGAGTTGACGATGGAGGAGCCGCCGACTCGCTGCCCGATGTGCGATTGGTGCACTACAACGACGTCTACCACCTCGATCCTTCCAGTGCCGAGCCCGTCGGCGGTCTACCGAGGTTCATTAGCCTCGTGCGAGAGTACCAGGAAGGCAAAAAGTATGAGGGACAGCCCAAGCCGCTGACGCTATTCTCGGGTGATGTCTTCAACCCAAGCCTTGAAAGTACAGTGACCAAAGGTGTGTAGCTTCTTTGCGCGCGGGCATAGCATCCGCATATATATTTATATATATATACACGCACACACAACATGATATGATATGATGTGCTAACCACCAGGCCAGGTCAACACATGGTACCCGTGCTCAACCTGATTGGGACGGACTGTGCATGCGTAGGGGTGGGTAAGTCGAGCCACCCCGGCCCGAACCGGAGAACTGACTGCGGGCTGTAGAATCACGACTTTGACTTTGGCATCCCGCAATTCCAGCACCTGTCCAGCCAGTGCGACTTCCCATGGCTGCTGGCCAACGTGCTCGACCCCGCCCTGGGCGACGATGTGCCCATGGGCAACGCCAAGAAGACGCACATGATGACCACATCCAACGGTATCAAGGTCGGATTCATTGGCCTGGGCGAGCGTGAGTGGCTCGAGACGATCAACACCTTACCCCCCAACCTCATCTACAAGTCAGCCACGGCCGTTGCCAAGGAGATTGTGCCCCAGCTGCGCGAGCAGGGTGCCGAAATCATTGTCTGTCTGAGCCACATGCGAGAGCCCAACGACAACAAGCTCGCACAGCAAACTGACGGCCTGATTGACATCATCCTTGGCGGTCACGACCACTACTATGCTCACAGCTTCATCAACGGGACTCATGTCCTACGATCTGGCACTGACTTTAAGAACCTCAGCTACATCGAAGCCCGCCGGAAGCCCGACAATCCCCAGAAATGGGACTTTGACATTTGGCGACGTGACGTGACGTCGGATGTCGAGGAGCACCAGCCCACCTTGGCGCTCATCGAAACCCTCACTTCAAAGCTTCACCAGTCACTGGCCAAGCCCATCGGATGGACGGCGACGCCTCTGGATTCGCGATTCAGCACTGTCCGAACCAAGGAGTCTAACGTTGGAAACTTTGTGTGCGATGTCATGAGGAAACACCACAACGCTGACTGCACCATCATGGCAGCTGGCACGATCCGAGGTGACCAGATTTACCCACCCGGAGCTATCCGTATCAAGGACATCACCACCTGCTTCCCCTTTGAGGACCCCTGCGTAGTATTGAGGGTTACAGGACAGGCCATCTGGGATGCTCTTGAGAACAGCGTCTCGCTATACCCTGCCCTCGAGGGACGGTTCCCTCAAGTGTCCAACATCAAGTTTTCCTTTGACCCTAGGAAGCCCAAGGGTAAGAGGGTGCTGTCCCTAAAGATTGGCGGCGAGACGTACGATCCCGAAAAGAAGTACGTTCTTGCTACTCGAGGCTACATGGGACGAGGAAAAGGTGAGCTGGCCATTGTATGCTTGGTGAGATGACCATGGTGCTAACTGTCACAGATGGATTCACCAGTCTTTTGGTCAAGTCTGAGGGTGGCGAGGCAGAGGAAATCATTGAAGAAGAAAACGGCATTCTCATCTCTGCCATGCTCCGCCAGTACTTTATGGGCTTGCGTACCGTTGGCAAGTGGAAGCATCTGCCCCAGCACTGGGTCAAGGTGGCCGAGACGTGCGAGACGCCCATCTCGCCCATTCGCGAAAAGCCGCAAGAGTTCCCCAGTCTCGACGCTCTTGCTGCTCGCCTCCCCGAGCAGGACCGCAAGCTGGCGACTGAGGACTCTACGGATCCCTGGGCTAAGTTCCTCAAGCGCCGCTTCAGCTACGGCGTGCAGCCAGTGCACGAGAACCACGACAGCGATGACGAGGAGGACGAGGAGCTCCACGAGAAGACAGAGAAGATGGACTTTGAGATTCTGTTGATGCGCAAATTCTGGACGCGGTGGGCTAAGAGGACGGGCGTCAAGTCGAGCGTGTGTGATCCCCTCAAGGAGGGTGAGTTTACAGTTGACTGGACGAGGTGCATTGCTCCTGTAGTGGATGGACGCATCACCATGATTGGGTCTTAGGCGGACCCAGCTGGGAAAGAGGCATTGGATAGTTATGCAACGATAGAACCAAACTACGAAAGCAAAAAGCAGCTTATGAACACACGAGGTCGATCAATTGCCAATGGTTTCTTTCACCTCACCTGTGATGTGTTGAAATATCACTTTGATGTCTTGGGTTCGATTCTCCAAGCCCAATCTGGATAAGAGGGTCTTGAATTGATAGGTCGTTGTAAGCAGCGCCACTGGTTCTTGGCATTCAGAGAAGCATGATGCTGGGGGGAAATGGTAGGCTGTGGGTGATGTGTTTCATCCCAACAACGCCACACATTGCTTTTGCTCGTTTCTTGGGAACTCCTGGCGCCCTTCAACACTGGGACCATCGAGAATTGTCACTTGGATTGGGTTCACTCTGTAACTCGTCGAAAAGCAAGTAGGCGCAACGACCGCTGGCAGTCTCAGGCCCAATTACAATTAGGCTGCACACGAGCGAGAGCAACAAGGGGGGGCGTTTCAAAGTGGGATGCAGAATAAGCAAATGCACCACGGGCTGTGGGCAGAAACAAAAAGTGGCGATCAGCGAGCCGTCATCCCGTTTTGGGTCGTTCTGTCGATTAAAGATGAGGCGCAGTCAGGCTTGGCGCTTATTTGTACTCCGCTGACACGGCATGGGGATGTGGGCGTTGATTCACGCATTATTGTTGGACGTTGGTGATGATTCCCTAGTGGCTTGCGTCCCACCGAAAAGAAAAAAGAAGGGCGGTGGAGAGGGGTTTCATTGTTTAAAATATGCTGTCTGGCTGTATCCAAAAAATAATGATGACAGACCGGCTGTCACCGTGAAAGAAAATACAAAAAAATGCTGGTTGGTACAAGAAGAAGAAGAAGAAAAAGACGAAAAAAAAAAGGTTGTGGATAAAAATGAGTGAGTGAATGAATGAATGAGAATGTTACGTACCGCTCATGCAGGCCTTGTTGGGCTGACCCTGGTTTAGCTGGCACGCCATCTGCAGGTCTCAGGGTCATTTGACTGGGCTCTCGATGTAAGAGTAGTTATCACACAAGGCCCCGACGACGACAAGCAGGATGACGGCGTGCAGTTTTATGCAGGCCAAGCCGAAAACAACAACAACAACCGAGAAGAAGAAAGAAGAAGAAAAATTAATTCTCGTCGTTCCGCGCGTGCGGGTGGGTGGGTGGGCGGTGGTAATTGCGGCTGTGAGAGCAGCAGAAAAGAAAAGAAAGAAAGAAAGGGAAGAAGGACTTCACGACGAACAACGATGTCGGCGGACGCATTTCGAGTGCGAACAGATTAGGCCATAAGAGCAATCATCATTGGAATAGCAAGAAGCAGGACCTGTCCCCCCATGAGTAACTGAGCTGTGGTAGTCATCGGCGCCGCCCAGGATTTGTCCCCACCTTCGCAGTACGAGCCCGTGCAGTTGCTCGTCTTGATGCGCTCAATCAGCTTGTCCCCCAGCTCCGTGATGCTGTCCTCGAACTGCGTGTAGTTCTCGGCCGTCCAGTCGGCCTTCTTGCCCGGCACCGCGTCGGAGCCCGGGAAGGCAATGTACAGCACGTCGTTCTCGTCGTGCCCGTTGTTGCCGTTCATGCTGTCGCCGAAGCACGCCGTGGCCAGCGCCAGCGACGTCTCGCCAACCATGGCCTCGGGCCCGTCGTCGCCGTTCTCGTCGCCCCAGACGCCGTAGATCTAGGTCCCCCTCTCTGTTAGCACCCATCACCACCACGCTTGCACCTCGTCCCTTCTCCACCACCACCATCATCACATACCAGCTTGTTGTTGCACACGACGGCCATGACGCTGAGCGGCTCGATGCCGTACTTTTGGGGGTTGAAGTTGGTGTAGTTCTTCCTCTCGCCCACGTTCCCAAAGACGACGTAGGGGTGGATGTTGGCGTCGAGGTCCTTTTGCTTGGTGCCGTACTCCTGGAGCGTGTCCATGAAGGACGTCTGGGACTGTGTGTCGCTCGAGCTGCCGCAGCGGCCGTCGTCGGCGGGGCTGCCCTGGATGCCGTCGCAGTCAATGTCCATGTTGGCCAGCTGGCCCTTCTTGCCTTGGATGTACACGACATTGTAGTCTGTTATGTGATCGCCGCAGTAGGAAAAGTCTACCGTGTGTGCCCGCCCATTGTTAGCTGGCCGAGTCTATCTCGCACCGAAAGACTTATTTTTTTTTTGGTCTTACCGCCAGAGTCATTGTCGGTGCTGTGGAATCCCTTGACAAGCACATTATTGCACTCGCCCTGCTTGACGATGCTCTTGTAAAAGTTGTCGACGTTGGCCGGAATGTCGCGGGCGGTCGCGACGCCGAGCAGCACGCTGGCCGCTAGAAGAGGTCCCTGGGATGCGCGCATGGTTAAAATAGCAAATAGAGATACAGATGGATGGATGGATAACAGAGTAAACTAGAAATTCGAGAAAAAAAAATCAACAACAGCCAGACAGCATATTAGTATGACGCCCCGCGCCCTGGAATTTATATCGCAAATTGGGGATTAAAATTTGACACTCGTGGAAGGGAGAGAGGATGATGCAGAAGGGTGAAGGAGGCGTTCCGCCACCAGCGCCAGGCTTGCTCCTCGACTGCTGCCGCGACCTGTGAGAGCTGCGCCCAGTAAGGCGGCCGCCCCAATCTAGGAGACACTTGGCGGCGGCCAGCTTCAGCTCGATGGGGCGAGGAGCAACCCCCCTGCCGGCTTAGCCCCCCCCCATAAGGCCATGGATGGTGCCAAGCATGCCATTTGCAAACCGATTGGTCTCTCTGTGAATCGAGCCTCAACTCGGTATAATACAGATCTGGCATTCCAATAGAGAGAGGTTGTGGTCCCTTTTTGCGGCTTCGAAATCCGCCCTCCTCCTGTTGACCTTTTTCTTTTCAAACGTGCAAAGAAAAAAAAATGAAATAAAAATAAAATCAAGCTTGTCTGCCACTTTGGAGCTAGGTTGCACTAGCCACCAAAATGAGAGAAAAGCACGGGTTGATCATCCGGTTTACCAGTCATGATCCCCGCACCTCAAGCCACTAATACCGTGAAACAGCCCCCCCTCCCCCCTCCTCCCAATCCTCTGGCTTGACCAGGGTTGTCGGATGATTCCGAAAGTCCTAAAACCATCCCCTTTACAATCTTCTCCAGGTTTCAAAAAGATTATCAAACGCATCCAGACGAGGCAGACATGGTGCATACAGCCTTTCCCCCCTCGATGTGCCCACTAAATTGGATCGGATCCTTCAGAAATCCTTCCCTCGGCACTTTTCCAATGGTTTGTCAAGCTTGTCAAAAGCTATCCCCTCTGCATTAACCTTGGCAACGGCTCGTCTACTAGTGTCGGATGGCGGTTCGTTCTCGTAATCTCCACAATCCAAAACGGTTGGAGCTTCATGGCGAAGGAATGCATTGTCTTTGGGCCGACTTGTCAGCAGCTACTCCGACACCGAATTCTTTCAATGTGCTTTGTAAGTGAAGTGGTTTCCAGGGCTATCCTTGAATTGGTCGCCAAAAGAACCGTATGTTTTCAACGGCTCTTTGTCGGACGATCTTTGATTTACTTTCCAAGGATGGGTTTCAAGATTGGTGATGCCTAAAGTTTGCTCGAGGCTGGATTGATGATGACAGCCTTGGTGACCTGCCAACAAGAGCTTAGTTTGCATAATTAATTTATATGGTAGCATCAGCCCAATGCATGATATAGGATCGTGTGCTTTTTTTTTTGGAGGTGAGTTTGGTCGACTGTCAAGACAGACGTGCTAGCCGAGTTATACAAACCCACCGCAATCTGTAGATGTACCAGTCACTCAGATAATCAAAGAACGACGTTAGACAATCACTATGAATTTAATTAGGGGGGAAAACTCACTAAATATCGGTTTCACGGTCCATAGTCCGAGTTCAACAGTATAATGCTTTGTAACACCAACGTCGTCGTTGGTCCGCTTCGGTGTCCGTCGCGGTCTCGCGCTCCGTCTCTCAATCCTTCGTGCGATCGCGCTAAGCCTAACTCACGAGTATCGTGTCCACCTCCAGGAGAGATAGCGCCTTGCACAACATGGAATCTCGGACAAAGGAAGAATAATATTGGATCAAGACGGCTGATATCGTCCGAATATTCGGCCGTGAAACCAGCTGGTGGTCTATATATAACGAATGAATGCAAAGATAGTGCCCATTCACACTCTTTAAAATACTCTCTGTAATATTCATCAAAATGAAGTCTGATCAAAAGCGACAAGCGGTTTGGGAGGCCAGCTTTCCTGGGTTTCTATGGCGGCAACTTATAGAAACAGTCCCCCCAACTCCAAAATCCGTTAACCTCTCTGGCCAAACAGCCATTGTCACAGGCTCCAACATCGGTCTGGGTTTCGAATGCGCAAAGCAGCTCCTTGATCTCAATCTTTCGCACCTTATTCTCGCTGTCCGCTCGCAATCCAAGGGCGATGAAGCGGCAAAGATTCTTCAAGGGAAATATCCTTCTGCCAAAGTTGAAGTATTCATCGTCGACATGGAATCATACAAGTCAATTATAGCCTTTTCCCAGAGATGCGAGTCACTCGTCCAATTGGATATTGCTATCCTGAATGCTGGCTTGAGTAGGCCTCGTTTTGAGCGCGCAGAGGAGACCAAGCACGAAATGGCGTTCCAGATCAACTACCTCTCAACAGCACTCTTGGCTATTCTTCTCCTCCCGATTCTCAAGGCCAAGCGGGGCAAATCACCTGCCCGCATGTCTCTGATCGGATCCGACACCGCGTATTGGGCCAGCTTTGACAATTCTCAGGGAAAGACTGTGTTTGAAGTCGTTGACGATGCCTCCAAATTTGAATCAATGAACGCATATAAAACCTCCAAGCTCCTTCTCCTCATGTTCCTCAACAAGCTCAGCCAACATGTCCCTGCTCAGGATGTCATTGTCAACGTTGCAAACCCGGGTGCATGCAAGGGCACTTCATTTGGGTCTGATGACCCAAGCATGATAGCACACATCTTCATTCCCATTATGAAGGCTTTGATTGGGCGAGATGTCTCCGTGGGTGCGCGGCAATACGTCGATGCCACGACTACCCAAGGTCTAGATAGTCACGGAGCATTTGTGAGTGAAGGCAAGATCAAGCCGTAAGTAAACTTCTACTTCATCCGACACGTGCACTAAATTTTCAGCAGCTTCCCAGTGATAATGTACGAGAGTGCTGGGTGGGCACTGCAAGAGACGCTATGGCAAGAGACCATGCAAGAATTGGCATTCGCCAACCCGAGGGGGATCCTAGACGCGCTAAGCGATTAATATTCTGGCAATTTCTACCACTCCCGCTCACCCACTTTACCCTGACATTCCGATATGAGTCAAAAGAATTGACATTGCAGAAGTGGAAATGAGATACATGTGATATAGTCATTTTCTAGTCTTCCCATCAGCCTGTATGTAGTCTTCATGGTTTCTTAAAAATACATTAGTGAACAATACCTCTCCACATCTTGACGACTGCATCTCACCCATCATCACCCATTAACTCAGCAATATATAGACCCTTTAAGGAGCTATTTCTTCTTAGTGCCTTGTAGCGCGCATCAAATAGCTCATATCTCTAAGTTATGGGCCATCATAAGTCCAAGTCCTATAGGTGTCGAAAGAGCATGCCCTACCCCACATCACCAGAATATTCATCATCTAGCTCGTATGTTCAACTAGCCATTTATTGCGTTGGGATGGAGCGGTAATAAAATGCTAAGTCTCAGAAAAATGATGAATAAATGCGTCAATGCGTATCCTTAGGAACCGGGCAGAAATCCTTATAGCCGAAGTTCGCATACCTTGATGTAAGTGCCCTGTCTAAAGTAATGAGAATCATGCGTAATGCAAGATGGGCTGTGTTCAAAAAGGATGTGGTCAAATAAGACTAGTTGGGAGCTTGTGTTATTGTAAAGCCGTAGCTCTGCTGAGAGAGACGGAGAGAGAGGTTGATGAAGCTGTTGACTTTTCATTGTTGGATATAGCCCTCGGGACAAAGATTGCCATGACTAGTAATGAGAGAGCAATTGTTTTTCATCTTTTTACGCAGGAGATAGCTTGGCTACTCAGGCAGCAGTAAGTCATAGAGATCCCCACAGTCAAGTACCGGTCCCCATCATAGTTTGGGTATGAACCTCACATTTGATGTATCGTCTTCTTCACTCAAGCAAGAGAACCCCAGGATTCCAGTATTGAGGGACCATGTAGGCACTGGCATTTGCCAACCTTGTAAGAATTCTGAACGCATTGAACACATAATATGATTCACATAGGAAAGGTTTTACCGCTGGGTAAATTTAGAGGAAAGTGTGTGTTTTCAAGTTTTTATTAATCCCGTTTCTTTGATGAGATAAATTAAAGCATTAAATCTAACATTCTCTCCACACTTCATCAGACACATATTTATTATATCCATTAATCAATCCACTCCATGACTTCTTTGGCCAGGAATATTTCAGCTGTTGTTAAAAGTGGCTCTCAGAACCACATGTAGTTTTGTTTGCATTCCCTCTTTAAACCCTTCTTCGCCCTCCTGGATTCGGAGAGATAAAACACTCATTACTGATTGAACCGATTGAGAGACCTGATTTGATTGATCTTAGGCCATAGCCTAGACTTCCTCATAACCCGACCTTCTTCCTCCAGAAGCCACATTAGCTACATTGCTAAATAGCTCCTTCCCTGCAAATATTGCATTGGGCATTAGTTGCTTCCATTCGCCTATAGCCCAAGGCATCCACTTCTTGATACAGTCTATAGCCCAAAGCACCCACTTTTTTAGGGGGGGTCATTCTTATACTTGGGCCTTGATAAGTTCGTAGGAAATTCGATCAGAGTGAAAGAACATCATGTGTTGAAGTTAAATTTTATAGAAGTTTTTAAACGGGCCCATTCAACATCAAGCTTGTGGATGCAACTGATGATGAGGGAGAGATTTTCCCCATGTTAATGCAGACAAGGGCAATCGCTTGCAGATCTTGCCATTGATGTATCCCTCAACGACCGAGCACCTTAAATCGTAGAGAACACGGCGCTCGAAAGACTTTGGGTTGGAGGATGTGTTGAAGGATATGCGTTGGAGTGCATTGGTCTTGGTGAGAGAAGCCATTTCAGGTATTAACATCTAAGCTTTTATGAAGGCATCAATCTTGTGTATTCCATGCTTCCTTTTCAACGAAAAGCGAAATCAAAGACGCCAAATCTGGTCGGTTTCAACTTGAAAGGCGACAAACAGTGAACCTTCCATGTTGAGTCCAAGCGAATGTACCAGCCGTCCGATGCTTTTACTAGCTGCTGGCTCCAATTCTTTTGGGAGATGTACCTCCTGTAAAAAGGTAGAAAAGGATCTTTCTCTTCTTGGAAAGGGGATTTTAGATGGTATAGTCCAATTGGTTGTGGACCTTGGGCATAATGTCCTCTTGTTGCAGAAACCACATGAGCATTTCAACGCTAGCGTGTATAGGCGCTTCAGCGACCTCGAGTATATGTGCTAGTCGGTCAGCTGGTGACTGTCGTCGCTGTTTAGAGGTGTACTTACTGTTTCCTTGGCCCTGAGATCTCGGCAATGCTTGATCGCGGTGGCCTGTGTCAGGCGGGTTTGGTGGTGCAGACTTGAGAGTGCTTGCGAGTGATTCCAAGCTTGATGCGACCGCTGATGAAAAAGGAAGAAAGGGATCTTCCCCTCTTCGCAGCCGGACTAGCCTTTTATCATTGCGTTGAGGGTAGCAAGGTACTGGAGTGAAGCTTTTGCGAACTTTGGTTCTGTTGCCATTTTGAGTATCTCACGATGCATCTTAAAAATCTTAACTGCTGGGTGCCATAGATGAAAACTCAGTCTCAGGCTCCAAGAAATTGAAAATTCAGGAGCCCTTGTAGGTAATTCTCGGTCACTACCCAAGGCTCAGTATGGTCCAACGACCTCTGGGTTTTCAACGCAAGGCGCTCGCAAGCTTTGCTGAAGTGACTGATTGACTCGGGTAAAATCTAGTATAAACATGAGAGGATATTCCCAGTGAGAAGGGGTTGAACAGAGGCAGGACCCAGGGAGTTCGCGGTAACGGAAGATGCATTGCTCGGCGTGTCAGTCTTTGCATCGCTAGTAGCCACCAGCAGGCTCGGGCGAGAGGACTCAAAGTCGCAGAAATTTGGCGTTCTGGTAGGTGCTGTCTTTGACAGCTCGTTTTGGAATAAATGTGCCAGCAGCGGGAATAACCGTGGGTCGCCACTGGAACGGCGAGCTGGGTGGCCTTTTCGAGGCGTTGAAGGATGAAAAGAGATGAGGGAAGAGGCCACGGGGAAAAAGAGAGTAAGAGGCTTCAGCGACGCTCTGATGCAAATGAAAATAAGGAGACTTTCTGGATGCCGCTAGCCTGTCACTGTTGCCCAGGTGCCTCAAATCCCAATGATTCACTGAAGCCTGCGAGAACAAGAGCGGCAAGACTGACCAGGGATGCGTACATTGAGAGGCTGCCCGCGTGAAGACAGCACACTGGAGCAAAAATGACAGCGTACTTTCAAAGATCCAGGGACTATATATAGCCTGCATTTGGAGCTGAGGTCCATCTGCACACGCGAGGTCGAAACGTATGACGAATCCGTATTTCATCCTTGCCATGTGGATGACGTATGGCAGCAAGACCTGGATGGACTTTTGGCGACTATAAAGATGGTTCGAGCCCCGACAACGGCCAAAAAGACCAACAAAAAAAAAGAAACGCCCTGCTACCACTCTTTTGGCGGTGGTACTACAGCGCGCCCAGCTTTCGCCTTGGGTATTTCTTTGCACTATTCTCCAACCCCGGCTGCTGCTGTAGGTCGAATCTGATGGTGCAGGCCGTTGGGTTGGTAGTGTTTCTGAGGAGAGGTCGCATTCCCCTGAGCGAGTGACTGGGAGGGAGGTAGGGTTGGAAGGCAGCGGAGGTAGTGCCGGTATGCTTAACCGCTCGACCATGTCACTGCTCGGGGGCTCTCCGCCAATTGTTGGAGATCGGGGGAGATAGATGCGGTTAAGATACTTTGACATCTGCTGATCGGCTGTCACGGGGTCAGGAACCCGTATGGACAGGTGGGCGGGTTGCTGTGGGCAAGCACAAGTAGCAACAACACGCATGGCCTCCCACTAGCAAGCTCTACTTTCCTGCTGCATGCATTTCCCCAAGCTCCAGATCGGTTTCTGGCTGCTGCAGATAACGCTTTGCGTTATGGCGGGAAAGACGCCAGTCGACAGCAATCTTATGAAGCAAGCAAAGGTAAAGGACCACAAGGAGCACAAGGACCAAGGTCCCAGTCATACCAATAAGGGCGGCACCATGCGAGTGCGCATTTTTTATCTCCCGCAAAGGAATCTGCCCGCCCAAATGCAAACCATGGTATCCGTATTCTTCTGGTGTTTGGACTTGCATGTTGCTGGGTTTCTGTCAGACGTGATGGTATGGCTGGTTTGATGCTGAGATGAGATGAAGTTACACAGAGGGGGAAAGAAAATATGAAGAGAAGCACTGCTTTTATGTTTCTTCGGCCAGACATAAAGGTCGGGGGCCAAGTACATTTCGAGTCACACTTTAGCTTTGCCCTTTTCCACATACCATTGTTGCGTGACCACGCGATGGCAAAAACCCATAGAACAATAATGCAAAGCGACAGAAGCCTAAGAAAGAATGGAAGAAAATAAATAAATCCCAATTATTTCCATGTCAGATAAAAGGTTCAATGGTTTAAATCACACCTTTTAATTTGTATATTATTAATACTTCACCGTGTTAAAAAAGACATATTTACAACATGAATGTGTCATGTACTCGCTTATCCACTCAAAACTTCTCCTCTACCTCTTTTTGCTCATTTATGCTCATGTATACTCACTCCCAGTCAGATTGAACCAGAGTAATGCTGATTTGATGCCTTTTCTACCTAAAAGTCTAATGCTACCTCATGACGCCCTCAGGAGCCAGCCACCTAATTAACCCTGTCCGCTTCCAAACACGTCAGCGTACCATTGCAATACACCTATTGGATTTTACTTGCATCCAATCACTTATCTCCAATAGATTCAGACTTTGGCCCTTTGTTGGTGAGTGTTCCTACCCCTTTGAAATCGTGACCAGCCCGGTTGCACAACTCTATTCCCAGTCCTTGAAGGTGGTGATCTTGGTCACCAACGTATGAGAGGGGGGGGGGGCAGGTTCAGCATCACCCGTCAACCTGATGCACAGACGCCAGAATTTTGGTATTTCCATGCCATAGTGTGTTAATTTTACGAAATCTACAATTACAACAATCCCAACATTGTGTAATCCTGTGGGGAATCCTATGACAACTTCCCGAGAACCGGATGTGACTTGTTCTACAAAAAACATCTACAAAGGGACAGACAATTCACTTTGGAATTCAGATTTGATAAGAAGCAGACTCCTTGTATTAAAATAAAAACCAACCGAATTTATAATTTTAGGTTGCCGTTCATGTCTCCCAGCTCAATTCAGCACCGCGTTGCAGACTCGTAAGTTGGCGGCGGCAAAACCACCCACTCAGACCTCGGTGCCCCGACGTTCGTGATGTTCTCCCGTCTTCCAGGCGCCATTATCCCCCCGTTTCTCGTGGCATGCGGCCTGGTGAAGTTGCTGCTGGGTCCCCTTCTCGTGGGTTCCGTGGGGGCGGGTATTTGAAGCACCGGGTCGAGTTCATTGCCCCTCTCGACATAAGAGTCTGCGCTTCGTCTGGCTCGGCTGCGCTCGAAATTTCGATATCGCCAGGCAGATCTGATGTACGAAACACCCCGGGTGAAAAACAGTATCAAGATGCAGAGTATCATGATCCCCGCAAGTCCGTAGAGGAAGAGCCATCCGCGACTCGTAGGCGTTGCCCAATCGCCCTGGTCAGTAACGGCGCGGGGCTTGTGTTTGTCGAGGTGTTTGTTGAGGTGTTTAGCCATGTCAGGGCACGGAAAGTAGACGCATGGATCCAATGATATGGGCATCTTTGCAAAGTATAATTGGTTGGACTTGGTTTAAAATGCAGCTTGAATGGTTTTGAAAGAGGGAGTTGATGAATTGGGCTGGACGGCATGCGCACCAATGGGGCAATGCAGCTTGTGTATCTTCAAGTGCAGTCAGAAGTAGGTTTAACAGAAGATGGAATTAAAAAATGAGTGGAAAATTATCCCCGCCAGCCTTATATAAAGTCAAGATTTGACCTTGAGAGTTCGGAATAGTTATTCGTCGGAGATGATGAATGAACCTGAGGCCCTGGTGACCAGCATCTCCAAAAGGCTGCATGCCTTGTTGACCTGGCCATCAAGTCGGCCTGCAAATAAAAATAAGTCTTTCCCAGGAACGTCTCGATTCCGACCATCATCTGCAAAGTTTCCTGATAGTTATTCGTTACAGCTACTGCACACTTCGAGCAACATGTCGAGCAACAGCAACGCGCCAGACGGCCCCAGCGAGCGTATGCCACTAATCAAGGGGGGTTCTTGGATACTTCCTGTGGGAATCAACAATGCCGAGCCCTTGACTTCGCCCTCGACGACGTCAGAGTGCGGCTCCTACGATCTCTGCGCCGTCCCTCAGTGCAACTGTGTATCTGGTCAGGCCCGAGGCCGTGGCACGGATGCAATCCCTAGGGGCATCCTATCCAGCGATTTTTCAGATTCTACAAACGGGGAATCGTCTACCGGCCGAAGAAGCTCGCGTTCGCCTGCGCGCGACTCGCTCGTCCGCTTCGCGCCGTACAATGCAACCAAGACCAAGTGTCAAAAAATCTGCCCCTTTCTAGCGTATTTGGGAACACGCAACGAGGCCGACCAGAATGCTGAAGAAGAGCACGAGGGGTGTCTGGCACAATGTATCTCCTCATGGTTATCTGCCATGTTCAGGTCCACATTTCCAGTCGAAACTACAACAGGCCATGGGGTTGAAGACAATCAACCAGTTTCGCACCGACGAGCACACATCCCGTATCCTCTTCGAGCCGCCAGTCCTCCCACGTCCCCTAATCAGAGGGAAGGCGCACGCTATATCATCAAGTTCCCGTCAGGAAAACGGTTTGAACGGTACGAGGACTCGAAAACCAAGCAAATCATGGTTGTGGAGTTGGAGCCAGAGCATGGGGACAAAAGGAGACGCTGATTGGAGCGAGCTCGGATATATAGTATCCCTTTCAGAGGGCTCCCCCAACGCGGCATGCGGCCTCTAATTGGCAGGTTGTATCAAGGGACCAGGTTGGTGCAGATCGGTTTCTCTTTCTGGCTCGCCAAACGGGGAAGCTTGCAGATTAATCTAGAGGAGGGGGGAAGGGGGGGGTTTGGTTATTGGAGAAGGGTATTTTCTCCATCAATGAACTGACATCGGGTATTAAAAATAAGGATAAGATTGCGGCCAGCCTCTATGTACCCTTGCAGTGCACCATACGTGATGATGACGGGGCGACTGCAGGTTTTCTCTGTCATTGCACAAGGTGGCAACTGTTGTGACAGAAAGGGAAACTAACTAAAAAAAGAGAAAAAAAAATTGTTGAAGACAAAATAAGTGAAGAGAAAAAAAAAGCAACAAAGATGATAAACCCGTCTGCAACGCCACAGCATCAATCTATATAAAATGAAAAATAAAATATAAAAAAAGAGTATTAATCGTAACAGTCGTCATGCAACCTGAACCTCAGGCTGGTTGTTTGTGTTAAACAGCTTCTTTTTCTCTCGCCCCTTCTCCACCCAAGCAGGAAAGAAAAAGAAAGAAAAAAAAACATAAAGATGAGGAAAAAAAAAAAAAGCCCACAAAATGCTCCGGTTATGCTATGCCATCGCCAGCCAGCACACACACCACACTTCCGTTTCCGGCGACTCCGGCCCGGCTGCCCATCCCATCATCGTACAAAGAATAATGACAAATTCCATGAAGAAAAAAAAAAGAGAAGAGAGAAGAAACATTGAGAGACATCCTGCTCTTGTTTTTTTTTTCTCTCGGCGGTTTTCTGGGGTTTTTTTTTATCGGCACGTTTCCCTTTTACATCTTGAGTAGTGTTTCACTGTCAATAATGCGGTCCTTCCAGCCCTCGCAGGCCACCTTGACACAGGCCCTGGCCAACTGCGACAGCTCAACGCCGGTGCTGGACCGGCCGCCCATCAGGCGCTTCTTCTTGGGGGCGTCGCCACCTCCTGTACCGGCGGCAGGGGTGGTGGTGATGCCGCCGGGCCGCAGGATCCAGGCGCTGAAGCACACGGCATTCGCGTCGGCCACCTCGCAGAGGCCCTTCTCGGCCTCGCCTCGTGATCGGCGCGGGTCGCCCAGGAACAGCAGCTTGGCGGCGTGGCGGTCGGGGCTCTTGCTGCTGCAGAAGACAAAGTTGAACTTGTTGCCACCGGGCGCCTTGGCCGCGATGCGCTCGCTCATGGCCCGCGCCGCCGCGAGGGGGAATTCCACCGTGACCCTGTGATGCATGTCCTTGTCGCTCTCCAGCTGCTCTGATCGTCCACCGATGGCCCTGTTTGTGCGGTCAGTAAACGGAGCACCCCGGGGTATATATAAAAGAACAGAAAAAAAAATTAAATAAAATAAAGAAACACAGCGGGAAACGAAGAGAGAGAAAATTCAAGAGGCTCTGTTGTGGTGAGCTGCCCGCAGCCTGCCACCGCCGCAGCCCAACTTGACGCCGTAACAAGGCACCTTTTTCTCAATCAGGCTGCGGCTCCAACCGAAACCCTCCCTTCTTCCCTCCCCCTCTCGCTTCCCCCCTGGACTAAAAAAAAATAAAAAAAAGATGAAAAAAAATAAGTTGAAATTTTTAAACAGAAATTGACCTACCATAAGCACGCAGAAGCTCCTTCTAGCCTTCTCAGCATGTCATCCGAGTACCTTGAGAAATCCTGGTGCATCATGACCTCGGACTTGGGGTGGCTCTCAATGTCCATGGACACGGCCCGCCGGGTCAGGATGACGACCTTTGTGATGCGCGAGTCGTCCAGGCACTGCCGGACAATCTCCTTGCCCAGGACGCCCGTTGCGCCCGTGACGATGACCTTCATTGCTGGCGGGTGTAATTGGGTGGTTTTGGGGGCGCGGCGCTCGCGGAGAACAGGGTCGACGGAAGGGGGAGAGGGAAAGAAGAGAAGGAGAGCAGAGAGAGGAAGCCAGCTCGGCGTTGCCGTGCCGTGTGCAGTGAGTGAGTGGTGCGTGGTGCCCACCTAGGCTAATTATCTTTTTTTTTTTTTGCTGATGCTGCTGTTGCTGCTGCTGCTGCTGCTGCTGCTATTGCTGGTACTGCTGGGTACTGCTAGGTACTGCTGGTGCTACTAGGTACTGCTGGTGCTGCTGGCTGCCCCCCTCTCGTCCCCAGGCGGGAAAAGGCTATCGACAGTGGTGGCGCGCGGAGGGATGGATGGGTGTGTGGATGGATGGATGGATGCTGGGGCACGGGGCTGCTATTCGCACGGCGATGCAGACGCAGACGCAGACGCAGAGGTGGACATGAGGCAAGCCGAGAGTCAAGTGAAAGTGAAGTGAAGCAAAGCAAAGTAGAGTGTAGTGCATATCTCGAGAGGAAAGGGAAGAGTTGGTTAATCAATGGTCGTTGCTTGGTGGTTCGAGCGCCGCCGCTACGGATGCCATCCCTGCTCCACGAGGCTTGGCATTTGGCCGCAGCAAACTGAACTCCGCCGATACATCTGAGTCGCGACGTTTTTTTTTTTTTTTGCCGAGCCAGAGGCCAGTGTGACGGCCTCACGCCCGCCGCGCCCTTGGGAGCCATGCGGCGCGCCGTTCGCATCTCGCCAGGCGCCTCGCTGTGTCTGGCCGCTTGCTTGCTCATGGGCGCTCCAGCTCCAATGCATCGTGCTCGATTCTATTCTCGGGATCCGGCAACTTGGCGCCCGGCTATGCAGCGGATATAACCAGGCCGCGCCCACTCACACGCGCCCATCATTTCCCCTCATCAACCAGCCCATCCCATGCTTGCCCAGCCCGTGCCAAATCTGCGCCAAGAAACTGCCCAGTGACCTGCCCGGTCGGCACCATTGGCTGCAGCAGAGCCCATTGGGGGACGACACAGGGTGAGGTGAGGGGCCGCCGCCGCTGCCCTCGGCGCACGCCTTGCCTTGCCTTGCCTTTGGAGCTCGCCCTTCCCTTTGCACACACACACACACACAGACGCTTGCATTGCAAGTCCCGTCACCCGGACCGCTTCGGCACGTCGCAATCCATGTGGACCTCGCCAGACCTGCGGGCCGGCCAGGGTGTGCGGGGAGGGGGGGGTCCGTCCGGCCTGTTAACAGCTCCTCTCGCTGCTCTCTGCGTGTGTGTACATGTACATGTATGCACCAGCAGCCGACAAAAGCCAAGATCCGTCATGCTGGAAGCTCCCCCGGCCTGCCAAGACGGACGCCATCGCCATGGTGCTTCACTCTTGTTTCCACCACATACGCTTTGCCTGCATCACGCTACGTACGCTACAGATGTCTCCCGGCGAGGGAACAACTCCATAATTTTACTCCAATTCGCCACGACGGCGAGAATTAGCCCCCTCCCCCCCCCTCTTCCCTCTCGCCACCTTTCTCGGTCCCCCTCCTCCGTGCTCTTTCTTGTACGAAACTAAACATTGCACTGGCCTCTCTCTCTCATTTCCTCCTGTTTTGCTTTATTCTCCCTTTTTTCTTTTTTTTTTCCTTCTTTTTTGTTCTCTATCCAATAATCAATTTTCCACCTCAAAAACACAGAACAAAACAAAACAAAAAAAAAAAAGACCACTACAAGGTCCCCCAACTTGGAACAAAGTTTCATCAAACTCTCCCACAACCAATGAACCTTTCCATTCCTCCACGCTCCAGCCGAACACTGGCTACCTACCATCAATGCGCCGAATCACGCGACAGCCATTAGCATCATGCCAGCTCTGCGCCGGCCATTTTCTAGACGAGGCTCCGGTCGACCATCTACTCACTACGCGCCCAAAGCTGAAAATTAAAGAATTATTAAAGAAAAAATTTAACAAAAGAAATATCTCCGCTATGCATAAGATAAGCACACTGCTTCTTCGACTCTAAGAAAACAAGGTTTGCCGCGAACACTAGAGCATTGATAGCTCATCAATGGCTCAACGGCCACGTCTCTAATTTGCCCTACACGCGGTATCAACCTCAAACACCCATGGAAAAATAAAATAGAATAAAAACAGAGCACCTGGATCTGCTATATTTCCTGGGAAAAAGGAGAAAGAAAAAAAAGTAGATACAAGGGCCAATCCCTGGGAAAGCCGTGTCGAGGGATCACTCTAGGGGAGGCAAACAAAAGCTCGGCGCAACTTGGCTCGGCAATGGTTCAACGCCACAGCGTCCTCCTGCAGCAACGCCAATGCAAGACAACGCGCGGCCGGAAGTTGGGGCCGGACAGCTTGCATAGATGAAAAACTTGGGGATGACGAAAGAGGCGTGGCTCAGCCATCATGATCTCCATCAGTCCTGCTGACGGAGATGAGAGCTTCAAGATTCGACGACTTTGCAAGCAACCTCCAAGATTCCGGCCCCATGCCTCCTCCTCCTCCTCCTCCTCCTCCTCCTCCTCCTTTTGGCCGCATTATTCCCATCCACCGCGCGCAGCCTACCAGAAACCCTAGCTCGTTTTGCTTTTTTCGTATGCATCTCGATAACACCTTTTTATCTCATGGCTGCTCGACAAGCCTCCACGCCTCCGGCGCCGTCTCGGTGGTGTCGAATCTCCAAAGGCATCCCCCGTAAGTGTCGTCGGTTTCACCCGGTTCAGCTGCTGCTGCCACGACTGAAACAATTCGTCATGGTCCTGTATAAATTGTAAACCTGCATCACAGAGGACCCCAAGCCAACTCTACTCGCTGCAATCTTGATACAGAAAAGCGTAGAAGGGCGTATCCCCTCTTTGATGTTGCGCCAACCTATCCACGAGTCCACCTGGGGCAATCCCAAAAAGAACAGTGTAATCCAATTGACGTCACATATTTTCGTCCATTCTGCAATCTTGCAGATGCCAAGCCATTGGTGTTTTGCCTCATCCTCACACCCGAACCCCCCCTCCCAAACACCAAATTTCTCCCTCCCGCTCCGTTTTCTCTCACGCCCTACCTAGGCTTTGGTTTAATTATTTGTGGACGGGGGGAGGGGGGCGTCGTCTTTTGCTTTTTTTTTCCCTTTCCTTCACGCGCCTTGTCGTTCAGCTAACCATTGCACTAGCAAAATTAAGCTTATATAATTATACGCGCAAGAGGGGGCCAGGCCAGCCAGCAAGGAGGGCGAAAAAAAAAATAAAATGTGACAGGACCACGCGGGTGGGCGAGTGAGGCTGTGCTGCGCAGCCGAAGAGCGGTGACGCCCGGCAGCACCCACCTCTCTCCCCCGGAGGTTGTCTCCCCACGTTTGCAACTTTAAAATTCTGAGACACGGTCCGGCTGCAACGAAACATGGGCCGTGTTGGACGGCCTATCGTGTGTTATTGGTTGTGGCGGGCCATGCGTGCTCACACATGCACCATTGCATCTCAGGGGTTGGGCAGAGAGCTCGTCGTCCTTGAGCTCTCCGGGGGCGCCTAATTGCCTCGAATTGGAAGTCGAATCATGGCTCCACGATGCTATTTGTCAGGAGGAACCTTGTTCCGCAGTCATCGACGCAGACGGTTTCTATGGCAGGTCGATCACTCAGTATCGGAGGGGGGAGGCTTGTCGAGAAGAGCCGCAAGGGCCCAATTTAAACACTTAGATTAAGCTTTTAAGCATACTTGGTATATCGAATCGAACGCATTACTTCTCCAAACTCCTGTCGCTGTCGAGAACCCATATCGACGTTACTTCTCGCTCTCGCTTTCCTCATTGCAGAGTTCCTTGCCGGGTACACACCGGACCTACATTACCTTTCTTTTTTTTTTTTTGTTCTCGTCCTATCGGATCCATCCATCATGACGAAATTCCCAAGTGGTTGTACGGATTTTGTGTCCGACTGTGGTAGCCCTGTTGGTCTTGATCCTCAGATCGAGCAATAAACTGCTCTTGACCGGTGCTCATCTCGTGCGGTGTGCTGGTGCCGTCCATCTCTTGTACCGGAACCATGGGAACAGGCGAGTATCCGTTATTGTATCCTCTATTCACGCCTCCGCTAGCATCGGAAAAGGTGCTCATTGAAGTTGGACGGTCATAGCCAGGCGGATAGGGCGATAGCTTGTTCCCATACATGTCTGTTGTTCCGCTGGGGTAATGAGCTGTAGTGGGAGTGGAGGAGAAGGATGCTGCAAGCCATTGTCAGCCAAACATCACAAACAATTGAGTATTCCATCTTCGTTTTGTTCAACTTACCTTGATAGTTGCTCATCGGGGTCTCGGATGGAATAAATGTTCCGGGCGAACCGGGTTGTGCCATCTGAAGATGTCCCTGTTGTGAAGCCTGGGCAGCTGCCGCTGCCTGCTGCTTCTTCTTCTTGCGGGGCTGAACCCAGCAAAACCAGATCAGAAGTCCCAGAACGATCAAACCTCCTGCTGCGGCTCCCACGGCGATGCCGGCAATCGCTCCCGTCGACAATCCACTGTCACTCTCCGGGCTGGCTGTCGAGGTAGCTGTTGCAGCACCTGAGGGGTTGAGAAGTCTGCGAACGTTGGATGAAATATCGGATAGCCTGGCAGGGGCCAGCATATCTTGGGGGCATTGTCCAGTTCCGCAAGCTGATTCGAGACAACATCCCATGAAAGGAGGATCAGTGTCTCTGCAGGTGTACCAATTCTTGGTTGAATTGGAATTGCTGCAGTCCTGGGCAGGGAGGTCCGACCACCTGTCGGCGTTGAAGGTCGAGGTTCGCAGGTCCGCTGTTGGGCATTCGCCGCCGTCGGCGCAAGGGTTGCTGGCGCAGCATCCTATGAACTGCGTAGTCTCATTCTGGCAAATGTAGAAATCTCCACCCTTTGGGCATGAAAACTCGAAGTATTCGAAGGCTGTGGACCCGGTTGTGTTGGACATGATGAATGAGTTCCGTCGTCACGGATAAATGGTGGCCCTATGACAGCGACAACAGATGCAAGTTTCGGGGGGGCGGTCACCAGTAAGCAGCGAGGATGAAGAAGAAAAGAGGAAAGGGGGAGAAAGACAAAAGAACGCATCGCGCATGTGAGAAAATGGGCAATGCGGCTCTTTCAATTACTGTCGGTAAGACCCCCCTCCCCTGTTCGATGGCTTCAGAGGCACGCCTCCAAGCCCAACCTGCAGGAAAACATTACCAATGAAGGGCGTTCGCGTGGACATCCAAGGTTTAGGTGACATGGGTGCCCTCGGTGGAAGCCCCAAACGGTGGTTGTGATGTACAGCGGGCTGCTCGATGGATCAGCTTGGCAGAACGCCAATGTCTTGGGATGTTGCCTGTGCAGCACCCGTCACAGCCCCCAAATGCAGACAGTCACCTGGGGTCCACGCTGCAATCCCAGAACACAGTACATGCTGGAATAAATGGGGAATGTGGAGATGCGCTTGGGCTGCGGGAGGGATGGTGGATGAACGACCAACAGCAATGATGTGGCCGAGGGCCATGACAGACACCGTTGACAGAGGAGGACCATGGAAAGACATGGCAACTTGGTCCAACTCAAGACCGGGCAAGTCTAGGTCTCGTCACAAGAGACGGGGATTTTTTGGGTTTGGCGAGTGACATCTTTTTCCAAGTTTCGCCAATGTCAACCAGGCTGTGTCTCACCTGCAGATGCAACCAACAAACTAGCCACCACCAACAGATGCAGCAACCGTGCAGCCGCAGCAGCCATTTGCTCAGCCCGCTTCCATGTTACGTATGCCATCTCCCCAACCTGCACATGTGGCGCCCCCCCTCATCGTATGGCGACGGATAGGCCGCAGCTTGCTGGCCTCGAAGGCGAGATGAGTTGGATGCAGGCCCCGGAAACTGCCCAGCAGCACCGCACCCGCCGGGATATGAAATTGAAATTGGCTCTCGCTTAATCTTTCGTCGCCAGCCCTTTGAGATCTTGGCAAGGTAGCTAAGCTGACGCCAAGAGCTCAAAGGATCTCCGGAACACGACGTCGGGTCCAGCCACGAGCCCACTCAACACACTGCTTATTTTTTATTGTGGAGCCGACAAAATCCTCCAGACCATCAACGTGACTGACAACACCAAGGAAATGGGGTCCTGCCTGCCATCTGGACGGTGGAGCCGCGCTTTGTCTCATGCCTTTCAGCGCTAGGTCCCGAGACGAGCCAATTTGGTGATGGGCAAGGCGAAGCACGCCCCCAAGTGGGAAAACGAGGCCCAGCAGAGCAACGAAAGTCTTCAAAACTGGCATAGCACGTCGCCCCCAACGACGCAGGATGCCGCCCCATGTCGCATACTCAGCTGCCTTGAATGCTACCCTCCATTCAGCATACGAGTAACTAACTTAAACGTGTATGTGCAAGCGACCAATCTGTGCTCTGTCTCGGGTCCGATATGCGGCCGAGATGTCTTCCCAAAGCCCTGGTTCAAGGGCTGTTTCGTCTGCACGCCCGATTGCACACGAACTGACGCAGTGAAGCGAGCGCAAATGCAATCAGTCTAACTCTCTCAAGTACGTAGAATGCACTTTGCATATGTATGTGTATGCAGCTTGGATGTTGCCGTCACGACTACTAGCCTGCCGGGGGCATGCCAAGTCACTACCGTTGTGCGCGCATATGGATCCAACACTTCCCAATTCTCCAGAGCTAATCCCGCAATGGAGCCCAAGACAAAAGGAGAAAGTGAGAAAATTCGTATCGGCAAGACAGCAGAGATTGTGCGTGTGTATGATTCGATGTAGTTTAGAAGAGGAAGCTTCCAGCGATGACTATAATTATCCAGAGGCAGCATCCATCTTCACAGTTTCGTATTGGTGCTGCCACGTCCAAAACTACTAATGAGCCCTGCTGGCTCAGCCCTGTTTCTAAATGAGCAAACGCCTTCATCAGTGGCAGGGTTGGCCAGCTAAAAGCTGACAGACAGGGTACAGTACCCCCATGTGGTCGGCGACCATTCTACCTAACCCACTTGGCGGCATGCAAGGTATGTTGATCTTAGCAGCAGCCTTACCACAAAGCGCAATTGGCCCGACATAGAGCATCTTTGATTCTTCCCTTCCCGTCTATTTGCACTAATTTGAAGGATGAAACCAAGTGATTATCTCCGTCGCAGTGGCCGTTCTGGGGAATTAAAGCTGCAAAGCCCTGACAAACCCGGAATAAAGGTGGCCGCAGACATGCCACCCCGAGACTAGTCAGGTCGGTGTTCCTTAAGGGAAGGGGGCGGCCAGCAGTCGTCCCTTTCGTCCCTTGCGGCTTCGTCAACATGCCACAGCCGCAAGAATGTCTGTGTTCCGCAAGGCCTCTCGTGACAAGTCCGGCCGAATGTGAGGCTTTGGGTATCCATATGAAACGGCCGCGCCGACAAATAAATTGCGGGGCCTTTGGAAATATCGTTAATCCGTCGAATTACAACATGAAGATAAAATCAAATGAGCATATCTCGTATGACCTAGCATGTCTGACAGCATGCTCATGCTCTCCGGATAGATGCTGTGACCCGCGCCCTCTCGTCATCATTCATCCGAACTTTGCGGAGAAGGGTTGTGGAAGCTGTTCGCCCTGAATTCTGCTTCCCAGCAATTCCACGAAGGCCCACGCAGCTCGGGAGAGGTCATCGCTCAAATCCCCAACCTTGACAATTTTCAAACGGCTTTGTCCCAGGACGAACCCACTGCAGGATATTTGAGTGATGCGCACGCCTGGATGAAACAGGTTTAACGCAAGGTGGCGGTCCAAGTATCGCCCCAAGGCCTCGGTAAAAGGGTGTGCCTTTGCGTCTTTGTTGGATCTCCAAGCCCAGCCGTCGTCAGAATTACCGCCTGCGAGTCGTCGTCGCTCCGCGGAATCTTTTTCCCATGGGTCAGAAGACTTTGGTTGATGAGGTTGTAGATCAGCTCCTACACGCGCGAATCGCCGGAGATCTTGAGGTGACACGGTAATATCAACGGATTTTAAACCCGGTGCAGTTTCCTGCGCCGCATCCTCGTTGGTGTCTTCGTTTATAGAGCCAGCTGCAGCTGCAGCTGCAGGTGATAACGGCGCGTTAAATGCAAGGGAAAGCGTAAGATCTGGGCCGTTGTCACGCAGCCCAACCGTTTCAATCCATGTTTCCCAAACACCCAGAATCGTCTTTGTCCCCATTGTAAGTCGACTTACGCGACAATCGAAAGTAGAAGCCAGCCAGTCGGCAATGACATTTTTAAGTGGGAGAGGCATTCGTAATAAGAGAAGCGGCAGGTGGAGAAAGCTGCCCTCCGACTCGTCCTGGTGTGTTGCAGCATCTTGTGAATTGGCTAGGCCCGGAAGAAGAAGACCAGCGTACGCAGCATTCTCGTAGCAAATCTCGATCCAAAGGCCACGCCGATGTTGGTCCGGGCTCGCAGCTTCGTCATCGAGCTGGCCTAGGATTGTGCTAGGCTGAAACCACTGGACCTTCGTCGTCTTCAGAGGGCCTACTTGACCAACTGGGGTTTCCGTAGCCTGGATACCAATCTGTACGCCACGGACGACATCTCCCACTAGTGTATCTCGTAGGCGAAGCGAAATGGATTCGAGGCGCGCATTGGTCAAGCCTTCGGGGCCGATGTGGAGGGGGGACACGCGGTGGGTGGAAAAGGTAGTGTTGAAGAAGGGAGGCGAGTCTTGGGTCTCGTCCTGGGAGATAGACGGGGACCTGACGGACTCAACTCCGCTGAGTCGCGCCATGCTGAAATCAAGCTCGTATGCGATCTTCGGGCAGGCGTCGCGTTGCTTTGCAGGTGGGCGTTGCTTTGGCGCGTTGCGGTCAGCAGAATCAATAAATAGATGGCCGAGACCGGTTTCAGGCTGCAAGAGTTTTATCTTAAACAGAGATTTGAAGCGAGGCCACGAGGAAAAGGAGGCCAACTGCCTGATGGTTGCGACACAGAACAGTGTCGCACAGCTTGCGAACTTGCGACGAACGTGGGGCTACTCAAGATCCGAAGTGGGATGTCATGGGATGACTAAGCGGGTCTCTGGACCAGCCTTTCATCATGATGCACCCAGCATTTACTTAAGACGGTATCTAATCCAAGACATCTCATTCAAATTATTGAAACACATCCCAAGATACTATATATATATATGTTAATGTTAATAATATCAGGAATAGCCAAGCATGGCTCACACAGATTGCTGAATGAGCTCAAATACCACAGTTACCCTATAGACTGTTTGAACTCCCATGAGAATCCCTTAAATGGGATCAAAGACATCATTTAAATTTGGATAAACTTATCTCTTTCCGGGGAAAACTTTTCTGTGTTATTTGAGCTTTTTAACTGCTGTGATTCACGCAAATAATCTGCATAACAAAGAAACAAACCTAGCGCCCTTTATGTGTGTCTGTTCAGGAATTCTATGATTACACGAGAGAGTAATTTCCAACTGTGATATCTTGACGACAGAATAACTTAAAGGTCTCTCAAGAAAGGGGACCAAAATATTATGCATACTTGAAAAAACCACGCGAGTGAGAATTCCCAGGCATGAATCCCGCATCAAAGATGCAGGACATCTGGAGAAAGACTAGAGACAGTTTCAACATTATTAAATCATGCAATCAAACCTGATGGCATCTTTCGAGGATTTAAAGCTACAGATAATATCAAAATAAAAACAGTTCTGATCCTTCTATGAGAGTGTGAGCCAGAGATGAGGCTAACTCGAAAGAATTAAGGATGCTCCTAAGTATGAACTAAATTCCTCACAAATGACAACCCTAAAACTCGTCGCTGAAAAATACACTGCTACAATTTAACGGTCTATTCGATGTGAATATGGAATCTTATCAAACCAAGACTTCAGAAATTATGAGATACATATAAGCGTCATTCCCCATGGGAAGTATGAAGGGGTGAGGCTTAAATGTATGTTAAACGAACCATGCGGCACTTCAAGGGAACCAAGAACAAACCGATTTGTATTATAAACTGTTAAAAACGATTAATTATTATCCGATCCTCTTCTCTATGAAAATTTACCGGCACCAGACAGAAAGCGCGGGGCATCGCTACGTAAGAAGAACTGAGCTACGCCTTGGGGTATTTATAAGGCACAGGAAGTGTAGGTACCTTGGCGGGATTTAGCGAGGAAGGCATTGATCCTCCTATATTACTGATAAGAAGGACAAGGCGGGGACCATGGTGTGTTTACTTGGACTCACGAGGTCGTCAGCCTAGAGAGGCTCTCATCAAGGAACGGAATATCCAAATAGCCAATAACTATGAGGGAGAGAGAAAGGGGGTTCCTCGCGGAAGGACCAAGGACTGGTGGTTTTAGGTTAGAGGAACCAGGAATGACTTGGGGATTTCATTCCCGAATGGTATTATCAGAAGCAATGGCAAGAAAGTGGTGTTGTTTGGTTGACTTGATCTTGGATGGAATTGAAGTATGCTTCAGGCCAAAGCTAGGGTATTATTTTTTAGACTTACTTTTGAGTTGCTATCATGGTACAGGGTTACATGTTTTGAGAAACGTTGCACTGAGGTCCATGAATCCTCGAATTATTTCTGACCACTGCGACTGACTTGGGTGTAGCTCTGCTCTGCCCGGAATGCCAATACAATAAGAATATGGAGCACACCTTGATATACCCATAAAATTTTATTGAACAAATCAATACCACTCCTCTTTCTGCCTATACACCTGAAGGTATGAGCATCCGCAAGAACTGTGGGCCGTACTTCCAAATAGCCCAGCCAGAACCGAACAGGGCGGCCCACGAAAGAAGGCCTCGCGCGATGAGGATATTCCTGACAAAAGTAAACACCTGCCTCTCATTGAGCCTCGGGAACGGCGTATCGGGTTTTTCTGTCCCCAGAAACTTGCACAGGGGCTCCCATCCATCTTTGGCCTGAAACTCGAGAACCGGCCTTCCGCGTTTCTTCGCCTCCTCCCTCACGTGGTCGTAATACTTTTCGTACATGCGCGCGCTGAAAATATAGCCGGCTCCAAAATTTTCCTTGCCCCAACGGAGACATTCCATGTTGATGGCATACCAAAGTCGGTCGGTTGTCCAGAGCAACCCGGTCCATTTGAACCAGGGGGAGAAGATGAAACCGAAGCTCTCTTCGGCGCTGGCAGCCCAGCCCTCTGGATCTGGGCGTCCATTGAGGACCACTTTGGCGTCGGGGTACATGTCCATCAGGTCTGAGATGAAAAACATGACAAGAATATCACAAGCAGCTGCATGTCCTCGAAATAGCTCCCGGATCAATTTGTGTCGTCGCTCCTTGTCGGTTTCCCGTATAGCTTCCAGGAATAGTCTTTCGCGGGATGCATGCGTGACAACCTCTGCCATGTGCAAACACGGATTGAAGCCTAGCTGTTCAAAGGCAGCCTGCAGCGACGATGTTGCGGCTCGTGGCAGGCCAGCTGCAATGACTACAAGCGGAACATCTTTTTCCACTGGGTTCTTTCGAGAGTCAGTGATGAATCGCACCATGTTGAGGAATATGGGTGTAAGAATGCGAATGAATGATTGGAAAAGGACTTGAGGGGTTTCCGGTTGAGTAATCCACGGGGTATTAATGTTTTTATAAACTCATGATTCTGGCAACGTTCGATTCGGCCGGCAATACGGTCTGGTCTTACGTGAGATTTGATTCGAAGTTGATTGGAGCAGAATTTAACCCTTTCTAAATACAAAATCTTGGCCTTCTATAATAAGCGCAGTATGCCGCCGATTTTGGAAAAGTCGTATAAGCTGAGAGTCCCATTTAATAGCCAAGAGCTGACTGATGAGGAAAACGCCGAACCGCTAGTTGGGAGAGAGACGATAACGAAGAGGTGTATCGTCGCTGTGTTTCAAAAACCGAAACTCGCCATTCGATTTAAACAGAAGTTTATGTGAAGTTGTTAGATATGTTCATTATATGGGTTATTCGATGTTAGGTAGTGGTTTAGGTTGATGGTGGGTGTATTTAGACCTAGCCCAGTAAATGTGATGCGAAATTGGGGTTTTACCAAATCGCAAACCCTGAATTAAAAAGCCCGAGTCGCGGCTGAAAGCTATATTGGGGTCTTGTAATCTATGAAAATATTGAATGTGAAGTTGGAAACAAATTTTGCGTCCCATTGGTTGGGCCAGTTGTGACGCGTCATGGTCATGAGACTCATGACGCTGTCTATTCCTTCGTTCTTGGCTGCCGGCTAAATGTTTTTGGGTTCACCAAGATCTAATGTCTCTAGTAAAAAGGTCATCCATAAGACCATCCATATGAAATATTTCTCTAAAGGTGTCAATTGACGTTTTTTGCTTACAAATTGAAGGTGCGGCTGCGTTGTTTCGTGATCACGAGTGATGCTTTGCCGTATCCGGATATTTCTTATCCAGCATGGTGGAGTGGAGTGCTGTTAGCAAGGCGACAAAAAAAAGAACAACATAATGCACCAATATATTTCTCACACAAATTTTCTAACAATTTAGTCCGTTTCCAATTGTTCAGCAAAGAGAAACCCTGGCTAGACACAGGGCATGACATCAATCCGAGTGCAGTGCAGATGCTGGTTATTCTGCCCTTTTTCTTTCCCAATAAGTCAATTCTCTGGACCAGACATGACTAACCGCTTGATTGCAGCGCTAAAAAAAAAAAAAAAACGGCCACGCCCGAATTTAGCCTTTCGGATGGAGCAATAGTTAACTAGTCTCATGCTGGCAGACCTGTCACTGAGCCTTTTGCCTTAGTCTTGGTGGGGGGAGGGGTTCGTGTGGTCCAGTGCCTCAAAATTCGGCGCAGCCACAACGTGGGATAAACGAATCGGTTGCCCAAAGAACCTTGCACTAATGTAGTGGTAAACTCACTGGGTCTACCCTATGGTCCAGAAATGCGTCTTTTGTCTTTTGCGCGGGCAATTGTGGCTTTGCACTCATATCTGCAGACTCCATGATGCTGGGCTGTCTCGGGAGCGACCCCTCCTCTGGTGGGGATGAGCGTTGAGCTCAAGACGCTAACGGTGGGACACTAAGGGTGCTGCGGATGCTATGGACGGTGTTGAGCGAGACTGAAGGTCCCACGAGCGTATCTTGCGCGAGCCTGGTCCTGGCTGGAAGCAAGCTAGGGCGCGAGAGCCAAGCTTAAGCTTGTATAATATGGCAGGTCTTGCCGGCCCTCGCATGCCCCATTGAGCTCCATCGAATTCTTGTCTTTAATAATTATTCACTCTTCTCAGATACCTCTTCTGCACGCAATCATGTCTTCTGGAAACAGAGTCAAGCTTAACTCAGGCTACGAGATTCCCACTCTGGGATACGGCACCTGGCAGTCGGCCCCAGGCGAGGTCAAGACTGGTGTCTACGAGGCCCTCAAGGCCGGTTATCGCCACCTGGACTTTGCCAAAGTCTATGGAAATCAGGTTGAGTGCGGCGAGGGCATCAAGCAGGCCCTGACCGAGATTCCTGGCCTGAAGCGCGAGGATATCTTCATTACTTCCAAGCTCTGGCTGAACAGCGCCGAGCCTAAGGATGTCGAGCCTGCCCTTGACGATACTTTGACGGAGCTCGGCCTTGACTACCTCGATGTAAGTGATCCACACATTTATTAACTTGGTAGTTCTGCATTCGGATGGTGCTCTAACTTGATCTTCTTGTAGCTTTACCTCATCCACTTTCCCGTTGCCTTTCAGCCCGGCTCAAACCTCTTCCCCGACGACCCCAGGGATTCCAACAAGGTTGCCATCAACACCAACGTTTCTATTGTAGACACTTGGAGGGGTATGTACTTTACCCAGAGCGAATAGCCAGAGTTCTCACGAGTTACGCAGCCATGACTGCTCTCCCCAAGAGCAAGACCCGATCCGTTGGCGTGTCCAACTTTCTGATTGACCATGTAAGCTTGTGGTCTATTTCTGCATTGCTTGTGAGATAAGTTTAACCCAATTGTTTAACACAGCTCCAAACAATCATCGACGAGACCGGTGTTGTTCCCGCTGCCAACCAGATCGAGCGCCACCCTCGTCTCCTCAGCCCCGAGCTAGTCAGCTACATGAAGGAGAAGAACATTCACCTGACTGCCTACTCGGCCTTTGGAAACAACGTCTTTGGAATCCCCCTGATCCTCGAGCACGAAAAGGTTAAGGGAGTCGCTGCAAACCTGTCGGCCAAGCTTGGAAAGGACGTAACTCCCGCTCAGGTCCTCCTAGCCTGGTCCCAGGTTGGGGGTCACAGCGTCATCCCCAAGTCTGTTACGCCATCTCGCATCCGGGCCAACTTCCAGGAGATTACATTGGACCCTGAGTCTGTCAAGGCTGTGGACTCGATCGGCGAGGATCCTATCCGCTTCAACGTACCCAACGCCTGTAAGTTGTTCTGACTGTGTCATTTTGCGCAAACAAAGAATTAATTTTTACAATTTAGATACTAAAAGCTGGAACGTGGATGTTTTCGGAGATGAGAAAGAGAAGGGCGCTGAGTATAGGGTTAAGCTTAAATAGATGAGAATAGTTAGCCAGCTAGTATAAGACATGAAGATGAAATCAACATTGGTATGAAACAAGATGTATGCCTGTCGATCTGTGTGTGTAGAGGCAGGTGTTTATAAATATGAGAGACCATGATATTGACACTGACACCTACTGATTCTCTTCACGGGGCGATAAAAACCAATGCTAGGGATCCTAGGAACCATGCATGCACGGCATGGCGGTACGTGAGTGCATGAAGTATTTTGTTCTCCAAGCTACATTGTTGATAATCTCTGGCTCGGCCATGAAGAGTGTACAATAATTCTTGCAGTCTGCGATGATAGGCCCATTTTCCTCGAATAGACTAGCCCTTTTATCCTCCTTAACAACTTTCACAAATAAAGATACAGATGAGAATATATATCTTAAATAAATGGTAACGCAGCACAGCACAGCATAGCAATTTGGCTTTTTTTTTTCGCTTCCCAGCGCTAATATGCTCCCATGTCCGAAATCATTCATCATTTGTACAAATGCCCATGCGACGCCCTCGAACCTTGGTTAGTGTGGAATATTGGCCACATGTTTGCGGCAGACTTTTTGAAATTTTTTTTTGGGAGGGGGGTCTCTCGTTTTCGATACTTTTTGTAACTATTGTTGGGGTTATTTGTTGATTGTGCGCCGCATTGCTTACGCTCCCACACTGAAACCGAAGGATCCGTCAAAGACATCGAGCTTCTTGACGTCGTTGCCGCCACGCAGAGCCTTCAAGACGTCCATTGAGGGGACCTTGTTGGCAGGGTAAAAGAGGAGGAGGTTGTCCATGTCCTCTTCGGTGAGGCCGCACATTTCCTCCCAGGAGTAGGTGTCGCTGACTTTGGACATCCTAGACAGACAGAGTTGGTTAGCTTCAAAACGGTCTTGCGGCACTATGCGTCTGCTCGTGACTCACCATAGCATGCGCTTAGGTCCATCCTCGGGCTTGGGGGCAGCCTTTCTCAGCTTGACACGCAGCTGGCCGATGGTCTCAATGGCATTTCCGGCATTCTTGGGCAGCTGCTTGGCGATGAATTGGCGAATGGCGGCGGCAAGTCTGGGACCCTTGCCATTCGTGCTGACCATGATCTGCAAGGGTCCATCACGGTGGATGCTGCCAAAGTAGAAATCGCACTCGGGGGGCACGTCGGCGATGTTTGCGGGGATGCGCTTCTCTTTGCAGAGCTTCCAGATGACAGACGAGGCAGCGGGATCGTCGATGGCGACCAGAACCATGTCGGCGCCCTCGAGGTCCTGGGGCTCGAAGACGCGGTCGATGTGTGTGACTTGTTCCTGGGCGATTCGGAAGGCGACCTCGTCGTTGAGGCCGGACTTGGGGCAGACGACGGTGACTCGGGCATCGGCGTTGAGACAGTTTAGGATTCTACCGGCGGCCACCTGGAGAGCTGGGGGTTAGCAGTCCGTCGCCGTCACGGGAGAAGGAAAAGGAGCATCGTCATGTCTCATGACCCGACTTACCTCGCCACCTCCAACAACCAGCACCTTCTTGCCCTTGATCTGCCATGCCAGAATCAGGCTGCCTCCGGGCTGCACAGCGGGAAAGGACTTGCCCATGATGCGTCTTGGTGATATTCGTGAGCCGTAGTTGTAGGAGAGGTTCAACGTCACGCCCGCGACCAGACCCAGAGCCAGCTTAATTACTATTAGCATGACAAGGCCAGTCCGAATGCTTTGATTTTGGCGCCGGCTCCAGCTCCCAGGGTTGCGGCGCTGTCAGTGGCAGCGAGCTGGGTGGCGCCGCCAGGGGGATGGTAGGGGCGGCAGCGATAAGATAAGACGGACTTCGGGGGCACTTTGGCACCGCAGCGCTGCTGGTGCTGCTCCTGCTGGTGCTCCTGCTCCTGCACGGGTCGTAGCTTTTAGTGGGCTGGGGGGGACTGGCCGGGGGGGCGGCGACTGGGGCGCTGATGGCGCTCGCTGCTTGCAGAGGATTCAGCATTGTTAGCAGGTGACCTCAGTGGCTGCAACTCCCTCGCCCGCCGTATTTGTACCTCTTTATCCAGCCGCGCGCCCCGATCCGCATCCCCGTCCTGGTAGACCAGGATAGGCCGTCATCAACTCACCCGCCTGCGCCTGCGCCTCCCCAATCCGCCTGCTCATCCATTCAATCTCCAGCAAGACCAAGTCGACATCTACCAACGTCGACGGTTTGCAGCTCGAGGCCGAGTTCGACCAAGCCTTGGTCGCTCTCACTTGAGTTGCCACTGACGCCTTCATCTACAAAACCCGCTCCGCAGTCCATCCGGAAGCCCCTGCCCGCCATGTCTGGACGCAAACTCGGTGGTGGGCGCATCCTGGGCAATGGACGAGGCCTCGCTCCTCCAGCCTCGACCGGTTCGCCTCGTATTGGAAGCCCCCTTGCGCCCTCAGAGAGCACCCCATCTATCGGCTCATCGTCTCTCTCGCCTCCTGGGAGCACCTCTCTGCCAGATCTTGGCCAGGACATTGGCGTGAGCATCACTGTCGGCGCCTCCGGCAAGCATGGCCCCGTCGACTCCGCGGGGCTCGTGTGTCCCATCTGTAACGAGGAAATGGTGAGTAGCTCGCTGCCTTTGAACCCGCGCTGCACTGTCGCCCCTGGCCGTCACCCTGCTAACCATGTATTAGATGACCCTCCTTCAACTCAACAGGCACATCGACGACAATCACCAGGAACTCCCCGAGAGCGAGCAGGACGAGGTCAAAACGTGGTTCGACAAACAGGTTCTCAAGGCCAAGCGATTCCAGCCACTGTCCCTTATTAACCAGAAACTACGAGGTCTCGATGTGTTCGAATCAAATGAAACAACTCCCGCCTCTCTGTCTATCGTTGCTGCTGGCAAACTTCCCGCTGATACCCCAATTGACCCCGACGAACTCATCACTCGCCACCACTGGCAAAGAACCACCAACTATGATGTGTGCACCGATCCTGCATGCGGTAGAAGCCTCGGGCCCTTGAACGGAAGCATCAATTGTCGGAAATGCGGCAGGCTGTTCTGCGAGGAACACACCATGTACCAGATGAAGCTGAGCAGGAGCGCAAACCATGAACCTGTTCGGGGTTACTGGGCGAGGGTGTGTGAAACATGCTACAAGTCACGAGAAGGTTACAATGATCACAACGGAGTTCTTGTTGACCACACAGCCACGCTTGCAGAGATCAGAAGGAAAAAAGTCGAGCGACAGAATTTGGACATATCGAGACTCGAGAAGCGCCTTACAAAATTGACACGGTTACTGGCGAACCCTCCTGACAAGCTTCCCTCCTCAAACGGCTCATTATTGGCACCCGTGACATCGTTGTCAGGGCAAAAGAACCCCAGGAAACTGATTGAGCAGTCCATTGTCACATGGGAGGAGGATTCATCCGTATCCAAGTGCCCGTTTTGCCAGCAAGAGTTTGGATCTTGGACATTTAGGAGACATCACTGTCGAATATGCGGTCGAGTCGTCTGCGCCGATCCGCAAACGGCGTGTTCTTCTGAAATTGGCTTAAATGTAGCCAATGGTGAGTGCCGACTCCATCATGCATGAACCATGCTAACTCCTTGCAGCGTCAGATCCAACAACTGAGAAGCCTCCATCAGCAGCAGCTCCTGGCCAGGTTAGCATAGACATCAGAATGTGCAGGGATTGCAAGCACACCATCTTTTCATCTCGAGACTTTGCTGCTTCGCTTCAGCATAAGCCCCCAGACCAACGCGCGTACGAGACTCTGAGACAGTTTGAACGTGGTATCCGACAGCTGCTTCCGTCTTTCCACCGTGCCCTCCTCGCCCTACAGCCGGAGAAGCAGGAAAACGGCGAGGTTGACCTTGACAAGCCACCTCCCACTCATGCCCAGATCCAAGAGGCGTCAAAAATTCGCAAGAGACTAATTGATAGCTTCGCCAAGTATGGCGCCGCTGCAAAGCGCCTTCGAGACCTGAAATCAGACAACCCGGCGCAAAAGCGCCTTCAGATGGCCATTTATACATATGCCAGCGGCTTTCTCCACACAAATATGCTACCGCTCAAGAGTCTCCCGCAGCTCCTTCGTTCTCGCTCCTCCCTCTCCTCATCTCTTTCTACACCAACTGCATCCCGGCTTCTGGCATCTAGCAGCACGCACTCGGCCTCCAGTCTACGACATTCAGAACTTGCGTCCGAATCTGAAACAGCTTCACAGGCTCCAAGCGAGGGAAGCACAGTTGTCAGCCAGCTTGAGACAGAAGAGAAGGATTTGCGCGAGCGGTTAATTGTCCTCGAGGAACAGCGATTCATGGTGCATGAAATGGTCAAGTCAGCACAAGGAGCGCGGCGCTTTGAGGAGGTGAGCGCGCTCTCACGAAACGTCGATGAGCTGGATTCAGAGATTGGAATGCTTAAGAGCAAAATTGGCGGCATCGAGGATCGCTGGGAGGGTGTTTATCGACAAGGGCTGGCTTGATGTGGAAATGTTTAATTATCCCATGGTTTCCATCTGGTGGGATGTTTATATAAGACAGGGTATGGAATTTTGGTGCATTAAGCGGAAGGGGAGTACACGGCACAGCATTGCACGGTGTTGGCGGCGTTTTGTTTTTGGGATATTTATATAAGCTGGGGCTGGCGGTCTCCCGAGTGTGCCAATGCTGGTGCCGGGACTTTTCATGTCGAGTTTGTATAAGTTAGACATTTATGCCCCAAGATTGGGTCTCAAGAGCATACAGAAACAACAGCGCAACAGCTCACAGGTTGCGAGCATGCAAGCAGTCAACAATAATACGAAACGAGTCAAAGATACAAAAAATAGAATCTTGAATGAACAAGGAAAACTGCATTTCTTTAGCGTGTCATTTGTCGTAACACTCGCTCCTATAACACAGCCAAGCCTACCCCCCTTCTTCTAATCGACCATCTTATATATACTGTCGTATCTCCATAGGATGCTATACTTGGGATACCGCCTAAAAAAAACCGAGGAAATACGCAAATCGATTTGCCTGAATATAAAAAGACGATCCCTTTCATTCCATGCGATTTATCATATCCGCCACGCCAACAAGGGGGGGGGGGCTCATTGCGCAAGCGCCCACCTTGTAAATAGAGAAAAAGAAAAAAAAAAGCCATACGCATAGACCTATACACAATGGCGAAGGCAGGGGTAAAAAGAAAAAAAACGCCTATCCAGTTTTCCGACGCGAGTCGAGTTTTGCTCGCGAGGGTATCAAAAAAAAAAAAAACCTCTGAAATCATACACGGCGGGGCCAATAAAGGGTAACCCAAGATGCCCCTCCCGTTCTGCGTGAGAGCTATAAGGGGGATGGGTGAAAATAATGAGTCATTATATAAGGAGTAGACCGTAGGGCAGCGTGGAATAATTTAGATAAAGAGGATGAGATGTGCGTGAGGTGTGAGAGGGTTAATTAAGGAGGAAGGATTGCGCGCATCACTAATGCACGACGCCCTCGACGCCGCCGAGAAAGCGTCTTACACGGCCAATCTCAAGCTCTTCGCGCTCGCTCTCGACAGCCTTGAGTAGGCCGTCAATCACAGCATCAACTTCTGCCTCTAGAACTCCTGTGCACAGAGCAACAATGCGGCGGTATTTAACCTCGACGTCTCGGCTGCGACCCTTGAGGGCACCAACCATTTTGCGGGTCATCTCACGGCGGCTTTCGAGGGCACGGATCCTAGCCTTGAGCACTGCAGCCGAGGGGAGAAGGCCTTCGCCGCCACCAGAAGAAGTGTCCTCGGCAGCTTCAAGCATGGCAGACAGTTCCGTCTCCCATGACGAAGAGGGGTTTGGTTGCGAGGTACGTGACTGTTCTTGCATAAGACGAACTTGCTCATCTTCGCGAGCATGCGAGAGGTTGGCAACCTTTTGACGGGCGAGCTGCTGCTTCTTGAGAGTTGCTGAAAGGTGTTCGAGACTGCGTCGTGCATCACCGAGTTGTGATGAGGAAGTACGAAGAGTGCTGTGAAGAGTGTCCAGAGAGGTCTGTTTCGACTTCATCTCTTGCTGGAACGCGGAGCCGGTTTCACTCAGGAGATGAGTGATGGAAGCAATAATTTCGTCACTGCTCTCTCGTGTCCGCTGGCTGCTTGAACCCACCACGCCGTTCTTTTCCGTCGTCGCTTCTCCGTTGACCTTTTCTTCCGAGTTTTCTCCTCCGATACCAAAGTCCATGGGTCTCAAGCCCACGCGGTTCGCAATATTTGGGTCAGCTCCGACTTCAAGCAGCTGCGAAATGATGCTTCGGTTGCCGATGCGCGCGGCAATGTTGAGTGCCGTATCACCAGAGCTGTCCTGAGCGTTGACTATTTCTGTCATGAAGCGAGCGATGCCCATCTTAGGGGCGCTTGACTGAGAGCCGCTGGGGGCGTTGCCGTTGATTTGGGTATTTTGGCTGTTGGGTACACTTCCTTGTCGCACAACCCACTCCAGAAGGCTCTCGAGATAATATCTGCTTGCGGCGTTGCGGCCCTTGACTGCGCTTGTAACTGCGATATGGTGGAGAACTGTTCGTCCTTTGTGGTCGCGAGCCTCGACGGTGCCACCAAGAACCTCGAGAAGATCGGGGAAAGAACCGTGATCCATTGAGTTAGTTACTAAACAAGCACGCATGAGTGCCGTTTCTCCAGAGGCGTTTACACGATAAGGCGAAGCGCCAGCAGCGATGAGAGCGCGGAGCAGAGGCATACGAGCAAGTGTAGCAGCCCAATGGAGAGCAGTGTGACTTTGGAAATCGATGGGCATATCAAGTTCGAGAGGAGTAAAAGTTCGCAGCATGTCATGTTTAGAAGTGTCGGTTGTGGCAGAGTCCATGAACAATCCCATAAGCATACTGCGCTTCATCTCGACATCGGGTGACATTTCGTAGGGGAGAGGCGGCAAGGGGCCGCTTCCGTCCTCGGGAGGCGTCCTATCTTGGAGAGAGTTCTGAGTATAGATGAAGGATTCGTTGGGTTCTGTGGGCGATCCAGGGAATGCCGCAGCATACATATCCATGTTCTGGCCGTAGCCGCCAAAGCTGTCGGCAGGCGTCATGGTGACCCGTTGGCGCTTTCTCGGGGGCTCGGTCTCGGGCATGGGTGCTGCGTTGCTCTGGTTCTGGGTTGAATAGGCCGAGTCAACCTGCTGGCCGTAATCAGAAGCAAAGCTTTGCTGGGAGTTGCCAGGGAAATCATCGCCGTTTTGGCCGTTCTGCATTGAGGGCTGTCGACTGAAGCTGGGCGCTCTTGTAGGTCCATTGCGACTTCGAGGTCCAGGAGAGTCAAAGCGGGCCTTGCTAATGGCAGCAACGGCGTGAGAGGCGGTACTAGAAATGTTCTTAAAGAAAGTACCGGATAGGCCATTGGGCTTGCCATCAGTGCTCGAGTTGTACATGCGTTTTCGCTGGGCAGCCATGGCCTGCTCCTTGGTGGGAGTGTTAAAGTCTCCACGTCCAGCAACACCTCCGTCCTGACCCATGTCGTATGTTAGGAGTGGCCGGAGCAGCTCTTCAACTCCATATTGACGACAGACCTGGACACCACGCTCAAACTGAATCCATGTACCCTGGTATTTGCCGTAACCACCTTGGACCTTTTCGTGTTCGCCGGTTTGGATTTCTTTTTCGAGAATCTTTGTGCGCTTGCCCTTGTCGACGCCGGCAACCTTGAGAATTTGTGTGGCATTGACCCATGAGTCGTTGCGACGGCGCATAACGGCTACGTTGTTTACCTCCATTTCGTAAACATCAACACCGGAGTATGATGCCTAGAGTTGGAAACGGACTAGTTAGCGCCATGGAAATTGGCCATTATGGGACGGATAGGCTGATATATATCGTGCACCAGGGAATAAATAGGGTACAGCAGCCAGGGGCAAAAACAAAATGAGAAACATACCGAGTAAATTTGGGGTGCATCGGGAGTGCCATTGTAGCCCCGGTGGAATGAGGCAGAAAGGCCATTTTGGGATTGTTGGCTCATTGCGAAGGACTGTTGAGAAGTTTGCGATGCCGAAGGCATCTTGGGGGGAGAGCGAGAATCGAGTAAGGGAACGCGAATATTGCTGATCAATCGTCGTCGTAGTCGTAGGGAAGAAGGTGTAAGGTCCTGTCACGATCAAAGGAAAGGTCGGATTAGGAAGTGAAGAGTGACGAGTGCATCAAGCGTCCAATGAGAGTAGAAGCGGGCTCAGGAGAGGCAGTCGAGTTGGATAGTAAGTATCAAAAGGACGGCAGCGGAGAAGCAAAGAAAAAGTAAAGCGCTCTCATCCGAGTCGCAAACCAAGCTCGAAAAGTACCATGCGGCAGGTCGAGGGGTCGGGTGCGGAAGCGGGTGCGGGATGAGGATGTCGACGGAGACGATTTGTGTGGGTTGCGCAAAAACTGGTGGTGGAAGTGAGAGTTGGGATGGCGTCGAGACGAAATGAGCTTCTTCCGGGATGCGGAAGTGGTACTCGGGGGATACAGAGGGTCTCAGGTGCGCCACAGGTACCGCAGAAGCTCAGACAGCGGTGCGCTAGGGCGGGAGAGCGCTGGAAGGGAGACGCACTGTGAGTCAGTGGGTTTAGCGCCTACCGTCCACTGGGCGACGGGGCAGATGGGCTCTTTTGCGCAGGGTGCGGAAGTCAATTGACGCAGCACATTAGCGCTTGTTCACGCTGCACAGCAGGGGACGAGGCAATGGTCGAAGGGGCTGTGAATGTGAATGGGGATCAAGGTGGACAGTGATGGACGGGATGTACATGCATGTATAAGTCTCCCTAGGGTCACTCATCGCGACATAATGGCTTGCAGCACCTCCACGTTCCTTGACACGGCCGTTAAAGTGCACCGGACGTGCGTTCAATTAATTGAGACGTGTCTGTTTCGTGATTTCGTGACCGTGTCAGCGCGCGTTAATTTCGACCTCGGACGTGACGCAACCCCGCCCCGCCCCGCCGCACCTCGTCTTGCATCTTGCGTCTTGCAGGGATGATGCACCACGGCTCCTCCTCACGCAAGTCAAGTACAGACTAGAGATGAGAAGATGCCGCTGTCTGTGCTCCAGCATATCTAGTTAAATGTTGTTTAAAGCGCCCTTTCACAACACAAAAATCACCCGTGGCCACTCGCTCTGAGGGCATCCGCGCCTTGTTGAGACCACTAATGCAACCACTGCTGCCATTGGCCTCCATTGGCCTTCATTGGCCTCCATGGCTGGCTTCGTCGCGGCGGCGCTCTTGAGTGGAGCCACATGGGCTCATGCCGTCCATACTCTACTCGCCAGATGCATCGGTGACATAATAAACTCTGCAAACTGGTTTGTGCACGCTTATGCATTTCTTTGCACAACTGCAGCCTGTGCATTGCCGCTGCTTCTGCCAAAGTGACACTCAAGGTACATCCTCCATCACATGCCATGCCAGCCCCCATGTACTCTCCCCGTTTCTGCCATTCATCATCTCCAAGTGACGTGCATCCCCAAATCTAGCGTCACATTGGACCCAAAAGTAAACATTTATGCAGTCAGCACTGCACAATCACACGGGGTAGTATTTTATGCAAATGTGCAAATGACCCGAAGTTCCACCGTCGCTCCCACCCAAGCTTCAACACCAAAAATCAATCTATGAGGGACAGCTCCGTTACATCTACAACTTCCTGCGTACACCGATCCTTCCGCTTGTCAATTTGCACTGTGCGGCGCTTTTTTTTTCTCTTTCCCGTGGCGAGGCATTCCACATCTTGTACTCTCCGGTTTCTCCCATCCAGCCTCGCAATGCCTCGTCCAAATACCTCCATTCCAAGTCACCTCCCGCCACTCCACCTATATCGCCATCTGCTCCGCGAGTGCTCCTACCTTCCCCCCGCTTGGAGGTCGCCCATTGTTTCTACCGTCCGCGATCGATTCCGTCAAAACCGCAAGCATGACAAGCGCCAATCCAAACATCGGGCACGAGCGTACCAAGTCCTCAACACTCTCAGATCAGCAAACGACGGTTACAAGCCAGCCATGCAAAACTTCATGCGCATGGGCTTTGCCAGGTCAGGCATTCGGCGGAGAAGTCTCATGAATGAATTCGTCCTCCGAGACGGGCCAAGCGACTCGGCAGCTCTTGATGCTTTACTTGATACAAGCCAAAAGACGAACCCCAAGTCAGACGACCAAACCGATGCACCAGCTACCACCAAAAAACCCAAAAATACCTTCCACCAGGACTGGGACAAATCAAAGCTTCTTAAATTGCTGTCTTCTCAGCAAAAACAGCAAAAAGATACCCACCTCATCTGGCTTCACCGAGAGGTCAGAAACACAAGAGAAGATCAATATGTTCCCAAAGCCACTATCTGGGGCAAGCCTCCTGGTGATGCTCTTGTGGCTAAAAAGCGTGCCGAGTGGTGGCGAAAGTCCGCTATCAAGTTGATGGTTCCTCTTCACAAAGCTGAGTGGGAGCTCATTGGGCGATTGAGCACTGGTGCCCAGGAAACGGATCCCGATTTTACGGTTCCCGAGCGTCGAAAAGCGGCGAAGCCAATAGCCGAGCAACAATCTTCCAATGAGCCGGGCTGGGACTGGGAAAAGTACGTCGATCACAGCATCAACTTTGTTGAACGCGAAAGGTCGAACACCAAGACTCGGCGCAATGGACAAAAAGATACAGGTCCCTACCACACTCGAATGGCGCAAACTGAAATCACTCCTCGGTGGTACAGGAGGGCATACACAAGATTGTGGCAAATCACACCAACAATGGAGCAGGACCCCAGGTCGCTACAGCACAACATATCATGGGGGACCGGGAAAACCGGCATAAGGGCACCAAGAAAGTCGCAACTTGAAATCTTTGAAGGTGTCAACGAGGCTGGTGTAAAGCTACCAGATCCAGCCCCCAGTAGCTCTTGAAGGGCTTTTGTCCAATTTTGTCCAACTTTGGCATGAATCCTCGGCCACTACTGTGCTTCTAACATGTCTGGTCTAATCCGTCAAGCTGGCTAGCTTAGCCAAGCCATCGCCATCGACGCGCATCCCCACCCAATCGTTCATGGCATATGCGCCAATACTCTCATAAAACTTGATGCTGGGCTCGTTCCACTTGAGAACTACCCACTCTAGACGGCCGCCTTCCATGGCAACAACTTGCTTAGCCAGTGTGCTCAGCAGCTTCTTTCCATATCCCTTGCCTCGCTCCGTTTGCCTCACAAAAAGATCCTCGAGGTAGATACCTGCTCGGGACCGCCAGGTGCTGTAATTGTAAAAGTACAGCGCCATGCCCACCGCAACACCCTCGGGCGAGATCAGAAGCAAACAGCGGGCAGGTCGAGTGGGCGATGTGGGTTCTGTGTTGGGAAACGCCGGATCCCCTGAGGCAGCAACTTCAGACGGCGCAAAGGCAATGGTATTCTTGATGCTCTCAACAGTAGCCTTGACAGCATCCGGCTCCTTCTCGTAGTCGGCAAGCTCTTGGATGAGCTGCAAGATGATGGGAGCATCTATTCTAGTCAGAATATGCTGTTTTACCCTCGAAACTGCTTGAAAGCCAGGGTCTGGAAATACTTACCCTCCCGACGAGCATGTCTAACCGTAGCCATGATGTATTCACGATTTAGATGTTTCCCTGTTTGGCTGTACAATACCAAGATACCCTCAACCCAATTAGACAAATAGACGATATACAGGTTTAAAGAGATGAGAAAGGATTAAGGCGCTCTTATGACTCTTCCTTCCCAAGCTTACGGTGGGGCTGTTTGTACAATTGAAGTGTCAAAGGCGCACCCTGTGCGGGACATGAAGTGGGGTGGTGATGGTCATGGTGGGGTTGAAGGATGCGATTCGCGAGTCGTGTGTCACTCTAGGGTAGCCGCCGTTGAAAGTTCTGTTGCATTCTTTGTCATGGCTCTCAGTTGATTTTCTATTTCATCTATTGGCATTGAATGGGAATTACATGTAACTGTGCTTTGACTTGTTTTAATTTCTTCATGGTGACTAAGATGATGGGTCAAATCTTGCTACTTTCATTAAAAATGAAGCGCTTAGTCAAACATGACTCTTGCATCCGAATAATTTTCGTTGACTAGTCAACTCTTGATACTCAGGACATCACACATATTTCATTTGAAAAGCAGATTAATGTTATTTAATTCAATATACATGATAAAGGCTTCAACAACGTCTATATACATCACACGTTCAAACACATCTACCGCACTCATACGCTCGACAGACTGTTACACGCTCGACAAAGCGGTATTGGTTAGCCAACGCAAAGCTCTCCCCATGGGTATCTATAACTTTTATGTCATATCATTCATGGCCTCGCTTCCATCTTTTATCAGAACTAAAACAACAAGACAGCGCCCGCGGCCAGAAAAACGGCCCCGAGCTTGACGTCTCGCGAGAAAGCTGAGCTGCCACTAGCCGGCGCATCAGTTGCGCTCGCGGTTGCAGATGCAGAAGATCCAGTGCTAGAACCTTCGCTAGTGGTGGGGGTTGCACTTGTAGATGCTTCTTTGGTGGAAGTTGGGGTTGAAGCGGCCGTGCTGCTGGCCTTGCTGCTAGCCTTGCTGGTCGTCTTGGTGTCGGATCCAGTGGTAGCTGTTGCCTTGTCCGTAGTCTTGGTCTTTGTCGCGGTCTTGCTCTCAGATTTGGAAGTGGTGGTGCTGGAATCGTCGTCCCCAGCTGCCTTGACTTGCTGCTGCACCCACGCGGCGGCCTGATCAGTGTACACATCAAAGTAGTCCAGATGTGTGTTGACCACATCGCCACCTGCGCAAATGGGATCCGTCTCAACACAGTACGAGTGGAAAACATCAGTGTACTTTTCCAGGTTGCTTAGCATCTCGCTTGTGCGAGGAAACAAGCCGTCCTTTGCCGCGCCGGTGAGGACGTTGTATGGTTGGTTTGCCGTGTGACGAGTATCGCCAAAGACCATGGCTGCCACGACTGTAGGTTGAACCAATTAGCATCATTGAATCGAGACTTGGTACGGGAACTGATAGTATAGACTCACTCTTGTTAGCCGGCGTAGAATCGGGATCGAATCCATCGTTGCTCGCTTGGACACAGCCATTGAAGAAAGTACCGCCTCCTCCACCGAGAATATCGCCAACGATATGGGCGCCCTGGGAGTAGCCACTGACAACTAGCTTCGAGTCTGGGCACTTTTTGTTGTAGGCCGTGATCTGGTCCGCTCCATTCTTGGCGCCCTCCGCCACTGAATCGCAATAAACCGACTCGAGAGGGTTGTAAAACTTGATGTCCTCGTAGTCGCAGCTGTCCAACCCGTCGCAAATAGCGGTCACTAGCTTGCCCTGGCGGCCGGGGTAGGGCTCATTGTTGCCTTTTGCGAGGAAGATGTGAACGTCCTTGCAGTCCGAGGCGCGAGGCGCGAGGCTGCCCGCCTCAGCCCCGGCAGCGAGCAGCAGAGGGAGAGTTAGCGATTGCTTCATTGTTGACGAGGTGTGGTCGAGAGATGAAGAAATCGCGAGCCAGCAGCTGGAAACAAGACGAAAAGTCTTTTGATGCTGAAACAGCCTTCTGTTGAACAAACACGGGGGACTGGTGAGCGGCCGGGATCCCCCAGGTTGGGAGCTGCGTTTCTACTTGTACATAAACATCGCCATGATCCTCGTCGAGACGAGATGGGACGATCCGCACGATAAGGGAAAATGACAATGGCTGGCTAATAGCCTAACCCAAGTTGTGTTTTTTTCCCATGTGCCGCTGCAGGTTCCTGGTTTTGCCCTGCCTATCATGCCGTGTTTTGCGACGGGACCAGGATCCATGACAGCGGGGGCTTGTTGGGAACGTGGGGCCATCTGCACCTGGAATCCGCGGATTTTTCTCTATTTGGGGAGCTTTCGCGTTCTCTCGTTGGGGCTCTGGTGGATACTTGGTTTTTCTTTACGAGATACTGCTTTGGCTTGAGATCGGTGGGAGAGCCGATGATGTCATGCGATTCTCTCTCCCTCTCCCTCTCCCTCTCTCTCTCTCTATGTAGGTCTCCTTGGCAATTTTGCTCGTATCGCAATTGCGGCGTGCGGACGAAAATTAGACAAGGGTTGTGGGTGTTTTGAGTAAAATGAAGCCGTGATAAGGATGGTGGATGGGGTGGTGAAGGATCTGGGGGGTTGGACTCCACATTTGGTTTCTTCGCTCAATCGCAGCGGCTGGCTTCCTAATACAGGCATCTATCTATCTATCCAGGCTTTGTAATTATCTCACTTACGGGGGAGATCGCCTAGATTGTCAGGTTTGCCGTATTCTAGAATAACTATGCATTCTCCCGCTGATCTCTTCTTTTTGCGACTCACAAATGAAGGCCCGAGCGAATACGTGAATCTAAAACTGGGATTTGGCCCCAGACAAACTCTAACAGCCACACTTTGAATCCAAGCAAGTGAAGCGGATTGGATAGGCTTGGTCGGATATGGGGATGGTACCTTGTCCACTGATGCGATACGGTGTCTATCAGTGGAGGGTTAGACGAAAAATGGCAGTTGGCTGGACGAGTGTGGACAGCTAATTTGTTGACTTGAACGGGTAGTGATGATCAGAGACCCTGTTAAAGGGTGGAGATGAACGTAAAAAAGCCAGGGGAATTTCCTGGGAAGGTGCAAGTAGCTATTAGTGCTTCAATGGGGATGGAATCAGAGTGATAGCCGTGTCAAGCAGGAGTACTGAGCACAGTTGGTAAAAGCAGAGCCAGTTCGTATCCCCTCCTTTCTTATTTTCTTTCTTTTATTTTTTCTTTATTTTTTTTTTGGTGCATCTGCAACGCTGACCATCGTATCCTGGTTAATGAGTAGCTAGAGATGATTGTAGTGTTCAAGAATTGTATAACACAGGGAGAGGACCTTTTCCCTGGGAACAAAGATCAGTTGCCGCTGAGGCAAAAGATCAAGCAATGAATGAATGCAATCACTGCATTCATTGGGTCCAATACATCCGATTATAACAGTGCCTACAGCACCTGTTACAAATTGAGTCATGCCTGAACATTTATGTCATGGAAATTCCAGCTTGTTCAAGTAGAGCGACAAGACCCAGAAAAACTACCATGAAAAGGGTTCTTCGGTGAATTCCTTAGGGGGATTATGCGTTAAATCTTAAAATGATAGGGAATCTATTCAAGTACAGAGGAAAAAATATATTCATTTTGCTACAGATACTAACCGAACAAAAATCGAAACAGTAAACTACTTATGCTTCCTCCTAGTTCGAACCTTGAACCGTCCATGTTGGCGAGTCTGGTGTCTTAGGAGGCTATCCTTTCTGCTGTAATATTGATTGCAAAGTGAACACATAAACTGTGGCCTCGGGAAACCTAGCTTGACTGCTGTGGAAGGGTGTTTGCTCTGAATATGTCGCCTGAGGTCTCGTTCGGTTTTGTGCCCCTTTCCACAATCTTTGCACTCAAACTTGGGGTCTCTGTCCGCATATGATTTTGCCCTTTGACTATCGTAAGGAATCTAACAAGGGAAAATGATACCTATGAGCTCACCTGTTCTGTGTATTGCCCTGAGACTCGGGAGATAGAGAGTGGATCAATTCATACCCTAGGTCAGATGGAGAATCTGGAGTGACTAATGCAGGGTTTCCGGGAAGTGTGTCTAACGTCTGTCCCGGGACGATATTTGATTTAGTTGTACAGAGATCGAGATCGCTTGGAGATACGAACGAATTGTCTCCATCGGATGATGTACTCACATGGAACGCTGTATCGTTGTCGGCAGTGATGCCGACGTTATCGTCAATGTCTAGGTTGAAGATTGGTTCTGGCCAATCAATTGTACGCCTGGGAATGTTGGATTCTTCCAGTAATGTTTGGTTGGAGCTATGGATATGCTTTTGGTCGCAAGTAAAGGAACCATTATCAGACCATGAGTAATAGTGAAACATATCGTCAGGTTCGACTTCCATTTCATCAAGCATTGTGCTTGGCACATCGTAAATAGAATCGGCGAAACTCATGCTTCGAGGAAGCCAGAAGTAGTGGTGACATAAGATATTTTGTGCTGAACACGGGTAGATGGTTGAAAATTTGTTGAGTGCAGTTTGTATCAGAATGGCCATCCAGCGGGATCCTATTTTCCCGGATATTGCTGTTGGCTTGTAGGTCACCTTTTAAAGACGCTGTCCGGGTCTCGGCTAGCTAGCCAAAGAAATGCATGGGAAAATAAGAAAAAGGGCAAATATACTGTAACTTCAGTTCCAGTATCCATACAATAGGAAAATATTTTGCAAGTGATTTGCGTTTTTTTGTGATTGATCTTGGAGCCTTTTGTCTCGTGTTGTGGACGGTATTGTCCATATTACCATAAGAACTTGACGAGTTTGGCGTACTCTAGCGTTCCCGGGTATGTTTTTTGTTTTCAACAACGCGACACGCTTCTTGTTTCAATAGTTGATGTTATGTTTTGCGGGCACGCTGGAGTACGCCAACTCGTCGAGTTCTTATGGTAGTATGGACAATACCGTCCAATTCATTGGAAAAATATGCGCGGGGACTAGATACGAGATGGAACCGCAAGCGCACCTGATAAAAGTGGAGGGTTAGTGGAGATTTCGTGATAGTATACATATAAAAAAACATACGTGATCGTAAACCACATGTTTGTTGAATATCCTAGGCGTGTATGTCCCCCGCTGTTGCGGTATGCCGGGATGCGTGTACCCATAGAGCTGCCACATTTTGGGTACACAGAATTTTAAGAATTGCCTAGCCATTCATTCCCCTAAGACGAGGAATGAATAAGAAGCCTGTGATAGCCTAGTCTCGTGGCTCTACCAGCGATTCTTCGAGGGTGTTGCCTGGCGAGAGTCCAAGAAGAAGTCCAAGAATTGGCTTGGGAGATTAGGGGGTGCAAAGACAACCAAACTGGATTGTATTTCGAAAATTCGAGCAGTGAAGGATAGATAGAAGAGATGGAAAATGATTATGCTTAGAAAAGGTGATTTGAAGTGAATGGAGAGGAATAAAAAATCGCACACGAAGATGGTGATGGAAACCAATATTTATGGATAGTATGGCAAAGGCGATGGCGCTGGAAAATACATGCTCGGTACAATAATGTGGCTTTGTGAATAGAGACAGAGTAGGTATATACGATGTGACGTGGGTGCTGAATATCGATTGGTTAATTTGGTGGCCTCTGCATGCTTTAGATTGTGTTAGACTCAGGGCGTGAGCATACCAAATGCGACCATGTGCAGCTTTGGTGGCAAGAGTGGCTGGGTATACAGGGCATAATTGGTGCAAATTGTTGATAGATGGTGTCATCCGCACCTCGCAGTCACAGGCGATAAGGGCAAACGGGACTTGATTGTGGACAGATCAACCGCCATGGTTAAGCGTACATGACCATTGTACATACATAAGTGAATACCAAGCTACGTGAACTATGAACAGATACCGCTACCGGTAGCCTGGCTCTTTGGATAAAATATCAGAGGTTCTCCTTTGCTGATTGTAATGCTGAGGCTGCCACTGCTATCAGTGGTCATGGTGTTGCAGCTCAAAATTTCGACAACATCCTCGTTGGCTGTGAAGCCGGTTACAGACTGCCCTAAAGTCAGAGACTTGTCTGCGGCCGATGCGCCCGTCTTGCTCAGTACTGAAATGATTTGGTTGCCATCATATCCTTTTCGCATCACAACAGTTGTGCTGTCTGTATAAGAAAACCAAGCCTTGTATGTAATGTATGAGCTGGCCTTGTAGATGGCTTGGTTACGGACCTGGTTGAGGCTGGCGATGAGGCGATACCATTGGGTTGTGGTATCGAAGCCCGAGAGCCAGATCGCTGCGCGGCCAGTTTGGTCAGTGCCCTTATAAAATTGCTCTTGACCCTGGAAGATGATCGGAATACCATCTTGGAGAATAGTGAATGCGATGGCATTCTTGTTCAGAGAGGTGTCGCTGGTGATTGTGGGGAAGCGTTCTTGATCGTGGTTCTCCATAAAAGTTCCCAGACGGCTTGAGTTGACGGCTTCGTTTTTGACTCGCTCAATACCATTTGCAAGTTCGGTAAAATCACCGCTCGTGCTTCCGAAAGCTCGCTTTAGCCAGAAGTACATAGGATAATTCATCACGCCACTCATATTCTTCTGGTATGGGAAGGTGAACGATGGGTCGCCGTTGAGAACTTCTCCAACGGTATAAACCCCAGCAGCCTCTTCGAATGGTGCGTGGAACGATCCTTCGATGTGCTTGGCGCTATCAATTCGCAGACCATCAATGCTGTAGTTGGAGACAATTTGAGGAATCCAGTCAAACCAAATGGACCGGACGTCATTGTCCTCAGTGCGAAGGTCAGGTAGACTGATGGTGTTGTCACCTTCCCAGCAAGTTTGGATATTGCTTGACCATTCGTCACTGTAATCGATCAGACAAAATTCGTGAAAGTAAGAAGACTGGTAGAGTTAGCATGGAGCCTAGATAAAAAGTAGGTGGAAATGTCAACCTTTGTGAAAGCATCGTAAATACTGTAGTCGACGCAGTCACCGCAGCCGTTGTAGCCCATGTGGTTTGTAACAATATCGACCATGAGATACTAGCTTTGGTCAGTAACACAATAATCAAAATTAATTTGACCGAAATACCATTCCCCTGTCATGTAGGGCTTGTGATAATTTTTTCAAGTCGTCTGCCGTGCCAAAGTGTTCGTTGATGGCCCATATCTTCTGGGCCCAGTAGCCGTGGTATGCTTGCCTGCAGATGTGGGTAAGCCATCTACACGAACAAGAAATTCATGAAATACTAACCCCCAGCCTTGATTGCTCGGAACTTCGATATTGGCAACAATAGGAGAGATCCAGATGGCGGTGAAACCCATATTCTGAATATAGTCCAATTTATCGATGATTCCTTGAAAAGACCCACCACAATATTGTCCAGTTGATGCATTGCATTCTGCCGAGTTGTTTCCATCAGTGCGAGCAAAACGATCTGTCATGACTTGATAGATGCTCTGTTTCGACCATCCATCGGCTGATAGTGCAGCCACGGATGCCACGGATGCCGCGAGGAGGGTAGCCAAGGAGAGCTTCATGTTTACTCGCTTTGATGTTCTGATCTTCGCTGTCGGTGTGTCATGAAGAGACAAGTGGTGACCGATCTAGTATATAAGAAGCCTCTGTTTCGACCATTAAGGAAATTCGTGATTGAATCTAGATTCGGTAGCGGATGGACACAGAAATCCTACAAATCCTCCTTGTGGCGGATTCACTAGGTTTGACCAGGGTACCCTGGTCTTGGATGTTTTACTAAGAGTCGGCGCGATTAGAAACGTGTTCCTGGGTGTTATTAGGCCCAATACTGAGCAGCTGAATGGTCGCGGATAAATGAACTTGACCCTTTGGGATGTTGAAATAAAGCTCCGTCCCCTTTCCGTGGTGACGACGCCGGAGATTTGGCTAGCATGCAGATGGGGCGCATGAGGGTCTTCAGACAACCGGCACCGAGGTTCACGTGTCGGCGCCGGGTGATGCACGAGTGACCGAAATGAATATCAGTTTTGAGTGATGAACATGGAAGAGGGTGTTGAGGCATCAGCTGACATGAATAATGCGGTGAACGAATGAAAGCTAAATGCACCGAACACATGACTAGTCTTCCACCCATCAAACCGTCATTAATATTGCAGGTCTATCTCCCTCATCTAAATTTTGGCATCAGTATCCACTATCTATTCTCTTTTGATTCTTCCAACTCCTTTGACTCTGTTATTTCGGTCCCGGGATCTGGATTCACAATCTTCAATTGTGGAGTTGAGGTGGCCTCGGAATCCTTCTTTCGCGCAGGCGTTTGTTTGATGAAAAGCCCAGCCAGAATCATTATTCCCGTTATGGCTGTGTAAAAACCCCACATGACACGTAATGCCTTCACATACTCCTTTTTGTTGGTGGTTGATCCCATTTCAGCTCCCCCATGTACTGAGGTCAGAGTGCCTCCTCCAATAGTTCGCTGAATCAAGACAGTTCCAACCACGATGGAAACCGAACTGCACAAACTGCGTAGAAAGGTAAATGCTGACATTGCTGGGGCCAAGTCCTTGTGGTGTAGGTGGCTTTGCAGCGCAATCATTGGGCTTTGGAAAAGGACACCAGAACCGATGCCGATGATGAACTGGAAAACAATGATTTTGGCCCAGTTCCGAGTAGTTCCAAGATCTATCAAGAGCCCCGTACCAAGGGTCATGAGTGCTGCGCCAAAGAGTATGACTGCATAGTAGCGTCCTGTTTTCCGCATATATAAGCCTCCGATAAGTGTTGTACCTGCCATGGGGAGGATTAGGGCAAATAGGGAGACACCGGAAATGATTGGTTTGAATCCCAGGATGACCTGAAAGTATAGGGGCAAGAAAATATCGTACGATATAAAGGCAAAGCTATGAAGGCAAGAAACGGTGAAAGAAGCAATGTTTGTGGCTTTTTGAAAAATTCGAATCGGGATGACTGGGTTCTTGGCAAATTTAGCTTCCCATACCATAAAGATGGCGAGAATCATGACGCCAAAGATGATGAGGCAGATGACTTTGGCAGAGCTCCATGATGAAAGCCCTCCGGATCCGGTCTCTAGGCCATATAAGAAACATATTGTCCCTCCTATGATTAAAGCGAAACCTGTCCAGTCTAGAGTGCGCAGTCCTTGCATGACAGGCTCCTTTTCAATCTCGACATTGAGAGCGAAAAATAGAGCAATCAACGCGACACCGTCAAATGGAAGATTGATATAAACTAGTAGTGGCATATTAACTTATGAAAAATCAACCGAGTTGAAAGGGATTCGCTTACAACACCACCGCCAACTGGCTGCTTGAGTAAAAACACCACCTAGGACGGGTCCAACCGCACTTGCAATCCCGTAGACAATACCTGTTAAGCCGTAATATTTGGCTCGTTCCGATAAGCTGAAGAGATCGCTAATGATGATTGTAATGAGCACCTGGGTGCCACCGCCGCCCAGACCTTGGACTACCCTCCCAGCGACGAGCATGGTGCTTGAGTGAGCAAGGGCGCAAACAAGACTTCCGACCATGAAGATGACTGTTGTGATCATGATGATTGGCTTCCGACCAAATATGTCTGACATTTTGGCCCACACGGGCGACGAAGCCGTGGTGGCCAGTGTATAACCACTTGAGACCCACGCATATTCTGAAGCGGTAACGTGTAAGCTGTCGGCAATGGTTGGCAAGGCAGTGGCGATGATGGTAATATCCAGGGCTCCAAGAAATAATGTAAGACAGAGAGACAACATAACAAGGCGACGTTGCCATGTCTTCATCTGAGGGGGCTTGAAGGACGTGCCAGTTGGCACAGGCTCGAGCGCAAGACTGGCACCCGATGATTCTTCATCGTGGTTGCTACTGGTAAGGTCAGACCTTGCAGCAACGGCAGCGGCCGACTCCGACTTTGAGATATCCGCCATTATTTCTCAAAATAAACTCACCGAGGCAAGCTTAAAAGGTAGAAATAAAGGTGCAGGCGCTCATGTCTTTTCATGTATGCACTCTTGCCTACAATTTGTACAGGGTGAGGACAGGCTCGGTTCGGTTCGGTTCACAATCGCCCGAAAATCGATAAAATGGAACCAATTATGGGGTAGAAACACGCCACTCACAGGGCCAAAAAGAGGGATAGATGGAATTCATTGGTAGACTTAATCACGTTTAGATGACCTTTGCCCTTGTTTGTGTGACCTTCGCACACCCTAGTGCTCAAGGGATAGCTTAGATCGACTGCAATAAATAGCTGCTGTGCCCTTGCGCCAAACTTACTAGGCCCCCATTGTTCTCTTATTCTGTAGCTCTTGGGAAATAATGGCAGCCTGGAGAGATCTTCGCCGCTACATATGCTGATGCATTCTTGTCAACACCACTTTCGCGTAACCTTCACACGCGACCTTCAGCTATCGCGCAAATCATTACAAGGGTTGACACTAGCCAAGGAATTGTTTAAAAAAAAAAGAGCGACTAGGAACTGGCAGTTGAGATTAATTTGGTGCCATGGATCGATGAGCTGTTGATGGGTGCTAATGCAATGAAACATGATCGACATGAGTGAGTTTAGCTAATGTTGGCGAATTGCAGAGATCTGCCCATGTGCCTGATTAGCGACGCGACCCTGCTCGGCAGCCCAAAATCTGGATTTGATATCCGAATTGAGATATATCTACGGCATCTAAATTAGTTGCATCAGTGAATCTGCTAGAGGTGAGGGCAAATGTGCATCACGAAGCCATGAACATGCATCGACAGAATAATGTGTGCGAAGGGCCAAGATATGAATATATTCCAAGTGCTGGCCAATATATTTATTTAACAATTATTTACAGAAGATACCTGTAGTTTGGCGACAAATCCCCCATATCTGCCTTCTGTTCCTCCGTTAAGGTCGGATCAGGCTCGGCTTCATTCCTCCGCTTGTTCTCCATCATGCATGCAAAAGCATAGAGGATGCAGGCAACAATGGAAACAATGGTAAAAGAGATGCAGATGGAATAACCCGGAATGTATTTGGGGGCATCTTTCTTCAGGAAGGCAAACACGGCGATGATGCCGCCAATGTTACCAAAAGCGACCTGCCAAGCGCTGCCGACGGACCGTCGATGATGACCACCAAGATTCATGTTGAACCAGCAGACGATGATGGGCATGGCTGTGTATGTGCCGCTGGTGACGAGGAACAGTGCTGCATACTGCAGGTTCGTGTTGTCGTGGACGGCGATGAGAATGGCGAAACCAGCAATTGCGACGCAAATCGCAAATAATGCAAACAAAAATCTATGTCTCATCTTGTCAGACAAGACCGCCATCATCATCGAAAAGCCAAAGGATGCGGCCCAGGGCGGGACACTGTGCAGCTGAGTCTGGATAGCATCGTAGCCGTAGGTCTGGAGAATGCCTGGCGCAAAGTAGGCGTAGCCGTATGCGGGTACAATGAGGCCAAAGTACATGAAGCCGCCCAGAATGACCTTGATATCCTTGAAGATGTTGCCGACATCCCGTGCAGTGATTTGCCTCTCAGCGCTGGCGCGTCCCTGGTCCAATTGGAGACGCGCAGTGACGTACGCCTTCTCATCGTCCTTGAGCCACTTGGAATCCTCCGGGAAGCTCGGTAGAAGGAAATAGAAGAAGAAGCTGACGAAGACGGTGAGGGCTCCCTCAAGAATGAAGATCCACCGCCAGCCCTGGTAGCCTCTTAATCCGTCCATTTTGCCAATCGCGGCAGCGAGCAGTCCGCCGAATGCGCCGGCAAGGGTCGTGCTGTTGAAAAAGAACGAGTATCGTCGCTGGGCTTCATGACGTCGGTACCACATGCCAATTAAGTAAAATGCTGGCGTTTAAAATGTTAGCATGGGGCGTATGCCAAGCGCTTGAAGCAATCACATACCACCCGGAAACATTCCCGTCTCGAACAGTCCAAGAAAGAAGCGGGTCGCAATTAGTCCGCTGTAATTCTTTACAAGACCTTGCATCATGGTAGTGAACCCAAAGAGAAACATGTTGAGACTGAGCCAGACATTCGGGCTGAAGCGCTTAAGCAGCATGTTGGATGGGATTTCGAACAAGATGTACGGGACAAAGAAGACGACGAGGGCATTGTTGTATTTCGTGCCGTCTAACCCGAGCTCCGTGGAGAGTCCAAATACGTTGGCATTGGCAATGTTGACTCGGTCTGGTAGCGTGCAGTCAGGTTAGTCGACCGGCGATTGATGAAGCTTGCTGGACGGGCAATTATCACGAACCAAGAAAGGCCAATAGGTACATGATGCAGAGAAAAGGCACGACATGAAAGTCGATCTTGGAGATGAGCTTGCGCTCTGTGGTGTGAGGCGGGCATTGCACCTCAGAGCCGTCTGCGTTGACACCCTCGATGGTTCCGACGACTGGGCGCTCTGGGTCGAACGAGGGCGATGGCGAGTCGCCGCTGGCCTTTTCGTCGCCGAATCCAAACGCCATTGTATTCCCTTTCTTGGCTGTCTGTTCCAATTGAAGCTCGAAACACTACAGGGCAACGACGAGAGGTCGGGGAAAAAAAGGGAGACGCGGGAGGAAAGGGAGGAGGAGGGGGATCAGCGGTGTCTTCGCATGGTGGTGGCAATGGTCACAAATATGTACAACTAGTGAGTGACACAAGGCCTCTCTCTCTATTCCAGCTCTTTGTCCCTCCCGTTGGTAATCTCCCGTTTCCCAGTGGATCATTGTGCACATCCGAGGTCGGGAAGGGACTTTTTGTTCCCTGCAACATTATAGGCATGAATCACAAGGACCTCTGATCACAAACGCTTTGGGGTTAGCCATGGGAGCTAGCCCCGCAAAGCAGCTTCAGCAGGCCTAGCTGGGACATTGACCTCGGCGAATTGTCTACCGGCCCAGGGACCAATCTTCTTCTTAGATCTGCGGGGAGGGCACGTTAAAAACTTTTGCCTGGTCGTCCCCATGGAGGTAATTGCAAGTAAGGCCTGTGGGTGTATGGGGAGCGTCCGGGGCCCCCTTGTCGCGACAAGACCGAAACCGGATGACAGGATGGAAATTTCTCAATTTTTTTTTTCTTTTCGCACGAATTGCTCGGCTTCGGACCTGCTTGAGAGGGCGAGGCCGTAACTAGATGATGGACTTTGCACGGATCCGGCGTTGAGGCACGCGTCAGAGTTTGGAGAGGAGCTACATGGCCCGGCACGCCACTGCCGACTGACCATGACTGCGTGGCGTTCTAGGGGCCTCGGAGCGGAGAAGCGAGAGGAAGATTGGGATTGGATTGATCAGAGCTGGAATCGTCAGCCACTGGATTTTTTCGATGAGCTGTGCTGTGCTGTGCTGTGCCGTGCCTGCGGTTGTCGTTACGCGTTACAGTCCTACCTCACCGCCCTGGTAGGGTTGCTTTGTGGACGGGCACGCTCCGCTACCCTGGCTTTCCAGCTCCAGGGCCCAAGCGAGGCTTTGCATTGCTTTGGGTTGAGTTGAGTAGGATCGCATCTCATGATGGAGCACAGTTGCACGACATGGCCCCATGGGGAAGGTCCTCGGGTTTTGTTTCAACACCGAGTGACAGCTTACTCCGGCCAAAGGGATCTAAGATCAACGCCCATGCAGCGCGTAACCTGCACCTGTGTACATAGTCTGTATCTGTGCGTCACTTGCGATGGTTTGCAGTCGTTAATTACCCCTCCCTCCCTGCTCTTGGCGGCTATGATCTACCCGTAACCTTCTCCGCACGCCGCCTCCGCATAGCCCGATGCCAAGCAATCGCAAACATGGCCGTTTACGAATATCATTCGTTTGTCTTTCATCTGTCTCGCGTCAACGCGGCCATGCTCGTTTAATTGTGCAGCGGAAGGATTATTGCCACGTTGTGCCAGTAAGAACTTGCCTTCGCTGCTGAGACAAAAAACCTTTCCTGGACCCCTGTAGATGTCATGGAAGGCTCGTTCAAATTACCCCAATTTCGCATCCACGAAATACCAGCTTTGGCTACCGCTGTGATACAACACTGGAATGATTTTTTTTTAGTACCTGGATCGGATGATCTTAAGAAACATTCCATCCCAAAATGTACCTGAAAGCTTGTGCTAAAGGGGCCAATTTAACCCAGAAATCACAAAGCTGTCGACGTCATGGGCTTCTAAACTCCGGCCTTATCTCCATCAATTAAACAAGGGACTGAAGTTCCTCACTCTATTCAAATGGAAATGGGAATTTATACAATTTCATCATCACAGCATGGCAGCTGCAAAGCACAACGAATATGGGCCGGGCTACCGTGCTTCCCAGGTAAAACATCATGAATGGCGCACTGCTGAGAACAGTGCGCCTCATCTTTTGCCACGCCTGCAGGCCATGGCAAAAGAAAACCCCAAGCTAAAGCTCTTGGATGTCGGCGCTGGCTCCGGCACCATCTCTGCATCTTTTGCAAAGTACATTCCTCAAGGCGAGATTGTTGCTACCGATTTGTCAGATGAGATTTTAGACCGCGCAAAAGCGTACGCCGACTCTGTGGGCGTGATCAATATCAAGTTTCAAAAGGCCAACGTGTTCGAGCTGCCATTCCCCGACGCAACTTTTGACGTTACACATGCACACCAGGTACTTTGTCACTTGGACTCTCCTCCTGATGCCATCCGCGAGATGCTACGTGTGACGAAGCCAGATGGAGTCGTCGCCTTTCGCGAGAGCGACATGAAAATGTGGGCGATTTGGCCAGAGCTGCCCCCGCTGCTGCATTTCTGTGAGATATCCAGCAAAACATTGGTCGCAAATGGTGGTCAAGAGAAGGGAGGACGTGAATTGTTGTCTTGGGTGGTAAGCACCGGGGTTCCTCGCGAGAATATTACTGCCAGCTTTGGGACGTGGTGCTACAGTGAACCGGAAGATAAGAAGACCTGGGGTGAGTTATAATTGCCTTGAGACATATGATTTTGATCAAATACTGACTGTTGACTAGCTGGTGCGATGATAGAGAGGCTGAAAGATGGTCAGATACGCGCCAAAGCGATTGAACTTGGGATAGCCACTGCCGAAGAAATAGAGGGTATGATAGAGGCATGGGACCAATGGAGCAAAGCTGACGATGCTACACTTGGTATAATGAATGGTGAATTATTGGTGAACAAGAAGTGATTTTAAATTGCTTTGGAGCTTCTGAGATGGTTTAATTCTAGCTATGCATGAACATGAATCCGTTTTTTTTTTTGACTACGAAGCATTCTAAAGTAGGATCATACCCTTCAGAGAGATTATCTATAAGCACGAGCGTCATAGAACAAGAAGAAATTGGCAAAAAGACATACAACAGCGGGAATTCGCTAGTCATCACCGACCCAACTACTAATCCGCCGGTTGCTAGCTTATCTATGGGGGAGCGGACGGGACCCCGAGCTCTCTAGCACCTATGGTCGTATGTGCTAGAATTAACACGGATTCCGTTTATATTTCGTAGGTCTGTTGTGTGTAATAATATTGAAGTCAAGGTGGAGTTCTGGAGTTGAAGGCGCTAGGTCTCAAATCGCTTACCTCGGCGCGCCTAGCATTCGATCGTTCATACGACCAACATAAACACTCATGCAAAAAAAAAAAAAAAAAAGACTCAATGGAAGTATCCTGAACGCTCAAGATCTGGTTACGCGCATGCAGGCACCGATTCTCTTCGATCCTGCCCTTGTGACTCTCCAAAGTGGTGACCACGCACCAAGTATTGCCGTAATGCCTGTGAAGAGAATCATAGGACCATACACAGTCGCATATCCGAGAGCATCCTCAGATATCAGACTCCCTGCAGAAATTAAAGCCCCGCTGACCGGCCCAGAAATAACAAACCCAAGTCCTCTTCCTCCAAGGAGCATGCCGAATACTAAGGAAGTGTCGATGGATGCGTTTTCTTGCTTGATTTCTTGCAAACCCCCAGACCAAGTTGCGCTGAATCCGCCAGCAAAGAAGCCATACACAATGACAAATAGGACCATATTGCTGATGTGCCGACTTAGACCCCAGAGAAGAAAGACTGGCAAGGCGCTTCCAAGCGACGACACGATGATTACCTTGGAAGCTGAGACCTTGTCGCCAAGTATACCGTGGATCAATGACCCAGGGACCGATGCAAGCGAGAACAATGCTAGTAAAATCGGTCCTGTGAAAGTCGGGAGTCCGATCGCATGGGCATAGCTAGCCAAATAAGTGCTGGGCATGAGGTAGCCCAAAGATTGTACAATGATTCCAGTCTGAAGCATCCAGAATGAAATCGATCGGAGAAAGGTGAAAGAAAGGGGCCGAGGCGCGTTGTCTCGACCAATTTCAACGCGAGGCTTGAGGAGAAACAGGGTTGGCAGGGTCATCATTACAGATGCAATAGCCCATGAGATAAGAGTGCTTCTTAACCCAAACCTCTGCAACAAGGAATCAAACAAAAACGGAGCCGCAACACCGACCGCTGACTTGCCAGACCACATGACGCCATACGCGAAGCCTTTGCGTTCCACAAACCACTCGTCCATATAGATAGAGATGGGGCTAAAGAGTAGCCCACATCCTAGAGCATACAGAACACCTTGGGTTGCAATTAGACCCCCTATGGTATTCAAAAATGCAGAAGCTGTGAGGCTGGTCACAATGATGACCAGACCAAGTGGGCCGCACCATTTCCGAAAGCGAGGATATCGATTCAGAGCCAGAAATGCCAGCGGCATCATGAGGTACATGATGCCGGTTTGAGAAGCGCCAATGGACGCAATGGCACTTGGTGATGTGCTGATGGTGCCTTTGGCCATATAGTACTCTTGGAAGATGCCGAAGCCGAGTGAATATCCTAATTAGTGTCAATACTCCTGCGTCTGCGTTCGTCGTGCCACATACCCCAGATCGGTGCTTGGGCAATCGTGCAGCAGGCCAAGGCAGTGTATGCTCCACGACCATGGTCAGCTGGAGGAAGAGCGTCGATGTGAGGGACATCCCCATTCTGATCAATTGATGGGTGTTCACTTGGAGCGTGAAGTTCGCCCAACTCGTGGGACTGTATGTCTGACTGCATTTTCGGTATGCGCTGAAAGATTTGTGATGATGTAGAGAGAAGGGTAAATCATCATCAAAGTCAAGAAAAGTCATCTTTTAAAGGGATGGCGACTCCGATCCCAGTTTTGCCGCCAATGCGATTGGTGTATCCGGATCTCGGTGAGAACCGATTTGGAAGCGTTGCTATTTTAGAGTCACGCTCTCTGCTAGTGCAGCCAATCAGGCGCATTATGATTCCGACATCGCAAACTAGAGCAATGCAAGCCTTTGCTGCTGTCATTATGAGTAGTATTCAATTTTATGGGAAATTCGCGGGCGAAGCGTAATCGCCTGAAGACAGGTCTGTCGCCCAAACAAATAAGCTACCTTGAGACCGCCCCAAAATCAGTTGAAATGCTATGATTCGGTGTCAAACCCAGCATTGGAGAGATACAGAAGTTGCTTGAGTCGCTATACTCAAGCTCCAAGTCCGCGGTTTGGTAATCTATTTTACTACATCTTAACCAAACTTGATGGAAATGGCCGAAACTTTTGTCACATGGACAACCAACCTTGGGATAGTTCATGCGTGCTTTTGTACACCAGGGAAAATCTGTTAACATATTCGCACTGGCATACAAGAGAGTGCATTAATAGTATCTAGCAGGTGATAAAAAGCGCATTAGGGCTACTACATTTATTCTTGTAGAAGGAGTCGAAATATTAATTACAATTAATACAGAAAACACAAAAATTAGAAGCAAAGCTAAACTTAGTAAAATGAGGGACCTTGGTAGCGCGATTTATAAAGATGGTAAGTAGATCACCAAGGGTCAAGCGATAAACAAGGAGTGATGTGGGTTGCTGATTTCACCACTCGAAATGATTTTAGATGGGCGCCACCTGCTGTGGGGTGCAGATTCTGTTATGCTTAATGTGACAAGGGATAGCTATTTCAATGTACGGCATGGGCGAGGAATCAGAAGTGGGATAGTATGACCCCATTCGAGTTAATTCAGATCTGTTGCGGGGAATGGACAGGGTTCTCTGCTGTTTGAGTATTGTGACATTGGCGAGTCTGGTGACGCGATACGAAGGGATGATGATGTGCCCTGCAATACGCAGTGAACTCAATGGCGCAATGGCCTATCAAATAAATATCCTGAAACCTCACACCTCTTAAGTTTCTTGGCTCGACGGAAATCTACTCACTTTATCATCCAAACTAGGTTTAATCGCGGAGGCTAAGCCTGCAGGGCGCTGACGGTGAGAACAAAATGCGACATCGCCAGATTTATCAAGGTGGTTGCCTAGTGCTTCTCGCACCACGGGCCTGGTCAAGGGTCCGTCCAGCGCCCGATTTAAGCCGTCAATCGCATATAAGATAGGAAACACCGACCGACATGGGATGTTGTTCTGCATCCCACCGGGATAGTACTATGTCTCTTCTCCAGGTAATCCTTGAATTCTTATCACGCAATGAGGTGGGATGAGTGTAACCATGCAGATGGAGCAAGGATAAAATTTCTCGGGATTTGAGAACATGGAAACAGTACATTGGAGCAGAATTGTTATAATATCTAGCCGAGTATTCGCCTTTGGCAATTTCATTCACTGCAATTTTCAATTCAAGACGATAATTTTGACATCCCTCTTCCTCTTCATTGGCAATAATGACGGCTCTTGATATAAAAAAGGGCCATGATGTTGATCATAGTCCTGAGACCAAGTCTAAACCTAGCGATTCCAAATCTTCGCTATCGCCAACCGTACTAGTCCAAGAAACTGAAGATGGCATCATCCAAAAGACACCCCAAAAGACCTGGCGATCTTATATCTGGGACACTCTTGACAAATCACCGGAAGAACGACGTTTTCTATTCAAGCTTGATGCCATTATTCTCACATTTGCGAGCTTGGGCTATTTTAGCAAGAACCTTAACCAAATCAACATCAACAATGCCTTTGCCTCTGGGATGAAAGAAGATCTTGGAATGTATGGCAATCAGCTCAACTATATGCAAACATGCTGGACGATTGGATACGTGCTTGGGGAAATTCCAAGGTAAGCAGAGTAACAGCCCGCCCTATCCAGGAAGTGGCTGACACTATCTAGCAACTTGATGCTTACTCGTGTCCGACCATCTATCTGGATCCCTTGTTGCGAAGTTGCTTGGTCTGTCATGACAATCCTTCTCGCCAAGTGTACGAACTATAGGCAGATGTATGCCTTGCGGTTTTTTATCGGCCTCGCCGAGAGTGCCTTTTACCCTGGAATGCAATATGTCATTGGTTCATGGTATCGAAAAGACGAGCTCGCTAAAAGGTCCTGCATTTTCCACGCAAGTGGTGGCATCGGAGGCATGTTCTCTGGCTATCTAATGGCATCTGTTTACAACCTAGGAGGAAAGCATGGTTACCATGGCTGGCAGTGGCTCTTCATTATTGACACAGTTATATCACTCCCAATCGCTATTCTCAGCTTCTTTTTCCTACCCGATGTTCCAGAGATAGCCAAGTCTTGGTGGCTTTCTAAAAAAGATATTGAGTTCGCCCAAAAGCGAATGGAATTAGAGGGAAGAGCTAAGCGTGCGCCTTTTACTGTTGCCAAAATCAAACGCATATTCTCAAGCTGGCACATCTACGCGCTCCCGCTCCTTTATATTTTCTTCAATAACGGATGCGGAACGGGGTCACAGCCTGCTTTCCAACTTTGGTTGAAGTCTGAAGGACATAGTGTCCGTGATATCAACATTTACCCGACTATTACTTCTGCAGTCGACATTGTTGTCACACTCATTTACGCCTGGACCTCAGACACCATATTTCGCGGAGAACGATGGCCGCCCATTGTGTTTTCCGGATGTGTCAATCTGTTCGTGAACATCAGTCTCTCAATATGGAATATTCCCGACAGATTAAAGTGGGCGTGCTACATCATGGCAGGATTCGCAGGTGGGATAAGCGGCCTCACCTTTGCTTGGGCTCACGATATTTGCAAAGATGACAATGAAGAGAGAGCCTTGGTCACCGGAGCAATGAATGAGATGGCCTATGTGTTCCAAGCTTGGTTACCACTTTTGATTTGGCAACAAGTAGAGGCTCCTCGATATCCGAAGGGTTATGTCACAATGGCTTGCATTGCCTTCAGTCTGATTGCGACCGCTTTTACTATTCGTTATCTACATGCACGGGAACTTGGACAAAAGAAGAAAGCCGCTGAATCTGAGACTGAAGGATGATCTATCAAGCACCAATGGTGTAAAAAGGCTGAAAATAGTAAATGTTCTCATTGCGAAAGGTGCACATATCAATTTCATGGACATAAATTAACATGAATTACGAGCCATAATGCTTTGCTTCTAATAATAAATCCCATGCGAGTTTACCGACCGTAAAAATATGCATCATTGTTATGTATATTTCATCTGCGAGCATGATTGAAGAATAGAAGCTGAAAAATACCGCACAAAAATTGTTGGCGACTTCTTGAATGCTGAGGCGCTTTCCCTAAACCAGCCCAGATCTTTAATACGATTAAGGAAAAAATGATTGAGTGATCAAATTCCAATTCAAGTCATGTGGACAAGGTTTCATTTCGCAAGTGTTCAGATAAGGGGTGGTAATATTCTTTGGGGTGAAACACTCCCCCAACAAAATAGCCCCAAGCAACAGAATTGCCTTGATCTTGTTGATAGAGTGGCCACCTTCGACGACTCTTGCGTCATCTGGTCACTTATTAAACGGATTTAACTAGTAATTGACATTTATTCTTGGTGAGATTGTTGTTTGAATTGGTTATGTCGCGTGAAATCCAGTTTTCTGAGCCGTACAACAGCCCCCCTTTAAAAATGGACATTGTAGTGAATTTAAATTACTGTCTCAGTCTTACTCTCGGATAGACCTCAATCACACGTATGAACCACTAACCTACCTTGGTAGGTGATACTGCCATACACTCTGATATTCCTCCACATGTGTTTCTCAAAGTATTTTTTGTCTCACAAAAAGTCTAGTGAACCACGATCGCGTCTCATCACCTCAACCGATTTATTCGTTTGCTTGCGGTACATTCGCGCTCATACTTCAAGAATCGGTATGATCTTTATCTCTTTAATTGTACTTATAAGCTTACATGGAACGGCCACATTGCTTTACGATGTCCATTAAGTTATAGCCACTCGATTCTAAAGATTTAAAACCATATTGAGATTTCTACATACACAGATTTTAATAGCATCGCTATAATTCCCGTCCGCCAGAAAACAACTTCTGGTAGCGTCGAAAGCCTCACTTCTCTCCATCAGAGTGCAGAACTTTCTCGAAGCAACAGTACAGCCTCGACCAGTGAGAGCACAATCATCGACTATACTATTATTGTGAATTAAAACACAGATATATCAGCCAGTGAAATAGTAACTGCAAGAACTCAGAGTACAGCTTCCAGCAATGAAGGTCTCACTTCATCTACCAGCCAAAGCACAGTCTCGGATGTCGAAAGTTCCACATCACCTATCAGCCAGAGCACAGTTTCGCTTGCTACTGAGAGCGCAATTGATCAGAGCACAACCACAACAAGCATCAAAAAGCCTCTATCAACTGGGGACAACACAAATTCCACCTCTGCTGGCAGTTCAATTGGCGAGGGCGCAACTTGCGCCAGCAAGAGCACGACTCCTGCAAAGAACAAGATCGTGATTTATCCACTACTGGAAGAGAACCGGCGAGATCGCAATATCAACAACGAGCGAAGGCGTTGCAAACAACATCCTCAATACATTTACAGGCAACAATAAGGCCCCCATAATTAGCGAGAGTATGAGTTCTGTAATTGGAAGGAGCATAAGAAGCGATGGAACAAATATACTCAGAAGGGATATGACCTCGCCTTTTAGGAGAGTCTTTGATCCGAATCTTCCTCTGTCATAGCTTTTACGGTCATAGGAGCCTGGTCGATCAGTAGAAATAGAGTGTTTTACAAAAAAGAAAAAGAACAAAAAAGCCCATAGATTAATAGTGTCTTGCAGCTGCTCGGACATTATGAATATGTTGAGGCATGCCCATACAGAAGCTCTATACGTGTTCGACACCGAAATTACACCATCTTTGTTAAACAGTTCACTTGCCATTTGCTATTTGAATATTTAGTTAAAATTCGCAAGGGCTCAAAGGCTAAGGGGCAAGAGATTTATCTAAATTGAAAGATTGAAAGTACAAATATTTGGATCCTAGAAAATTTGAAATATTGAAGCGAAAAGCTAGATGCTTTGGTCTAACATTCAAAATCATGGAGCTAAACTCATGATTCTCTTGAAACTCAGACGAGCATCCCGACCAAATTTATCCCATAATTCATCACTGAGACGAAATCTGGTTAAAGCTATCGGCAAACTTCTTTTCCAGCTCCTCGTCGGAAAGGACAGACAGACCAACAAGGTCATTGTCGACCCGGCTATAAGCGGTAGTGAATTTTCCACTGAGGAGTGCAGCTTTGATTACACCATAGGCTGATGGAGTATCAAATGAGTTCTTTTCAGCATTTGACAAAGCTGCCTGAAGTTCTTCTTGAGCATCAACTTTTGTCTCAGTCCACTGCGTTTCCGGAGGCGAAAGCCTTTTAGCAATTGCTAGAATCTGGGCCTGGGTGACGATCGCTTCGTGGAAGAATAGGTTGCGATTCTTGGATTCCTCTGGTTTCTTGAGAGCCCCGGCAACTGCCTTTCCAATCCCAGAAATACTGGTAGTGCTGAAACCGTATTGACCGTTATCATGAATTTGAGCCGAGTGAGACTTGAGATCGAGAAACATGGAAAAGCTGAGAACATATTCCAGAAAGGCGCCGACGGAGAAAATTGTATACTCTAGGTCGCCTGCTTCCGCCTTTTTCTTAAGATAATTTTGGATCGAGGCAAACTGGGCGACCAACGGAAAGTCCTCGGCTTTCGGGTCAGTAGTGAAAGAGCCCCAGTCAGCGGGAATGTAACGCTTAACGCCTGCTGCAATACTAGCGTTAATGATCTTTTGTTGAGCGAGAATTGCAGTGGGTCCAAGGGTGGCCACAACAACATCCTGGCCTTTGAGCGACTGGGTAAGACTTTCGTCAGAATCATAGTCGACTTGAATGACCTTAACGCCAGATGGGAGGTCTTTCACTGAAGAAGGATTCCGACTGAGAACTGTCACGTCGAATCCTGCAGCAGCAAGCTGATGAATGACTGCAGTGCCAAGCATGCCTGCCTAAATTACATGTCAGAATTATAAGAATAAGATGAGTATTGTATCCTTACACCGAGCACAGATACGGTTCTGAAAGAAGGCATCTTTTATGAAATCTTTGGAGGGTCAAGGTGAAGTTAGAGTATGAAAAGTGATAGGAGATGTGAATGATGATGAATTGATTTTAGGGCTACTTGAGAGCTTTATATTCTATATTCCGTCTCATGATTTCTAATGCTTATGATGATGAACCAGAGTGGGAGAATGGCGGACTTAGGCGGGATAGAGGTGGATTGCAAACCAACCAAACTCCGCTAGTCACCTCATGTCGGAAACAAATTGTATCCGCGAATCCTTTAACATTGGTTTTTGTCTGTCATTCCCGGTTTTTATTTATTTAATAATAAGTAAGATTACTTCTCCAACCACGCACTTGAGGCGCATGAATATCTTGTCAATATGTGAGGGCCAGAGTCGTTGTGGTGTCGCGATCCGTACGTTCGGTGCAGGATGGCTATCGCACCGGCTGATTGTTGTATGGAAAACTCTACATTGATAGTGAAATTGGATTAATATTATAATATATAGCATCAAAATAATAACTAATGGAGAATGGCGCGCTCCAACCACATATTTGTTGACCTTCCCAAATGTTGTTCGATCGAGCCTATGCAGCCTTTCAGGCTAGGGTGTGCGCGAAGAACGGTCACCCTTTCACCAAATAATAATACAGATTTTATAGCTAGTAATACAAAATATTTTAAATTAAATAGAGTGTATGATAAGGGAGACTGCGGTCTTGTGATCCCAGATCATCCGCAACGGAAGCCAGCCTGGCCGACCTATTTATCTCGAAACCCCAGGTTACTATCAACTGAAAGTAAAGTTGAACTTCTCAGCAAATAAACTTTCTGGGGCAAACAAGCCGTATTTGAGGGTACGGCCAGGTTCTGTGTTGAAAATATTCGCAAAGAGATCATTCGCCCTGGAGCATAATGAAGGAATGTTACCCATCAGCCCTTGGACAATTTGCAATTTGTGCATGCCTCCAGGCATTTTATCAGCAATGGACTAAATATGAATGAGATTAGCTACTGTATTCATAATGTTTACCTCAAAAGAGATCTGTTCCTCACCGTAATATCTTCAATCTTATGCGAAGCTAAGTATGCTCTGGCCCATGGCGGTTGAGGGTTTGGAGAATTTCCATGAGACATAATCACAATATGTGCTATTTGGTAAATTCTTTTGCAACCTCGTAAGAATTTGTGAAGATCGCAACTATGACCCACTATTAGATGTTCAAGAAGCCCAATAAATTGAGCGATTGCTTGGATATTGGCTTGCGTTGCTGAGCTGAGAGGCCACTCGAGTATAGCTGAAAACAAAGTGAGAACTGCATACATTGCATGGTACATAACACTCCTTTCTCTTAATTAGTCCAGAAATTTCTACAACAGATTTGTGGCTTACCATGTCAAGGCGAAGGGGTGGGATGGTATTCTATTCAAGATTTGAAGGCTCGCCCGCGCAGCAATGACTGAGAGGTCTTGACCCATTGTTTCAAGAGGATTTCCTGATTCGCATCGTTTGATGGCCGAGTTTATCATACCTGTCGTTGTATAATAAAAGACAATTAGATATATAATAGGCATTTCTGGCTCAGATATTTCCAAGGTGCCGACATAGTCAGGTCGAATTTCAACTGGAAGATCCATCCTCCACATATCAAGTTGGTGATTAAACTTGGCAATTGCGTTCTGTATTGTTGTAGTATCGGAGCTTTTCGCGTGTTTCAAGTAAAGTTCGTTGAAGGCCTGGGATTGGATTAAAGAAAGTCTAGCAAAATAATGTAAATAGTTTATGGTCGTTTTTGTGCCAGGAATAGTATAATTTCCAACACCATCAGGTGGATTGTTCAGTGGAGGCTCGATATCTACCATTTCAAGACCAAAGGCAGATGGTAGTCCTTGTTTCATCGACTCATCGCAGTCAACAAAATAGGACATCCAAAACACCCTCTTGTGTTGTTCTACTGAGATGGGATCTAGTGACTCGTACCAGGCCGACTTATGAAATCCGATATTTTGCACCAATCTCGCAGTGATGGCCGCTAGGTTTGCTGTAGTACGAGCATCCACAGTGCCACGCAAGAAGATGACCATGAGGAGCAGCCCTTGACATGATAACATATCGTCCCCTCTGGCCATGAGTTCAGGGAAGATAGAAAAGGCATTCTTGAAATAGCCCCAGGCCAAAGGTAAAATGGCCTGGTTGGCTCCATTATCCACTTTCCATTGGATAATGACTCCAATAAGCGCATTGGCGATGGCCAATTGAGCAGGGCTCGAGTGACCGTTGTTTGGATCAACAACCTGCTGGAACAACGCAGCAAAAGATTGGGAAGTATAAAGCGGATAAAATTTAGAGATATCATCCAAGGCATGTTGAATGAAGGGAATAAGGATGGACTGGAAATTGAGGGAAATGAAGCTTTTTCTTTCAAAGCCACTGTTGATGAGCTGTGAATGGAGAAAATCTACGATAGATGGTCCCCCAGAAATTGATGTGAGCATAAAGAAATGTCGTAGGCTCTCTGGAACATCATTTGAAGGTAGGTTAATCCCATCCCCAATGGCAACAGGCTCTGTAACCCTGGCCGCCATCTCCAAGCTATTGTGGGCAGGTTGGGAATCAGATACACTTGGGGAAGACGCCCCAGACAGCGCAGGAGAAACATGGCTTGGATCATTTGGAATTTCTTCCAGAGATGCTGTGGGGGATATTTCCTGCACAGGTGTGTGGTTGTTGGCTTGACTTGCTTGACTTGTTGACTGAGTGTTATTCATTTGCGACTGCAAGGGTTCTGGGGGCTGTGCTGATTTCGACTGTAGGGCTGACTCCAGGTTTTTTAAACGCTTTTCTAAGTTTTCAATATACTTTTTACTGTGCAATCGATTTGATTAGTTTCGCCCTCAAAATCCCCTTCTTTTGACGGGTACCAAATGTGCATACCTTTTCCCCGGTCCTCGCCTGCGTCGTTCTGCGTAGCTGCACGCTACATCTTGCCTAGTACAGTTTCCGCAGGCGGGTGTGACCCCATCACATCGGGTCTTCCGCCTTTGGCAAGGAATACAGGCCTGCAGGATGATGATTAGCTTGGGGACGATCCGCGTAGCAATAGCACTGACATTATCAATCCGGGTTGCGCTCTTAGTCTCTGCCATGGTATCATTCTCGCCTAATGCATAGTGATAAAAATTAGAAGCCGTTGAAAAATACGGCCATAAAATACTTCCGTCTACATGTTAAGAGGCTCAGCAGGATGATTAATCAGAGCTTTGGCGCACCCCAGACTTGGTAAGTTGCCTTTTGAGTTTAGTCTAAGAAAAGTAGCACCCTTCTCAGCGCCAACGCGATAGGCCAGATCCTTCGACTTAACCCCACCAAAAAGCCAGGCGGAGTTAATTTGATTCCGCGTCGGATGCAGATTGCATCCGTGCGCTTCACTCAGGCTTGAAGTTTCCGCATGGCCTGATCCTGGACGGAAATTCCGGTGGTAAATTGAACACAACAAGCTTCTTCCTTTATTATGTTAAACTATATCCAACAGATTGTATTTTGCCCAACTGAGGGCCTGTTTTATAGCTCTTTCCCATCTGCAGCTTCTGATCAAGGTATTTGAAGCAATATACATACCTAGTACGTTGGCTTGAGATGTAATTCTTTTGTTGGTGACTTTAGCCAGTCTTCGGTGGGTTGTGTGTGCTGTGAACGCATGAGTTGCTAGCTCACGGAGGCGCTAATCTCCCCATTTCCATCGCAATATCAATCGTAATCGTTGTTTTCATAGAAGGTGATGCAATTGCTGGACCAAGGTTGGTGAAACCCGAGCCCATGTTGACTGCCAACATGTTACTATCAAACTGACATCCGAGCAGCATGGGCAAACAATGAGCCGTTAATAAAAGATGACAGTCGTATCTCGTGCGTGGGTAATTTTCTTTTATGCGCCGGGCGCCTTCTTCTCGCCGATTGGTATCGAAAAGATAGTGGAAGACTGCGACGACCTTTCAAAGATGGCCCAAGCGATCTCACTGTCGATAAAAATATCCTCGCCGTGGCAACGTCCTGTTCCGGTGGCCCCAATTCTTTCGCCCTGCTCAAATTGTTGAATAGAGTATGTCATGAGGTCAACAATGTCTTGGCGTCCAACTTTGACTCTGTTTCCCCCTCCGGTGACCTTGGCTCCAACAGCACACGATCCACTTCGCTCGAGTATGATGAAGTCTCGCTTTACCCAGACAGGCCATGAAGCTCGCGAGGACCTCGAGACTTTATTGATAACTCGCTGGCAGTGCACTGTATACGGGGAATCGCCCGATGTATCATTTGCATAAGTCCAATGGCCGCATACATCAGGAGATACCGGATCCACGGGCTTTGTGTTGTTCAAGGTAGATAACCAGGCAGCGCTAGCCATGGAGGCGAGGTAGGTAGCGAAAGTGGTAACTATCATTATATGGCTTGAGGTATTGAAGCGATACTTGTTTTGTTTTATGATATTTTTGAGTGATTTGTTGTATGGCTCATGTACATTTTGTTCATAGAGGGGAATGACTAGGTATTTATGCATTGAAGGCTAACAAATTGAGGGCTTTATGATACGTTCATTTGCGAGCCGCATACTAGAAGGTTTAAGTGTTTCGCGAGGGCAATGCTGGTACAAAGTCTCGTTTTGTCAGAAATCTAGTTGGTACAAGGTTTTAGCCTTCCTACGGTAACAATGAGCATGAAAAAAAAACCCAAACTTTGATAAAATAGAGCTGAGTTGTGATACATTTGACGTAATTTTGATGATGTGTTTTCAACCCTGTCTGTATTCATTCGCGCTACTTTATATTTAAAGAATAGTTGTATGTGTGTTGGTAACATGATCGTAGAACATATTCAAATCAAGCGGAGCGAGTCTGGGCCTTGGTTTAGTTATTACAACAGCCTCATCGTGGTCAGGCTTTAGTTATCTGGGTTTTCAATAGTGGTTGATTGTTTTAAAGCCTATATACAACAGAAAAATTGATCATGACGTGTTCTTCATGTGATCATGGCTTGGGCATTGAAGTGCTGGCATTGTAGTGTAAGTCCGATTCCTTAAAGTAAACATGCCACAGTGGTTTTTTTCCCCAGTAGGATTGGTAGCCTTGATTCGAATAAAATGAGCCCGGGTCAAAATTTGCTCATTACGTATTGAGACGAGGTTTCTGACCTTTGTCTTACACGTGTATTAAGCTAACGCTCTGGATTTGAGTGTGCTAGTTAGTCGGACTTGAGCAACAGAGCAGGGTTAGCGTGTAAACGTCTCTTGACATTACACTGTTTTTTTTTTCAAGAATTGGCTGGTGTATCGGCTTAAAAAAAAACAAAAAGCTTTTCATTTGAGTGTAGTATTACTCAATGGGTTTAGCGATGGGGATGGCGTTGAAACTAGATCCAAGAGACCTGTCACGTGTGTGTGCTTCAGGTTTCAATATCAAGTGCTTTGTTTGGAAAGCTCAACCATTGATGCCAATACTTGCCTAGATGCTCAGTGATACCGCGAATGATGTATGCACCTCCATCTGCAAATATCCAAAAATCTCGGCACCAGTGAAGCAGAACGGCATAATGGGCTATGATCACGAGTGCTTCCGGTTGTCGCTGTTCAATCAGATCAACAAACATGGATTTTATCCGGACGGCAAAGGCCATTGCGCTGGATGACTTGTGTCGGTTCGATTGCGATAGGTGATGATAAGTGGCAAAAGAGAAGCGAAGGAAGTCGACAGTACTGCGACAAACATCAATTGCGGCGGGGCCGAGGTCGCAGTGTTCTAGCATTTCGTCTAGTTGAGTGCACTCTGTGCCCTCATCCATGAGAGCCCTCGCTTCCTCGTGGGAAGGGAAGGTGTTGTGTACACTCACCACCTGTGAGGTTTTTATTTTCGACCATGAACCGGCAGTAATGACACTTACACCGCGGTGCAGGTGAAGGTACGAGACAAGGTAGTCTAAAAAGTCATTAAAGTCATGGCGATGGCGCAGTGTTTCGTATAAAACGGTTGTTCCTATGAGAGAAGAGAACAAAAACATGGGTAGGCAAGTGTCGGAGAGGATGTCCTCTTTAGCCTCGTTGAATTGAGTCAACCCCCGTGTTTGTAGTTGCATTGCTTGTTGGCGGTAGGTGGTGTTTTGAGAAGGATTCAGCTCGGCCAAATGAAGAGATGCAAGAGACAGAAGGAGATCCATCAAATAGGGAGCAGTCCAGGCAGTATTGACAATCTCCTCTACAAGAGTCCTGGCAACCTCATCACCAGAACCAAATGGGAGATAGTTGTTTTCTGCGTGTTGCAGGAGGGCCATTTGCTCGCGGGTTAGGGGCCAGCCACCAACAGGCAGTTCTCCACCTTCGCCGATACACAGTAGCACAAAGTCATTGACGGCTTCTGAGGCGGATGGAGATGGCAGGTCATTTGCGTCATCATCGGCGCCGTTGGCCTGGGGAACGTCTTCACTGTCTGGGGGTGCAGACGGCGGGGGAGTCGAGTTGCGTGCCGACTCGGGGTATTTGCAGCTGCGTTTCCCTCTGGTGCAGCGCGAACAAGCTGGCCGCGCCTCGTCGCACTTGAGATGACGGCGCTTGCACTCGTGGCAGCCTGCCCGCGACTTTTTGTGCACCCGTCGCAATCGCGGCGTCTCGGTCTCGCTCACAAAGGTCCGGTCGGCACCCAGGCCCTGGTAGTGACGCTGAGATGGCATTTTTTTGCCCCTTTCTTTTGGTGCGTGGGAAGATGACGACAAATCAGCCGTCTGGCGATACCACGGGCATCTTGGGCGATACGATATCCCTATCAATTAATTTGAGAACACCACGCGGTCTTGGCGCTGCATGACGACGACAATCGGCCCGTAGGGTATCGCAGCAATCTGGGCGGTCGAGTCTGGCAGAAACTAGGCCACTGCCCACGCTGGGATTAAGCCTAATTGCTTCGGAATCCGGCACTGGCGTAGCTTTAATTAGCGATTAAAGGCTGGGCACTTTGCCCCATTTCAGGCACGGTGCCCCATGAGCTGACGCAAGCACCGCACCGCACCGCACCCTGGGAAGACAAAGAATCCCATCACCTCGTCAGTTGTCCAGCCCGATTTTGCGTATAACTAATAAAATCAATCCCAGGCGTTTGGTTGCGTAACATGAACTGTATCACATTATTGGCTTTATGCTCTGTCATGAAGCTTTCTACCATCAATGGATAGTGGCCACGCCCAGAGTATCTTCGAGTTCCTACCAATCAGGCTCACATCATCGTCGAAACCCACCCCTTTGCATGTATTATATCCGGCGGCTTGTCCGGCGTGGCAAAAATCTCGCCAAATTAAACACCCTCTCTAAGCTCCACCATTCGGCTCCAGGTCCGAAAACTAGCCTCCTCGACACGCTATTACATACATCATAAACTGTGTCCACAACCTGACCCTACAGAGGTGGGGATAGGTGGTACATACATCTGAGTTTGTGGTGCTGTTGGTCTGACCCGAAGTCAATGCTCGTGCTTCCTCAATTTGACTTGCCGTTTGCCGATGTGTGAGTGATTGAGGCGATATCCAAAACGTTCTATAACTATGAGATAGAGCAAACTCAAAAGTTCTGGTTGGCCCCTAGGCATTTCTCCAAGGTATCAGCGGGGGCTAATTGGGTTTTCGAGTGTGGGGGAAATTCTGGTTGAAGGTGGACACCTCAACGTAACGAATGGGGTGATGGAAGATGCGAAGTCGGTGGCCTTGCTCATCTTCCCCGCTCTGACATGTCAACTAGTTTATTCAGTAGGATTCTGAAAAAGGTTAATCGAGCACGGCCTCGGTGAAACTCACCAACTAGCCAACCAGGGCCCTTGCCAATAGAAGCATCATCATGAAGCCGACATCCCAGTATTATTAATCCTTGGTTCATCCAAAGCTGCGGTTTCGGATAATCTTTGCATTTTTGCGATTGAATCGACCTTTGGCCTGCCCTTTTGCATGGCCTGCCACACAACAAGGATAAAGCAACATCTGTTCAGAGCCAATGGATGGTCAATCGCGTTTGCACCATTGACAATTATTATAGTGGTGCTGTTTCCCTCCAAAGGCACTGTGTTTGTGCTGAGAGGCTTATATGAATGGTAGGGTAAGCTTTTATTAGAAGGTGACTGCTTTCTGTGAGCAATTGATGAGTAGGGTGAGTGAGTGTATGGCAAGACGTCTATCGTGCCTAGTTGCCCCCGGATGTCAGAGCACTATGGCTGATCGCATATGCAAAATAAATAGAAAAAAATGAATTAAAGAGAGTCAGCGACCGAAAAAAAACTAAGGCCTAGAAAAACGGAAAGAGCTATGCCTTGAGGGATTCTAATGTAGAACCTTTTGACCATTTAAGTATTCCCCTCAGCACCATAAACATCGGAAGGAGCGGGATTTGACAACCATTTCAGTCTCGGTCGTAAATCGCGCTAGAAAAGTCTGAATATGAGCTTCTTTGGATGATCGTTTTTTCCCTCATGAAAAATGTGCACCTCAGGCGATGAGGGACGGGTTTGAAGTAAGATCATCTCTCCACAGCTTCAGCCTTGGATACACCCTGTACAATGGACGCGTGTTCTCCACATAAGCTGTGTGATAAATTTATTGAATGCAGATGATTATGCATTCCTTTGGCAGTCCGTCGAATACGATGCAAAGGAGGAGTCTGCTGTCGATGAATGCGCGTATTCAGGGATGCCCCACACAATCTCAATACGAAGTGCTAAGCAGACGCCTATTGGTAGCAGTTAGTAGTTTTTAGGCAAAGGTCATAGGGTTTATTTTATGTTTGGTCTGAGTGAAGTGAAGTTCCAATTACAAATGCCAAGCTAACGAAAAAAAATACATCAGATAAGATTTTCCTCCAACTCAAGCCAACAGTAGACAACTTTAGACCAACCCCAACCGACCCCAAAGATATCCTGGTAATTTCTGTAGAATGTAAATGATGCAAAGAAGACGACATGTGGAAAATCGCCACCATTGACGTATCGCTGGATGAGTGATGACTGAAAACCCCAGACGTAGCGACCGTGGTTGTCCTGTGCGCGTGCCCTGGTGCTGAGTGGTGAAGGCACATAATCAGATTTGTCATCGGCGTCGTCCTGTGAAGAGGTTTCCTCTTCGCAGTGGACACTGATGATCTCGTCAAGTGGTTCGGAGAGGTCGTGTAAGGCGGGTGTTTTGAAGTTGCATGGTCTTCCAAGTGCAGGATATGCTCTGTCCGATGCATTGATCTTTTAGCGTAGTGATTGCAATGACACCCTCATCGCAACGCTAGATTACGTGAAGAGCCCTTGTCCTGGCGAAAACGAGGATACTAGACAAAACCTGAGCTTGTTTAGTGTCTAATGAAGAAATAGGACTATGCCATTCAAGGCATCTTAGGGCATTGCGCAATTGGAATATTAACCGGATGCGACAGCAATCCAAGATCTTTCCATCATTGGGCAGCCCCTTGTCTGCGTAGGTATGAATCAGACTCATTTGTGTATGACTCTGTAATTGATGCCCATATTGCTAAGAGAATGGCTTTTTTCTTAAACAGCTTAGGCTGATCAAATTTCTCCAAGCCACAATGCCCAGGGCCTTGTTAGGATATTCTTTTCCTCATGGAACCTGCGCCGCAGCTTCTGCATTTCGGTTTCTTCGGCACGCTCGTCAAACATGTTGGTCTCCTCCCGCTCAAGATGATTGCGTAATTCCATCGTTCATTGTTATCTGAAATGTCTATCGATTCACAAAGTAAATTCTCAAAATTGTCAAAGCGACCAGGCCCAAGAACCGCATGGTTTGTTGATCAGGTGTGGACTGTTTGTTGTGCAGTATTTTTGAACAACGATACGCCCCCGTAAACCGTGAAAAGGCTCGACTTCAGCTTTGGCGCCGAATCTAAGAATCCAAGCGCCTTGTCATTGTGTACATTTAAGAGGAAATCTTGATTGGATGCAATGATGACATCGCTGTTAAAAAATTATTTGGGTGGCTCACTCAAGGCCTCCCACGGCTGGGTAGGTTCAGGACCGATATCACGTCTGGCTGCTACCTTATCATCCGGCAATATCACCGAAATAAGATTCGTTCTCAAACTCTGGATAATATTCTGAAAGAGGAAGTCAATCCTCATCAAACCACCAGTAAGAGATCATACTAGGACTGCTTTTAATTATCTTGGATTTGGACGTCGATCCTTGGTCGATCTTGATCAAGGAAAGGAACTGGTACTGTAGGGTTTAAGATCTACTAGTATACGGTTTATTGTCATCCATTGTTGATATAGATGTCGATGTTGATTGATGCCGGTATATTTATCATCTGGTGCTCCAGCCGGGACTGGACGGTGACAAATAAATCTTGGCTTTGTAGGATAGTTTCTTCCTCTGGGATAGGCTCTATGCGCAGAAATGGATCCTTGCGAACTATCTTCTCTACTCGAAAGTTTGTGAGGCAGAGATTCTGTCGTCTCGTATATTGCCGCTCCGGATTCGGTGTCTCGTGAGTCGCTACTGCTAGCTTGCTCACAATGCGCCTCTTTAATGGGCTAGATTGAGGTGGAGGAGGTAGTGGAACTTGTATTCTGTAGGGCCTGTTCAATTGGCCAATTTCATGTGTCCGAGAAAGAAAAAACAGCAATGAAATGAACTTTGACCAAAAATCATAATGCTTCGAGTTCTGTGAATTTGTTGACTCTTGGGTATGGATGTCTAGCTTCTTCCTGAGCTGCCGGGAGCAGACCTTGGCCAATTCGGTGACCTGGTTGAAGGTTGTGTTATCGACTACCTAGGCGGAGATAGGGGAAAATAAACCAGGATAATTAATAGCGGTATGGTTATTCACCCAATCTGATTGGTTTTCTCTAGAAGATTCTGGATCTAGTACAGTGCCACTGGGATATCTCAGTACCGCCCATTTTATCAACAAACAGAAAACGAGAACCCGAATCACTTTCGGCAATAATACCGTAGAGAAAAGTCAGATTCCAAGCGCGGGGCTCAAAAACACTTGCTGTCGCGTATGTTTGAATGGTTGCCTGCTTGACATCAAGGAGGCACAAGGGATGAAGGCCTGGTATAGAGTAGGTTAGTTGCTGGCTCGCGAGACCCTTTTACTCCAAAGTAGAGTTGAAAAAGAGTGAATAGCTTTCAGTGACCGCGATAAAAGATGTAAAATTGGCCAACAGGTACTTGGAGACCCTGTTACTCAACCGGAGTTTGGCGCACTCTCAGGATGGGCAGCAGTCATTCCAAGGCGCCCTGGAAAATCCCCAAGCAAGACCAATGATGGTTTCCAGATATCAAAGATAATATAGATATACATGTACCTATGTCAAGAAGTAGAGGAGGGCGATGCGGTTTACGGATCTCGATTATGAGACCTTTGACTCCGACTCGGCTTGGGCTTGGGCTTGGTCCCCAATGTTATTCATCTAACCCGAGTGATCCTGAAGACAAAATTGTCGTCAAAATCTGTTGGTTCAATACCTCTCAAGTTTTTTCAATCCATAGCTTCTTGAAGAGGCCGGAGATATCATGTTTGGCAGACTCGGCGGAGAAAATGGCAACGGTTCCAGGCTCAGACAACCGAGAAGTATTTCATTGATCTGGACACATTTAAACTCTCAAGTTTCGATATTTACTGGAAAGATCGTGTTCAGTACGCCTCAAATAATCTGGTAGAAATCCTATATTTGGAAAAATCGTAGTCGGGGGCTTTTGGGATACCTGACAAGCTGGAAGACTTTCTCCGAGATCCGGCTAGCGCATGTAAATGGGTTAAACTCTTCAAGAGTTGCTAGATCAACGCAAATTTTAGGGCCCGTATTTCGTGTTACGTCTTACACATTAATGAGTTTGGTGGTTCCCCAAGGGTTTCAGATGCATCTGGCGTTGCTGCTGTATAAGCCAAGCGGCGTCCCGAGATATCTTTTGATGTTAAACTATATTATGTAGTTCTGAGCGAAATCCCGTAGAATTATCTTGAAATCCTTAGTAAATAAAGTAACAAGAGTCTGCTAATGTAGAGAAAGGTCCGCTTTAAAATACATTGTATTTGCCAACTGTTATGGTTGCTACTATTGGGCAAGACTCGTTGAGGACAAGATACCGAGGCTTCATTTTCCGACCGAAGGTGATTCGGTTTCTCTTCGGTGTGATAAGAAGCGTTAAATAAAGGCGGGCGCTGTCTGGATGACGCTTGCAAATTGTGAATTTTGTGGTGACTATAGTGGAACTCCAATCTCTCGATTTGTGAGAAAGGAATGCCACTTTGGTTGCCATTTCTAGAGTTTAGAAAAGGCTCTGTATTGAAGATTGATTTTGTCATACTTTTAGTGTCGTGAGAGCTGCCTATAAGCTCCGGGGCCCCTGCAATTGTTGATTGTGAAACGGAGGACTGTCGTTTCTGCTTCTTAGGAGCCATGGCGCTATGCAAGGGCGTTGAATCGACCAAACTCCGTAATGAGATGCATTTTCTGGAATTCGGCTTGGGCATACTCTCCGCCACTGTTCTCTTACATATAATTTTCGTGGTCTTTGAGATGGCCGAATGAGATCATCGGTATTCATAGTCAACATCATCCCCATACGCTGAATCGGGTTGAATGAAGCATCCCTGTCCATTGCGAGGAAAGGGATGGACCTGCTCAGATGGAGGTCATGTTTCCCAGAAAAATCTCTGAGGGTTGGCTTTTGGTTTGTATTATATGTTTATTTGCAATGAACTGTTGTCGTGTTGGCTTCGAAGGGCAGAGTTGCCTCCGTTAAGCATGTATAGGTCCATATGAATTGCCGATGTGAGGGAATTAAATTTTTACAGTGACGTTGTAGTCCAGAGCTCACACTCATCGAAACTTCGATTGTGTGTACCGCGATCGAGTCCGCTTAGACTTGTAGTGACCTCACTAGAAAAGCATTCGAGGCGAGTAGAAGGTAACACCGTACTCATATTGGGGTCGAACTGGTGTCAAAGAATATAATCTCTGGGTAGACCTGCAGAAATCTTGTCTGGAAAGGTGGAGAGTTTCTGGTCGAGATCTGCTGTACTCGTGGTCATTCTCGTGGAGTAGGTGGAACTGGGTTCGAGGATTTCGTTTTACTTGTGGGGAAATCGCTGACACGCAAATAATGCGATTCAACGACACTGTACTTTTCGGTGAGTGCTCTCAAGAAAGCACTACTGCCATCCCATCACCACTCTTCAATTTGCATCAAATTGGAGAGTCCAATGTGAAAATGGTTTCGACCAGACATCGGACATGAGAAATGGTCATATAACTGTGGTTTATAACAAGGGTATTATATGTGTTTAGTTGTGTTTTGAACGCAACGCTCGCATCGTTTCTTCGGTCGAAGGGCTGGTATTGGGAAAGTTTGCTGCACTTTCCTTTGCAGTTTTGGAAGTTTCATAATGTCTTCGCATTTAGGGCGGATAAAGAAAAATACGTGCGTTTGGCTTAATTGCTGTCTTCTGAAGAAAAGAGGACCCCATACTTTTGACATTCGCTGCATTTTCCCTTGTGATGTAGATATACCTCAAGACATCAGCCACCGCATCACCTGCAAAACTTGATGTTGAGGTCGAAGTCGAGGTCATGGATCAATCCATAGCGTACAGAGAATGCAAGTGGCGTAGAAAAGATTTACACGGAAGATGTGTTCTGGTGACCGATCAAATCGCTTGAATCAAGCAACTATGTTAGGGCGAGGTTGCCGAATGCCAGCGAGCTGTTGACTCGCACTGTGTTCTTCACTGCCATCATGCTAGTGCTATTTGTCATCGAAATCACGAGGTGATCGTCCCCAAAATCAATGAATGAGGACGGGAATTGCGGTAGTGGACATTGACGTTGTACGGTTCTTCCTTTCCCAGTTATATGAGGTCAAATCTTCAATGGAGATTTCGACAAACGGGAATGTGTAATATAGTGAAGATAGGAAGTCATCCTACACACTTCTTCGGCGATTTTTTCGACTTCAATCGAGTGAGATAAATGTTTTTCTTTTTGGCGCTAGGTCGTTGGCTGTACCTCTGGTGTTCGTCCGGATGTCCTAGGAGTACGCGCGCCTTTGATCATAATCACCAAGTGACAATTCATTGGCCCTTTCATCTCCAAGGTGTTGTTGATATTTCTCTTGGGTTCAGCACGGTGCAGGAAGCTGGGACAAAGGTGCGGGTAGAGGCTGCGGTCCGATATACCTTTGGCGGCGTTTCTCCTTCTTTTAACAGCTTCCCTGCTCGGCAGGGTTCCGCTGATTGTGACAGGCTCCCTGAGTAGGGCAGCTGTTGTCGCAATGGTTTGGTCAGGCAGCATTAGAGGTTTGATTGACGAGCTAGATATGGCGGCGATCAGCAGCAGTGGTTCCTTGCACGCGATGGTACCGTTGTTGAGTTTGACGGTGGAATCGAGGTAGTCGTTGGCCTTATCCATCCACTGGGGAAAGACTCCAGGTGGTGTAATAACAAGCTGAGGGGATCTCAGCACCATCTTGCAGATACTATAAGTAAGGCTTTTTGGGTATAAAAGCATTAGATACCAAATGTATCCCTTATCCGATATATAATGCTATAGCTTTCTTTATGTTGGTTTGGGTATTTAAGGATATGATTTTGGATTATGTGAGCTAGGGTAATAGCCGATGAAGTTATATAGTACTCCAGTATTTTGCCCAACCCTGGTTTGCTGCAATTAAATACACCGTTGAAGTTTGGTGATAGGCACGGCGAAAGAATCTTGTAGACATCTAACATTTAGTACGTATAGAGTCGACTCATGGCCGAATACCACTGGGCGTAAGTGGCTACCGGCATCGGTTTTTCGACCCCTAGCAGCTTCACAAGGTAGCTGCAAATGTCCATATCGGTGTCTTGTATTCTCAGCGAGGCGAAAAACTTGCTGTGTGTCAGGAACCAGGGCGCGATAGGGTAACCTCCCAAGCTCAAGTCACGCGTCCACTCTAGGATGGATCTTGGGTAGTCTCAAAATAACCCGACTAGTGTTCAACGCGTAAATTGGAGGGATTCATCCTCCTTGCACCCATGAGGTCCAATACAAGGTAATGTCTGTCCAGTATCTATCCAAGAAACAGAAATGAAGTGCCTTTAATCGTTCTTAGCGCTTCGGAAGCTAGTTGAAGAAATATCCATCGAGATGCCCAATGGCAGCCGGGACGTAGACGGGTTGAAGAACGAACGGTCGCGCAGCAAGGATAAGCTTAACACCACCCTTGACCCGAGCATCAGTCTCGATAGACTGGAAAAAGTGAGAAATCACATCCTTGAAAGCGACTTCGACGTACATTGGGCTGCCAAGCCTATCAAGGGCCATACGTGAGCAAACCCAGATGTTGAAAGCAGCCACGATCTAGTTAAGGGCTATAAGCATAACAATCAAACAATACCGCGCATCGAAAGTCTAGAATAGGGGAGGCAAAACTTACAGCTTAACGAGTACCTGTAGTAACAGTCAGCTCAACGAACTCGCCTCGTCTACCCCAGCTCAAAGGGCTACCCTGCTCAATACAGTCTTCGTGGATCGGTTGATACAACTGTGTTTGCTAGCGCAATCGAACCGAGTCAAGTCAAATACGAAATGCTTTGCACGGCGTATGGATGTCCTAGACGTTATTTGGGATGTCTTTGTAGTGTTCAACGACTCACTAGGAGCTATTAGATGTTTCCTCCAGTTGGCTGGAACGAATTTGCCGCATCGTTTGCAGGTCCTCTGGATCATAGGGTGGCATCATCTTCAGATCCTCAAACCGAGGCCGATTTAAATAATCTTAGAAAACATCTGCTGTGGTGGTTTATGTAATGATGTTACTCAGATGGTTGATAGTGAAAACTAGCGTGAATAATATTGTCACGACTGGGCCGCACGTGCAGTATGTAGTTAGTCTTTGCCGCCAGCAATGATACTCATTCGCATGACGTGACGAGACCACATTATACCTCCTCGCATTCCTGCATGCACCTGTTGAGGGAATTCAGTGGTGATGCGCTGTGCGAGAGGGGGCGTGCTTCTCTTGCTTTAATGGAAAATGCCCACAACCTTATGCTTGCTGTCGTGTAAGCCCTGTGCGGGCTGCCTGATTCGACTTGAGAGTGGTTGTCGATGTCCTGGATGGATCAAAGTAGCCCACCACTCGGTCAATAGAGTCAGGTATGATTTTAACCTATCGAGTTGAGGCTCCGACGTACAGTCTGCGCGGCGAAAGCCCCCTGGGACTCCTGGATCACCACATCATGCCCCGGAGATATAATTTCCACCCGTTGACCAAAGGAAGACGGAACGTATTAACAATGCACCATCTGATTGTACTTGAAGTTAACCCGGTCGCCAATTGATAAGAGAGGGACTTGGGCGCTCATCTGTTGGTTAAGAGGCTCACAACCATTTTCGTGGGTTCTTTGATTTGTCCCAGCATAATTGACGCCAGGAAGAAAATAGCCCCTCGAGGTTCGTATCGAATCAATGTTGAGGTCCTTTCAGCCTGGTTGATCTGAATCGACTTCTTGCTTTGATAAAAGCAAGGCCCCTGATGTCATGAATTTTGGAGTCCGCCTTCCAGATCTCGGTTGCCTCTGGATAAATAGTTCATAATGTCTTGGAGCCGCGTTTTCGGTCTGCGCATAGAATTCTGGCATGTCGAATCGGTTCGGGTCTAACACTCTGAGATGGCAAATGATCAAAAATGCTGCGTGGAGGTTTGATCCTCGGAGGGTGGTGAATGAATTGCTCGTCAGTTCAACGACGCACTAAAACGTGTGCACCCCAAGCTAACTCTTGTCGGTACCTTCGACCGCATAACAGTGCCAAACTATGTTCCACCACTTTTTTTTTTGCCGACGTAGCTTTCGTTGGGGACACTGAATAAAGCAATTGATGTGTCATTCCCTCTTTTCTTCTTCCAAAAATCGCCGAATATGTCCCAGAACTTGACATCTGGGAGGGAACCCCAATACATCTTGTCGTCGCCATCTCGGAAGCATATCACTTTTGGGTGCACGTAGGGCGTTGTGTTAGAACCTGGCAGGAACCGAGATAGAAATTCATGGAATTCTTCGGCATCTGTGTGAACGTGTGTCGGAATCTCAGGGAAGTCGGCCTGGTCTCGAGTGCGTTTTCGTAACCTGGCGATTGGGCCAGCATCTTGATGAATGAGGCGATTGTCTCCAGTCATTGATATGAATGCCCTCCCCAAACTTTTCTGTAGCTTGTCGATCTTTGCTCTGTATTAGTATTCCTGAAGGCATCGTCTCCAAGAATACTATTGAAATCAGCACATAAAGGGATCTTGACAAGATCGCTGCTGTCACCAATGTCCTCTCATTCAGAGAGACCAACCCAAAGACAAAGGGCATATCACCTTTTGATATGCCCAATTTTCTTCGCTGTCTTTTCTAGTCTTCATATCCAAACAGCCTTACTTTCCAAACCTCTAGTGACCGATGCACAGTTACTCAGGGTCCGTTCGCTGTGGAACAACAACATAAATGCGCCACATGGTGACTCGTTGCGTTGTACCAGATGTCCTGAATGCGCATGTGACAGTAGATGCTAGAGAAGAAAGAGCGTTCGCATCATCGCCTAGGGGCGACCCAGTTGGAAGTGAACCCATATCTGCTATGCAAATATGCCCACACAAAAGCTGGATCGCAGAATCTCTCTCTTAAAAACAGTATTGATGTTGGTCTGATACTGATAAATCACTCTGAGGATAGATGCCCGTGCATAGAATTCCTCACATCGAAGGACAGCCTTATAAAACGTTTCATCCAATGGGACTATTCCCTCTCAATCATCCAAGTCGTGATGAATAGGCGCACGACTTTCAATTCAGAGATGAATGCACGAAAATAAAGCCCGCATCACCCCGAAATGGACAGTCAATGAGAGGTGTGCCCAGAAATGACTCATTGCACACGCAAGGCTTTTTCCTTTTTTTTTTGGTTCGACACGGTGATCCAATATGCACCGCCCTGCAGTCCTGGACGAAGGATGAGGGCTCGGTCCACGTCTTCAAACGCAAGAACAAGATATTTTTCATGCATTAGATCCTAAAGGGGTGGTTCCGAGTAGTTTCGTATAATGAGCCTAGAGTTCAGCTTCAGGTTCATGGTGATCGAGTAAATAACTTTCCTCGAAATGAACGTGCTCTCAGACGTTGATTCATGCCTAGGACTTGTTAGTACTTCATTTTTACATCAATGATTAGCAAAAGACTTACCCACTTATTTGCTATCGTTCATCTTCAAGGCATCTTCGATCCTCATGATGCCGATAGTAGACTGTTTCGTAGACCTTCAAAGAACAAGACCATGATGATGACACCCATGTCATTCCACATCTCGCACGTTTCATTGGAAGTAGAAGACAATGTCCCTCTTTCGGCCATGGCAAAAACTTCCGACATTTCTTCTCCAATAACGGCCTTGAGCTATATTGAAGCTCGGACTCCAGCGTATTCCGCAATGTTCCCCACCGGTTGAGAGCAAGCGTCCAAAAAAACCTGGGGCAGGGTGTGATTTGATGGCTTGTTGAATAATATTATCACACCAATTAGCGTGAGGGATGACAGGAAATTTCTGAGTTTAAACCAGCTGTATCATTAGATTTCCCCAGTCGCTGCTCAGATCCCGCTTCCGTATTAGATCTCAGCTCAGACCTTGCTGCTGGGGTGGTTCGGCTCTTCAATAAACTGGCACGGGCAATGATGGTAACCATTGGTGATCAAAGCGCAAATAATGGTAAAATTTGTGCATCGACGCTCATTTAATCGCTAGTATCTAGCTCGTGGGATGCCTTGCCTGGCAGGTTAGGTAAGTGAGAGTACTGCTTCATGTTTATCTGCCCATTCCCGTATTCCATGGATACTGGTGGCGAGATTCTCATGTGAACAAAAAGCCAAACCAAAGCCTCACAGAAAAGGATCTCTGGCCTTTTCAGAGGCTGCACTGATGCCACATACACGGCGAACGCCTTTGGCCTGAATGGTGCATAATGTGTGCGGGTTTGGCCGGTATATTTGACATTAAACCTCGCGCTAGTGGGTAGGGAGAATGTTCAAAACAAAACAACGTGTGGTTACGTCATTCGTCTGATATCCTGAATGACTTGGGAGTTCCAGGAGGACCCCGTATGAAAGCATGAGAGCTGGCTGAAGGGGGCTCGGCTGTGCTATGTGCCCACATAATGGTGTTGCTCTGGTGGACGTCTCAAGGTAATAACATCTGAGCACTTGTGCTAAGAAATATCGTAGGTTGTGGAGCATTTTGTTTGACAAAAAGTCAGTCGACAAAGAGATCAGCCTCTTTTTGCTTCTTGAGAGGCGCGGCGTCACAAGGGAAAGGGCCACTTCGCTTCGCCTTTTGGTGCCTGAGATGCAATCTTTATGCGCGAGTAAAAAGTCTTGTCGGTATGGAAGATGATGGGTTCTTAGGTCGAACGAACAGCCCGGGAATACCTCGTTGGTCAAGTCAACGAGATGACATGCTTGTCATTCTCCGGCGCATACCTCACTGTAGGGGGATGGTGAAGGTCTAGAAGCAGGACGCGCGCTCAAACCAATACGCCTCAAGCTGCCGGTTCGAGGACCAACACGTAACGAGAGCATTAGCTGCCAGTGGCCTTGGGAAGATACTGGCTTGGGCAGTTGTAGAGTGCCAAAACTTCAAGTCCGTCCATCTCTCCTCGAATCGGCACCAATTCTTCCAACTCCCATATGAAATCCCATCCATATTACACGTGTAGGCAAGGTGGTTTCCAAGCTTCACTTGCACCATCTTGTCATGATAGTGCTCGATGATCCAATCTCGACACAACAATCGTTTGAGTTGGTCAGTGCCACGGGTGACATCAAACTCAGAGTTGCTGGGTGAAGGGCTCTATGGGCTCGGAGCGATGGGTCTCGTGTCGACGAGTCATGATCGGGTTACCGAAAAGGAGAGATCAGTGTGGCTGAAGCTTCGGACTGTGTAAGCACACGCCAACGGCAAGCAGTCGAACTAGGACTTACTCGAAACAACAATAGTTGTCGTCGTTCGTTAGGTCATCAGTCCAGTGAATAGACCCCGTCCTATGATACGATCACAGATCTCCCAATGGTCCACTGTTGCTATGATGCATGTCAGCTGAGACGCGAGGGTGGGTGAATGAAACTTACAACTTTAAGTTGCAGGAGACTCCAGACAACCCTGATTGTGATCCGATCTGGGTCATGGTCTGACCCAAAGGTCAGCCCCAGTGGTTGAACCACTCTCGGAGGTGGTGTGTGTATGTGAATGTGTATATATAATGTGTTGATGGAGAAAAAAACAGACACCACAGAGGCGGGCGCGATACCCTGTTTTATAATGATGGAAGAGCACGATCAGGGGGCTTAGTCACCGGTTTCAGTCCTCATCAGATCAGAATCGAGACAACTCAGTCTCCGAAAATAACTACCTGTGAGACATTGCTGTAGGCGAGGTGCATTTGAGGCACGCAAACAAACTCAAGTTCCCGCTGCAAAACAGCAACTCCCCGCCCGAGAATTATCTTCCGTGCCTTCGGGTTGTCGCATTCGGGGTGGGTAAAAGCACAAAACGAAAACGAATCATCTTGGCGATAAAAAGAGAGTTTAGTTTGCTAGAAAAGGGATGTAATTATCACGGGATGTGGCAGTAGAGTGTTTGCTCAACTGCCCACTTACGGCTGTCTACAGTGAAGGCATATCCGTCGACAACCGTCCGACCTCGTACCGGCACCTTCCCGTAAACTGGCCTGATTTCTTGCTCAGGTCCAAGAAAAACAGGCTGGTCCCGTCGGAAAGCTACATTATATTACAGAATTAGATATCAAAGGGGAGCCGTGTGATTGCCTTCCGGCGGTGGGTACGGCCCGCAGCCGGCATGTGGAGTAGTCAGACGGGAGACAACTCATCAGCATCCTCACCCACAACAGCCGTCATGGTCACGGTAACCGACGTAGTTTGCATAGCACACGGGTATAAGCATTAACACAGACAAACAACCATGAGATCCACTTCGATGCCCGATGGCCCGATGGCCCGATTGAAGTTCCGGGCACAAACAAGCCACACTGTTAAGTGGCGTCAACTTGAGGCAAAACGGCAACCCTTCAATAACCCCACCACCATGATCAGGTGACAGACACAATACTAACTAGGAAACCTACTGGTCATTAGTGTCATCATTATACCTTTTGGCACAAGCTGAGCATTTGCTAAACCGTTGCTCCTTGCTCCGCCGGTCCAATGTTAGCCCCGGATTACTGTTGTAAGCTTAAAATTGAAGTTTTAGCGTTGGCGTGGTTTCGAAACCCGCCGCTGACGCCTGGACGTGAAGCTGCTCAGGGGCAACACGTCCGGATTGGCCATTGCCCGTAGCTACCGTTTCCAGCTTGCTCGAGAAGCAAATTAGAGGTTGGTTAATCCGCATGTAGTCTATGCCTCCTCAACTCTAGAAAACTGTTGCAGGCGAGGCGCGTGAAATCGTGATTCGGCAGGCCCTACCAGTCCCGTAGGGCTCGTAGGGCTGAGAGCAAGATCGCCAATGTTTTACTTTGTCAGATCGGATGGTCGGTCTATTAACCGATGGTTTCTTTTAATGACACGGAGGAAATAACCCGGTTCAGTACTCCCATGATGTAATTGGAATCACCCCAGCTGAACAATGCGAATCATGGAGGTTGATGCAGAGGCGCAAACCTGCGACCGCCTGTCGACGGATGTGGGGTTAGCGCCTCCTCAGCTGAACACTTGGAGCCATCGCTATGACGGTCTAGACCACAGCTCCCATTTGCAGCTCAAGAATAAGCTGTGGAAATGGCCGTTGCGCTACTGGTCCGATGCAAAACATTGGCCAGGCTGCAATCATGGCTCCAAAGGCACTTGCGCACTATCCAGGGATCAGGGCGGTGATCACAGTCGTGATGGACGTTGGTGCTGGTTACGAGGAATGCGAGAATCGATGGAATAATGAAGGACCATGAAAAGAAACAGTCCATAAGGATGCCAAGACTTGTAGATGCCAATTATTTAAACAGTCCAGCATCTCCCCCATTGATGGAAAGAGCCAATTCGGAATTATTCTAAGCACGACGAGAATTTCCATCATCATTTACACGCTACACCACACTACGCCTCTTCACATCCAATTATCCAACATGCGTTTCTCCTCAGCCATTCTCGCTCTCCTCGCTGTCGGCGCCCAGGCTGCCAACAATGAGCCCTGCTACGGCCCAAATGGCGTAGCTGGTGTGTGCATTAGCACCGCAGCCTGCTCCAAGGCTGGAGGCACCTCACACAGTGGCCTTTGCAAGGCCGACTCCAGCGGCATCAAGTGCTGCACCAAGCCCAAGTGTGGTACCGGCAACAAGGGCAACTGCCGCTGGACGTCGGACTGCCAAGGCACCACCTCGTCCGGTTCATGCCCCGGCCCCGGCCAGATGAAGTGTTGTTCCAACCCGAGTCGAGGCTTTGGCGGCTACAGCGACCCCAAGATCCCCAAGGTGGGCGCTTGTAAGAAGGTGTCGGTCGATGGCGCCACCAAGATCGTCAAGGCATTCCCCGGCCGCGTTAGGGAAATTGGCTGCAAGCGCGACTGCGGCTGCCCTGGCGATTCTGACCACTGCTGCGGTCTCGCCACTGACATGATGATTTCCGATCACGGTGGTGTAAGTGTTCCCGTCTCTAAACGAGCAGTGTTTCGGCAAGAGAGAATAGCAAGCTGACAATCATCTAGGACGCCACCCTCTCTGGCAAGGAGATTGCAGAGTGGGTTATGAAGAACCGCAAGACTCTCAACCTCAAGTATGTCATCTGGGGTCAGAAGATTTGGAACCCTTCGCAGGACAGCGAGAAGAGCTGGGACAGCTGGCGAACTATGGACGACCGCCATTCCCTCACTGCCAACCACTGGGACCACGTCCACGTTTCCTACAAGGGTTAAGTGGTATGAGGTACGGAGTTGGATAAATAGCGGCGTCGAGGCTAGAGATTGCCATTAAAACTTGTACCATTAGGCCTAGCGGGAGTGTTTGAGTTCAAAAAAAAAAATTTGATATAGTTTTCGAGTGTTGACAGAAACAAAATGCAGTTTTATTGTTTCTAGCACATGATAGATTGTTCCAATTTCACTCCTCATTTTTAATCATAATGTGAATAACCTCAATTATCAGACCCATGTTTCATTAGATGATATCGTGTCCTACCCCCAGAGTAAGAAAACTCCCAACATCATGATACCTCCCATAGAGGCGCCGACCGATGCCTTTTCGTACTCCAATGTAATCATTACCAAAATCCACTTAATTTACAGTATGCTCAAATCAGGCTCCAAAGGCTTCACTTACAATCTCACCTTCATCGGGCGTTACCACAAGTTCCAAGAGCTCGTGGGCTGCTTCAATGGTCTCTTCGTCAATCCCTGATTCTATAACCAAGTCTTCTTCCACAAAAGTAAGTCGCCCGAGAGCAAGCAAATACCGCTGGCTCCCACCATGAGCCATGGAAAGTTTCTGTGCGATGTTTGCTATGTTGACGGTATCAGGGCCTGTGACAAGAATATGAATCAAACCGATACACTGGGATATGATGCGATACAATTCAGCGGAGGCATCAGGTACTTGGTACTTCATCCTTCCCTCTCCCCTTGATAGGTCAGGTAGAATGTTTGATGGAATTGGCTGGTCATACAACTCGTCAATTGACATGCTCAAACAAGTGACCAGCCGTGGAAGTGCGGTGGCGTGAGTAGCCAGTTGCATTGCCCCAAAAGGATAACGGGAAAATGCGGCAAGTGTTCGTAGAGCTGTGAACCTCACGAGACGCTTCTGCTTTGCCGTTGATGCCGACCGAGGACACTCATTCAGCTTGACTGCCACCTTGTCAATGATAAGTTGTGCGACAAAAGCAGCATCTGTTTCATCCGTAATGGGACCTATCGACTCCGGAAGAGATGATGCGGCCAGGAAGTCTAGCATGCCCAGAATATCAGGAAGCTCTTGCTTGGCAGTGAGAAGCATTGACGGTGTATCGAGAGAAATATATCTCCAAAAGTAAGCTGCTTTAGACTCAATTCCGACCTCCGTCTCCAGCATGGCAGTGGAGCATGTTAGAGAAGCGGTGTGTAAGAGAGATAAGATACTGGGTATGTTGATATGCGTCTCCAGAGCCTTGAACTGGTCATTTGTGAGATACTCTTCTTCAGGAAGCCGATGCCTGAACTCGGCGAGGGTAAACATGGTGGCTTGTGCCACAGGTGCAAGATCAGACACAATCAAGGGGGCGACTTCAGTAGCCTGAAGCTGAAGAGTGAAGGCCACCAGGGCAACAAGGTATTTGATAGGCTCCCAATACTGTTCTTCTAAGCACCGATTCCATATGTCCACCACGACATGAGCAAAGTCGACCAGCAATTGAATAGGATGGCCAGGGTCACCAATGACTGGGAGTCGCTTATAGATATACGCTGCAAGCGAGGTATTAGGGTCAGATGCAAACGAGAATCTAGCCAAAACCTCAAAAGTCGGGGCTTGCCCACTAAATGTCCCATGATCTAGTATGAGTTGCAAAAACTTGAGTATGTTAGCACAGCATGTATTACAGGAGCGTGGTAGGCAAACCTCAAATGGAAGAGCCGGTGCTTGTGTGACTACCACGTGGGTTTGCACAACAGGGGGCTCTGTCTTCTCATGTGCATCCACCGCGTCACCCATATCTATATCTAGAGGCATTACCGGGCTATCCAAAGTTGGTCGCTTTCGTTTACCCTTGCTCGGTGTCCGCTCACCAACATTGGTAGCAACCGAAGCCGCATTCTTGTTCCGACCTTGTCCCTTGCTGGGGCTTGCAACGATATCCATCTCATCGAATCCATCGGAAACGCGCCATGTCTTGGTCGACTTCTTCGGTGTCGTAGTACCAATATTGGCAGAACTGCTGGCTCCACCGGCATCTTTTCGTCTGGCACGGTCGCTAACCTCTCTCATATCCCTCTGCAAAAACTGGAGCTCGGTGTTGGCACTCTGCTCGGCTGCTACGGCAGCCCGCTCGGCAGCAACAGCGGCCTCTGCGATTCTTTCGTGCTTATGCAGCTGCTCGGTATTGATCTTCTTTAGTCGGGCAATCTCAGCGTAATACTCCTGCTGATCCTTGGATGCTTTCGACCGAATTATGGAAGCCTCCCCGCGAGCGACGTCAAGGTCAGCTTCGAGCTTGCGGACTCGCAGTTGGAGAGCCGAGTAGGCATTGTTGGATTGGCCTTGGGAGGAGGTAAAGTGGTTTGTCGGGACTATTGGACGGGCAAACTGGCTAGCTTGTGGTCGATGGGAGCTGGACTGTGTCTGGAATTGCTGAGATGTATATATGGGCTGGTTCGGGGCAGCTGCTCCTGGGTGTCGAGGTTGCGGTTGTCCGACAAGACGTCTATTAGAAGGATCAACTATAGAGTTCCATCGTGGGTTCGGTGGAGGGGGTATAGATCTCCGGGGGTCTTGGTGCTGATTTTGGTGCTGCGATAACTGTGGGAGAGTATTGTCGACCACGGGCCTGCCAATAGGCTCTCCGGCATCGTTTGTGACTTCTGTAGTATCGAGATCATCATCTTCAACCCAAATTGCATCTGCGTAAGAATTCTCTGGTGGGTGGGCTGGAGGATTTCGCGGGACCTGCGTCAGCTGGATGGCTTGGTTCTCAAGCTCTTGGAGGGCGTTATCGGGGAGATCATCCAGGCCATCGTCGGAAAATTCGTCTAAATCCATTTTTCATTCTCGCAAGCCGAGATAAAACGGGCCAGCTCCATTGAACATCTGGTCAAAGCGACAATGCCCAACCGACGCTGTGCTGCACGTCAGGATGACAGCAGTTCGCGGGACAATCCTGGGGCAGATCTCAACGCGTCGCGAGATCACGTGGGGCACTTTGAGGCCTGCCTGGATGAATGGAGGGTACACACAAGGTGTGGCTTATTAAAGCGATGTGGCGGTGCGATTTTTCGCTTCGCATGAATGGTGGCGCTCAGGTGACAAAAAACATGCCGCACCATGGCAGAATTAAGAAACCTAATACTAAACAAAATACACAGAAATAATACATAACTAAAGGAATTAATAATAAATAAATAGGTAAATTTGCATCTATCTATCTTTCAGGCCTCATATTATAATATATATATATATATATGTATTCATTATTTATTACAACTTTTCTTATACTCAAGTTGGGAGTGAAAATAGCTAGGTGTGCCATATATTTATTCTGTCACTGGCGGGGGTGGTTGGTGACGCAGTCAGTGTGTGTGGGCCTACTCCCCAACTCTGGTTTTTTTTGAGCATGTGAAAGGAACCAGTGCGTCATCGGTGGAAGCATTTTCGGAAGAAGCTTGATTCAAGTCAGCGGAGAGACCCGTGTCCGAGTTCCGAAAAACAGCCAAGAGGAAATTCTTCAAATGCAGCATCTTGGTTCTCTATTCTCTGAGTGGAGGTTTTTTTCCCTCAACATGTCTCCAGTCTAGCAAGCCCTGACAATGCAGAAAGCGGGATAGAAGAGCAAGGCGAGATATTTGTGGGGTTTTTTTTCGTCTGGGGCGTTTTGGTGCCGGCTTTCGCGGGTTTGGCAAATTACCCGTTGGGCTTGGCGTTTGCATGCACACAGCCGGATGACATGGACACGCGACGTCACAGCGATGAGGGCGAAGATCTAACGGAATGCAGAGTGTGGGTTGAGGGCTGTCTGCAATGAGACGTGAAGCACGGGAGGTAAGCTCCGGTTTCTATGGCAGGGCCTGAAACTCGGCCACCTTATGTACATGTGTATTGAAGGTTGACTATAATCCTCACTCTGGCTTCTTGTCTTTCTTTTTCTTTCTGTTTACAACCTAAACCATAAGTATATCTGTCTTCTCAACAGATCTCTCCTCGGGCTAGACTCTGGTTCCACATGGCGCCCTCTAGACAGCCCAACGGCGACGGGGTTTTGACTTTTTCGAGTCCCACACCTCATCAGCCCCTGCGTCCATGTGCTTCTCCCTCCAAGGCAAGGCATCGCTCCATGGCTTGAGAATCGCGTGCGTGATATCCGTTCGTAGTGCGTTTGACATCATGTGTAGTCCCGAGGACCCCTTGAACAGCACTTGTAGAGTATCAGGTAGTCTCGCATCGTGAAGGTGGCTAAAGAAAGAGCCGCGCCAAGCTGCTCAGCCTTGTCCGTGTCTTCCAATGCCCTGTGATTGGTGTCAAGTGAAACACGTCTTCAAGCTATGACGCCTCGCAGGCCCAGCAACAGCTGCAATTTAGCCATCCCCAGCACTGCGGTCCACTAAACGTCCCCAAACAAGTCAAGCCACAGCCGCAACAGCTCACTGGAGGCCCGGCTCCGCCAGGTCACCTCTGGCCCCAGACCATTTTCGGCTGTTGCAGCCAAGCGCAAGCGTCAGCGCCGGCGTCAGCATCCGCGCCAAGTTTGGCACCCACTTAGGAAATCCTTCACCTCGACTTTTCTCCGTCATCACGAAGGACCACGAAACCCGTCCTAAATTCACCACCTCCCCCTCCGAGCCCGACCTCTCGACAGCGGCTCACTCGCGGACCTCTGCGCCCGATCCCGTACTCGCCGGTTTTCTCGACGACACGCTTGCAGCACCCTCAAGGATTTATTTTCGCAGCCCAGCTCAGCTCGCCCACGACCTCCCCGGTTTCCTTCTCCTAAACCCTCTTCCGACGCTGCCGCAGTTGCGCATGCTCTACCACTGACGCATAAAATCGTCCTTGTGCTTTGTCCGACACGATCCGGCTGGACCGCAGCCTTTCAACCAAAACAGGTCGCTACAACCACGGCCGCGACCCAAAACCACGGCGGCCAACCGCTCCCAACCTCACCACTCCTCACCCACCACACATCTGCATAATGGCCCGGTCAAAGAGAGGGGTTAGGTTCCCCAACCGCAATGGCAATGCCAACGGATCTGATGGACGACGATCGAGCTTCAGCGACATGAGCGAGGACGGCCAGTCCCCCACCAAGGCTAAGGCTCAGGCCCAACTTGCGACTGTCAACGAGGTATGTGCCCAATCATTGGCATGCCATTTGCAACACCAACCTCCGGCATCACCACTCCCACGCTCCTGAATTTGCCCCGCCATCAAGAGATCATACTAACCAAGGATCGTGCCTGCCAACAGAAACCCTCCACTGCCGACGAGAAGACTGCCGAGTATGAGAAGAAGAAAGCCAACTTCATCACCCGCACCTTCTGGACCTTCGTCATGTTTGGCTTGTTCTTCTCAGCTCTCTTCATGGGCCACATCTACATCATCTGCATCATTACAGCTGTCCAGATTATCTCTTTCAAGGAGGTCATTGCTATCGCCAACGTCCCCAGCCGCGCCCGCTCCCTGCGATCAACCAAGAGCCTGAACTGGTACTGGCTCGCGACCACCATGTATTTCCTCTACGGCGAAACCGTCATTTACTATTTCAAGCACATTGTTCTTGTCGACAAGGTTCTTCTGCCTTTAGCGACTCACCACCGCTTCATTAGCTTCATTCTCTATGTCTTTGGTATGTACTCTCCAGATGGCGTCCCCATACTCAGTCACTAACCCACCATGCAGGCTTCGTCTTCTTTGTCACTTCCCTTCAGGCTGGCAACTACAAGTTCCAGTTCACCAACTTTGCCTGGACTCACATGGCTCTCTACCTCATTGTCGTTCAGGCCCACTTCATCATGAACAATGTATTTGAGGGCATGATTTGGTTCTTCCTCCCCGCCGCCCTCGTCATTACCAACGACATTTTCGCCTACATTTGTGGTATCGCTTTCGGTCGCACCCAGCTGATCAAGCTCTCGCCCAAGAAGACAGTTGAGGGTTTCGTTGGCGCCTGGATCATGACCATCGTTTTTGGCGTTCTTTTGGTCAACATCATGGGGCGATCCAAGTACTTTATCTGCCCTGTCAACGTAAGAACCCACTCAGCCACTATACTTCTTGAAGTCTTCTCTACTAACTAGTTACAGGACCTCGGTGCCAACATCTTCACTGGCCTCCAGTGCGACCCTAACCCTGCTTTCCTCCTCAAGACTTACGAACTCCCCGAGTTCTTCTTCCTTCCCCAGAAGACCAACTTCTCTGTCACTTTTGCTCCCATTCAGCTCCACGCCCTCAACTTCGCCACTTTTGCCTCTCTCATCGCCCCCTTTGGTGGTTTCTTCGCCTCCGGTCTCAAGCGAACTTTCAAGATCAAGGACTTTGGTGACTCTATTCCTGGTCACGGTGGTATCACCGACCGTATGGACTGCCAGTTCATCATGGGATTCTTCGCTTACATGTACTATCACACCTTCATTGCCATCCACAAGGTCAATGTTGGCACTGTCCTTGAAACTGCCATCACTAGCTTGAGCCCTGAGGAGCAGGTTGAGCTTGTTAAGAGCATGGGCCACTACCTAAGCAACCAGGGCATTATGCCCGAGAGCGTAAGTGATTACTGGTGGCTTGTAAGAGCAGCAGCAGCAGTAGCTAACGATTAATAGTTTTTCGAATGTTTGGAGAACTTTACACCTTTGAGGCGGTGAAAATCTTTCCGCGGACACTCGGTAGTTTTTTTACATCTTTGTTAATAAATGACTGGGCAACAAGTATTCTTCCGGCTTTTCTCGCAACCTTGGCGTTTGCGTTGTTTCTCTTCAATCCTGGTCAGTCCGGGGACTTAATGGTCAAGGTCATAGCGAGCTTCAATGAGATGGATGGAGCGCAGTGCATGGCAAGGCATTCATGTGTTCGTCGAGTGCAACGACCTTTTTTTTTTTATCAAGCACCAGGAGGGAATATTCGGGTCGGGCGGGTGCAAATGGTCGGGTGGCTTGACCATGGAGTGGAGGTCATCCGTCCGAAGGGGGAAAAACTAAAAACAAAGCTGCAAGAGGGCGCATCCGGCTATGGGATCCTCTCTCGGCTTTCTATCTGTATTTACTATATCTACTGGTGTGCAATTGGTACCCAACCTCTCCATTCCGGCGATGCAACCATGTGTCTCATTCTCGAGCTGCATGGCTGTTTCACATCGTCACACGGCTTCTCATCTCAGCCTACCCTTTTATTATGTATGCGAATAGAGAGATGCAACATGATTACCCGGGGTAATGTCATTGTGAATCAAATACTGTCAATGAAGACTATCCCATTACTCATGTCTATCTATGCCACTCTGCCATTTACAAATGCATTACTGCCTAATTCCACAGATGCCCGCCAAATGCTCGCGTGTCTGTCTCGCACGGTGTCTCACTCAACTCAGAAAGAAATCTGTCGCTTCCACCCACCATCGGCTTCAAAAATCTCGCCGACAGCCTTGCCAACCTTGAGCAGGTGGCGGTCGCGATAGCGGGGGGCAACGAGCGAGACACCAATGGGCATGCCATTCGACCCCTTGAACCCCGGCACGTTGATGACGGGGTTGTGCAAAGCCTACGCGCGCCTCTCTGTTAGCTCATTTTCCACGACATTCTAGGGGATTGTGCTTTACCGTCCACATGCTGCAGAAGACGTGGCTGCCGGTGCTCTGGAGGCCCAGCGGCGCCTCATCTGGGACGCTCGGCGTAATGATGGCCGCGTACCGGCCGGCTATGTCATCCATGCGGGGTCGCAGCGCCGCGATGCCGTCAAAGGCCACTAACTGCTTCTTGCGGCTGTAGTGGTCTGCGTTCTCGACATGCTCGACGAGCACGTCGTGGATCTTGGACTTGTCGACCCGGTACTCGGGCAGGAAGGCAGCGCGGCCCTCGGTGTGCAGCACTATGCGGTGCCACTCGTCCAGGCGAGCAAAGTCGGAGTCCAGCTCGAGCTCCTCGACAATGGCGCCGTGGGCTCTAAGCAGGGAGGCGGCCTTGGCCAAGGCCGACTGTGTTCCCTTGCCTGCATGGTCCCAGACACTGGTCTTGCAGATGGCAAAGCGAGCGCCTGCGATACCGTTGAAGGGGGTCAGGTCCTCCTCGTCGTCCTCGAGGTCGAAGACGTCGGCGAGCAGGATGAGATCGTCTACGCACCGCGCGTAGATGCCCAGCGTGTCCAAGATCAGCGCATAAATCTTCTGGCCCTCGCGCGAAATGGCGTTCCACGTGGGCTTGAATCCGTAGATGCCGTTGAAGGACGCAGGGCGGATGGTGGAGCCGCCCGTCTGCGTGCCGAGCGCGATGGGGGCCTGAAAGTCGCCGACTGCGGCGCCGGAGCCGGCCGAGGAGCCTCCGGGGGTCCGGCCTGGGTCGTGCGGGTTCCGGGTCTTGGGCCCGGTGTGGATAGCTGCAAATTCAGTAGTGGTGGTCTTGCCTAAAAGCAGATTAGACAATATCGTCCAAAACCACGAAGGGAGCACAGTAGCTCACCAAAAATGAGGGCTCCGGCTTGGCGGAGGATTCGTACAGAGGCAGCGTCTACTTTGGGGAAGCTGCCCTCATACAAGGGCGAATTATGTTGTGTTGGCATATCTGAATGCCCGGTTAAGCGCAGGTTTTTTTTGGGGGGGAGGATCAACAGGAGGTATCAAACTTTACCTTGTGTGTAAATCACATCTTTGATGGCAATGGGAAGCCCATGGAGCGGCCCTCGTTGCTCTCGGGGAATGCTATCAAGCTCCTTGGCCTGCTCAATGATGAGATCTGTATCGAGAAAGGCCCAGGCCCGCACAGCATCGTTGCGCTGCCTGATGCGTCCAAGCAGTGAAGTGGCATAAGCCTCCACTGTGAGCTCATCGGCTTGGATCTGGGCCAAGGCCTCGCTGGCACTGAGCTGCCAAGGGTTCATGATTTCGGAAGGCATGAGGAAGGGTGTATGAGATGGCAGTGTACTTGGGGTTCTCTTTGCTGCTGGATCCTCAATGTTCAGGTAGGCAATGCTGATGAGCAGAAAAGCACCTGACGGAGAGCCGTCGAGGGGATTTAAATACCCCAAATCCTGCTGCCGCCACGCAACCTTTCGGATTGTTATCGGGTACGGGCTTCTTGTGACGGTCAACGTTGCCGTGCACTGACTATCGGCTAGGTCTGCTTGGTGGGACAAGATGATTCTGTCACGCCACACCTCGGAACTGGGTGTTGGAGAGTTAATGATTCAGATATGACAAACGATAATGTGCGGGACGACACTTCACGGCAGTAAAACAGGCAGGCGCTTGCACCTCAAACGGCAAGCCAGCAGCCAAAATGTTCCAGACAAAAGACGTTGGCCGGGTCTCAGAGACCATCCAAAGTGCTTGCACAGAGCTACAGATGGCACACGCGAGGAGTATGGGGGCAGCGGCAGGGGAAGATGGACTCGTTCGCAACGTGTCTTTCGGCCAGCGTGCGCAATGCCGCAACCCGTCAAAGCCGGGCCGCAGCGACACGGACTACGGGAGAAGGGCCCAATGAGGATCCAACGGCCGGAAGCAGATGCAGGCTCCCATGAGAGAAGGGGGGCGCAAAATGGACCGGTTAAGGATTGCTCGCACGGATCGGGCTTGCTGCGTCGACGACGGGATGCATTGAGGTCCAACAGAGAGAGGGCTCCCGGCTGGGGGTGAGACTCGAGAATAGAAACACGGCGTAGACCTGCGTTGGTCGTAAATGGGGGAGCGAGACATGGCACGAGACATGGGACCGGACCGGGGGATCATGGATCCAAGACTTGGGAGCAAACAGAAGGGACCTTGGGGATATAGCCAAGTCCAGATACAAGGAGGGACCGGTGGGAAGGAGGGGGTGATAGAACGATGACCTTTGGTCTTCCACAGTGAATCAGCTTCGATGCATGTGCAGGCGGATGCAGACAAGACCTCCCCGGCAGCCTTGCACCGGTTACATCGGTTCCTTTCATCCTGGCCTGCCCAAGAGGGATTCGTCGATTGGAAGTAGCGACTGTTACCCGGTGTTAGTCGGGGGGGCTCTGCTCCGACGATGTGATATGCTACCGGCGCCCCATCAGGTCGCAGTTTAGGCTAGGCTCGGCCGCGGAAAGCGATGCTAGTCTAAACATGGAGATCTGTGGAGCAGCCCTGATTGTCACCATGTGCGCCGGTTCGATTGGGATGATGAAGGCAGGGTCAGTGGTGAGAATGAAGGGTGGACGGGTGCGGCTAACGACGGTCCTGGGGGGGTGCAGGAGGCCAACGTCACGGGATGCAGCAAGATGATGCTCTGCGCAGGTTAATTTTTAGGGATGCAACATTACCTGAGCAATGATGAAGCTCTTGGCATCATTTCCTTCACCTCAGTGACCTCTGTCGGGTTGTTGGTTGGCTAGTACCGAGTTGGGAGTGTTGGTTGGGTCAAAATACAACACCTCGTCCAGAAACCCGGGACCCGGCACACACAATCTTGATTGGGGGGGTTGTTTTTTTTTTTTTCTTTCCTACCTAGCCTTGAATAAGACCCAGGTTCTCTTCCGAGATGTGATTGTTGGTTCAGCTTTGGCAATTGAAATTAGCCCATGCATGCACACTGCACAGAAGGTCCATGTTAGAACTGTACGCCCAGGTGTATTTGCAAGGGTCTGAGTTGCTTGCCCTAACACTTTTTAACATTATTTGCAACTAACTAGACAGCCACAAGAAAATAAGATTGCCGATCCCATTGTGCTTTGTACCGCTCCTGGTTTCCTCGGACGATATTTCTTTTTACTTTGGCAAGTCTCAGCCATGTGGAATATGGGTGCCATGAAGAGGGCGGCCCAATGGCTTCCTCTCCAAGTTTCATGTGTTAACTACCCTACACGCATCGGCACATGTCAACCCGGAGGAATTGCAAGTCATTTTGAATCAGTCACTCTGCAGCACAGCCAATAAGAGGATGAGAAGCCGATGGATAACCTTGATTTCCAAGGAAAAGAAGAAAATAATGCATGAGATATGCTTGGACTTACATGGTTCTCGTCCAACCGCCGTCAAGGAGCAGCATGCTGTGGGCCCGCTATCCGAAGCCACCCTGATTTTGATCAACGGTCAGCGAATGTGCACCGACAGTCACGTAGCGGGGAGGTCCCCGAATGAATCGTGCTGGATGAATTCGAAGACCTCATGGTGTGAGCTTATTGACCAATTATAGTTGACTCCAGCATGTCAGAAGTCGGTGTGCTTTGACAAGGCTATTGAAAAAGCCATGCAGGGAGAGTACATAGCCGCGCGACCATGGTCATTCAGCGCCATTTGTGTGGCTCTTGGCTCGTTAGTAAGTGTCACGGATGTTTTAGTGATAGCCTCTATTCAGGTACTTTACGCAACCACCAGAATGCTCACGATCAACGCATGTTCCATGATTCCGGGATTCACCTCACGGCGTCTCCGAGACGCCACGGTCCTATCCATTGGCGCGCAGCCTCCATTCCTGGTCAAGCCAAGGGTCTGCGGTATCTACACGCGAAGAAGCCATGTTGCTATCGACGACATGCCCGCAACGATGAACGGACCTCTGAATGTCTGAGGCGCTCAGCCTCCGCCAATGCGGGACACCTAACTTCCAATGAGACTGCAGCAAACTGCGCCGGGAAATCGAATCGCCATGACACAAGCAATAGTCAAGACTTTGCCCCACCCATCTGAGATTTATTTTCCATGATTTTATTCTTCAGATGGGTTGATCTGCAGAAAATACGGGTTCCCACGAGGTCATTTGATAGTGTCAACCATTCCGCCGGGATCTACACTGTTTACTCGACATGGGAGGACGGATGTAATCCCGCACATGCTGCCACGAGCCTCATCTGAAACATGTCATTATTTATGGGGACTCTTGGTTCATGCTGCTATCGAGACTCGTGGTGTTCCAGAAAAACCAATCGAACCGGACCGCAAGTGACAGCTTTGGCGTTCCGTTCTTGAGCGCAACCCTGAGCCTGTAACACTTCTGTAGTTTCTTGGTCCCAAACGGAGGCTGAAATTCACTCATGCTGATTCACCCGGTGCCACGGAAAGTCTTGGACATGCAGACCCCTGCGTGACCACAGAGCGGTTCAGCACCGCATCCGCGGAGATGCTGCTGAATAAGCTAAAAAGAAACAAAGTTGGTGACATTATTGTGCGAGAGAATAGCTTTTACGATGGACTAGACTGAAACTGCAGCCTTTATAGCTGTTGAGACCCACGATTGGACCTCGTTGTGTCGCTTTGGCTTGTGCAAGCTATGGAGTAAATGTGGATTGAATGTGGTAATGGCGAGGTTTCATATCAAAAGGTATCAAATATTACGGGAAATATTACTGCCTGCATTTTAAATATTGCTATCTAACCAACTCATTCGGGATAGGCTTGAGGTGCCCAAAACATTTCAAAACCGAGTTTCCAACGAGTGGAGCCATGTCAAGGTATTGAATGTAGCTTGCCAACTCGTCACAAACACGGAATGTAAAACTCGTTCGATATGGGAACCGGGAATACACTTTGCCGTGCTGGAATGGCTGATAAGACTTGTCATTCTGCAGTATTTGTGGGCTCTGAAGTAATCGATAGATGCTAGTGGCTGGCTAATAGCCGCAATGAGACAGTTCTGGATCAACCGATAAAAATACGCGAGACTCTCTATAAGTCCTAGGTGGATACTTGTACATTATACGGCTTGGTACAAGAGCATGTTAACTGTTTCAAGGCATGCCAATCGGGGACAAGGCAAACTGAGAAATGATGCAGCAACGATGCAGCGTCAGAGTTACTTTGATCTTTGAGTGGCAAAGCAGAAATCTCTTAACTTGGCGGTGATTGGCTTTTATCACAATATAAGCAAGTAAATGCTCCAAAAAGCCAGACGAAATCCTCGAGCACTGAATAAAGCAAATACTTGGAGATACTTCAACGCCCTTTAAATTTTGAGTCATGTACAGTAACTGTACTGATGCGTTATCTCATAGAAATATATTTGCCCAATGATTGTCCCGCCATGTCTTTAATGGCTGGCTCTCTGCAAGTCGCCCATATGCAGGATGACATGTCCATCGTGCATCAACCCTACCTTATGGAAACGCCGGGCCAAAACTTGCCGTATTATCTTGGCAGTATGCGGATTAATGTGGCGCCGTGTAGGATCACTTCCTTGGTTCCGCTTACGTCTACACTGGGAGGGATTGGACGGTGGTGCTAGGGTTAGACCACATGTAGGAATGACTTCATCGTAGGCAATCAAACCCCCATGTATATAGCGCAAAACCAGCCAGCAACGATGCTAATTTCCTGTATTATTTCTAGGGACCTGATTTCTACCATGAGCTTGTTTCATCATCATCAAGGAATAACCGAATCATGCTGATTCAACTGCCCCGCATTGGGGAGAAGTCCGAGGCACCGACTTTTTATGCTTAACTATTTATGATGATTTGCATCTAGCAAGTGATGACTATTTCCTTGATCAATCCATTTGATACGAAAAACTCTCCAATTTCTTTTTTTTTTTCCTGACGCTGACACTTGGTCATGGTCGCCGTCTCTCGATCCTCCCAATCGTCAGTCTTGGCCACCCTCGTAAACTGCCAAGGTGCCCAGCATCTTGGCAGCGGACCCCATGGGAGCTCGTGGGTCTGCATCGTACGAACCACAGGCGCTGCCAAGCAGCTCGAGGATGACGCCTAGAGTTGTTCAAGTCGATCATGCTCCTAAAGCATTCAATTCTGGATTGCCCCCATGCAGTGCTTGCTGCTTGGCTCTGCACGGGAAACCGCTGGGTGCAAATCGCTGAATAAAATGGACGGCATGTCCGTCCTCAGCTTGGCAGGAAACGTGGAAAAAAAATCAAAAAAATCTCAGGGTTTATCTGCACGAGGATTTTCGGTTCCATGCACATGGAAGTGCTTGAAGAAACTTAAATCGCTTCACATTGTTGGTACGCACTCCAACATGTAAGTCCGTCCCATTCTTCAGAAATAATGCAGAGTTTAAACCTGCAGACCACGAGCTCACGTCTTTTCAAAGATTATTCCAGAAAGGGCGACATTTCTGCTTTCCAGCCAGGTGTTCTCGTGACTCCCTGGGCCATTTGCGACCAGCCATGGCCGCTGCCCTCAACACCCTCAAGAGAGTCGGCAACTGGCTCGCGCCGCCGCCGCAAAAATCCGAGGATGGCCGTGACCAGTGGCCGTCACGGGCATCCTTCCTCCTGGCAGCGATGGGAGGCTGCGCGGGCATGGGAAATCTCATTCGATACCCGTCACAAGTGTACAACAACAACGGCCTGCAGTGGTTCATCCCGTACCTAATGTGTGTGTTTCTCATCGCCATCCCGTGTCTGGTCTTGGAGATTGCAATCGGCCAAGCGTACCACGGCGGATCGGTTGTCGCATTCAACAATGTCAATCACCGCCTGAAAGGCCTGGGGTCAAGCTTGTTGTACATTGGTTTCGTTGTTGGCCCATATTTTGTCGTCAACCTGTCTTGGATCATGATATACTTCCGCCACTCGTTCACGAACCCGCTGCCCTGGAAAGGAAAAAGTGAGGAATTCTTTTACCAAGAAGTCGTGGCGAACATTGATGCGATCCCCGGTAACAAGACCAGCACAGCCGTCATCGACTATACCGAGTATCCTGGCGTCAAGCTTTTAGGAGAGACGGTTGCGTGGACAGCTTTTACGTGGTTCCTTGTCTGGATTTCCATCTTTCGAGGTGTTGGGTTGACTGGTCGTGTGGTCTACTTTACCATGGGTCTCCCGATTGTCATGACAATAGTCTTGGTTGGCAGGTCTGTTTCGCTCGAGAATGCCGGCCGTGGTATCAAGTTGTATTTTGGAGAATGGCACGGAGATAAGCTTGCAAAAGGCGACATCTGGCAAACCGCAGCTGGTCAAGTCTTCTTCTCAACTGGCGTCGGCTTTGGCTACTTTAGTTCCTATGCCTCCTATAACAAGAAGCACTCCAACGCCGTCATGGACTCCATCCTTGTCGTCTCCAGCAACGTCTTGTTTGAGGGATTCGCTGCGTTTGCAGCATTCGGTGTCATCGGCTACATGGGCATGACACCCGTTGATGGAGAAAGAATCGGAGCGTTTACTATTGGATTCTTGACGCTTCCAACTGCTATTACTGAAATGCCTGGGGCCAATTTTTGGGCCTTTGCCCTGTTTTTCACCCTCATGGTTCTCGGCTACAGCTCTGCCTTTGCCATGCTGGATGCTGTGGTGACGCTGGTAATGGATTCTGGTGTTAGACTACGGCGTGAGTGGGTAGTTACAGGCCTTGTCGTCATTTCCTTCCTCTTTTCTTTGCCGTACTGCACAGAATTTGGATATGCTCTCCTCACTGGGATTGATCGATGGGTCAGTGATGTCGCCCTGGTATTTGTCGTCTTTTGCGAGTGTGCGGCATCGACCTCGCTTTACCGTTGGAGAGACGTGGCTGGTCAGGTGGGACTCCCATCTTTGCTCACTTTCAACTCAGGCTTCTTCGGGGGCATGATATTTGGAGTTGCAGTGGCTCATTCGGTCAGCCCACCAGCAGGTGCTGGTGTCGGTTTTGGTCTCTTCATCGTTGGAACCCTCGTTTCAGTTTATATTGGCAAAACCCCAGATTCCCCGCCTCCATCCAGGTTCTTCAATAAGAATGCATTCATCAGTCGCTTCTGGTACCTGGCATTTTACTCTGTAAGTTTCGACTTTTTTTTTTCTTTCACAAAATAGCCGCTCTAATCTTACTTAGGGGCAACAACTGCGGCTTGATCTAAATGTTATTGTTGGAACTGGAAAGAATTGGACAATTCCTGTTATTTGGGCTCCGCTCCTCCGCTTCATTTCGGCTCCTATTCTTGCCATAATTTTTGGATTCGCGTATCCGTCGTTTTACCAGTTGCGTGAAGACCCGCTTCACATTCTTGGCTTCGGGGTTGCTCACATTTGCCTGGTATTGATCGCCGCTGGTTTTATCCTTCCTCGCTGGTTCGACATTTTGATTCCACCTCAGCGCCGCGGAGAAGGCAAGATTCCGTACGCGCCAAATGTTGTGCAAGGTAGCGACGAAGCCCAGCAGAGCGACTCTATCGAGACTGGAGAGACTACGGCGTCTGGGGAGACTGATGAGAAGGTTAAATAAGAAGTGCGCAAGACCAAAATTATACAAAGACGCATGGCCAGACAAGACAGGAACGAGGCGGGCATGATAGCTACATTTCTTTTTCAATAGGGGTTTATTCCGTACATGCTATCAGGCATGTTTGGTTCTACAAGGACCAAAATTTCAGGTTTGATCTGTAAAATCACGCGTAAACCCATGTTTTATCCAATGAGTATCAGGCCGCTGCCCGGGTTCGCTTGGTCGGGTAATTTGGTAAGCCGGCCGCCTGATTCTAGACTCGCGCGGGGTTGTCAGTGCTGCTGGCACGAGGTATAAATCTAATACTTCGATGATTTTTTGATGAACACAAAAAGCAACACAAGCGAATTCACTTTTGAATTTAGGAAACACAAAATCCATCGAAAAAAAAATGCTTTCAAAATCCACCGAAGTATACGTCCGCCATGACTTGCCGATCGAGTGTGACGTTTACACCGATGTCGACTATCCAGAAGATGCACCAATCTTTCTCTATTTTCATCCGGGAGGGCTTGTAGACTGGGGCCGAGATTGTATTGCTCCTTGGCTTGTTCAGGTATCCTTGATTATTTTGTCTCTCATCATACGCCAAGGATGTTGCTAAAGGCGAATGTTTATAGGCTTGTTGGCAGAGAAAGTGGCCCCTCATCAGCGCTGATTTTCGCCAAATGCCCCAAGTCGAGGAGCAAGGGCTGCTGGATGACGCCAAAGCAGCGTATCATTATGCCCGGCAGTGGAAAACCAAAAATGGGGGAAATCGCCGCGTTATTGTAGGCGGTGCTAGCGGTGGTACATAATTCTGCCCAACTGCGAAGTTGAAACTGATTGCTGATGGATCAATAGGGTTCTTTATTGCGTCGCTGGTTGCGCATCATGCCCAGCCACCACCTCTAGCACTGTTTTCCATCTCGGGAATCACCACATTTCGGCATCCGTTCTTCAATTCGTCCACTCTAAGAAAACCGGAAGTTATTTCAGACTCTGAAATGGCCCCCATCATTTCCTTGCCTCTTTCCGTCGGAAAGACACCAGTTGGAAGCCCGACCTCGTTCTGTGTAGAGAGGCTTCTCCCAAATGGATCCAAAAACACCGACTTTCAACAACCAGAGGAAGAACCACGGCCAAAGTTGTATCGAGGAATACTATACGAGTACTACATTTACAACAATTCCTGGCTCAACCTTGTGGGCAACATAGACGTTGGCTATGAGTGGGCCAAGGAGCCAGGAAACGCAGCGCGGGTCGAAAAATGGCCGCCAACGGTAATTTTCCACGGCGACGAGGACCCAGATGTTCCTTTAGGTGTAAGTCAAGTAATGCAAGAGGGTTTGGGGGAAGATAAGGTGAAGATATTCGTAGCAACAGGCAAGGGTCATTTGTTTGAGTTGATGAGCTACATCGAGGATGAGCAGGCGGGAATGGATACTGTTCGAGAGGCTATGAACTATCTCACAGAGGTTGTCTCGCGGAGTGGTTGATCCTATAATTAGACCATAATTGATGTCGAAAAATCCAGAAGATGACAATCTTTGAACTTCGGTCACGGATCAAAAGGCGTCATTCTAGGGTGGCATGATAGGGGTCAATATTGGCAAAGTATATTATGAATTGTCCTACTTTCAAATGCATCTGTCATAGAGATATACGTGTAAACGTGAACGATATAAGTACATTTAAGTCATTATCTAATATTTTTTTTACTCTAGATTTATGCTAAGATAAGTATCTCATATGCCATCGTAAAAAATGATAGGGTCTTGATGTGAGGTCACAATCACGTACTCTACAATTTTTCTTCATTTTCTTAGGTTCTCGTGTTCATCATGCCTATTCGCTACCGCCTACTCTGTAGCTGCTGGCGTAGGCTCGGGTTTGCGCCCATACACGGTGTGGCTATGATTGAATGTCAGCGTACTCACAGCTACCGATCGCCGCCGCCGCACTTACATGACGTAGTAAGGAAGAGCCTTGGGCTCGTTGATGGCTTTGCGCATGTGGCTCACCAGGGTCGTGACCTCTTCAAAGGTCCAGCCCAGGATCTCGCCAATCGGGAAGACGGCGAAACCGTCCAGAGATTGGTCGATGAAGTGGCCGTTAAAGTGGCCGATCTGCTTGAGCTCCCGTTCCCGCGGCCAGCCGCCGATCGGCACCTTCCACTGGTGGTGGGTGATGTCAACGAAGCCGGCGTGGCGCATCTTCTGCTCCATCTGACCGTCACGCGCAATCTTGAACGTCTTGCCGATCTTGTCACCCGCCTCCCAAAACAGGTCGCGCCACTTGCGGAAGATGTGTGCGTCGTCGGCGCTAATGTTGGGGTTCTCGCTGCGCGTCTCCAGGTCAATCTCGGTGCTCTCGACCCAGCCGCCGGGCCGGACGTGCTCAAACGCCTGCTCGTACAGCTTGTCCCAGTCGCCGATAGCGCCATATAGGTAGCGCATGTGGATAAAGTCGAAGCTGTCCTTGTCGAAGGTCCAGTCGAGCTGGCAGTCGTCGATCTGAAACGAGCAGTTGGGCGGAGTCCAGGTGGGCTGGACAGCAGAAATGTCAAAGCCTATCACCGCGGTGGATGGGTACATGTCGGCTACATCACTGCACATCATGTCATTAGCATGTGCCTGCTGCTATCAAACATGGTCGGTGTGACAAACATGGCCCAGATGCCGGTGCCAGTACCCACGTCGAGGATGTTCTGTAGAGCGTCAGTGAAGTGATCCGCTAAGTTGAGTAACCCCTTCAATCCTACCTGGGGGTTCTTATCAATAGGCGACAAGAACAACTTATTACCTTGTAGCATCTGCGTAACATGGTGTCTTTAGGGTGTGAAAGTCAGCAACAAAGATAAGATGACCGGGTGATGACGAGACGCACGAGATGTCAAGACCTTCGATATGCTTTTGATCTGTGGGAGCCCTAAGAGAAAACTTAGCTGCTGTATTTCTGGCTCTTGTACAGTTGACGTACCAATACTCTGTCGTTTTGGAAGACTGGTACTGTCGACCATTGATGTTGCGATACTCGAAAATGCTAGACGCAAGTGACGTCGTGGAGTCGCGCAAACTGTTTCTTTCTCGTTGGCTACGACATTACACAAAAAACATGCATTCTTATCAAAAAAGAAAAAAGTTTTTACCTCTCTACATCAGCAGACAAGTCATTATCGTCTTCGAGGTTGCCAACAACGCGAGGGTCCTGGGGAGCGAGATTTGTGTCAACGGATGCATTTTACTGGCAAGAACCAGAAAAATTCGTGGTGTCGGCCAAGACTAACGAATGGAATAGAATCCTGGGGTGAAGCTGGTGCAGCAGAAGAAGGAGACGACGATGTCAACTGTGGTTGCGTTTTCTCCTCGTATTGAACCATGGTTTCGAATGCGGCGTGGTCGAACCTTTTGGTGTAAATGTCGGATCAAGCAAGCTGTGGGATAGTAGTTGCTTCACAACCACTCACCAAAACGGATCCAAAATCAACAAGAAAAAAAAAAGAATGACACAACCACTCAGCATATAGGAAAGAGTAATATAGTTATATCCAGAAAAGAGAGAGACAGAGAGACAGAGAGACAGAGAGACAGAGAGACTTTCAATGCAGCCAGGAGGGGGAAGCGGGCGCGCGCGGGCTCCTACTACTGGTGCTGACCTCAGATGGAACCACGTTTGTAACCGATTGATGCTTGACACCAGCACCCCGGTCCGTGTAAGTGCCTCACCTGTTCCCTCGGAGGAACTACTGCGAGTGCCCTGCAGATGGATGCGTCGATGGTGTTGTCGAAGAACGCGCTCCAAAATGCCCTCCTCCCATTGCCATTCATCCACGATGACACAGCTCTTAATAAAACAAGCTTCCCGCTCAAATAACGCCCGTCCACTCCACATATTCCCCAGACAAATCTCGCACATTTCCGTCCCATTCCCAGCTTTTCTCCTCCAGTTCGGGACCCATCCTTTCCCGCCTGTCTGTCTCTCAATTCCCCTCTTCTTCTCCTCCTCCCCCCACTTTTCTCCTCCTCCAAAGACTGCAGCTTGTCGTTGTGTGTGCTCCATCTCTCTCTCCACAACACCTCACAGTCAGTCCATTTGCTTCGTGCTCCACAGCACAGCTAAACTCCTGCAAATAGACTAGAAAATTATCCGGTCCTTAGTGAGCTTAGGGGAAGCCGGGACAGAGCCGCGACAGAAAACGACAGGGGTGGTAACAAGCAGATGGTGTGTCGGCTAGTTGATGCCATCCAGCCATGGCGCACCAAGAGGGGATTTTGCCTGCACCTTGATCGCGATTAGCTTCGACAAATATAGCACACTTTTCAGCCACGCTGGCCGCCGTCGAATAAGTGACAAGCACCGGCCCTGTCTAATCGAGATGCAACCTGAGCCCTTCCAAAAACACGACCCTGCAATGCCACAGAAAGATAAGAAAGCTCGCCCCAGAATGCATATTGTATTGGATGTATGTTGAAAAAGTGCTATAAAAAACGCCCAGATGCGCTATACCCATCATAATTCGATCTTTCGTAAAAATGGTCTTGAATGCAATGTCCTCATGTGATATCTCCACCATGCAAAATCCCCCCATACCTCTAACCCACCTCGTACCTTGTGGCTTCCGCCCCCTCCTCTTTCTATGCATGTCCACGGAAGCTTACCGTCGTTCGATTCCGCCACCGGGCTGGTCTCTGCAAGCTAACTGGCCTAGAATTCTCGGGTCCGGCTCGACTCTCCATAAATGCTTTCCTCATATTCGGTCAATCGCAGCGCTTCCTCAACGTCATTGACAAAGTGGCTTTCTCCACCTGCCAAATCGACGATGCCACTGTTCTGCATGAGATGCCAAACAGGGTGATCGTGGTTGGTCGGTCCTCGAGAGAAGAAGACGCGCACGCCGCGATCATGGTAGTTGCGGACAATCTCCTCCAGCACCTGGGTGCCTGAACCGTCCATTGAAATCACTCCGTGAATGTCAAAAATGACGTTGCGGTTCGAATCGTGAGAACGGAGGCGCGGTAGGGCTGGGTGGGCCTTGGAGGTGCCATAAAGCTCGAGCCGACGCAGACGCGCCTTGAGCTCGCCAGTGTTGGCGAACGTCAGCGGCTCGGGAATCTTGACAATGAGGCAACCTTCGACAAACTCGAGACTGCTGTTATCAGACTCGGCGTTCTCGAAGCGGTTGGTTCCAGGAATACGTCCCAGAATCTGGATTCTGGGTCGGGTGCTGTGCTTGAGGACGAGCAAGAGCGAGACACCCACGCCCAGCGCCATTCCTAGGGTCAATGAGTAAAACATTGTCGCAAAGAAAATGAGACCCATCAGGCCCAGTTCACTCCAGCCACGAATACGGAGGAAGAAACCAATGTCATGGGGCGCCTCTTCTATCAGCGACCAAGCCACAACTGAAATCATGGCCGACAGGACCGGTTTCTAGAAGAACATTGTCAGTATGCTGAATTTCTTTTCTTCATGGGCATGATAACAAGAACTTACAGGAAGGTAGTAAAAGTAGGGCAAGAGGAACACAATGGAGAAGATGGAGATGAGGCTCAGGAAAATGGAGCTCATCGGGCTCTTGCCACCGGTGCTCTTGTTGACCTTGCTTCGACCGTAACCACCAAAAGCCGGAATGCTCATGAAGCATCCGCCGACCAAGTTGGCAACTCCCAGGGCAATCATTTCTCGGTTCGGGCTGAGCTGGATGCCCTTGATGGTGTTGCTTGAGCCCAGACTCTTGGCCGCGACTGATGACTCGAAGAAGCCTAACAAGGCAATCAAGAACGACGTCGACATGGCCTCTCGAATCTGTGGCATGTTGGAAGGCTTAAAGGGCCACTGGGCGGTGAAGAGGCCGCCATTGGCTGCCTTTACCTCACCGAGAATGTCGACGCCCTTGTTCTCCCAATCCAGATGGTAGCACAAAATAGCAGAAATGACGACAACGGCAAAGCGATCAGGGATGTAGGCAACTCCAGGGAATCTTGGCTGCAGTCGATTCTTGAGCTCACTGTACCTGTGTTAGCATCACTGGCTGAGATTTGGCTCCAATTGGTTAACTTACCGGCAAATCATAATGATGACAAAGCTGATTCCGGCGATGGCAAATGTCAAACTATGAACCTTGTCGTGGTTGCGAATCATGAAGCGAATCTTCTCCACGGGGCTGCCGTGGCTGATGCCAACGTCGTCAGCCAGGTCGGCGAGGCCGAGCTCGGGAATCAACTGGTCAACGGCAATGACGAAACCAATGGCGCTGATGAAGCCTCGCAGAAACGGTCGGCTAAGAACGCTATCCAGGAAACCCACACGAGCCAGACCAGCAATCAACACCATAGCTCCGGCCAAGCCAGTAACAATGCCACAGAGCTGGGCGTGAAACATGTCGTTTTCGTCTCGGTCTGTTCTATCTACGCTCGCTTTGATCACGGAGCCTACTAGCAGCGAGCCAGCAGCCTCGGGACCGACCACCATCTGAGGGCATGAACCGAGGAGAGCATACACGAGGGGGTTGAAAGCAAACGAGTATAAACCGTGGATTGGCGGGACGTGGGCCACGTTGGCAGCCAGAGACAGAGCCATGGGCAGGTAGAAGGAAGCCATGGTGATTGCAGACACCAGGTCTCCACGCAAGTAGGCGAGCTTGTACTGACGCATCCAGTTTAGGCAGGGAACGTAGTATGCCAGATACCTAGAGAAACAGAGGGTTAGGAAGCCGCCGAAAGGAACGGGAGAGTGTGGGATACGCACATGAGGTTCGTATCCTTGACACCCGCCTGCTCGGCCAGCACGCTGCTCTGGCCCATCTTCTTCGTCCTGATCCTCCGCTTCATCCACTTCTTCCAGTCGTCGTGGCCCACAATGGTGGTGATGGCATCGTCGAGGATGGGGATGTGGGTGCCGGAGGCCGTCGTGTCACTGCTGTTGTCGTCGTCGGCGCTCTGCACCGTGGCCACCGGGCTCGATGGCCGCGGGCTGAAGGTGCCGTGGCCACAGAAGCCCGGGTGCGCTGGGTGGACGCTCGCTCGGCGGTTGGACGAATCCTGGTGCATCAGCGGCGTAGCTTCGCTTGTGTGCGTGGTGCTGGAGTATGTGTGGGATCGAACGGGGCCCCGGGGGGAGCCTGGCGGCGAGGCAACGTCTCCAAAGTCCATCCTGCTGTTCACTTGGCCGTCGAGGCTGGCATGTTGAGCAGAGTAAGATTGACGGAGGGCACTTGGCTGGGAGGGCCGATGAGGTTGGGAGCTCGATGAGTTGGTTCGGCGGTGGGGGGATCTGCCAGCCATGTCTCAGTTCTGCAGTTGGCGGGGGCGCCAACGGTCCGCTGCAGGGTCAACAACGAATGGAGACGATGGCGCCAAGATCTAGGACTGGAGGGACGGCAGACACGAAGGCATCTAAGAGGCGTTTTTTTTTTTTTTTTGGTGGACGAGTATCGATATCGATTGATTGATTGATTTGATTTAATTGTTGTCACCGTAGTTTTCGCCGGGTAGAAAAAGAAGGGGGAGGACGAGTCCGAGTCCGAGTCCGGGGACGCTCGCGATGAAATGAATCACTGGGCACGCGCTGGCGAGGCGAGGAGACACAGAGGGAAGCGAGATGATAGCTCTCTAGTGAAACTTGCAGTCAATCCGCGATACTGCATCACAGCCCAGCCCGAGACAAGAAAGGAAAGCAAGCCAAGAAACGGGAAATACGGAGAAGACGAAGAAGGAAAGGAAAAAAAAATAACAGGGATGGATTGGAAATTCTTACAGAGTTTCCCCCCCAGGACTTTTTTTTTTATTTTTATTTCCTGACCATCAGGCAGTTTTCGGAGATGGCGCACTATCCAAAACCGGGACCAGGCTTCGACAAGCAACGTTCGCCGGCGGCGTGACCGGTGACATCAGGGCGCCCTGGAATGGAGGGGTGCTGGGTGCTGGGGGGTGTGCTGGGGGGAGCGGATGAGGGATGCGGCCCACGTTTCAGTGGACGAGACCACCGGGCGCTAGGGGTTACACAGCGCCGCCCGTTGGCGAATGATGGCGCCAGCATTTGCCATTGCATCCCCGTTGTGGGCGGAACGTGGACCTCGCAGAAGGGGAACGAACGGTGCTCCACCCGACATCGGCCTGGTCGGTCAGTCAGTGTCCTGCAGCAGACGAATTTGGGCCAACGGCGGCCACACGGGCCCTTTGGTTGGCGGGCAGAGACGGGAGAGGGGAGAGGAGAGACAACGGCGAACAGACAAAAGAGAAAGCAAAACGCAGACAAGAGACTGACTGACTGAGAGATAACAGCCGCTCAATCTGGCCAAGACTGAACCAGATCGGCCACGGATACGGTAACATACAGAGCGGATCCATCCCAACTCACCGTTGCAAATCCAATTGCCACGCTCACGGGCCAGGCCCGTCCTGGACAGGCACCGTCCCAATCCTTCGTATCTCGCTGTCTTACCGAGAAAACGGGTCGCCGAACATTATTCACTTACATGCATACAAACCGGCCCGCATAACCATCACAGTCAAAACGCAACACCCGTCTGCAAAAACAAAAACCTCTGATAGGAGTCTTCCGCCGACCCAGCTCTCAGTCCTTGCTCAATCTCTTGCACCACCAAAACTCATGCCGATGCGGAATGCTGGTGCCGATCCTTGCCGACCCGACCAACCAGCTAGATTTTCTGTGCTGCCACCCCGGATCCTAGACACCTGTTGCATAACTCCCAAAATCCTGGATCTATCTTGAACACAGCCCATTAGAACCCGGTCTCACTTATCACTTTCAATGCCCAAGGTTGGCACATTCTGAAAACAACTTTTTTTTTTCTTTTTCTTTTTGTGTCTTTGTGTCCCTCCCTTCCTTTCATCCCCACTTTCAAAACATGGCAAACGCACTCAATCAGTCCTTGTTTTACCCCCCCCCCCTCAAAGGGATGCACGGAGTTGCGGCAGCCCAGGCACATGTCTCTCTCTTGCTGGGACACACACTGCCGCATAGCTAGCGTCTAGGAGCAACCCCGACCGAACACGGCACGTCTTGTGGCACTAAGACATGGGCTTCTCTCTCACCGAGAGACATGGTCTTCCCATCACAATCACTTATCAGATTTTTTTTTCTGAGCGGGTTAATCCTGCTACGGTCCGCGGCCGACTTCTTGAGGGAAATAGCACAACTCAGTAGCTGCAGGAATCCCAAAGCGTTACCGATACCTACCTCGTTATCAAGGAATACTAACTCCGGAAATAGGACCTTGAGTCCGGCAACCCCCCTGGTCTACGGCCTCAAACCGTCCCCCCCACCGGTCTATCGTCTTGCATGGGCGTGGAGCCAATGCCGCCATCAAGCTCCCAGATTATGCTATACGGATAGTTTATCGCTTTAATACCCGTGCTTGTCCGGCATCGTCCAGCTGCGAGACCCATAAGTCTCCTCGCCCACTCGCCCAGCTTACAAATTGCACAGAATCCAAGAAAAATGCTTGCTTGCTTCAACCAAGTGTCATGTGTGTATGTATATGTGTTTGTATAATGGCCCATTATGCCTTCTATACATGCAACGTCGCCTCATTAAAAAAAAAAAAAAAAAAGACAGCTATTCAATAATACAAGGGCTAATTCTTTTCCTCAAAACGCTCAAATCCCTAAACCTGCTCGTTGACAAACAAGCCAGCCATTCCCATTCCGGTTCCGATACACATGCTTGTCAGCAGGATCTTCTTCTTGGTTCTCCTGGCTTCGCTCAGTCCTGTCACGATCTGTCGCACACCGGTGGCGCCGAGAGGGTGGCCCAGGGCAATGGCACCGCCACGGGGGTTCAGCTTCTGGTCGTTGAGACCGAGCTTTTCACGGCAGTAGACACCCATGGAAGCAAAAGCCTCGTTGATCTCGACGATGTCGACATCATCCAAGGTGATGCCGTGGAGGTTGAGGAGCTTGGGAATGGCAACGGTGGGGCCGATACCCATGATGCGAGGAGCCAGACCGGCGGTGGTGGAGCCAACGTACTTGGCCAGGATGGGCTGGCCCAGCTTGATGGCAGTGGATCGCTTCATCAACAGGACGGCGGCAGCTAATTTGGAGTGTCAGTTCATCATGCACTGTCGATATAAAGGGTGTCGAGGTGCCGGCACTTACCTCCGTCGGTAACCTGGCTGGCGTTTCCACCAGTGGTGGCGCCGCCCCATTGAGGGAAGGCAGATCGAATCTTGGACAGGCCCTCAAAGGTGGTGCCAGGTCGGATTCCCTCGTCACGGGTCAGAGTCACCTCCTTCAGCTCGCCATCAGGGCCCTTGACCTTGGTGGTGATGGGCACAATCTCGTCGTCGAACCAGCCAGCCTTCTGGGCAGCCTCGGCCTTCTGGAAGCTGATGGCGGCGAAGCGGTCCATCTTCTCGCGGGTGATGTCAAAGTCCTTGCTGACGTTCTCGCTGGTCCAGCCCATGGGCTGCATGCAGTCGGCCGACTCCTGGCTCTGAGAAGTGACAGCCTCGTCAAAGGGCTTCTCGAGGGCGTCGCCGCCAATGGTCATGTTCTCGGCGCCCATGGCAATTCCGATCTCGATGGAGCCGTTGATGATGGAATGCGCAATATCAGCCGTAGCCTTGAGGCCAGAGGAGCAGAAGCGGTTCACTGAGTAGGCAGAGGCAGTGTTGGGGAAGCCGGCGGCGAGCGAGGCAGCGCGGACCTTGTAGGCGGCCTTGGCGTCAGAGACCTGGTTTGTGACGCGGTTAGTCCTGGTGCAGAGCTGCAGAGGGGGCAAAACAATGGACGGCGCATACATTTCCGAGAGCAATGTCGTCGACAAGAGCGGGATCGAGGTTGGAGCGTTCTCGGACCTGCTTCAGAAGGGCATAGAGCATGAACTCCAGGGTCGAGTCCTTGAAGCCACCCTTCTTAGCCTTGGCGAGGGGGGTTCGGACGGCGAGGGTGATGACGATGTCGTCGGCATTTTTGGATTGACTGGGGTAGACAGATGCATGTCAGCGCGCACGTCTGGGGAGAAATCCGGGGTAACCAGCAACCTACATGTTGTTGAGCGCCGACCCGGGGGCCAGGTGCTTGATGATGGAACCAATTCTCTCGGCAGCCATGGCGACGACGATGGAGGATGAATTGAATGTGAAGACGGGACGACTCGGGTGGGTTAATTGAGAGGCGACGGCGACGGCGACGGCGACGGCGATGGTAGATGAATGGCGAGAGCAGTAGACTGGTCAGTTGGGATGTTGCGATAGTGCAAAGTCTTAATAAGGGAGCGCACGGCGACGAAAAAGCGAGCCGAGGTATCCAGGCTGAGAGGGGCCGTTGGAGGCGGCATCGATGCGACGGTACTTGCAGCGCCGTGCTGAGCTCTGATTGCGCGGAGACGCCTGTGGGGCTGGGCCGAGGCACACTCGCTTGACCTTCCCGCGGGATGTGGCATGGGGCGGGCAATTGGGAGGGGGCACGGGGGAGTAACCCGGGGTGACGTCCGGGGCAGCTACCTCGCCGAGGCTGAGTGATTAGTGAACTAGTTACTGCGAGCAGCAGCACCACCACCACCACCAGCAATCCCGAGTGCCCAACGGGAAATAGCTCCGATGTCCGCCGCCGCCGCCGCCACCAGCGGACGGCACTGCACCGCACTACGCCTACACGGACGGCTATTTTAACAGAAAAGGGAAAATTCTAGATGAAGTTTAATGCTCTTGCTCCGGTCACATGATGCTGATACTTCGTCATGGAGTCATGACCACTTTTTTTTTTTTTTTTGGTTTTGTTTCGCGTTGGAATCCGCCTCAAACTCAGCACGCCCTTGCATCCAGCATAGCGGCGGCATACACGACATCGGATTTCCCTTTCCAGCAGGACGCAGCACTTTATTAATGCATGCGTGTGCGTGTAAATTACATGCAATCTCACAATCAATTGATGACCCCTTACCACTTGTCATGATACCCAATTCCAGAATTATCAATTAACCAGCTCAGCCATCAAAATACATAGCACTTTATTCAATGAATGCCTGCATACCTTCTTCCAAAACAATTGCATATCCTATCCTCCATCCCCACTCCAATACAGCTCCCCAAGCAAGCTCTCTTCCCCAGTAAACTACGGCGTCCCCTAGCGCCTCAACGCCACATACGACTCTTGTGGAACGGAGCTGTCATGCAGTTCCATATTCGGCCTGCACCATCAGCTGCTCACAATTGACATGATTGAGCTTTTGCGTCTTTTGCCTTTCGCCGTGATCTGTTGTGAATCCTCCACTGGTCTTACACTTTTCTTCTTCCACCTGTTTTTTTTTTCCTCTTCTTCTCGTGTCTCATGTAGTCCACGTTCCTTTGCTCAATGGCAGTTGTCCACACGCTCCTTTCCCCAGACGGCTTCATTCACACAGTCCTTACACACCCCTTTCAACCAGACATTCATTTGGCAATCTATACAGACTCGACAAGAGATTCCAACTACTACTGCTGATTGTAAAAAAAAAAAATAGAGAAATTTGAACGAGAAAGCCCAGTCAACAACCGCTACTTTGAGAACGGGCCGGCCTTGAGCTGAGCTCGCTTAGTATCGCAAACGACTTACACGACGAGGGTATTGCCCGGTTTACTCATCGGGATACATTTGGCCGAAAATGCCATACTCACTCTCAGTCTACAACATTGCAGTCATCATCCTCGCCATAATCGCCTCGGTCACTGGGAGCCCAGGGAAGCGCGGCCTATGCTACGTCCCCAACAGGAACTACCCGGCCGACAACAAGGTCTGGGTCCAGCCCGGAAGCCGCCTCTCGTGGTACTACAACTATGGCGCCCAGCCCTCGGCCGTCTTCAGCAAAAAAAACCAGTCCGAGTTCGAGTTCGTGCCCATGATGTGGGGTGTCAGCAGCAACCCCGATGACCCAGCTTTCCGCCGTCATATCGAGAACCTCATCGACGACGGCGTCAACATCACCCACGTCCTGGGCTTTAACGAGCCCAACGCCCCCGTCAGCGCCGGCGGCAGCGACATCTCCCCGAGGGACGCCGCCAGAGCCTGGGTCGTCAACTTTGAGCCCCTCGCCGACCGCGGCGTCAAGCTGGGCCTGCCCGCCATGACTGGTGGCCCCATCGGCATGCTCTGGCTGCGCCAGTTCCTCGACAACTGCTCCTCCATCTTGACCGACCTAGACCAGAAGCAGCGCAACTGCACGTGGGACTTTCTCCCGATCCATTGGTACGACAGTTTCGACGGCCTCGTCCAGCACATTGATGAGCGCCGCGCTGCGTAAGTACTGTCTCAAATAACCCCCCACATACATACACACACACACACACAACTTCTGATGATCAAGTACTCACACACAGACCTGTAGCTGGCCCAACGCCAAGATCTGGATCACCGAGTACGCCTACGCCCACAGGGGCCACAAGCTCACGCGAGCATTTTTCAACAAGACGCTCGAGTACTTTGACAACAACGACTACATTGCCCGCTACACCTACTTTGGTGCCTTTCGTCCCGACGCCTCCCAGGTTGGCTCCTATGCAGCTCTTCTCAACGAGGAGGGCGCCCTGAACCAAATGGGCCTTGCGTACCTGAATGTGAACAAGACCCAGAAGCATGAAAATGGCAATGGTAGCGGGGAAGGTCGCAAGGCTGTCGTGCAGTGGACGGCGCTACTCGCGAGTGTGGCTGGGTCTTTGGTTTGGACCTTGCTCTAGGGTAGACCCGCCCATACATGGAATGGATGGCAGGATGCAGGATTAAATTATGACAAGGGTGACTATCAGAACAAATTCCTATTTTACGGGCCATCGAAGGTTATGCACGCTGTTTGAGGGTCTGAAATCATTCACTCATTTAATATTTATTTTAGTTTGTTGAAGCAAGAAAGAACATGGTGCATTCTCATCAATTCAGTACTACTACTATTCATGGGCCAGACAGACATTATGTGCCATGGCTATTGGATATCTAAGCCTCCCGATCGAGGATAACTAACAAGACTAAATTAAAACGTGACATTTCATCATGAACCAGATACCCTATTAGACCCGACATATTCGGCTCTTTTTACCTCATTCAACACTTTATAATCTCATCATCAAACTCTCATCGTTAACTTTTCATGTGTGATGCTGCAGACAGCTTTATGCATCTGTAGCGGCCAAACCCTGAGGCACAAAAACGCCACTGGCCGCAGTGCTCTGCTTACTGAACGACTCGCCTGTGTCCTTTCGAGAAAATGACGCCCAGGTCTTGAAGCTGGACAGCGACATGGTGCGGCCGAGCTTGCGACCTTCCTCATCGGAGCCGCCCTGGCCCCAAGTGCCGCGCTTGATGGGAGCGTCCTCGAGCAGACGGAAGTGGCGCTTGGTAAGCTTCCACATCTCGATGCCAGCGACAAACACAAAGGTGAAGCCTACAGAGAGCGCCCACTCCCAGGTGATGCCTGTGTGCTTGAAGAACTTGTGGTTGAGGAAGGGAATGTAGACGACGGGGAACACGGACAAACCGCCAACAATGACGGACCAGAACAGGAACCTGTTGGAGTAGATATCCTTGAAGAATGGGAATTTGCTGTCATCATTGGGGTTGAGGCGGAACATGGATCGGCGCAGACTCTTGAATTCCCAGGCGGAGATCAGGATCAACCAGGTGAGCTCTGCAAAAGTAGCAGCACGAGCCTTGAAGACAGGGATGCAGGCCTCAGAGTAGGACTGGTTGCACTCGGATCCGAGGTTGCCACCGTTGGCACCGTAAACAATGATGCAGAATGTAGCCATGGTGCAGGCACCCATGATGCAGCCATACACAATCATGTCGACGATAATCTGGTTGGTGAACACACCGCGCTTCTTGTCCTGCGGGGGCTTGCGCATGACATCCTGCGCGGCAGCCTCTCGACCGAGTCCAAAGGCAGGGAACGAGGACGTGGCCATGTTGATCCAGATGATCTGAAGAGGGGAAACGGGGAAGACGGAGAAACCAGAGTCGTCAACAAAGCCGAGACCGGCGACCAGGAGAATGACCTCGCCGACGTTGGAAGTCAAGAGGTGAAGCACAAACTTTTGGATATTGTCAAACATGCGTCGGCCTTCGCGGATAGCGGCGACGATGGAGTTGAACTTGTCATCCGTGAGCACAATCTTGGCGGCAGACTTGGCGACATCAGAACCAGAACCCATGGCGATACCGACATCAGCGCGAGACAGAGAAGGAGCATCGTTGACACCATCGCCAGTCTAAAAAAATTAATGTTAGCAAATCAATCAATTCCATTTGGCACCCCAAAATGTATTAATACATACCATAGCCATAAAAGCACCGCGGCGACGGAGAGCGTCAATCATGCGAGTCTTGGTGTCAGGAGCGCAGCGGGCGATAACCAGTGGGAGCTCCTCAAGAGCATCGATTTCCTCATCAGTCATCTTGTCAAAGTCGGTGGCCTTTTGGACAATAGACTGGGCGACGTGATCGGGAAGAATACCAAGGTTCTTAGGGATGATACCGACCTCCTTGGCAATAGCCTTGGCGGTCTCCGGGTGGTCACCAGTCAACATGTGGACGCGGATACCGGCCTGAGAACATTCGGCAATCGAGGGCTTGGTCTCGCGACGGGGAGGATCATAGATACCAGCAAGACCAAGGAGGATCAGACCATTTTCAACTTCGGATCGGAGCTTCTCGTCCTCATCGGCCGAAGAGCCCTGCTTGAGAGTGAAGCGGCCATCCCAAGGGCGGTAGGCGATAGCGAGGACACGCTGTCCCTGAGAGGCGAGCGCGTTCATCTGGTTCAGAACAGATTCCTTGATTTCATCCGTCATGGCTTGCTGGCCTTCGCCAGTGCCAACATAGGAGCAGAGATCCAAGATACGTTCAACAGCACCCTTGGTAAAGACCATGCTGTTTTCAGTTTCAATAATAGAGCCATTGGCATCCTTGGGAGCATCGTAAATAACCGACATGCGCTTGATGGAGCTGTCAAAGGGAAACTCGGCCATCTGCTTCCAGCCCTGGCCCTCGAGAGTCTTCTTGCCGTAGGTGAAGCGGTGGGCAAAGACTTGGAGCGCAATCTCAGTGGGTTCTCCGGTAGTCTGCCACTTTTCCTCTTCCTCGTCATATCGGACGGTGGCCAGGTTGCAGAGAGCAGTTGACAAAAGGAATGCACGGAGTTCATCAGTCATTTCACAGTCATTCTCGGGTTCGGGAGCCTTCTGAGGCTTGGAGGAGGGGTTGAGCTTCTCGTCAGGAACATCAAACTTGAGAACGGCCGCGGATCGCTCCCGATCGTAATCACGAGGGGGCTCTTCCTTCTCTGGTTCTTGGGGATCTTCCTTGGAGTAGGTGACCCTGCCCTTGGTGGGGTCGTTGGGGCTTTGGGATTCTCGGACAGTGTAGAGGTGGGAGGATGGAATCCAGGCCTTTCGGACAATCATGGCGCCCTCGGTAAGAGTGCCTGTCTTGTCGGAGCAAATGTTGGTGACTCCACCGAGAGCTTCGAGAGCAGAGAGATCACGAACGACGACATTGGCCTTTCGCATGACAGTGACAGCGACAACCATGGTAATAGTCAAAACACTGGTTTTTCTTTTTAGCCTCTAATACTTTCAACAACACTTTCTGGGATCAACTTACGCGACAAGAGACTCGGGAATGATGGCAATGCCAAGAGAGGTGGCATAAATAATGACCTCGTTTCGCATGTTAAAGTGGTTCACGGCAAACACGACAATAGCAAGGACAACGGCGCAACCAAACAGAACGTATGCGAGAGCAGAGAGCTTCCTTTGCAAAGGCGTACCCTCGGTGAGACCAAGGAACTTGCCAATGATGTCGTAAATGCGCTTGGACAGGCCGACGACGGGCTGGCGCTTGCCGTACTTGCGCCAGTTCATTGAGCGACCAGCTTTACGCTGCTTCTTGGATGTGGAGGCAGCAATCTTGCCGACCTCGGTGACCATACCGGTCGCAGTGACAATGCCGCGACCACGGCCCTTTCGGACGACGGTGGTGGCGTAGGCCATGTTAACACGGTCACCAATGCCAATCTCCTGCTCAGAAGTGGCAATCTTCTCGGTGTCGGGTGTCTTGATATTGTTCTCGGTAATCTTTTCGACGGGGATGGATTCACCAGTAAGTTGGCCTTCTTCGCAGGCCAAGTTCATGGCTTCAAACAATCGGAGATCTGCGGGGACGGTGTCACCCATCTTGAGCAGAACGATGTCACCAGGAACGACTTCTGGGCTTTAAAAAAAGGGTCAGAGGGGTAATCAATTTTGAGTAACGGAGAGAGACATACTTGGAAATGACTTGAGTCTTTCCATCGCGAAGGACCATGGCACTAGGGGATGACAGAGCTCGAAGGGCATCCATGCGCTTCTCAGCGCGATACTCCTGCCAGAAGCCAATGGTCACATTGAGGCAAATGACAAAGGCCAAGACGCCTCCTTCAATGTAGTCCTTGATACCAAAGCTGAGGGCCATGGCAAAGACAAGCACCTTGACCAATAGTTAGCAATCGACGTTCTATTGTCGAGGGAGGTGACAAGACTCACAATAATCATGGCATTGAGAATCTGCTTGGTCAGGATACTATACCAAGGGATAGTCCCGCCAACATCAAGCTCATTTTTGGGGTACTTTTGTTGCAATTGTGCAACCTGGGTCGAGGTAAGGCCCTTGTCGACATCGGTGCCAAGGGCCTGGGCCGTCTCCTCGACGGTGAGGAGAAACGGGTGCTTGGGGAACTCGGCCATGGCTTCTGTATACGGGTGTGTACCAGAGCCAAGAGGAGAGTGCGGCTGGTGAGTGGGAATGAATTCGTTTGTGTTGTACCTTTGTGGTTCGGTGGCAGCCCCTTCAAGGGTCAAGGCAAGTAGGACGGGTGATGTGAAATGGTGTCAGAGTTGACGCAGGCGCCATTGACGCAAGGTTTGGATGCAATTGAGGTTCAAGAGCGAGTGCTCGACATCAATGGGACACAGGAAATCAGGTACCGTGTCAGCAGAAAAAGATTTTTCTTTTTTGTCTTTTTTCCCTGCCTCTGAAGATTTGCGACTTCAAGAACCTTTGTGGTGGATGCGGGGTTGCACGATATATATACCTTGAAGCTGCGACCCGTTACCAAAGTTGCCCGTTGTGCTCTGGAGGACGAGCCCACCCCAGGAACAGACTTTTACCATGGTGGGTGAGCCTTGGGATTCTCGGGATTCTTGGCACGGCTCCATTCCGACGGCGATGACGAGTCAGAAGCGAGAAGTTGAAGGCTTCAACGTTGCTGTTTCCCCATGCGCGTCGACTAGACCAGAGCAACCGGGGTGTGTGTGTCTTGGCTCACATGGTGGCGGTGGTTGGCAGAGTAGTGGTGGTGGAGGAGCAAGGCCGCTCGGGGGACCCCGTGACGTCAAGGAAGAATCGCCGCTTTGTCGGGGCCGTGACCGAGGAGCCAGCAGCAGTTGGGCCGTGCCGGCTTCGGCTGCGGTGGCGTTACCTTGCAAGACAAGGGAGTTGGGCGTGCGAGTGTGTATGTCGAGGGCCTCGTTGTGGCGTGGTGGTGTGCCATGTGGGGTGCGCTCTGGGCGCTTGGCGCTTGGCACCTTGTGCAAAACTAGGTGCGAACCCAAGCACATGTGGACGCAGAGCCGGGGCAAGCGAGCCAAGACCAGGTCGTGAGGTCATTGGAGTATCACGGGAATGGCTTGAGGATGGCGAGCTGATACAGTGATTATGCAACTCCATCAAGCTTCCCTGTCGCACTGTTCGTCATGGCTGTGGGCCACGGCAGTTGGCCTTGGTTGATTGGGGGTGTGATTGGCATCAATCCTACCTCCCAAGGGCCCATCACGGCCGTCTCTGACTGGAGAAGAGACGCATTATCCCGGAGTTGTTGACGTTGTTGGTGAGTTCTGGGCATGACCTTCGAATGACGTCCCCACCAGAACGCTACATACAGTACAGTACATACACTCGGACAATAGAATAGACCTTGTTATCGCGATAGCCCAGGAAAACCACTAATGCTAACCATTGAAAAAAAAACTAGCAGGGTTAAAATCGGGGGAAAGCATTAGACTCTGTGGGAACGTATTTGATCGTCTCAACAAACCATCTCACCGAGAGTCAAACCAGATCAAGGTTCGGATGACAGAACCCAGAGCTGCATGGCAACTCGGCTACTAGGCGATTTTTCACGGCTAGAGGCTTCGATTTAGCACGCGCGGCGCACGCGGGCAACTGTCCAAGTTTCCGCAACAGAACAGCAGCCAACACGGGCAACAAACTTGCACCCACCGTGCCTCTCTCGGCCTTGCAGTCGCTCGCTTGGCGCTTGCTTGGCGCGTCTCTTGGCAGGCGCGCGGCCCAATAGCGGCCGGGGGTCACAACCCCTGCAACCACCGCAAGCGGAATTCCACTTGCAGAGGAAACAAAGCAGCACAGCACCCGTAGCGTAGCGTAGCGTGTAGAAGACGGTGGAACCTGCTCACGGAAGGAACCATCACGTTTGCCGCCTGCTGCGCAGCTGCACGGGGAAAACGCCATCCCTTGGCACATTCTTGGCCCGGCCAAGTGCGAATCCGAAAAGCTCGCACCGCCCTCGAACGGCTTAGGGCCGCTTGGCGCTCACGGCGACTGGCTTGAAAAAGGCTTCGCCTTGGCACTACTTGGTAAGCTTATCTCGCCCCTACAGGGCCCAATCAAGGTTCCAAATCACACGCCGAAGATGCACATTGCCCAATCATGGGACGTCGTGGCCCTATGTGGAGGGGCATTGCATCCACGGCGTCTTGGCCGTGTGTCAAGGAGTTCGTGTAAATAAAGAAGGAGGAGGGGAGATGTGATGGGATGTAATTGCTGTCGCTGTTGGCTTGGACTATTATGTAACATGGATTGTCCTAATTTCTTTCGCTTCCCGGTCTGCGTACAAGACTTGGCTGGCTGGGTGCTGCGAGTTGATGTTCAACGCCCGTCCTCTGGTATGCAACGGTTCTTTTGCACCATCTACGTACATACAGTACACTCCTACTCCACCTCTCCATTCCCCATCCCCATCTCCATCTCCATACCCATTCCGTTTCCCGTGTCCGACACCGCCTCAGCCCGTCCCGTGCCCCTTACTCGGCACCGCCGTCACCCATTGCCCCCTCCTTCCTCCGGCCATGACAAGGATGCTCCGCCCAACTCTCCTCCGCTCACCGCGCTCCGCCAACCGTCATGAGTCACGTGCTCCGCCGCGGAACCCAGAGGCCCCACCCTATGCCCCGCCCCGCTCTTGGCGTTCACCGGGGTTGGTCGCGGGGCTCCGATGTCCGCCGGCCTGTGCCAGTCAAGCACCGTACAAGAGTGGCACAGATACACTTTGGAGGACTCTTTGCAGCGCCTTATGCACAAGTGTCGAACCATAACCACTCGCAAGGCAGTTTCGATCCGTCTTCTCGAAAAGGGTTGAGGCTAAACACCCTCTCGCTGACGAATCACACATCACATGCTCTCGCTTTGTTGCCTACGCATTCAGCCGTTACCCTTTGGAGCCTCCTACATGCGAGATCAACCGGGGTCGTGGAATAATAAGCTTTTTTTTGCATCTTGCACATTTGGCCAGTCTTATCAGTCCTCTTCAGGTTGCATTCATCACATCCTCCATCTTCCCCACCCCGGAGCAAAATACTGCCCTTCCCTGTGCTCACTCGCATCCAGAGCATTTGAACATTACGGCTGACCCATAATTCGGTGTTGTGATTGCGTAACTCGGGCTTATTCGGGTTATTATCTCCTCTCTTTATTAGATAGCCAGTCAAAGACCCTTGTACTGTAATTAAACTACTACCAGCACTATACCACTGGTGTTCTTTCCCCGTACCCCGCGTCTTCCAGCCCAATACGTAATGCTCCTACTGAGCCCATAATACCCCTGTTCAATTTAGGCGTCGACCAAGCATACTGTGCATCATTTAGCGGTCGGATTGTTAAATATCCGCGTAAAGGAGATCGATCTCACACTGATGGCCGCAATTGGTCGCTGGCAATCTTCCCCTTGTATACGAGGCCAGCTACATCATAGGCACAATTTCGTCATAATTTGTATTCAAGCCTGCACATTTTCCATGTTGGAGTCAGTCCATCTGCAGATCTAGGAGGGTGAAGGTGTCGACTGATTGGGTCCGCAATCTTGGAATTGACGTTGCCAATGTAACCCCATGTTTCCCCCCATCAAATCTGCTGCGTCTTTCCATCCGCTGAAAAAAACGTGCTGGCGCCGTTTTCTCAAATCTGCAATCCCACTTGGGGGGGATTGTGGTCTCGAGACAAGATAAGACACACATCAAGCCAACTGGAGGGCCAGCCTCCGATTCGTCTCACACCTGTAGACCTTGGATAGCTGCCACGCCGGCCTCAGAGCTCATGTCAGAGATTTCACCTCGCATAAGAGTCCACCATGTTGACACCTAATATCATTGGCGCCGTTCTTATCGAAATTTACCCAAATATCACACACATTTTCAGTGGCCATGGCCCCACTCTGGTGGCTTCGGTAGTGTTCCGACCGTGCATCATGGATTGTGCTTTCTGTTTAGCACAAGGTAATTGAGTGGGAATCACGGCCTAGCACGAACGACTCGATGAACACATCATTGCTTTGCACCAACAGTACTAGATACTGCTGGGGAATGATTGTCCTCGAATCCGGTCCTCGTCCCAACGTCCCGCCACTAGCTGCTTACCGTCGTCGTCCTCCCGTCATCGCGGGGGACCATTAGCCTGCTCTAGCCCAGCGCCGTCCAGCATAGCGACCGCAGATCCTCAAAAATAAGATCCTTGCGTTCACACGAAAACTAACTGGTGGCTCAATGTATGTGGGGGGGCATCTATCCGAGTCGTGTGTAAGACGTAACCTTGTTAAAAATGGTTTTCACAAAACTAATGCAGGCCAAGACAAATCGCGAAAAGTATCCTATCCCGGAGAGGAGTGTTTCCTCGGAGCCGACCGCATGTCGCAAGCGCCTTAAACCATTTTCCAATTACAACAAGATGAAAAAAAAGCAATTATGATCAGACATTATTAATTTTTTGATAACGGTTTCCCATCCACGCCGTAAACTCCCGGAGGCTGACAAGCGACCACTGATGGGTGATGCTGTACCATTCAAACATGCAGCCATGAGAACAAGCGTTTCTTGGCTCTTGGCTGGTGTCCATAATGGAGATTGATGCTGACAATTGAGTGGGCAGCAAAGTACTAGACCCAGTACAACGGTAAGCTTCCTACACCGAGTCGGGCGCCACAACATACAGATTGCTACTGGGCCAATGATAAGCCTATGCACTCTCACCTATGACCGACAAAGACTTGCCGAATTGCCGATACGAGTTCCTTAATGTCCCGGACAGCCTCTTTTGATCACATGAGTGTCTCAAAGCTGCTTGCCTTAATGCAAGTTCAATTCATAGGTCTATATGAATAGCCCACGGCATATTGGACCCCCACTTGCCACTCGGCGACCTTCTGCCACGTGGACGGCCTCAATCAAGCTCTTCTCTAACCTCTTCTGAATGGAGGAAAGAGTAGAGTAGTGGGCGACCCGTACTATCTCAAGCTGAACAGCGGTCTAACGGCTCGTCTTGCCGGAACTAGTCGGTAGTCAACTGTTTACCGACTTTGTGACTCCTGTGTGCAGTTAGGGTGCAGGGTAAGTTTCCGAGGTGTTTCTAGGACTTTGCGAACAGTTGAATGTGAAGTCATAAAAGAAGATCAAATTTCTGTTTCTCGTGAGAATATTTTGAGAACAATCCGAATAAACAGCCCCCTACAACTTCAGCGCTCTCACCGGGCTTCCCTTGGTATATAGGAACTAGACGCAAATTTTATCTTTCTCTTAGAAGTAGACGCAGTAATGTGGCAGGTTAGAACCGAAGCGAGTGGTTAGGCAAATATCAGGAGTGATGAAAGATAGCGTCAGGGTTAGCGCAGACTTAGAAGTATTAAACCATGAAGACCAAATAAGGTTGCCAATTGCAGCTGGATCTGCCACCTGTATGACTCTGGTGCTTCTAAGAAAATCACCGTTCAGTCTGCTACGTGTTGTTTTTAACTAGACATGAAAACTCGGAAGCGCAATGAGCACAGATATCAGATAATGACCCCATCGCGCGGGTGAAAAAAAGAATGAAACAGGACACAGCTAGAATTAAAATCCAAAATTACAAATAAACAAAATATAATATAATATAAATCATCTAGGATACATAACATGACTATTTTATTTATTTTATTACGGATCTTCCAGCAGCTGAGAGGAGAAATGCGTGTGATGGGCCATGTATTCTGTCACCAGCAGCCCAGTTATATGACGTAAACATATCCTATGTCCAGATTAGTTCTTCTTTTGAAGAATGGATCGCTTTTTTGGTTTATAAAAAGAAGAATTTGTCGGATAGAATAAGCTTCTTGGCAATTGCCCGTACAACATGCCCCTTGAATATTTGGCTTACTTGAAATATATCTATGTTTCTTTGCACAGTGTCGTTACCGTTGACGCATTAGTCTTCTGTGACCAACAAGAAAATATGCACAAAGAATTCAATAGTATTAATACAAATAATCAAAAATGTAACAACGTGCCAACTTTTATTTGAAAAACTGCCCGAATCAGTGTCAATATTTTGTGATCGCCAATAATACAGGACTCCAAATTTCAGTTGGTCGGATAACACACAGAAAAGGGTGGATATCCGAGCGTGATACGACATGATTTTCGGAACGATCGCTTTGCAAATTCGGAATGCGGGGTGCGTCGGGCTCGATTTCCGCTCTCCATCTGCCATCATCTCGATCCTAGCTAGCGTTTCATTGGAGAGCCCATCACCATCCCTTCATCCAGACCAGCTCCCCGCATATCCAGGAATGGTTAGCCAGCCAAAACCCCAAACCTCAATTATAGGTGTGGTAGGAAAATGGAAGTATCGGCATCTTTTAAACCTTCGCGTACCAATGGTGTTGCATTTTAATTGCCGGTTTTCCATCCCGGACGCCACCCATCACAAGAGCAAGCATCTTTAATTGGGAAATGCCCCTCACGGATGTTGATGGATGATGGAACGGCTTGACGCCAACATCCAAAGATGGATATAAGTCCGGTTCCTTTTTTGTACTTTTTTCTTGCCTAAGATGTCTTTGCCATGCTTAGCATTCCCTCGGTTATTTTAAGCTAATGGAGAAGTCGGGGTTCAAATACAACATCTCCCATGATGGAATAAGAGTGCTGCGCATTGTCTTGTGATGCGCCCGGAACCTGATTGAAGGGATGCTGCAAGGATTTTCAGGTCCAGATGTCCTCTTGTATAAATCAACAATGTGCCTAATGCAACGTGTGTGTGTGTGCCAGTCCCTGTCATGGCCAGGGCTAAAGAGGGGGGTTGCTGGCCATTCGCCACGACGTCTGGATGAAGCCGACCGAGGCATAAATTGATAGAATCCCCATGAAGTATTTCGGCTATTTCATACAAACGGTACAGCTTAAATTCTATACTGCGATACCCAAGCTATCAACGGTAACCGCGACTAAAGATGGATGAAAACCTCGATGAAGCCGCCATCCACGAGATTGAGGATGAGCTTCACACCAAGATTTACCCCGGGACTGAGATTATGCGAGATGTCGGAACCCATCATTTTGTCAAAGCCGGCGATGCGGTTGGAGAAGCCAGAGTGCTCGTTCCCCAGCCTTCAAACGACCCCCAAGATCCGCTAAACTGGAACCACACATGGAAGGCCATCACAATCTTCTGCAGCGGACTCTTGTCGTTTAGTTTGAACCTAGGCCCGCTAGCCAACGCACCGCTGTTTGGTTCGTAGCCAACCGGGCTTATTGATATCAACTAATTCGAAGCAGAGGATTACATCAAGGAATGGGGCTGTACTCTTGCGGAGGCCATCCAGTTCACCGGTACGAGTGGCAGATCCGGGCTCATCTTTTTACTACTGACCCAAGAATAGGCGTGGCTATTCTCGTTCTTGGTTTCAGCAATTTTATCTGGGTCCCCATGTCTACATGTTTCGGTCGCAGACCCGTCATGATTTTGAGCACCCTCATATGCGCCATCTCGTCAATTTGGAGGGCCGTAGCGAAAAGCTATGGATCCTTCATGGGGGCCTCAGTGTAAGTATTTTTACCTCTTTTTTATTTTATTTTTTTATTTTTTTTTATTTTTTACTTTATTTAATAACAATCTTTTAGGTTGAATGGCATCGGAGCTGGACCATGCGAGACAATCATGCCTCAGATCATTGCCGACATGATATTCCTCCACGACCGAGGCAAATATCAAACCTTGTACTTCACAGCCTATTTTAGTTCCTTGATGGTAAGAATTCAAACATATCAATTGTAATCTCGCTCATAAAACTGGGGTAGATTGGCCCAATCATTGCCGGTTCCATGGCAGAACATCATGGTTGGCGGAGTTTCTGGTGGTTCAACACTGCTCTCCTCTTCTTCACATTTACGGCAAATGCTCTACTCTTCCCCGAAACAAGATACAAGAGAGAAATACCTTCTGAACCTCAGCAAGATCGACCCATCAGGAAAGAAGTTGAGAAAGCAAACAGTAACGAAGGAACCATGAGCATACACGAGGAAGAGGTCGAGAGGCCCGCACCAACATTCAATTTGACAGGCGAGCACGTGTGGCTTTCCCGTGGAAAGCCGTCAAAGAAGCAGTTTGTGCCTTGGGGTGATTATCAAGGGAACATACTGCGCGAGCTCTGGCTCCCGTGGTACCTTCACCTCTACCCCATTGTGGAATTTTCATCGTTTGTCGTTTCCTTCACGGCGTGCGGTTTTCTTATGGCCAACCTCACGCAGCAGCAAGCCCTCTCTCCGCCACCTTGGAACTTTTCCTCCCAATCCGTCGGCTTCACCAATTTCGCCATCCTTGTCGGCGGGCTCATTGGGCTTTTCACCTCTGGGCCGCTGTCAGATTGGGTTGCCGATTACCTGACGAAGCGAAACAATGGGGTTCGCGAGCCAGAGATGAGACTCATCACCATGGTGCCGTATGTTTTCATTATGATTCTCGGGGCTGTAGTCGTAGCTGTGGGGTACGACCGCCACTGGCCATGGGAGGCCATTGTCGTGGTTGGATACACATGCTTGGGTATTCAAGTCACCAGTCTACCGAGCATCGCCTCCACGTATGCCATCGACAGCTACAAGCCGATAACTGGTTCCATGTTTGTGACAATTACCATGTAAATGACGAAATTCCCTCCAAATTGATGCATAACTGACTTTTTACAGTAACAAGAACGTTTGGGGATACGGCGTCAGCAAATATATTACACCCTGGGCAGAAAAGAACGGATTCATCCCGCCCATCCTGACCACGATGGCGCTCATCACATTCTTTTGTTCTTTCGGTATCTTGTTTTGGTATTGTGGGAAATACTTTCGAGGCTTGACGAGAAATTCGTTTGTACACAGGTTGTAGAGTCTTAGTCTTGTACATGCCGCCTCTCACTGCCCAAGCCGAGTTACGCAACAGCAAGGAGGGGGAGGGATCATCTTTTGAGGGGTCACAAGTTTTGAAAGAATAATCTGCCACTTGATGAAGCGTTTGTCCGAATGCAATAGTAGTTGTCAGTCTGTAACGCTTGTCGCTTTGTGCGACAACTACTACTCTGATCAACGTTGAACGAAGCCCAAGAGCCGTGAATGAAGCAGGATCTACTACCCTCAACGCAAATCAACGTGTCTTATCTCTCTAATAGCCAGTCTATGATTACATTGTATCGTGTTCTATTCTTCCTTGATTATCTCAACTCGACCAGTGAGAAAGCATGACAGATCCCGTGATGCGGCTTTCTGAATCAAAATCCAACCAAGCAGGCCGGCCAGTGCACACCACGCAAGCTGTGGCACAGTCTCAAGTGCCTCCAAAAAAAGTCCTGTGCAATAGAATCATGCCATGAAAGTCTCACGCAATACAAAAGGCCTCGAATCTGACATGATGAAAGACAATGCTACCTGTTTCTCAACGTAAGCCGTCTTGCTCCGCTCAGCTCAGCTCAATCGTGCAACGCCGCCGCCAAGGAGCCACGCCCAACAGATGACTCCGAAAAAGCCACCGTCACAAGCGCGGTGAGGGGAACAGGGAGAAGAAAATAATGCACTTTTTGGCCCCGTGGTCACCCGACATTTAGGCATCCGAATTGTTGAATCATCTCAAACACAAGCGGCACAATAAAGTTCGTCCCGCGGGTGACCGTGAAACAGAACCAACATAAAGCCCGCTAAACCCATGACGGCCACGGGTGATATAGGCCTTGTCTTTGACATCGTGTGCTCTGTTTGACACGGTGATCCAGCCACTAGACACATCGCTGGGCCCAGTGAATCAGACATTGCCACCGCGTCCATGGCACTGGTTTTGGAACGCAAACTGCCGTCCGCATTCCCTTTCAGTCACAGATTCAAGACACATTAACCAGACGCAATGGATGAAAGATTATTATTACCGCCTATTGTAGTCCCTTGAGCCCCTCATTCCACCCTGAGCGTGTATGCAATCGTCATTCCAGACACTCCATTCCCGCCAACCCCCGTCTTCCTATCATTGATGTAGTGAAAGAAGACTTTGGAAAATAGCCATAAGAATGCACTTGAAGGGTATAATGCCTATTGATAAAAACAAACGATGAAACAAAAAAAAAATCATGCAAAATATAACAAATAACCAGCATTGAAATCACTAATGGCATAACACTTGCATGCCGTGTCCTGATAAGCCCTCTTCCCGACATCCATTCATACCCGTCCATGACCCAGCCGCCGCTATCCCAGCCCACCGAATCTATCTCATTGTTGACCCGTGCCCAGTAACCCGTCTATTGATATGGCCCTGATAGGCAACCCTAGCCGGTAACAGGGGGAAATAAAAAAATAAAAAATAAAAAAAGTAGTTAAAAAGAAAAAGTGTGAAAGAAGAAGAGAGAGAGAATTGTAAGAGACAAGAAGAAATCTATGACCAAAACATCGACCGTCTGCCAAAAACAGTTAAGGCAGTAACATGCAGATAACACACCCCCTACCTTGCCAGTAGAGGAATGACACATAATGACGATTTAGAGACTCGCGTCTCCAGGTGAGCAGTGTAACGCGCCCAAAGGCGCCGACGATAGGCTATCATCAAGACAAGGATGCCCGCCTCAGCACGGATCTACCCGCCACCGTGAACTTTGGGGCATTCCCATATTCGTCACTGGTCGCAGTTGATGGCCGGCTCCAGGTCTTAATGTCAGGAGAGCGGGAGGAGGTGGAACTACCGAGACCTCATGACCGCCCTAAAGGAAGCTAGCGAAACAGAGGTGACAGCCCAAAAGGGCGAGATTTGCAGATCGCGCCCTTTATGAGACAAAGAGAAAGTGGGAATCCTGGAATTATGCCCGCCGACGGGCGCGTATCTGACACACCTCCTTGCTAAGGGGCGGCTAGCACCGCCTCGGATGCACACCAGATGGCGCCATCATTCAGCAAGATAGGTGTGGCTCATAGCTTGGTTGCGAGGCCAGAAGGTGTTGCGGCGACGTTGGAAGTCTTGTCCCCCAATGCAAGATGGTGCCCCAAGCCCGTCGCTGATTGGTGTGCGCCACAACACCTGACTCGCCCCCGCGACCCTCCAACAAGCGTTCACGAGGCTGCCCAATGCGGACACGCGGTTGAGTGACTCCATCGCCCCGGGGTCCAAACACGGGGCAGAGGGCAGGTTGTGAGTGGTCATACGCCGGGGATGCCTGGTCGTCGTGATATTCTTCATACTCTGGGGCCGCTGTCGCTGTATCCCCCAGTGTTGTATACGGGGGCACTCTGCGCCGCCAGGCTGGGGTAACTTTCTGGGTATGTTGCGGGTGTGGTATCCCATCGTGGGGGTGTTGCGGTCGTCTGGTGATGGCTGAGGGGGGTGTGCAGACCAGTCGACCCGTACGGACCACCTGTCGCCGTCCTCGTATCGTAAGTGCTTACTGCCGGGAGAGGTGTCGTGTTGATGCGCAGCGGCGGCTGCGATTGTGATGGGCTGGGGTTTCTTAGGTTGGGGCTCAGCGTTCGTGAGGCGGATGTCGAGTATCCCGGTGCCGCCGCAGTGTACGGAGTCCAGCTGGGTTGCGAGCCAGAAAGCGATCGGGGAGACGGGATGGTTTCGTGGTGCTGGGGAAGCGCATACTGGGTGTGCGCATCAGATGGGCCAGAGATGGCCTGTCCGGGGGGCGTAGGCAGAGGAGCGTAGGGTGTGCTGCCTGGGGTGATCATGTTGGCGGGTGGCAGAGTGCTGCTGGGGCTAGCACTATACTTGCCAATAATCTTCTTAAGCGCAGACTCAAGGATCTTCCAGGGAAAGACCTTGACATCCTTCTCGATGTTGCGAGGCTTGGGGTTGGGGAACGCCATGATGATCTTGAAAAACTCCTCGCTTTCGGCCTTGGCCTTGGAAACAGTCATGGGGTGGAATCCCTCCAAATTGCGGCGGATTCTGTTCTTCTCTTCGACACTAAATCGGTTTGGCGCGGCAACAAGCTGCTCTAGTAGATGAATGGTGTCGACAGAAGTGACATAACACTCATTACGCTCCGCCCACCAGATGCATGAGATGCAAATGCTGTTGGGGGGCCGCTCATTGACAGAAACTGGGTGGAAGCTGGCTGTCAGAGTCGATCCACGCTGTGTCTTCTGGAAGCGGACGATGCGGCGGCGATTCTCCCACTCCTCTTGCGTCCAGTTCTCCGCCATGGTGTCAAGCTTGCCCTGGATCTTCAAAACGGCCTTGTTCGAATAGAGTGACACGGGGTGGTAGTTGCCCCCGTTGCTGTTGTTGATGGTGCTCGTGCGAATGAGCTGCGGAGTCCCATTCGATGCGGGCATCGGGAGTGGCGTCAGGCTGGGTCGCCCGGTCATGGACCCATCCAGACCTGCAGGGCTCCGTCCAGTACTCCCCAATGTGCTGGGATATCCGCTCCATCCGTGTGCTGGTCGCCGGTAGTGAGGGTCCGTGAAACTGGTGCTTCTGTATGTGCTAATCATGTCGTTATTTGATGGGAAAGTGTTTGGATATTGACCCTGCTGCTGAGCAGGGTACTCATAACTATTTGTAGGAGCCTCAGATGCCAGTTGAGGCTCGACTTTTGGTGAGATACTCGGCTGATCAACCGCAGGGGCAGGTGCCCCGTCCTCCTGTTTGGGGATTTTGGCGGTCCTCGTGATGTCATCGCCAGACCCTTCGAGGTACTGGAAATTTCCAACCATCGTTCGCGAAATTTCTTCTCCAGAGGGCAGTTCTAGGAGAAGTGACATGGGCACGTTGCTCCCGGAGCAGCCCGTGACCACAAACTGGGGAGCATCTGCACCGCATGTGTAGGTAAAGCCAGAGCTATCCTGCACCTCTCTGGTCACCTCCGCTGGACATTTCTCAGACCCAAATAGTAAGAAGAAAAAGGGCATGTGCGATGACAGCGCAAATAGGTCATATTGCGACGATATCTTGACGAAAACCTTGGTAGGAATGACGCCTGACGAGGGTTGGTATGACAGGACAGTCGGCCCCGTGGGCATGTACTGGGCGACCGCAGCATTGTTGGATGCGAACGACTGCTGGTTCAACTTGGCAAACTGCTCGGTCTGCTGCGCAGGAAAAGATTGAGTTGGATACTGCTCGTATCCAGAATCTTGATACCGCGTCGAATCGTATCCTGCACCTGTAGCTTCATATTTTGTCAGCTGTTGCTGGTCTTGCTTGCTAGCCGCGCCGCCGCCAGAGCGCCCATCGCTGCTGCAAAGGGACCAGGACTCATGAGCACCAGATCTGCTCCTCTCTGGCTCACTGGAGTTGCACTCACCAGGCATGGAGGGCAGTTGAGCCTTGCTGTAGGCGGCCATTTCTAAAAACTTAGGAGGGGAGTCCCCCTTTGGGTCTCCCCCGTTAGCTGCTCGAGCAGCTTCTTCGTAACGAAGCGTAAGCGTCTCGGGCGACTCGAGCCTGTCGTCCACACCAACGATGATTGGCTTTTGGGGATGGTAGTCGGGCTATGACAGTCAATGGTGTCAGTCTTGGGTATGTCTCGAAACAAGTGTCGAAGAGCAAAGTCCACAGGAGGGAGATGGATAAACGAAAGCGACAAGTTCAAACACTGCGCAGCCTTGTGCGCAAGTAAGAAGGATGTTGGGTCCTGTCACGGGAGTGCTGGAACAAGGTCTGGGTTGACGACTCACCTCGAACAGCTTGTAGGGAGGACACTGGAACTTGACAGCAGACATTCAAGCTGTCGTGAAGGGGGAGATGATGGTAGATGTGTGTTGTTTTGAGGGAGGGAAGGACAAGAATGCAAACCACTTGTCTTGAACAGAAGTGGTCGAGGTTGCACTTAAAACCTGGTCTCGACGAGGTCTTATTTGACTGAGATCGGGCGGCGGCGGAGAGAGGAGCCCTTTGTTTAAACCTTCGTTTCTCGGAGATTTGATCTGGCAAGGCGCATGCACTAATGTACAGGCAGATGCTTTTGATATGCTAGTTGGCTGGTATCTCTGTCAGTCTCTCCCTGAAATTGCTTCTGCGACTTTGGAAGTGGCGTTGTGAAACAGCCGAGTGAACAGTGGGTTCCTCAGTTGTGAAATGTGAGATACTGAGGGGCGCGCGGTGGTTCCGATCCAGAGCAGAGACACTCACATTCCAAGAAGGGAGAGATGAGTTGCCCTTTGGAGTCGCAGCTTGCTTTTCGCCGGGAGGATGTGCTTCTTAAACTGGGGTAGCGGTCACAGTGACGCGAAACTTGGGTTCAGAGATACCGGGGCATTTGCGGCCTCATTGGTCGGGTGTGTTGGGAAATCACAGACAGTTTTGCGTGGGCGGTCAAGTCCCAGCAATGAGAAAACCCCAATGGAGACTTGCAGGATTGTGTGCTGAAGAAAATGCTACAATGTAACGCCAAGGGAATCTTGGATATGAGTTAGCCTCGTCATCAAAGCAGGAGAGATATCCCCAGCATGTAACAGGATCACAGAAGAGGTCCAACTAACCCCTCCAAAACCTATCACACAGAGAACTGACCCCCAAAGTCGATGATCGGATCGAGTGGTCGGGGAAAAAAAAAAACGTACTAGACCTGTCAGGTTCAGTGAAAGACCTCGATCACCGTAAACGAGATGAAGCTAGCCGTTGTCAAGGAAATTTTTCCAATGGGGCCAACCAAGCAAATCTTCTGCAGGCACAACAAATCTGTTGGCAGGAAATGATGGTCAGTTTGGGCCGATGTAAAACGATGAAATGACGTTGCGTACTGGCAGGCAGTAGTTCACAGTAAGGCGTGCGTTGGCGCTCTGGGGGTGGGAGACAGGTAGAAACAGAGCGGAGCTTGGACGTAGTAGGGTTTGAAGCGGGTAGTGAAAGATGGTCCAGGTTGGTGAGATGCGGGAAAGTCAAAGTCTCGCCCGGGACGGATTATGGATGTGTCAAAGCCAGGTGCGGGTTGAGAAACATGAGGGGGCATTTCTTTTTGAGGTTGGGCCGGCGTATGCACAAAGACTTGCCCTGCGTCGAGAGGCGATAGTCTTGATTCAGATGGGACGGTGGAGAAGCGGGGAGGCAAGGAAGTACGGGCAAGACAGACCAGTGGTGTGGAGCAGGTTTGTGAAATCCCAGCCCTCCCTCGGAAAGGTGATGAGTTCAATGGCGAGAGCGTGCGAGGGAAAACAATGTCAAGGGCAAGGAGAAGGGAGATGTTAGTTGCTTTTGGGCCTTGATACTGTCAAGCTTTGAGATCCTTGTCTGCTGTGCCCACCCCCACTAGCAGGCCGAACCCGATAGACTAGCAGGAGCCCCCATCCCCGGCAATGATGGCATCGGCCATCAACCATGGGGCAGAGTCCCTCGCCCTAGTCTAGGCCTGTAGCATCTGGGGAGGGTGCAAGTTGCCAAAGGGGAGGGGGGCAAGGGCTAGAGCGACCACCTCGGCCGTTGAGATGCCAGATTTTGATGTGTCTCAGAGACGCTGCAAGGGTGACGGCAGTAGGGGCGGCGGGTGTCCGCGGACCCTCGAGACTCGGGAATGGTGGATAGGGATGGGAACTTGTGACGGGAAAGGGTAGGATCATAGCCCCAAGACGGGAATCTCCCGGCTTGGGAGAGACAGGTTCAACCCGGCCTGTCAGGATGGGACAGAGCAAAGGCTCGTTCTCGCAGAACTGTCCGATTCCCACCTGGCTCGTTCAGATCAAATGCAATCATAGCACACTGTGATGTTGAGGAGGGATGCATAGACGTCACCCACGCCCCCCTTTCAAACTACATAGCTCTCCTAGGATATGTGCAATAGTGGACATGGTGCCAGGGCACAAGTAGCTGACTAGCAGGACGAAGCGAAAAGGGGGGCCACAAGTACTAGCCAATATGGAGAAAACCAGTGCCCAGTGCAGCCCAACCAGGCGTCGACAAAAAGAAAAGAAAACTAAAGGAGAGGGAGAAAAGCAATAACAGAAAAAGAACGGTTTGTTAACGTGCCTGGGGAATGGAGTGTGTGCGCGTAATGTGTGCGTGTGTGTGTGTGTGTGTGTGTGTAAGTCGATCGGACAGTTGGAGGGGCGTGTCTATATCCAGTCAGCGCTGATTGGGGAGCTGCAACGACGAGCATCGATGGTGGTGCAGGGGTGCCGGTAGTGGACGTGGCGCACGGCGCAGGAGGGGATCAGCTGGATAGCCCGCGGTCAGGCCAGGGCATGGTCTCCCAAGCGTCGAGGCGCTGGGTTAAGGGCCGGCCAAACGCCCCGTGGGACCCAGAGTACCTAGACCAGCCGAAGAGGGTCGAAGAGGGTCGCGAAGTGCCTGTCAAGCCAGTAACCAGCGCGCGGTTCCAACCGTGCTGCCCCCCGTCCCGTCTCCGCCCTCCCGTGTCCAGCACTAACATCTGTTCGGGCGCTCTCATAACTGCTCTGTCCTGTCACGGCGTGTCCTCTGCCGTCCATTCATTGCACCAAGTTTGGATGCCGCTGCGGAAAGGGGGAGGCTGGAGGTGCTCCAAGGTGGAGCGGCCCAGGTTGCGAGCGCAAGGGAAGTCAGAAAACATACCGTCGGGTGAATTGGTTGAAATGACTGCCAGCAAAGAGGTCGCTATCACCGTCGGGCGAAATTGCGATGGAGTGTTTCCTAGCTGACAGATCTGCTAGCCCAGCACTCAGTGTCAAAGTTCCGACGATCGCTGCAATAGCACAACGGGCCTGTCACCAGACCACCTCAAAATCGCGGGCTCAACTACACATGTGTCGCAGCGCGTCCAACGTTGTTGACTATCACCTGCAGGCGAGAGAGAGAAAGAGAGATACACCACCACCACTACCACCGACGCCGCCGCCCTCAATGAACTGGGGGTGGGCGGACTGACGCTTTGGATGGACGTCAGCTTTACTAGGAGGGTATGCGCCTCCGATAGCCAAGGTTCCGCGGCACTCCGGCAGGGATCAAGCCCTGAAAGGAGAGGACTTGTCGCTGAGGTGCTGGGAGCAAGGGCTGGGGATGGACGATCGATGATCGCCTCACCAGGGACTCTGAGTCAAATCTGTCAAATCCATTCCAGTCAGCCACTTATTGCTTTTCTTGATCCCATCTGCACGCAACTTCTCGGTCAATCTTGGCCCGGGTCTGAGACCCGTTCTCCCGTGTTGCGACAGTAAACATGGCATCGGTTCTTCTGCCTCCGTGTGCCTCCATCGCTCACCACCGCTGCAATCCCCGTGCATCCCGCCTACAACCCACTATCACTTGAGAAAGTTCGCGGCAAGCACACTGGCAAAAAGGAAAGAAAAAAACGACCGAAGCAAAAAAGGAACGGGACAGCTCGTGAGAGACGGAGCTTCGGGCGGCGCAGCGATGGCGTCACTGCACAGCACCTAGGTACAGCCTTGGCCGGCGCGACTATCCTCTCCCTGAACGAGGATAGAATAACGAGAGCCTGTTGGACGCGCGACAAGCCTCAGTCTCGGCGACTTGGCTAGCATAGTAAAATTTCCAGTCTGGCCGATCCCGCGCCAATAGCTAGCGATGGGCCTATTACGGCGCATTTATTCGGAGACGCTGGATAGTCACCCTATCCACCCAACCAACTTGGAGGATAGGGGAAGGAAATGATGAGAGGCGCAAGGAGGGCTGAAGGGGAAAAGGAAACGGATGAAAATGGCTTTTTTTTTTTTTTTTTGGTTTCGTGCTTTGCGGGAATGAATGCCGGGCGCTTGCCAAAGTGGGGCATCCAGCGAGGAGGGATCATGGAAGCAATCGTCCAAGAGGCAGAGAACCGAAATGAGCAAAATGAACGAATCCTCACTCACCTGTTGGTATCAACAATATGTATTGTATGCCTCTTGGGTCGATTTGGCTTGCAGGTCTGCGATGTCTTGCCTTCCCGGGACTTCAAAATCGGGGTAGTGGCGCTCGTGCTTTGGACTACAGCTGTCAGTGGGTGATCTAACACGTGAGCCATCGTTCAATGTCTCACCCCTTACAGTCTCTCGGGTCTCGCTTGCACTTAAAAATTCCCTCTAAATTTGGTGCCAGTATCCGCTTTTAGCTCTGACAGAGGGGAATCGCTGCTGCAAGCCCCGTGCTAGAGGATGGATGCGAGGTGATGTTGTCGTTTTTCGAGCGCTATTAACACTGACCGTCGTTCTCGTCACCCAAAAAGCAGAAGGCGCACATCCGAATCAGGCTGGTCATGAAGAAACAAAGCACGAACGTCACGTAGCGTGGGAAGGCCGGTTCTCTTATAAACATGCTCGTCATGGACAAATTTTGCTGAGCAGTGGCTCCGCCAAGGCCCTTCATCCTTTGGAGCACACGTTCCTTAATTGGCTTGTGGTTCTACTATTTTGCCGACGAGGCGCGCCGCCGGGGAGGGTTCGTAGAAACCAAGTACCCAGTAGGCCTGTGGCCTGCGCTGCGGGAGATCGTGGTGACCTCTGACGACCCTTGTTACCTGGCCCCTGCCGCCCCGATTGAGCAAGCGACGCGGCTCGATCTGGATTGTGTGGCCTTTGGAGCTCGTGGAAGTGTCCTGTTCACCTAGCCAAATTACGTCTGTTGCCAGGGTGCATGTGTGGGATGCAACTATGCGATACGGTTGAACAAAGCCTCTACAACCACGCCACCTCGGCTCCTGAGGGAAATCCAGATTCTGGACAGTCGGGGAGGGCATCGTATCGCATCTATCGCCTGTTTTGCATCCTGCTCGGGGCCGCCTCTGCACTGCCAGCAGTTGATCTGTTGAGCCAGGGATAACTTGGGCGGGGAGCAGAATCACCCAGGCCTGAGGGGGGGCGGGTGTACGATCTGCGCAGGGAACCAGGGTCGCCTGCTGGCAGGGCTGCCCCCGTCCCGGCTGGCTTGAGGATCGCCAATGCGCGCAGGGCCGGAGCTACTGTTCTAGCTCGGCTAGGGTAACCAGTAGGCGGGAAATAGGACGGTCCTGCAGCCCAACTATTAGGTTCGTGATAGATGGCGCGTGCGGGCCGCACGTCTGGGGATGCCGCTACTGGCTAGTTGCTCTGTCCAGTCTGTTTGGCCCCGTGAGCCGGGTCGGCAGTGGTTTTGACGTCTGGGAACTGCTGTACGGGGCATCTGTGTCGGGGACTATGGGAATGCTCATATCTGCTTCTGAATTCCGCATCGGTGCAGAACTTCTCGGTGGTCCTGCATCATTGATTGGGTTGTATTTCGATGCGGCCTTCTCACCAGACCCTACCCTAGTACAACAACATCGGATGGGACGCATGTTTGCTTGTTTTAGGCATGCTCCGGAAGATGCGGTTTGCCTCTGGATGATTGCATTTATTGCCACTTGCTGCACGTTTGCGCGGACGGGCTCCCGCTTGGGCATGAGGCAAGCGTCAAGAACGGTGCAGCCAGGATTTGGAGTGCATCTTGCTGAGGCACTCATTCCTAGACACAGTGATCGCACAGACAGTACGGAACCGTTTCGTATGCAGTGAGCAGGCTTGCCAGTAATCCTCTTCACTATTCAAGATGCGAAAATGGGATTTTGCCTCTGCTCGCCTAAGTCGGAATCCACCGTCTCTTGTGGTCCAGCTCGTGCTCCAGCTCCAGGTTTACCTCTCTCTCAAGGCCCCGCTTACCCGTGGGGTCTCTCTGAGGAACCACACACGACGCGCGATCCATTTCCAATAATCTCGCTTGAAGGAGGTTGCACCACAGTGTCTGTTGCACGTCTCCCTCCATGGCATTGCATTGCAACCCTCTCTGCGGCAGTCCGTTGGATGAGTTGCACACATCCATTTCGAGCATGGGAATGCCATCCCGGTGCAGAGGTTCGGTCACCTCAACTGTCTTTGAATGCCTTCCTGAATTGGGAGACCCGACACAATGGCGAGGGTTCGCAGAAACTGAGATGCATTTCCGGGTTTCTACCCCCAGGATCAGTCGGCGCACAACACGTGCCAGTCTGAACCATTGACGAGGATGCCATCGATGAAGCCGCACATAGTCCAGCAACGGAGTGGAGACTAAGGGATGGTGCAGGGCGATGCCTATAGACCAAGAAATCAGCAGCTGAGTGGGCGGGCTGGTGCTGTTTCCACTGGCTGTTTCAATACCCCGCTTGGCGTCAAGTCTTGCAGCCAAGTCTACCCCACGCCGCGTCAGTGTCCCAAAGCTTTTGAGCAGCAGCTTTGGATTTGTGGCACACATCGATCGTCTGCTGCACTTGTTCTTTGTTTCAATCAAAATTGGGAAGCATTGGAAGATGTAAAGATGGAACCTGCCATGGTAGCTGAGAAGCGACGTGCACTTCCTCATTTTCCGAGGGGCCATTGTCCTTGGTGTGGCTTTTTTTGGATACTGAAACGGGACGCCAGAAACCACGAGGTATGGTATCGCAGGACGGTTGCGCAAGAGTCACGATCACTGTCGCGGCTTCTCGGATCAAGCCGAGTCTCCTGAATGCTAGCTCTCTGCAGATAGTTCCATCAGCATCCATCGGTATGGTGAAACAAGGCAAGAAAAGTCTTTGTCGTCGGAGACGCGTTCTCCCGTGGATCAAACTTCCATCTCGTCGCCACAAAAGCACATTCCCCATACCACAGCAGACAAGCGTCACTTACCCCTAGCCGATTGGCAGCTAGCAAGGAACCGTTCTGCGCTTCACCACCGGTTGCTTCACACAAAGCAATTCATCCTTTTTCTTGCCAGACTATCAACCGCCACTCAGCAAGTAGTCACCATCATACAGGTAGTGCAAGCGAGCAACGACTGGCCATGATGAGGCTGCTGACGCTTGAGATCATGCACGTCAAGTAGCACGCACCTTGCGCATCGCAGATCCGGCGGTTTGCCCAACCAAACCCTTGCTCATGTCTCTCCTCCCCTATCCTCCCCCCCAGAAAAAAAATCTCAGCTGGAGCGCTCTCATGGTAACACCCGGCCGTGCGTGAGGTACAGTGGTTGACTTTCCAATGGGACGGGCAGCCTGGCGTGGCACCAGCATGCCGGGTCGGAAGTCGACTCTGAGCGCACATAAGCTGGCGCTTCGTATCTGACGCTGGCGTGAGCGCGATCTGCCAGTGTGACCACCCTCAGATGTAAAGTGCAAGGATGCGACCAGTACCGGCACAGTACCTTGCACCTCAATGATGGTCGCGACAACAGTACGTGACCTTAGCTGAGGCGACGAACACTTCGCTAACATGACCCGTTTCCGGATACATGCAGCATCTCATGGGTGGATTCGAATGCGACCTGTCGCGTCTCCCGCGTCTGTTTCCGCAAATGGTGATGCAACCGTACATCGCAGCGTGGGAAGCAACACTAGGCAATAATGGGGCGAGGCCGAAACAAAGGCTGTAACCCGAAAAATAGCTCTTTGGTACAATCTGCTTAGGCTCGAGGCATGTTAATTTAGAGTTGTTTAGACGTTGAATGAAGCAGGCACCAAAAGTTCGTGTCAGGACCATCGCAAACTAACCAGTTACCCTATTCTAAGCAATGATTAAACTCAATCGACCGGCGCATTTAGTCATCGCTCAGACCGTCGTCGGTTTGGTTTATTTTTTTATTTATTTTGTTTTTAACTCTTCTTTTCTTTTTCTTCGTTCTTGTTTCTTTTTTTCAGGTACTACGCCGTTTCGCAACACCACTACCGTCAATGTAGACATGTCGCATCACATTACGTAGGGGCCAGCCGCTGAAAACCGAGCCCACAGCTGCGCCTCGATATTCCATCACCACCACCACCACCACTGCCACCACTGCCACCGTCACCGTCACAACTGGACCAGCATCCAAGAGCGGCTCCGGGTCCGCGTTCTCAGCAACTATTCGAAAGCCACACAATCCTTGCTTTGCCTGTCCGCCTTCATGCCTTCCTGCGCCAATGTCCATGCCGCAGCCACGCACCGACAGCATTCGCTTCCTAAGACTGAGCCCGAAGCCAGCAACACATCCCCCGCATCTGGCCTCTGTAGCTGGTTGGTGCACGCACTCAGGCCATGTTACACCACGCCCCTCGACGCACTCATGGGCACGCCGAGAGCTCAGGTTCAACGGCTAACTGGGCCATTCGTGTGGCTGCACGGCGATGAGGGGAGCAATGACCAATGATGTCTTTGTTGGGATGCAGAGGTCGATGATATTGGGCTAGCGCCATCGTCCCCTTTCGTTCACGCACAGAGTTCAATGCCGCTTGCCATCCACGCTATGGTACTCTTCTTGGCATTTGATGCCATCTTGACCGCTCCTCAGATAGGCAGATGCCATGCTGCCACACATGCATGCTACAACTTGACGGCGGCGTATCCAGAATAGATCACCTAATACTGTGCATGAGACGGGCCTCAAAAAAAAAAACGGGCGACAACATGCTCTTGGTTACAAGCTGCCCAGTGTTTTGCTGTACATCATCTCAACCTCAACGGTGACCTCGATCCTGCAGCTGTAGCAAGGCTGTGAAACTGGAAATGCTGACCAGCCAGCGCTGGCCGGAGGGGCTGGTTACGCTCCGATCGGAGGGGCATCCTCCACCACGACCCCACGACCCTTGAAAGATGGATTCGAGACGAGCTTGCATCATGCCAGAGACCGTGCGACGTCAGTGACAAGGATCCCATCGGACTCAGGGTTTGCACCAGCATCCGCATTGGCTCTCGAAACTGTCCTGCATCGCAAAGGAATCACACCCAATACGAGCTATGGGCGCGCGAGAACAGAAACACCGCCCCAGGTACCAAACATAACGCGCACAGGGACCCTACAGAAAAAAAAAAGGAAAGTTATGATTCCTCTCTCGCTAACCACCAATGGAAAGAAAAAGAAACTGCAGACCAGTACCAAGGGCTCATTGCATCACCATGCGCCATGGGCTCCTCGGCCATTCCGACCGTACTCCATTGGCCACCCAATGTCACATCCCGTAAAGGTGAGGCATGAGTGTACTCCGTAATGGTGTAATCCATGAGGTCCCTGAGATCCAGGCTCCAGAAATGCAGATGACCTGTTACTCACAGCTAACCACACGCCCCGCCATCATGCAGTCGGCCAGTCTGTCCAACTGGGTCTCACGTTGCACCGACAATTCCTGAACACTCGGCAGAGGAATGACAGGGCGGTCAATTCCTCTGGGGGCGTGACCCCAGTTCGGCGTTGGATATTGTTTCTTTTGCCCAACCCCCACTCGTTTCGAGGCGCATGAGTCCCCTTCGAGCCCTGCCAACAATGTGAATAGTAATATCTTGATCTCGGGAGCAAGAGAAGCCGATTCGAGAGTGGAGTCTCGTTCACCAACGGGAGGGAGAGAGGGGAAAAAAGAAGAAGAAAAAAGAGGCGTTGAGCCGGCCGGTCAGTCATCCGCTTGAGATGTACGCAAGGGGATCGATGATTTTAGCACCCATGATCTAGTTCCTCCCCCACTCTGCGACTAGCAAGGGCCAGGACTGCACATCCACAGATCTGGGAATGACTAAGTTACCGACCCTGTCCCCTGTCAGCAAGATCTGCATATTCCCGCCCAAGCCCAAACCCGAACAGGGAGAGAAGCGCCCCGAGCAAGAACTTTGCTCCCCCTCTGACCATTTTCGTTGCGCTAGAGCCAGTACCAGCAATCGCGGTGCGGAGCCATGGAAAAGTTCGGACTAGCCACATTAGAGAGTCCCGGCTTTGGGAGCAGTATCCTTGTCGCAAGGCGTTAAGGGCACTGACCGAACCCACTTGGTAAATTGCCCATCCGGTGAGGTTCCCTTAAGCGCCTTGATAGCTCTCCAAGCCATCACACCTGGAGGCAGAGCAAGAACCCACTGAGATTCGAGAAATAGTTGCCGGCCCGGGTGCACCATCCCTCATGTTTTACGTGGAACTTTTGCGGCTTACTAGGCCGTGATGAAGCGAAAGCGGCAGTCACGTTGCATATCTCACAATACTAAGGACGAATAGAGATAGGGCATACTACATAGATCATAGCACTATGCAATGCCCTTTGCTCTCTGTCGCCGTTTGCATTCATCACATGAATAGTTCGGTGAGTATGCGGCCTTTCTGAGTTGTTGAGCTAAAAGAGAGGGGGGAGAAGAAAAAGCAAGTTCATCAGCCGCTTGTCAGCATCCAGAGGCAACAATTCACTTCTTGAGCTTAGTATCCCACGCACTGCTACCCTAAACAATAGGCTGTCCGATTCCTGCTCCCTCAAAACACTTTTTTTTTTTTCCACACTGGAGGTGAGCAAATTAATTACGTCCGTCCCATAATCAATACGAAAGCGAGTTTTTTCTTTTCTTTTTCTTTTTCTTCCTCTTCCTTCCTTGTCGTCCATTCGGGAATTTCAGGCAGAGGCACCTTGCTGCATCGGTCGTCACGATGTGACGCAAGGGGCATTATGCGTGTGCATGTACAGCTCAACAAACACTGAGCAAGACAATTGGTGAACTAAACCCGATCCCATTGCAACATTACAGCGATATTTTCCCTTGCAAATTGGCCACGCGACACAGTGTTCTAGAATACTGACGGGTTTCTTAGCAGCCCGATTCAATATTCATTGTCTATCGAGTATTTATTGCCCAAAAGGAATATCCTTTCTCCAGCCAGGGAAACCAAAAAAAAAGGCCTGGTGAAACATGTATTTTCTGCCACCCCAACCTCGTTGCGTAACACCCAACCGTATGACCACAGTAGCGATGGACAGCCATGGCCGTTAAGCCTGGAGTAAACGCATTTGCTTCATGGAATTAGATTTTCCGTTTTGCCCCCACAGTTATCCTGCAGATGTGACGGACAGCTCCCCGAGTCGGGATATCCTTGCTCAGGCGGGAATGCCTCCAAGGGGTTGATACGTGCAACCCATCCAAACAAGTAGGTGGAAACAATAAAAAACGGGTGCATTCGCGCAGGGAGAACTGGAGAGGAATACTGTGCATTAGGCATATATTAGGCCCAACACGTCGAATTTGCCTACATCACTATGATGTAAACCGACGCTATCGGCTGCCCGCCGCCACCCTTTGCAGCTGGAGTATTGCGCCGAATCATGTCAAGGCGGGATCTCGTCCCATAAAATGCAGGAAGGAGGAAATAGAATAGCTACATTTTTTCCTGCGGCTAGCAAGGCGAGTATGTTGCGAGTAAGTAAGTGGAGGCGCATTTAGATGATCAGCATTTACTCAGGTGGCGGGCCACATGCCAAGTAGAGCGCCCTTGCATGTGCCACTCTGCTGGCAAATATAGTTGCAGCTGTGCCATCGCTAGGTCAGGGGACAGAGGAACCAAGAGCCAGGTCAGAGATGAAAGACGCACGCACAGACGAAGAGCTACACAAGTCATGACCTCGTATGATGGAAGAAGGGGAGCTGAGAATGAGTGGCGAGGCTTTCTTCCCTGGACACTACGGTTTTCTGAGATGTGATCGGGGGAGGCGAATGTCCAATGGCTTACAGGGTTCTCCAGCACGAGAAGGAGTTGTGGCCAACGAGCTTGCGCCTTGACCTGCATCCCTGTGCAGATGTACTACAACCTCGATATGGTTGCTCTTCGAGGCTCCCCTTCATACCTGGACCTGGACCTGGCCCTGACATCAGAGAGGGCTTGAGCGACCTATGAGAGCAGCACTGTTGGCATCTAGATTTTTCTCAAAAAGCAAGGCGGTCACCAACCCTAGGCGGTGACCTATCTCAAAAATGAGAAAAAGCAACTAATTTTTTTTGGCGGCCCCAAAGCTTTGTCCTCCCATGCCCATGGTCTGCATAACTGACTCCCTGCACATGCGCAAGGACAGTGCACTTGCACAGTGACTTGCACCCCGGCTTTGGACCTGTCAGCTTCCTGGCAGCCTTCTGGACTTGGAGTCGGCTGGCTCCCCCGTCGATCCGTGTGGGGACCCTGGCAATTTCGTGATGCGCTGATCTTTTGGCCGTGGCGGCTCCGACCCCTGCCCAGCTGTCAAATGTGCAGGCCGTCACTGATTAACGCCGACTCGGCACATCCTCCCTCTTGGACTGTCACCTGTGGACCAAGCAATCATTTCCACCGCACACTAACAATGTATGTTGTTGACGCCTTCGGCCAGAGAGGGCTGGGCTCAGGTGAGGCGCGGATGGATGTCAAGTGTGGCTCACAGCCTGCCGGCCGGCCGACCGCCTTGCGGATCCCCGGGGAACGGGAGGCCAGGGGAGGATGAATTGACAGGAAGGAGCCTTACGTGGGCGGAAAGGGGTCCAGTGGGAAGGTTTACGCAGTCCTTGCTGGGCCGTTGGTTGCGGAGACCGCACTGTGAGGCGGTGGTGTCTTGCCTTATGGCGGCAGTGGGTGTTGGTGAGACACGGGAGTGTCAACAAGGGTGCAAGATCTGGGTCGAGAGTGGCTTAAGCTCGGCCTGGCCAACTTGGCGTAGGGCGGCGATAACTGTTAGGAGGCCCGAACTGCGCCGGCATCATTCGAGGTTGCGACGATTGATAGGTCCCCAGCTCATGGGCAGTCATCGAGCGCCGAGTTGAGGGCAAGTGTGATATGGGCTGCCGCCAGCCCCGGTATTTCAGAGAATGTATGCCGCTGGGGCGGGCTCGGCTTTTCGGGCGTACTATCCGTGAGACATCGTCAAAGCAGTTATTTGCAAACACCCCGCGCATGAGGCGCGACGGAATAGGCCTAAGCTGAGTATTTGAGGAAGAAAAAAAAAGACAGGTGCGGCAACTAGGAGTGTTGGGCGGGAGGGATATCCGCTCACAAAACACCTTGTCCACAACTCGCCGAGACGAATGTGAATACCCACCTATTTTCACAGTTGAGACTCCGGGGTGGCTTGAGTTCTCGACGATTGCTCACAATAGGGCCAACGGGTGAGACAAAGCGCAAGAACCGTCACGACGTTGCGTGTCTCTCGGCCTGAACCTTTCCGCGCCGGAGAAATGCTGCCAGGATCCCGGATGCATACCCTCCTCCTTCTTGCCTGCCGTTTCCGGTTGGAGATGATGAGTTGGTGGTGGTGGTGATGATGTTTGGGACGGGCTCGGACCTTTCCTCTCCTGCATCAAAATGTCTCTGAGACATGTTGGAGCGTCGTGTACTCTGGGCATTTGCTGCGATGGGATGCGCGGGGCTGGCGCCTTTGTGCGGTTCTTGGGCTCTGATCGACGCCAAAGTCTGTCACGCGCTTTGGCATTCTAGCCCTAGAAGCGGTGTGAAATGCTTTTGCGCAGGTGATGAGTTGCCTTGTATCCAAATGGCCAATGCCGATCTATCACGACTGACTGTGACAGCCCAAGGCTGTGGGCCACGCCTCTGGGTTGTAACTCTACTGCAGGAACTAACTCGCCAATGTAACGACGATACGCAGCAAACTTCGGCAGGCGTCTAGAAAGAGAAATAGCATCACTGTGTCGGTGTGCGAGAAATCACCAATCATTATCGCCGTTATGCATGCAGATCCTGGTGCTGCGTGCTCAGCCAGTACCGTCAGCTGTTGTCTTAGAAATTTGCGACGTTCTCTCAGCCCACTGGACAGAAGCTGATGCTAAAACCCGCTGCCTGTTGGAGCGGACACCGCAACATTCCCATGCTGTCGAGCCTCTGTCTACGATGCTATTCTCGGTCTGGATGTATCCGAGAACGATAACGGCTGCAGAATTCAAAAACATATTCGTGGCAGACTCTTTGCTACTGGGTGCATATTCGGGCCTCAATTGGCGGGTAAGCAATCACGCCCGAATTAAGACCGGAGCACATGCTGCTGACTCTTGCAACTGCGACACGTTGAATATGCAGCAAATTCAATGCACCGCGGCCGTTGGTAGTCTATGCCACTTCAACTCAATTTTTGAGGCGGCATTGGCGTTGCTATGGGGCAGCGCACATGGAAGTATCATTGCATGCTAGAGGGCCTCACACTTGGTCACCTGCCTCTTGTTTTTCGATCCAGGCAGAAGGGCAATGGCTGTGTAGCTTGGCAGGCGTGAGGTGCGTTGTATTGAGGGAATTTGCTGGCAGCGTGGCCGCTGGTCTGCTTGGCGTATTTTGACCTCTATGATTGAAGTCTTTGGAGTAGAGATTACAGATGGTAGAAACTGGCAATTATACGTGAGAAGGACCTTTCCGAAATACCACAGGATCATACAAAAACAACTTTATATAGTTGGATAATGAATAACTTGATTATTTTGAAGCAGGATATCAAATAATCACGGTAGGGGTGTGTCCGTGATCAGAGACTTGGACTTTTTAGATTCTCGCAGAGGCCGCCAAAACCAAGCACCTCTATGCTATAGCCCATTCACATTGTACATTGACATCTTCAAATAACCAGAAACATGTACAGTCCCTACAGTCGGATGGTTGATTCATTTGTCAAGAGTTGTTCCTAAGCGTTGGTAGGGCAGCGGCGATGAAGCTAGGACATCATCTAGAGCTGAAATGGTCTCAATTGTCTAGAAACCACACCAAATCAGTCCATAGAACATCCTAGTTATAATGGCAAAAGTCGTTGTTGTATCTCTCCAAAGTCGTTTATGGGCCTTTGATGTGATTGTCGACGGCACTTGGGAACCGTTCCTTGTAGACATCGTGCGCGGGCGAGGCATCGTGGCTATTGGGGAAATTGCATCTGTTTTAGCCTTCTGAAGACCACTGTGACTAGATCTTTGGAACCACACCATTGTAATCTGACTTTCCCCTGAGCAGATGGGCGGTGTTGGGGAGGTTAACGCCGTGGATGGCCGTGGTGGCCAGGTAGAGCCCTGACGTCGTAGACGGCGTTGTTGGGCGGTTTCTGCGCACTTTAGGCTTCGTGATGTTGCTGCTGCCATCGTCATCACCATCGCTGCCACTATCGTCGCTCTCGATATTGTTGACCTATGTGTCATATTTCCCGCTCTCGAAAGTTCTTGCGCTTCGCCCGCGACGGGGTGATGGCTGTGCTAGCCTAGCCTAAACGAACGGGTTAGTGTTCCCGAGTCAAGCATAACAACGCCATGTCTCTGAGATGCCATCGCATACCTTTTGTAGTCAGATCATTGTAGGAGTCAGTACAGGTCTTGGAACAATCTCCATTGTCCCTCTTCGCAAAGGTGAACTCGAGGTCATGCGCTAAGATCGACAGACGGCTCGCAGGTCGCTTCCGACAAGCGTGAACTCGGCATCCTTGCTAAAAAGCAGCACCCTGGCTCTCGTAAAAGAGCTATGCCGATTTCTTGACTGTAGCTGGATCCGCTTTGCTAGAATCGTTCTGGCGCGGGTTGCAGACCGCATCGTCATAATAATTATGGCGGTAAGTGCGGTAGAATTTTTACCACTGTTCGAAATGGTCCCCTTCCGTCGGGCGTCATGCCGTTATAAGTAACCCTCATCTATATTAATTTGGTTTGGGGTGAACTCGAAGACAAAATTTCGGTTGCCGACTCGATCGAATGACTTAGTTTCGGAGTCTCCGATAGAGTCCGTATAGAGGAGCTCACCGACAGTATTAAAGGGAGCTTCGTAGCCGGTAGGTTCGTCAGGAAGCTAGGTTCACTTGCCGTCGAACATTAGTATTCTTTAATGGCAGCGTATGGGGTACAGAGTTGTCCAGACTGAGAGCCGAACACTTATCAACATACACGACTTTGTATAACCGACCGATCCCGATTGGAAGGTGGTGACGACCCCAACAACCTATCTCTTCTTGATCTTGGTAGCGCCGATAAAACTGCGTTCGACATGGCTGCGATGTTGAAACATGTCGAGCTGGAAATGCAGTGGAGAACGATATGCAAAAGAGGGAGCTGGGAACTGCTTTCGGGAGCGATTTCGAGACCGATAAAACTAGAAGAGAGGAGAAGGAGTTAGTAAAGGCGGAATAAACCCTCGACAACGCTTACACGACGAGTCTTTACCTCAGCGACGAAAAATCACGCCCTCTCAACTACCGTATCCGAAAACGAGATCGAAGTCGGCAAAAGCCCGTTGGATATTTAAACTGCCATCTCCGAATCAAACGATACGAATGATAGAACCACGCTTGTTATTATAGGTGCCATGGAATAAATCGACGGCGACTAGGCATAGTTTTTCGAGGGATGTCGTGCGATGGATAACTTATGAAATGTTTTATGCTTCTTGTGGCTGTCAGTACGAACCGATCGAATAATATCGCAAACGAAATCGACATCGAACATTGTGACGGGCATAGTAATGGTATTTCTTGTGGTTTGGACGCTGCGTCAGGCCGTTGGGGTTTAATCCTCGATGGTGATGGACTTGGAAGGATTGTCGAAGTGGTTATACGGCCTCGCTCGTCTACCTTGAAACGTTGAAACACGAAGCAAATATCGGAGTGGCACTGGGTACAGCGATCGTGGTGATTGAGTTGGAGTTGTCAGGCTAGAGCACATTGTAAGATGTCACCGACACGCCGTCTGGCAGGGCCATGGAACTTCTGTGTGGGAAAGAGTGGGATTTCACTCACCGTGGTGTCGGCTGGAGCAAAAGCATTCCCACATGGGTGGATAGTCTCGGTTTACCAGATTGTTGTTTGCAGCGGGTATTTGTTCTGGATACTGTCAAATCGGTAATGACGAAACTCAGGATCATGAAAAGGCCTCTAGTGCCATAATACCCTCGATGAAGAATTAATTCGCGCTGAAGCAGGTAGCATTGGAGGAGCAAAAGAAAAGAACCATTGAGGGGTAAGATCACAATCAGTTGTACTCAGTGTTGGCCGCTTCGAAAAGTGAGACATCGATGCTAGTGGATTTAAATGCGCATAGACTGGATAGACAGAGACATCTCTATTCTGTCAATATCTGCCTAATGCTACAAATTCCATATATTCATTAAGAAAACGAACAATCTCGATGGGGCTTCCCCAGAGTGTGCTTGGCAAGTGTCCTACCCTATGCTCAAATTACTACTTTTTAAACAGTCAACCGGGAGACCTGATCATCCTGAGACTTAATTCTTCCAGAAAAATTTATTGGGGTGTTTAGAGCATTCGTTGTTTAGGGAAAAGTCGTAATTCTTAATGCTTCGATGTGTTTAACTGATGGGTGAATTTGTTGGTGTCACGTCTGGTTGGGAGGTGTTTGGAAATTGGCGATTACATCTCCGTCATACCTTACGGTAACTTTATTATACTGGAGTCATTTTATTCCTTTTTTTTTTTGCGATTTAAGTCACTAGGGAATTGTGAATAAATGCTAGTCAATGACCTGGAAATCTTCGACAACGTCTGCCTCATTCTTGTTTCATCGATTCTTCGAGCGCGCCCTAGTTGCATTTGTGGATTACAACACTAGCTGACGAGCTATTGTTTTGTGAAATTTTACTACAGGAACACCCAATATTGACCTGGTGCAGATCCGATCTTTGGTTACTTTTCATGCTAGACATATGTACGCATGGCCACAGCGAGCCCACATCGGGTCCGATGGATAACCAGCCGCTTTAGAGGGTTGCACTGTTACGACCATGTTTCGGTTATATCGAACGCTAAAAGACTCCATTATATCCACTGTCTGTGATCCCAAATTATGGAGCAACATGCTGGGATTGTGTTTAGGGGTAAGAACATTACAGGGATGCCAGATGGAGAGCTGTAGCGTTGTATTGGCGCCGTGTTCCATGCTGTAGCATTTAACACCCTGCAATATTTCCCTGTCAGCCCTAAGGTACTTCAGAATTGGATGATTTTCATGACACGGTGGTATGGACGCTGGGAAATGGTGGATACACGGGGCTGCGAAGGGTCCTGACGTAAATGCCCGTCATAACTAATATGTTGGAGCATGAAGTATCGGAAGAAACATTAACATAAGACAAGGTTTGGGTTATTTTCAATCTTTCAAGTATAAATAAATGATGAAGGTTTCTATTACTGTATCCTTCGATAAGAGTATTTTATAATGATTCGGAATTGCGTGTGTAGTACACCCCTTAGCAGGTTGTGCCCCTGTGATTTCTCCATCTTTGATGCTACAGAACTCAACTGCCTCCAAAATGTCAATTTGACACTGACAAGAACACGATTATAAAATATAAGAAAAAAATGATATGCGACCCCTTTTTTATATTTCGTTATTTACAAGTTGGTTGAAAGATTCTGGAGAAAGAAATTGGCGAGGGCACAATCTTCACGATTGTACTCTATAACAAGTGAGTGCATTCGTTGACTCGGATAATCCACTGTTGATCCTTGGTATGCTTGATGGATCCTTGATTGACCAAGTTCGACAAGCTCAATAACACACATTGTTGTTGTTGCTATACCCCATGAGCTTCACCCTATGCGAGAACGGCTTTGCATCATTATTCTCGGGATTACGACTGAGCCATCGGCGACTTTGGCCATGGGATGCCATCCGCAAAATTTTTATTCAACACCTTGACTAGATATTGAGGACCTCTGAGGTGAAGGGCGTTCTCGATTAATCTTACGGTACCGGTTTACCCCGGACCTCAGCGCGGGTCAAGTCAGCTCAGCCAAGACCAATAAGAAATCGTTCAATTCGGGTACCCAAGCAGGTGTCACCATACATAATCGTCCTCACTACAGAGGGATTGGATTGGTCTCAAGAACTCTTCACATGCTAGCAGACGAAGCGGCCGCGATCGGGGGTGGCCCGGGAAGTACGGTGATGGTTACTGTACATTCAATTCCGAGGATAAGCGGGTCTCGGACACTGATCCCCGTAGAGTGGAAAAATGATAGATGCCAACCAAAATGCTTTGGATGGCCCTTGATTCAACAAATAAATAAATTACTTAACTATAATGGCGTTGGAAATTACAGCTGATAGTGTGTTTTTAAAACTGGAATGGTATTCGTGGTGAGGTGACAACTTGAGAAGTGCCGGTCCAGTCATTAAGCATACGGGAGGAGATGCGGACAATGAAGGAGCTTGGTATCGAGGCGCTAAAATTCGAAACTAGCCTTAGTTACTGCTAGCATGGAAAAGACCTCATGGACCTCCATGATGTCAGGGTACTTCTGCATTCTGGAAAGACCGGGATTCAGTCCAGATGGAATATGTATATGAGCCTTTTAACCTCAATAAAAGTATAAATGTAGAAAAATTACGAATCAACGGTGGAAGATACAACTATATGTTCTTTCAAGTTCCACCGACATCTTGCAACTGCAAACACTTTTCATTCTGCTATTTCGTCGTGTGGCAGGTTACGCCCTACCCTAGCTACCTCAATGCATGCAGTTTGCGTCAGAGAGCCCTGACATAATGGACATTGAAATAACATACTCTGGACCTTTATATTTTGCGCTAGCTATTAGCTGCGTTTGCGTAATCTTCTAAGGACAAGAGCCGATAGGGTATGCCTTAGCGACCCCCCACAAATTCATCAACCACCCTGTTAGAAGTCGCATCGTACCCGAGGGCCGATCTTAGGAGGTCGATCAGAGTCCATGACACATGAATGAAGTCAACTCACCTACCCCTCATCTGCGGCATATACTTTGGACATTAAAATACGTGAAGCTCAGGGCCTCGGAGACTTACCCCCTTTGTTCTCTCCTTCATCATCTTCTATCGATCCTCGAAACCGAAGAAAAATCTTTTCAGCTACTAAAAACTAACAATCATTACAAGGTTTGTCCCTATTGATGGGCGCTGTATCAGCGCTGACACTCGTAACACTTCTAGATCCAATCGTCTCAAGCGGTACGGGCCTCCCGTCGAGCAGTTTCCATAATGGCTCCTTTCGGTGGTCTACTATTATCCAAAAATGATCTGAATGATGCAGGTAATGTAGCTTGCATGAGCCGGTGCCCTCTCTCCCTGTACTTGGTTTCATTGCACCTTGTTTTGTTAAACCTGGAGCATTGACTGGGGAAAGGGAGAGTGTGGCTGAGATTATACGGCCCTGAACTTGATCTGGATAATACCAGCGAAAGGATCATGCTCTCCTCCCCCCAAAATTCGAGGTTCCTAACAAACCTAGGTCCAACATGAGCCCTCCTGCTGCAATTTCGCCCACCTCCCGCTCTGCTGAGCTTGCCAAGCCCACCTCTAAGCTCCCCGTCAATGTCGGCACCAACACCAAGACGGTCGAGGAAATGATGGGCCAGTGGGACAGTTTTACTTTTGCTCCTATTCGTGAGAGCCAAGTCTCGCGTGCCATGACTCGGCGCTACTTCAAGGACTTGGACGAGTATGCCGAATCTGACATTGTCATCATCGGTGCTGGGTCCTGCGGTCTGAGCACTGCTTATATCCTGGGCAAAGAGCGTCCTGACCTCAAGATTGCCATCATCGAGGCTTCTGTCTCTCCCGGTGGCGGTGCTTGGTTGGGCGGGCAGCTCTTCTCGGCCATGGTGATGCGAAAGCCTGCCGATGCCTTCCTTCGCGAGGTCGGTGTTCCGTACGAAGATGAGGGAAATTATGTCGTGGTCAAACACGCGGCTCTCTTCACTTCCACCATCATGTCCAAGGTCCTGCAGCTTCCTAATGTCAAGCTGTTCAATGCCACTTGCGTTGAAGATCTCATCACTCGTCCTTCTGAGGAGGGTATCCGCATTGCCGGAGTCGTCACCAACTGGACTCTTGTGTCGATGCACCACGATGACCAGTCGTGCATGGACCCCAACACCATCAATGCTCCTCTCGTCATCTCCACCACTGGTCATGACGGCCCTATGGGCGCCTTTTCTGTCAAGCGCCTTGTGAGCATGCAGCGCATTGAGAAACTTGGTGGCATGCGTGGCCTTGACATGAACCTTGCTGAGGATGCCATTGTCAAGAACACTCGCGAGATTGTTCCTGGTCTTATCGTTGGTGGCATGGAACTTTCTGAAGTTGACGGAGCCAACCGGATGGGTAAGCCACGACGGATGAATGTATCATGATTGATGCTAATATTTGACTAGGTCCAACTTTTGGTGCCATGGCTCTTAGTGGTCTCAAGGCTGCCGAAGAGGCGCTCAAGATTTTCGATGTTCGCAAGCAGCAGAATGATCTGTAAAGATTGAGAAATCACCGCAGAGGGACCTATAAGAAATGAGATGAAATGTCTGGGAATGCCCATACACCAACCACTCCTTTGAGAAATCTCCCCTTGTCACTCGCTTAACAACTGAACCAAGGCTGTATTCTGCGAAAGAGACCTAAGTGCTAGTAAGGATGGCTCAGATTGACACAGTAGCTTCACTATTATGCTGTCCAATAAAATACTTGCACAACAATTGAATGTCTCTTGACCAATTATTCAATTTTAACCTCTGAAGTTGTTGAAAGTTCATCAAATCTCTGCAGGAACGTGCCATTCGCTGCTTGTCCAGGGCGTCTTCTGACATTGGCCCTCAAGAGACCAATCCTTTGGAATGAGCCCTTGCTTAACTTGTGCAGCTGCAAGACTAGAAAAACAGCAGATTGCTGTTGCGCTCCAGTTCCTTTTTGAGTCATCTTGAGTAGGTGAACTTCTACATGCGGCAGGTGTTCCATCAAATCTCTGGTATCTGGATTAAAGAACCACCCATCACGAAACTCTTCCGGATTTTTGCCTTTAATTGTCAGCAATCGCCTCAGTGCGCCTTGATTCCCATCGTCCGTGATTGTAGCAACGGCTATTCGTCCCTCGAGAATTAGCGCACCGCGAGTTAAAGCCCCAATTAGAGGTGGCGGATCCGGTTGGCAGTCAACCTTGATCACACGTGCGGCCATGCTGACATCAGTATCCGAAAGATCACTCTGGCACCACAGGGTAGCAAAGCCACCAGACACTGAGCCCCACGACCATGACGGCACGCTGTCGAGTTCCTGTGGACGCTTTCCGTTCTCTGTGATGACCCAACATAGATCCGGAATAAGAGAGTCTTCCCAGAGCCCAGCCAAGTACCGGTTCTTGTACCCCCTCGCAAGAAGCGTAGCCACACCAGCTGTGGCGGCCAAGCGATCTGAGACGTAGGTGAAGTCGAGGCTCATCATGCTTTCCAGGTTTCCGTACCAAAGCTGACGCCGTTTGCGAACATCATTCGTCCTTAGACCATACTTTGCGGCGCTGAGGACTTGATTAGTTGCGTAGTCCGCTCGAGGCTTTTGTGGAATCATTCCGCATTGGCAGTGCGTGTTAGAGTGACATTCCCAGACGAGCTCCCTTGTACCAAAGTGGAGAAATCGGTGGGAGAGTATGTGTTCCTGGTAGACCCACCCTCTTTTGGTGAGAGGGAATAGGTCAAACTCGTCTTCTTCTACGTCAAAGGGGTGATCAATCACCGTTATAGGTGACCATTTCTATCCTTTCCGTGGAGTTCCATCGGTTCGTCGGTTTCGAGCCGTTTTGGGAATAGCCCGATTGTCCCATCCTTAGCAGCTGAAGCTGCTATGGTGAGATCGGCGTTGGAGTAGTAAGATGCCATCTTGACCGCCTCTGCTTCCCAGTCGGACTTAGAGTCTTGAATGATGCAGAGGGAATCAATCCATACAAACTCAATGCCTATACGACAGGAGAAATCGAGCGCATCCTGAAATGTGGTTGAAAGAGAGTTCCATGGTATCTCTTTGAGGTGCTGCATGAAATTCTGCCCGTTGGTTGTGATGATTTGATGCTTGCCCCAGCAATGGCTGAGACACACGTATGGTGCCCGCTCATCCGGAGTTGTCTCGCGTAATCGCACTTTGCAACTTCCTGGTTTCGAGCCAGGAATTATTTCGACAACACGTTTGGGCAGAGCCCTTTGGGTAAGAGTTTTGCATTCTTCGTGATCTGTCTCGCACTTTGCGATCCAAGTTTTGACTTGCGCTGCTAAAATATCGGGCTTGGATGTAGGAAGAGTACCAACTGAGAAGATTGGCCATGGACATGGTTTTCCTGCTTCCCTCTTAGCTATGGTTGTTTTTAAATAAGTGATTTTTTGCATACCAGGCACCGAATATATGTGAAGAACTCGCCGCCTCCATCCATTCTTCACGTTTTGGAGGGGATCCTCTTCCGTGTCAGGAAATTCCTTTGGTGAGATTGACAATCCCAAAAGGTCGTTGGGAAACTGTTTTTTATCGCCTCTAAATAAAGAAATAAACACGCGAAAATATGATGCAGCCGCAAAGACCTCGGGGAAGCAGTGTTTTGTCGCTCGTTGGAGAATGTCGCACCCAGGACAGCTCAATGCCGACTGTGATATTTCTTCAAGGCCGGGCGCGTAGCCACTGACTTGAGTGGATTCTTCTTTGACACGAGTATAGTCAAGGTCAAGACAGACTTTGCACAAAGATGTGTTGGTCGGCCTTCTACCCGACTCCTTCTGAGTAGTTTCATGTTGGGTCATGTCGCTGAGCCTTGTGGCTGAGTCTTTAGGACGTGGTATAATGCGATAAATCTTTTGATGTGCACCAAATGTATTTCTTTGTTTCTTTTGCCCGTAGACTCGCCCTCTAAGTAAACGCTTTGGCTTCAGACGAATTTTGTCTAATCCTTTTAATGATGGGCGCGCCCTCCATAGCTTTGGTGTTGGACAAGAAATGTTAGCGCTGGGAGGGGTTCCGCTGATCTGTTATTACTGTACTCTTTGGATGCTGCCGTGAAGAGCCTAGCAACTAAAGATTATTCAATAAATTTGCTAAACCATGGTTATTTTTCGCAATTTGTAACTAAAGGGCCTAGAACGAACACGACGGGGGAACATAAAAATAGAGGTGAGTGATTTATTCGGTGTCAGCTGGATTGCCACAGCATGATGCTTCATTGGCTAATTAAACTAGTTGCAGTGTTGAGCTTTCCATCAACCAAATGAAACCTCGTCTTGTTGAATCATCGTGTGTATCATAAACATAAAAGCCAATGCAGGAAATAATATCACCGCGTATATCGCCCAAAAATCAATCCTGCCAAACTCGTTCATAACGTCCGGGTGCCTGTCCCATCATCAGCCGCGTTCCCCGCTTCAGCCATTATTCATCGCTCCGTCGCTCCACCACATTAGAACCCTCCACTACCACCACCTCCGGCCCCAGGACCACCCGTGGTGGGTATACTACCGACCAATTGATTCTTGCCCACTCCTGGTCTGTTTTCGGCCCACGACTTGAGCTCTTCTCGCGTCTTGCCCGTGTATTTCAAGAGGTCTTCGTCGCTGATGGGAACTGATTTTTTGCTGTCGCGCACCCGCTCCACCATGCTCTTTTTGGCCTGGTCATCTTCCATGGCTGTGTAGCCGCCGTGAGGCTCATTGGATGAGGCGGATTGCTGGTTGCCCATATTGTAGTTATGTTGGCTTTTGAGAGGAATTTGACATCAAAGTTGAGGTTGGAATTACGAGAGGATTACTCTTGGATCAAGTTAGTTATCTTTTCTGTATCCTTTTATAAAAGATGCCCGTCAGTCATTTGACATGAGCTGGATAACTGCATAGCGTCATGCGCCTTTTTGAAACCAGCCGCCCGTGACTATGAGGCGTGGCAGTGCTCTCGCAATGCTCTCTCCAATGGGAAGGCCGAATCAGTAGGCATCGGTATGAGAACTTTTCTGTACGGCAACCACATCCGGTGGTGTAGGGTGCGTGATACCAGTATTACATAGCCAGTGGCTGTGTAAAAGGGAATCATGCCAGACTTGCTCGCTTCTCGACTAATAAGAGATTAGAGCTCGCCTTCCCTTCTCCTCAAGGCCCATGATCAGCTTCACCTGACTGCTCCCCCGCACAAAAGGAAACAATTCCTGGTCTAGAATCATCTCGATGATTACCTAACAGACACTAGTGCCCATTCCGACTATGACTAGTCTACACTTGGACCCCTTTGTTCACTTGATGTACAGACTAAGATTCCAGTAATTACGTCGTCAGAAGAGCTCGAGAGCTTGGATCAAAGAGTGCTGTTGGCTTGGATCAGCTTAAGCGGAGAACGTGACCAATGACCCGATGGTCCATCCTTTCTCATTTGAGTGCCCTGAACATGGACAGGCAAATTAAGCTTACCTTGATCAACGTACGTGGTTCAAAAAAGCCAGACGAGGTAGACAACGGACGACGCTGTCATGGCTGCAGGAAATTAGCCCGGCGGTGCACACAAACTGGTCGAAATACAGAAGCGGAACAAGAGCAGTCCACAGCCCCCACTAGAGCTGAAGGTTGTCACAATGCCAATCCTTGTGTGTTGTGCTTGGGGAGTCAACCGACACTAGCTGTTTCCGACACTAAGGCACGTGGCACGCCAGAGAATGGCCACTAATGATGAGCTGAAAACAACAGCGTCGGTCATGGAACTGGATTGAGTCGTGCCGGACCTGACTGGTCATTTGTTCAGCTCTGCCTTGTCAATGCCAACCAATGCGGATCGGCTTCCCGGATCGTCGCTCGTCTCCCCGAATATTACTGGGTTGGAAGCCTATTTCAGGTACCCAGCGCAATGCTACCCCATAAGCCGATGCTTTACAACAAATCGGATTTCTCGTATAAGGCTTGTCCCACTCAGCGGGTGGTAAACAATGCACGCTATCATGTCACTGACAAGGTTACCCCAATCCTAAGGGGAAGCTGGACGGATGAACTTTGGCGCGTATTACGCTTAAATCGTCCCAAGAAAAGAAAGAAAGGAATTGGTCCCATTCCAATCTGTAAGGGACGCTTAGCACACCAATAGCGCCGTTTCACCTGCCTCTAAGCTAGCTACCAGCAAAGCCGCCATCTCTATTCAACCACTATGCGGAGATAATCATCAGTACTAATTCGACGCTTTGATACCAAATAGCTCTCAAGAACCCACTTCTACCGATGTCTGAGCTCCATGATTGGTCCTCTCTCAAGCTACATCGGTGGAGGCTTCCTGAGAGATGGACTGTAATTAAACCACCATCACGGCCTTGCCGGGTTAGCCCTGGCGATCACTTGAAACGGCGCCAACGTTGTGTTATAGCTTAGTTCAGCTATGATGATATCCCAGGATATTTCGTCAGACATTGCTGATCCTTCCTTGATCAACCGTCGGGTCGTCGGGTCATCCGAGTAGCGATCCTGACTGCATTACCCCCGCAAGTGAGCCTTGTATCCCTGGATGTGCATCCAACTTGCCTGATTCTGTCAGTTACATGGTGACCGTGTAACTTAGTGGAGGATCCTTCCAGACTCCTCAGTCTATATAAGCCCCCGTTGACGCCCTTGAAGTTGTGCTCCTCATCTCAATTCATCATCCTAACAGTTCCAACACCAACCACAACAACAGCAAAACATCCAGTCTTCAAGCTTCGTCCTAAAAAAAAAAAAACCCCCCACAATCAACATGAAGTTCTCCGTTGTCTTTGCTCTTTTCGCCACCGCCGTCATGGCCAACACTGTTGTCGAGCGTGACGACGACATCATGGTAAGCACATCGGCATGAAAACCACCAATTTTCAACCTGTCCTGCTAACAGGCCACTTAAAATAGCCCCGCGAGCCCTTGGACGACATCATGGTACGTGAAACAAACAATCTGGACACCCGATTCGCTGAACTAACTTGACTTTTAGCCCCGCGCCGCCTTCGCCGAGCCCGAGACGGCTTATCTCAACGATTTCGAGGTATGTCTAGCCCCTAAAAGTCACCGTCCAACTCCTTCAGCCGACGCTAATTTCACTAGAAACGAGCCTGCGTCAAGACCAAGTGCAGCTGCAAGGGCGTTCCCAACGGCCTCTTCTGCGGCGATGGTGTGCTGAACTGCAAGAAGGGCAACGTTTACCAGTGCGGTGGCGATGGCAAGCTGTCCTGCTCCTACGGAGTCCGCAACAGCTGCAAGAAGTGCAACAAGCTCAAGTGCTAAATCACCCGGGGGGGATGTGCACACTCACGAGGAATCATGGGCGGGATACTCCATGCTGGAACAAATGACTGGCTGTCTGTGACAGCGGAGTGAGAGATTTAACAGCCACGAATGAATGATGAAACATGTAGCCATACAGAATAAACTTGGCTCTTCTTCCAAGTAAATGCAATCAGGAGAGTCTGTGTGATGTTGTACCCCAGAACAGGACGCCAAGACGATAAAAACAGTGGATCGACGCTAGCTGGGATGTGCCGTTTTCGGCATCTCTGTCTGGGTTCTTGGTGATTGGGAGTTATTTCTGGCTGGGCTGCAATAGCATACCGTGATAAGGGTAGTAAAAATAGCAATTGTCTCGGCCCTATCCTTGTCTCATAGTAATGATCATATGCATGTCTAAAAAGAAACATCGATCTTCTAGTACTTGAAGATGCTCATTCCGTGTTGTTGAATTTCTTTTTTACCCTTTTCCCACCGTCTGCTCCAACCAAGAAAAGCAACTCGACAGAGTACGGTCAAAATACCTGTAAGCTGACACACCACCCACACTCCACATATTCTCCGTAATGATGCGGCTCCCATCCATGTCAGCAGTAAGATCTTTATTTTAATTTTTTTTGTATTAAATGCCCATCTCGCGTTCTTACTGTTCTGTATTTACAAATACTCCTTCTTTTCTACTCTGTGGCAGATCTCCTTGAGTATCTTGGCACCCCATTCATAGTCATCGAGGTCCAGATAAACCTGAGCGCTGAAACGAACCCAGAGCCGGTTACCATGGGGGAAAACAGGTAAGAATGTCTTGTAGTCGTCGACCAGGCTCTTCTGCATCCAGTGCAGTGCCTTGAACACATTGTCGGTTGGGATCACAGTGTGGCCCTCCTTGCCCTCGGGGCCGATTTTATCGATCCAGATGGGCAGCGCGACATTGGCCATGGCGCAGTTGCGCATCGTACCAGTCGAGTTTTCCATATACTCGGTTTGGAGCGCGTCTGCGACCAGTTCAATGCCCTTCTTATTAAGGTCCCATAGATACTCAAGCACTTTATCCTCACCGCCAAACACGTCTTGTCGCCACTTGATGCTGTCTTTGACACAAAGATATGGCGAGTTGTCGCAGGTGCCTACGAATTCAAAGTTTCTGACAAAGGGTGTCTTGCTGCTGGGAGGAAGCGGTGAGATGCGGTCCAGTGACTTGGGCACGTATCCGTGGCTCGTGGCTAACGTTGTCGGTAGCAAATGCTGGTTCCGTTTGGGAACGTAAAAGACGGCGCAACCACGAGGCACATGAAGCCATTTGTGACAATTGGACACAAAGAAGTCGGGGTCGGCCGCTGTGAGATCCAGTTTGACCATGCCAATGCCCTGCGCTCCGTCCACCATGCTGATGACGTTGAGCTCCTTGCACACCTTGATAAGTTCTTCCCAAGGGAACACAACGCCAGGGCGGGACGAAACCACGTCAAACGTGCAGATGCGAGCCCGCTTTCCCGAGGCTTCAATGTCTTTTACCGCATCTCGGAACTTTCGGATAATGTCGGCATCATCAAGGGGATAAGTCAAAGTAATGTCATGAGTAGACACGTTGCCCTCATAATAGTCAACCAGATAATCCGCGACCTTACCACAGGCTTCGTAGATGGTTGAGAATGAAATGATGACGTCCTTGCCGTCAGGGTTCCATTTTAGATTGCGATAGACCGTGTTGACACCTGCGGTTGCATTCGCGACAAACACGACGCAATCCACGGGCGCATTTATAATCTTTGCGACGGCTTCTCGAGATTCATCCAGCAGCTTGGGATACTCGTATCTGATAAAGACATCAGGTCGCGACTCGCCGGCATCCTGATAACTGCGAAACTTGTCGCGGATGGCTTTGGGGTACGTTCCAAACGAGCCTAGACGAATTGCGTAAGCCAAAATGCTACGGGGCCAAACCTTTTGACGAGGAATTTCAACAATCTCCTCATCAGGGCCATCTCACCATGATTCAGGTTTCTCCATTCGGGGTCAAGTAGGAACTGATCCTGGGAAAGCTTGGCAAAGGCTGGCTTTTGTCGGATGGGAAGATCCAGCTGGGAATTTTGGTCGATGGAACCCATGGTCGATTTTCTCTCAAAATCTTGCTTGGCATGGAAAGATGCTTGTGAATAAAAGAAAAAGAAGAAAATCTCTAGTCGCTCGCCGGTGGAAGGCCTCAAATACTGTTACCAAATGCACCTCGTGAGTCAAGACTACTAGAACAATGACTAACTCTGGAGGGGGAAGATACCCCACCTTAGTTAAGGAATTGTCAACAGCGCCCTTGCGATGGCGGTGCTTCGCGACACCAAACGGGACCGAAGACGGGACAAAGCCCGTGTGTAACCGCTTTGCACCGAGATGGAGCGACGATTGGGGCATGTGTGATCGCACCGTGATTATAAGATATACATTTCACTGCACTTTAGAACTGGAAAAATAGCTTGAATTGTAGTCGTAGTATAATTCCTTGTATCCCAAACGCCTCATAAAGTAGAGCCATGACTGTCGAGCGGCTGTGTCCCAGCCATCACTGACGTCTCTGCGTGGTTGCATATCCCATATCTCCATGTATAAATACCATGTCGCGGACACGCTAGGTCCTTATATAAATCATTGCAATATGTGTATGTACGTGTAACAGCTTCGTTTATCCTTTACATGACCACCTGGTCCCCCATCGTCTCAATTCCGCACTCGTCGTCTTGGAAGTGGAAGTGGACTGTTCGTGAATTACCGGATTGCCATTTTTCAATCCAGTCAAGGCTAATAATGCATCGTGCTCGTCGGCACTGCTCTCGTGCTTCACAACAATTGTTGCCTCGGCCTTGTTGATTTGCCGCCAGCTAGTGGGCTGCGGGAAATGCCTGACCAAGGGGTCATCGATGAAGAACGGGTTCCATATCTTGTTACCGTTTTCAGTTCGCATGTTGACCGAAATAGAGGCCAATGGTGGCCCCGCGGGTGGGCTCGTGGGCTCAAGTGGTATTGGCTTTCCATATCGTGTGGTTACTGAGCTGGGTGGCTGTGGCTTCAGAGGCGGTAATCGTAGACCCGGTGTTTCGGAGCGCTTGGGTTCTTCCGGAGCCGCTGTCCGTCGCTTCCCTGCCGTTGGCATGACTACTTCTTCTCCATCAATCTTCTTTCGCTTCCTGCGCCGGGGATTTGATTTTACGGAATCAATAATCGAGCTGGTTTCTTGAACAGGAGGTGCTGGTTTAATTGGAGTGCAGGCCTGTTCAGTGGAAGGAGCAGATTCTGTAGTAGAAGTAGCAGTTTCAGTGGGAGGAATAGGCTCTGTTGAAACTGCTGGATCAACTGGATCCGTGGGCTCCGCTTTGGGCTTTTGGCGAGATCGGCCGTGATTGGGATTGAGCGTCGATGGAGGCTTCTTGGGTCTTTCGAGTGCACCAGGTGCTGATTTGCGAGGGCGTCTACCTCTTGGCTTGATGATTTTATTCTCCGGATTTGATGGGCCGTCGGCCGGCGCCACAGCAGATGCAATTGATACGGAGGCTCTCCTATCTGTTTGCTCTGTTCCCGTTATTCTGTGAAGCTCGTTCATTATCTTTAATGTCCAATATGCTCCAGTGACTTTGGTGTCGCGAAGGGCCACGGGATTGGCTGGAGGTGGCTTCTCTGGTTTTTCCCCCTCTGCCGAGCCACCGGTGGATTCTCGCTTCTTCTTGGGTTTTGGAGGCTCAGGATCTTTCCATAATTTGGGAATCTTGTCCTGCAAGTCGGCCACCCAGGCGTCACAATCCCACTCGATCCAATAATCAATGACATCTCCCCAGGAGCTTTCTGGGGGCTTTGTAAAGTTGACAAACACCACCTTGCCACCCTTTGTATGTACTGCCTTGGCAAATTCTCTGACCATGACCTTTAGGCCATGTACTCGCAAGCTGGTGCCAAGGATGAGGAGTAAATCGGGATTAAGGGCCAAATCGTGAGTCACGATTGGGCTGATTAGATGCGAGTTGGGATGTTCTTCGCCATAGAGCACAATGTCGGGCCTAAGCTTTCCAACTCCAAGAGCTCGCTTTCCCCTTTCTTCTCGGGCCGTCGTTGCGCCTACACAGTGAGGACACTCTGGTTGTTGCCCAGACATGGTCTCTAGTTCCTTGTCATCATCCCAAGAGCAGACGCGACCACAGAGGAAACATCTAAGCAATTCCAAAGAGCCGTGCAGAAAAACACACTCGACACCTGAGCGTGGCGGCTCTCGCCGAGAATTCTTCGGTGGTGGCTTTGTTGCATCAGATGATTGCTCTGTATCGGGATTTGCAGAGCTCTCCGATTCACATAACTGACTCCGCTGGGTGCTCGGCTCGGAATCTGATGTCTGCTGGGTCTTGTCTGATGGGCTCTGATCGGCGCTGATATTTGATGCCTCTTCGACCATCTTATTAAGTAGATTTGAGTTGGCCGTGGATCTCCGCGAAAACCGTCCTCGGCTTCCGGGACCATCTTTGAGTGATGTGGAGAGGCCGACTTTTTCTTCAATTTGATCAATATTCTGGGTGTAGCAACGAACGAGTTTCCCCCGATCTCTGAGGTGGCTAATGAAACGATGCGAACTCGTAGGTTGAATGTCCTTAACTTTTTGTCGTAGAGTCGTGGCAAACGTATAAAAAACGGATGTTCGTAGAGGATCTGACCAAATTGACGCGTCAAACAGGTCTTTGCCTTTCATATTAGGAAGCGTGGCTCGAGCAGGTTGAGAAGCCTGAGATGAGCCAATGTGAGTGGTAGAGTTGGAATCGTCTACTTCGGATGGTGAGGTACTGCGACGGCTGGCATTTTCTGCCGAGGGAGATATGGGCTCAAATGGGTCAAAGAGAACAGGGGGCGGGCTTGAAAGTGGCGAGGAGCTTGGCGGAATCCTGACATCAGCAAGATGACTATGGCGATGTTTGCGAAACCCGGATGGTGGAATAACAAGATCATCTGGTGGCGGTGAAGATAGAGGCGAGGTTATTGGTTGAGTAGTTGACAGAGAATGTCTCTTTGGTCGGGGTGTAATTACGGGCAAGCTGTCCACAGAATCGTTTGCTTCCTCGGCATGTTTCTGAGCTTGGTCCTCGTCCTTGATACCAGAAGTTGCACTATCAGATTGGACCGTTTCAATCTCGAGTCGGACCCGGATCTCGTCCTCGGCCGCATCCGACTTGGATTCTCCCTCCGTCGTGTTGTCGCATGAAATTCTCCGGTGTTTGCTTTCTTGGCTGCTGTCGCAATCGCCCTTGTCCTCTTCACCACACACATCTTGTTCGGCGAGACGCGCTTGGCGGGCGGCGGCGTCGAATTGGGCCTGGATCAACGAGTAGAGGCCATTTTCGGAGCGAAAGTCCTGAAATGGTCAGTATGCAGGCTCTCGAGTTTTGTGCGGCTCAAGTTTGGACTGGGGAATTGTGGGAGAAAAGGGAAGCGGGGAACAGCGACATACAGGAATGCCTGAGTTGGTGCTGATGCCGGCGCCAGTGACGACGACAACCTTGCGAGCCTTGAGCAAGGCATTGGCGATTTCCTGGAGGTTCTCCTGCGAGCTGGGCGGGACATGCGTAGTCGGCATCGTCGAGGGGAGAGGGCCGGGGCCAGGTCGGGCGAAGAGCAGCCGGCCGCGACACGCGTGAAGTTGGGTGAAGCGATAGCGGCTCCCGGTTCACGGCGTAGAGTAGCGGTGCGAATCGCGCGACAGCGACGGGGGCGGGAACAGCGTCCACGGGTTCTAAAATTGTTGACACGAGAGAGCCCGGGGAGACATTGTGCGCTGCGAGTGGTTGGGGCCAGGGTTTGTGACGAGGTGAGCACCGAGAGGTTGTGGTTCGACCTTTACAAGCTGGAGAATACGGAATCGCGGACGGCACCGCGACGTCGTAGTGGAGCGGAGCAGAGCAGTTGCTGATTGGCAAACGTGGCCGCGACGGGTGAGGGGGAATGAGACTGAAATGAGCAGAGGTTGCAGGTAAAGCTCTCTCGTCGACACGTCCTCGACCGCGGATCGCCTATACTCAAGAGCAGAGAGAAAAAGAGTTGCGTTTTGTCATGTCAAGTTCAAGACGCGATAGGCTGGCCGGGGCCCGAAACCGATATGGGGTCTTGTTGTGATGTGTTCAGCGCGGTTGGTGGCCGGGGCTCATTTAGCGCACTGACGCGCTGCAGCTATCGCTATCGATAAGAGCCCACGGGGTCCTCAATCAGTGTCGTGGTGCCCACTTGGGGGAGTTCTTCAGCAGATGCTACTCGACCAGACCAGGGCCCCGGACCAATACGTAGCGGTGGCGTGCTGAATCTGCTTTCAGGCGGAGATCTGGGACAATATGACGTGACTCCACCAAAACGAAGCAGGTCATTGTTTCGGTCAAATTGAACCAAAAAGGAACTAATATTATTTCATTACTATTCGCGAGTCGTTACACGTTTTCTTTTCTTATAAGAGAAAAAGAAATTCTATGGAAATACAATTAAAGAAAAGGAAAAGAGAAAAAAAGATAGAGAGAAAGAGAAAGAGAAAGACATCCTGCTTAGTTTTTGAGACTCATTGTCCGTCCCCTTCAAGGCATGTCCACCAACACTCTGATGAACTTTGCAAAATTCGATGGCACTCCCAGCCCAGTCGCGGCATCATAGCCCTTTGCTGCTGGCCACCCAGCTGCCTTGTTGAAGCCCCTGAACTGGCACGGATAGGTTTCGCCCTGGGTAATGTCTTGGAGCACCGCCCTTACCTCGCTCGAGTACAGCCTGGGGTTCAGCCATCCCAGGAGCGGCTTGTTCCTCCGCACACGTGCGTCGTTAATAAGGGCAACCATGGAGGCGATGACGGGCGTGCTAGCGCTGGTGCCCTGAAGACTGGTGCGTTGTCCGGCCTGTTGAATCATGAACGCGCTGCCCACGGCCGAAATGTCTGGCACCGCCCGGTAGCTCGCGTTGTAGTAGCCGTTCATGCGCCCATTGAGAGCCCCAACGTAGCTCGCAACAGCCGAGTCCTGCCAGGACTCGCGCATGAATATCTGCGAAAAGCCTCCGCCGCTGTATCCCGCTGCACTTGGAGGCTCCTGCACGTTGGAAACGGCTCCGACGCTTGTCACCCACGGGCACGTCGCTGGGAAGACGGCCATTGCCACATCGCGATCGCTCCCGTCATTGGTGCGGCAGTTGGAGTTGCTTGAGCCCTTGGCCCCTCCGTCTCCAGACGCCGCCAAAATCGTGGTCCCGCGCGCTGCGAGAACCCCAAACAGCCCGCACACGCGCCGTGCGTACGCCGCCGGCACCGAGAGCTCGTCATCGGCGTACGAAATGGAAAGCACGTGGGGGATCTCGCTGTCCGGCTTGTTCAGGAGATGCTCTAGGAATTCCAGGTATGGCTCGTTTGTAGATTTAGTCGCAGGTTCCTGGTAGCCTTTGTCGTTTAGCTTGATTCCTCTGCCACCCGTAAGGTAGTAGGTAATGCTGGTAGGGTATGCGAGCCCCAGGGCGTACTGGAGATCAAGGCCTGCTTCTCCCCCGGATTCCCACAGTTGCTGTGAGTTTACAGCTCCGTTGATAGTCTCAACACTGAAGTTGTAGCCGGCGTTGTAGTATTTGGGAGCCATGTTCTTCAAAAACGTGTCGCTATCTTGGTAGTTGGCGTTCTCTTCCAGGAAGCCCGCAACACCTAGTCTAATGGGGGAATAAGTTCCAGGCCTGTAGTGCATATTGTAAAGCTTTCGGATGCAAGCGGGTGTGACGACTGGGTTGCAAACTGCGTCTCGTTTCGCGAGGTCGCCCACATCGTTCAGATTCATGTTTGCAAGTTGCGCAGGGGACACATTCTCGCTTCGAGTGGTCAAATCTCTCTTTGGCGTCATAAAGTTGGTAAGTGGGTAGATGAAGCTGATGGCTTCGAAGATGTTTTTAGGAACCGAGTATTCTCTTGTCCGAAGAACGGGTAATTGGTGTTGAAACTGGTAAAGAGATAGAACCATGCCCAACAGAATCTCAGCCTTGGCCACTGACGTTATGACATGGATCCAATCCCTATCCGCGGAGGCCTTTCCTTTCAGCCCATTGTCGCCAAGCCAATTGAGAACATTCTTGACGTCCTTTGGGTCCGGGTCTCGAAGTGCCTGCGCTTCGCTGTGTGAAAGAAACACAGTGTCGCTGCCAGATCTTTTTCTGAGCATGTGTGCAGCATTATCAATGTCGGGCTGCCGCAGGGCAATGGCCAGTCGTATCTGTTGGTTAGGGTCTGGTGCATTGTCGACTTCCCGCCATCCTGCTGGGATTACAGGTGCGTCTTCGAGGATCATGCGATGGGCAGCACCCAGACCAGCCAGGGCCAATGCAGCAAACAAAGATCTAACAATCATGATTTTCTGTTTTGTTGTAGATTAGTGGGTAGATAATCTCCAGCAAAAAGATAGATTATCAGATCATATATAGATCCTGATGATGAAAGCTAGAGCTCCCAACCGTCCTTGGATGTGTTGTCAAGACGAGACACCAACCGCGCTAATACGCGAGGATAAAGGCGATCTAGTTCCATGGGAAAGCTGGGCACCTAAATAAAATGATGGTTCTATTGAATAGACTACAAGATATTAGATTCCCATGCTCCTTGGCACTGGTTTCACAAACGCTCGGCGCTCGGCCATTTAGCCCTTGGCGAGTTGCGACGCCTATTGAGATGGCGGGACGACAGTGTAGACAGCCACGTTGAGCAGACATCTTGGCCAAATGTTTGTGTCTCACCAAAAAATCGGGATTGAAAACATGGACGTTGGTGCAGAGATGCGGATGTGTTTGTGGGCAAAGAAGGATCTGCATTGTTGAAACCGGCTATTTGGTGCACCTGATTATTACTGGCCTCCTTGACGCTATTGATGCGCATCACAATGTCCATTCAGGGCACAAATATAGGGCGGGAGTGGGTTTCTAGCCACGCTGAAGGGTGAGTGGAATGTTGCTAGGGAAGGGGAATAGAGAGCGCTCATGCAATACTACAATATTGGCAGGGGAGAAAATGGCTAGTTTCAGTTGTGTGAATAATTCAGCAGCTGTGCATACATTTATTTCATCTTCATTTCTTATGCATGGTTGTGGATTTGAATTGTGTCTTCTACTCGACAGCACCTGTCCGTCACCTTGGCTCTCTTAGTTACCTCGGCAGGCGGCGACGTTGCACATCTGATTGTCCACCTCATCAGGTAGCTGGACCCTTTGCATCACCGTGGGTCTCGCTAAGCTGGGGTGGGATGTCAAGGTGTGCAGGCGATGGGACGTGGACACGGCCGGATGCTGTCCAAGATGCAGTATTCGCGGCCGAGAATAAGCGGGAGTGGTGGAGGCTGGTGGGTGAGTAAAATGATATCACTCGCAACCTGAGACGGTGCTGGAGGGGCAGAGGCACCATCTTCCACACCGCATTTGACTCTGCAGCTCGGTCAATTCCTGCAACTGGAATTCGTTACTTGGGATATCGATATGGAAGAAGCTCTTCGGAGCGACGCGACCGTCTCCCTGTCTCCACACCACTTCGTTTGCGAGCGGCAAACAGCCACGGGCCGCTGGGTGCACCAATTAGGGCCCTACGCCGTCGCACTTGTGCCCTTTGGTGCACCTGTCCCGCTACAGTCCTTGCACTTTGGGGGGGGCTTGCAGCACACCTCACCTGACCTTGCACCTGATCAACTCCCCGAGCAGATGAAAGCCCACCACAAGCTCGAGCCCACCCCCAGTATCAGCCTCATCCATCTGCTCCAAGCTTGGGCTCATCTACACCACTCCCAACCAGTCTTCTCAGGTTGGAAAGCCACACACGCAAGGAAGGGGAAAAAAACGCCAGTCGTCTTTTGCCCGCAACATGAAGCCAAACCCTGCACCATACTTCCCACTCTTTTCCTCGGCCTTACGCCATTACTCCCGGAAACTCCGCCATTTCATGCCACCCACTGACGCTTCGTCCACAAAGCCCCCCGCCCACCCAGGGCTGAGGGGCTAGCCCTCCATCAAAGCTCATCTACTGGGCAGCCGGCACTGTGATTTGCCCTCCGCGGACCACAGGCGTTCATTGCTTGCATCAAGTTCTTCTTCTGGCCACTTGAACACTGTCAATTGCTGCTCATCCCACCCACCAGCTCCACCCGATGTCTGAGCTCTCTGCTCCACCCGCCGAGGGCCCGAAGGACACGACGACGACCCGAAGTTACGCTAGACCTCGTCCGTCCTGGCTTGTAACCAAATCCATCACATTGGCCCGCGTCATACCTGGTTGGTCACTGAAATGACTCTCCGTGAGCCATTGTTTCCTCTTTGCCCGGGATTTGGCAACTACCGTCCGCGTTCGAGAGGTTTCTTGGGTCATCTCACCAATTGCAGCCCTCCATGTCCCACGGTGCATGGGGGGGAAGACGGATACGAGCCGTGGACTGGTTTTGACCGTCTGTTCCTGGCTGAAAAGCCTATATCCGCCACTGTAGCCACCAAGAAGAGTCTGCAAATCCCCCCCGCGGTGACGAGGTATGAGACAAGCAGCCTGTCTCTCTCTCTGTGTGTGTTGATGCCTTAAATATTTCTGTGACCCATTCTTGCTTCCTGTCTGTCTTGTTTCTCCCCTCCCCCGTTCTTGTTCATCCATCCATCGCCCCTCTTCTCTTCCCACGCTCGCCCTCCCCAATTTGCTTCTCATATTTTCTCACTCTCGCCGTTTTTTTGTGATTCAAACATTGACACCCAAAGTAATCCAAACCCTCAAAATGGTGGGCTCAGAGCATCTCAACGTTTTTACGGGGCCAGACTCTGTGCGCAAGTATTTTGATCCCGAATTCTCACCTCCCCTCCCTCTGGTAGAGATTCCCGATTGCCTCAACCCATACAGAGGCGATGGCGTCCGCATCTACGCTAAGATGATGTCGATGCATCCAGCCACCAATGTCAAGGTCATGCCGGGTTGGTCCCCAGATTCCAGCATAGACAGAGCTTGATCACTGATGCCAGACTCTAGCCATGAACCTACTAGAAAAGGGTGTTCAACCTGGAACTACCAAAACTATTGTCGAGAGTAGCTCCGGCTCCACCGTCATCTCCATGGCCATGGTGGCTAGAGCTTTCCATGGCATTGATGATGTTCATGCCTACCTCAGCAACAAGACAAGCGAGACCAAGCTGCGTCTGATGCAATTCTTTGGCCTCAATGTGTAAGAGTGTTGCCAATGTCCACCACGTCAATTCATACTAAGGCATGTTCCAATGTAGCACTCTTTTTGGTGGCCCTTCCCAGCCTACTCCCGTAGATGAAAGAGGTGGTATCCGCGCTGCTGCTCGCAAAGCTGTTGAGTCAGAGGCCGTTTGCAGTCCCAATCAATATGTCAACGACGATGTATGTATTGTGTACCCCACCTTTTTAGCGCTCAGTAGCTCACAGTGAGCTTTAGAACTGGAAATCTCATGTCCGCTGGACGGGCCCCCAAATTCACAAGCAGCTCCCAGAAATCAACGTCATCGTCGCCTCAATGGGAACATCTGGTATGTTATTTCCTCGCCGACTATCGAGTAAATTCTGACGCCTAGTAAAAAGGCACCATGACTGGTCTAGGTACCTACTTCAAAGAGGTCAAGCCATCAGTTTACCGCATCGCGTAAGTAGCCACCCAGCAGCCGCGAGTAATCTGACTAACATAATTCACAAGTGTCTGCACCAACGCCGGCGAGCGAGTTCCTGGTCCTCGAGAATACTCTCTTATGGAGGAGGTTAAGTTCCCGTACAAGGAATCGCATGATGCTCTCGAAGAGGTATCGGCAAAGGATTCCTTCTCCCTCTCCTTGGACCTTTCACGCCAAGGAATCGTCTGCGGTCCATCTTCGGGCATCACTCTCCAGGGCCTCTTTCAGCGCATTGAAAAGATGAAGCAGGATGGGACTTTGTCTCAGATTTCTGGTCCAGATGGCGAGATTCACTGTGTCTTTATGTGCAGTGACCTCCCCTACCAGTATTTGAATGAGTACTTTGCCAACCTGGGACCTGAAAAGTTCAGCCCTCTTCGCAACGAGGTATGAGTTTGCAATTAAAAAAAAAAAAAAGACCTAGCCAGTACTAATAACTTGTCTCAGAAACTCAAGCGGGTGGATCTTTACCGATACGATGATAGCTGGGAACTCGGTGCTCTTCCTGCTTTGTCGAGTTACTTTAACGTTCACCCACTGGGCTCTCACGACACAATGCTCTCGCTGGCCGATCAACTGGACAAGGCATTGATTGCCAAGCCCAACACTCAGATCTTGGATTTCCGTCGATTATCAGATTACGACGTATTCCACCTCCCAAACTCTGTTAATATACCCCTGGATACCCTTAGAGACGGCGCCGCTCGCGGCAGTCCTTTTGCTAATGTTGCGGACGAGTGTGACATGCTCGAGGAGCTTTGGCTTGAGTTGGAGGAGATCTTCACGGTCAAAGATAAGAATGGTAAGCGCAACGCCAGTGCTGATGCTTTGATGGCGCTGCTTCGTGGTAAGAAGGTGCTCACTTTGTGCTACGATGGTGATAGCGCTCGGGTTGCCAACAGTGTTCTCCGGGCCAAGGGTGTCGACTCTGAAAGCATCAGTGGCGGTTACGCTGCACTATCCAAACTGCAGATGCCGTGTAACAGCACTTGCAAAGTCACTGTCCTCCCTGTCACTCTCGAATCCCTCGAGGTCTAGATGTGGCTCCTTAATTTCGTCATTTGAAGTTCATATTGACGGGTAGTGAACTCCATCTATTTCTATTGTTTGTTTCATCACGATTGCGCGTTTTTTCTTGATCCGGGTGTGCAGTGGGTGCCTGTGGGATCTTGCGTTTCTTCATGTCATGGCTTGGGGGTGAAGTTCGGGTCCAGAAGTGCAGTGGGTTTCTGGGACTAGAATTTGTCTATTCCTATTTTTTTTATCAGTATCTGCAAATCCCTAAAGTAGATACATCAATCAAACTCATTGGCTTGTGTTTACACCAGTCTTACTCTTTAAAAAAGGGTCAACACAACGTTTCAACTCTCCCTGACCAATGACTACGCCTCACCCTTGACTCTCCCAATGTGCCCGACACCGTGCCGACAAATCGACGCTCGTGTCGATTATCTTCGGTGTTGACATTGAGTGCTCTGACAAGTAGGAAACGCGTCATGGTTGATTTAGATGACTCTGTGGGAGGACATAAGAGAAGATGGTCAGAAGGCTCTTCTAAAACTGCAAGGATGCGGGAGATGACATATTCGTGCGATGAGTATGGCCAGAGATGCGTCCCATCTTCCTTGGTTAGGCCTAAAATCATCCCAAATGTCGGCAACTGATCCGTTGTTTTGTCAATTTCCGAATGGACAAAATCCTTCTGATCCAAAAAGAAATCCTTGAAGCCACACATGGACGGGGGACACCAAGAACATGGCCCTTCTTCACATATAGGGACTTGTTCATGAATAGTGCACCATAACGCACCGCTCCAAACCTTCTGACAATCGCCTTTGTGATTTCCACCTGACTTGTTCCCGAATCTATCCAATCTCCCCTATCACGGAATACCTCTGCCGTGGATAGCGCAGCGATGATGGTCCTGTCACGCGGCTAGCATGTGTATCTTGGCCTCAATGCGTCTATGAAACGTTGGGTTAAAGGGGCCCGGCGCATACTCTTCTCTGTATATCGCAGAGCACGGACGACTCGAGAGAGTGCTTTATGGCCTGGGTGTGCCGAGACATGAAAATCATCAACCAAGAAGACCTCCATGTCAAATTCCTCCAGTATTGGTTTTCTGGTAGAACCCTCGAATAGAACAAAAAACTCGTTTCGAGGCCTAGAGCAGTCCACCCACGACTAAACCAGTCAGACAAGACAAGCGCCAGGCATGGGCTGCCATCGTCTCGCCAGGTGAAATTTGCCAGTCCAAGATCATGACCGAGTGTGCAACCAGCCAGGCTATAGTTTTTGTGCATCGAATTAAGAGGCCCAATTCTTCTCTTATTGTCCGTGGGACGGCTGATCGTGTTCGCGTAGGTCTCGGTTTAAAAATCCATTTTCTTGCAGTAAGACGGGAAGCCGTTGGAGGTAATTGGGGTATTCAGGCGAATGTCGACCCGTGTCTTTAGTGGCTGAGTCTTACATGGCAGCTGGTGGGAACCCTCGCCAGCGCTTAGATGGCTTGAATCGTTAACAAATCAGTATCAACCAGTGAAGATTTTGTTTGCATCTTGTGAATATGGTACGTGATCCTCTTAAAAGCATAAGGGTTTTAAGCCTAGGGAGAATTTACTGGGCATCAGCAGTGTTTTATTTATCCGTGTAGGCGCAGTGCTTATAAGCTAGGCAACCTGCCATGCACTCCCCAAGCCCAACGACAGAGGGCTTTTTATCCAATACAATCATGTGTCTCCGTTTTCTGGAACAGTGATAATTAGTGTTCAGTATCCCTCCGGGTTACGACCATGTAGAGTTTAGTTGAAAGGTTTTGTTTGGCCTTCAGGGTACCCTTTTCCTTATAAACGATCCTTCAAGAAACGTCTTTTTTCCCCTTGGCGTTTTTCTTCGTTTTCTATAATTCAGCCCATTGCCATTTTTTGTACTCGGCTTTCTCATAGTCTTCACTATACTCTGAAAAAGAAATGGAGGCTCAAACTTTTCACCATTTTCCACGGCTCCCGTTGGAAATCAGGCGGCTTGTATGGGAAGCTGCGCTCCAGCCGAGATGCCAAGGTCCAAATGAAGCGCAATGCTTTCACATGATCCACCACGGTCAACTGAAACTCCACAAAGTTGTGTATCGTTCGATTCCACGAGGTTTATCGCCAGCCCTGGCCAAATCCTACAATGTCGTCATGTCGGAGAAAAGCAAGGCGAACCGCGTTGCCTCCCTAAGTGACACAGGTCTTTGGTCCGCATGCTGGGAATCTCGCCAAGTCATCAGCAGCTCCGTGAATAAACAATGTTTTCTCCAGGTTGACGTTGGTGCATCACATCAAGGCTACAATCGCCGCCGTACTCATACAGGTCGCCCCAAGCCCGCCGTGCACTCCTCCCTGAAAGAAACGGGCGGTGACTGTTGGTATCTTATGGGGTATCCGATCGGAGATGCCTTCAAACTAGATTTGAAAGCAATATTTAATGTTATCGAAAGAGGTGGCCTCTTAAATATGAAGCCCATCGTTGAGAACATACTGGTATCAATAACCATCAACGATTACAAAGTCAATGGCGATTTAGTTTTTGAGTTTGACTCGACTTGGTATCAGAACTGGCCAACGCATTTAGGTCTCTTGATGAGGGAGCCGAGCCCACGGGGTTTTGTGTTCAGCTTTCTTTATTCAAACTTGAAGTTGGGACTGCAAGCTGTGATCTGGTTGATTGATAGGGGAGAGTATCGATTTGACCATGAGCCAGATTCACCCTGGAAGCCAAAGGGGACACACCCCAATGTCTTTTATGATGGCGACGAAGAATACGTGGAAACCGAGTTGAAGCGCCACAAAGACGACCATGAATCCGCAATGTGGTTCATTGAGAAATTAGAGATTCCTCTAAGCTCTTATCCACGGGTGCCTCCTCCAGTCTCTGAGTCTAGACCATTTATTCGTGTTCTTAGACCAAAGGATAAGCTATGATGGCATACATAGCCTTAAATTAGACAATTCTGCGATGCTCTCAATTCATCACTGTGCAAACTCTTGTACTTTATCAACATGTATGAAAGGGATAGGATGTGATTCAGTGCCAGAGTGAACGTAAAGCTAAATGATGGAATCTCATCGCAGTGTCAAAAAAAGGATTGTGCATCGCGTGCCCACGTATCCGGGATGCCGGATCAAAAAATGTATAAAAATGACAAGTCAATGGTTCATTATGCAGGAACAAACTCAATGATGGACTCAATCGGCGTTGTCTGACACAGGGGTAATAAACTCGCAACAGAAGCACGGGCGGCATTCCCAAGAAGGGGGGGGAGATCAGACGAATGCCGAGCCCAACCCAAGTCAGTTCATTGTTCTAGCCGGCGGCATTTCCGTGCACGCTGGGGCTTGCTTGTGTTTGTGTTTGTTGGAGATAGATGCAGTCTTGCACTGTACTTACTGTACGTGTGTGCTTGTCGCTCACCCAGGGTATCCCGGCCACGAGTCGAGACCTGAGCTGCAGGTATGCGGAAACTAATTTCGGGGGATTGCCAAGACGAGCTAGCAGGAGAAGGGACGATTGAAGCAATCGAAACTTGTTTCAATGGAGACGGGACGAAGGAGACAGTCGTTTGGGGATGGGATCGTCAATCAGTTGACGTTGGTTGTGTGGAGCGAGTTTGCCGAGGCGAGGCGACGTGACAACAACAACAACCATCTCAACGTTGCTGCTCAGGCCCGTTCATGTTTGAACGTCCGTCCCTGTCTGTGCCCCCCCTCCAACCGTTCCGCCAGCTTATTGGAGCACAGGCTTCAACGGACTCCATTCCAATCAATCGGCTTTTGCCATGCGCCACTGGAGATGCCAGATGGCCCGGCACTTGAGAGCCCGACTCAGCCGCCGCTGCACCCATCAACCAAGTACCCGGGTGTGACACAGACACAACACACGCACCCAACCATGTCGTCTAAGTTACGTGCTAAAAACTACTCAGGAACATTCCTGATGATGACGTTTGGCCACACACACAGTCCGTTGTCCACTAGAACACGGAATTGCTTTCACCACCGGGCGAAGTTGCGGCTCCAAACCCTTTGTCCTGATGCTGGTCCGTGTCATGACCAAGACGCCACGGAAGAAACATCAACCGCATTCCTCGCCCATCGAAAAGGCCCATCCCAACTTTGTTTAAGATGATGGTTTCGGGTACGTATTCGCCACGGAAATAATGGCGGAGAGGCTACTGGTACCGCCGATGACCCGTGACCCATTCGATAGTCCATGTTCTTAGTTCCAGGCGGACACCTCAGTCGGGAAACGGCGTCCCTCTACTTCGGGTGCGCCTGCGAATTGAGATGCAACACATGACACATAGTAACAACAACACCAACTCACCGTCTTTGACAGAAGGGAGCTGAATATGAAGTGCAAGGGAAAAAAATGTCAAAGGGGAGGGAAAAAGCCCAAAAGCCATCAAGCAGGCCTCTCCATGCGACGTGGCGTCATGTGAGCAACTGACAGCTTGCTATCCGGCGCGGCGGGCAATCTAGTGGTTCTAGTTCGAATATCGTGGCTTGAAAGATTGCGCCATGCGCCTAGTCCAGACTCCCGAGCAAGCGAAGGACGCCAGCGCAAGGAGATGCACGCCCATGTACGTATGTATGTATGTAACATGTCCATTCTCGTAACCATTGAAATTTTCGGGTTACTTTGGTTCGGGTTTGTTTAATTTGATCATCTAGAAACAGAAACAATTAAAAAAAAAAAAATACGCCGACGGGTAGAAACAAACCAAGGCCAAGTTACTGACTTACTACTGGCTGGCCCGGTGTTATCGCCGACAAGCCCCCCAGCCTCTGGTTATGTCATCCGCCTTCGTATTTATTTTATGCCGTCATTTCGCCAAACGTGCGAAAATGGGTCCACGTCTGATTGCTCCCTGGGCCCGCTAAAGGGACGGCGGACGACTAGCCTTGTTCTACTCGTTTTCCTTCTGGCTGGCTATCTTTGCCTCCATTGACTCAGCGGGGAGGGGGAGGGCACCACCCACTGAGAGGCAGTGATGGAGACGAGATCCAAAAGGTTCAGCCCGCCTCAATTTTGGGTCTCCAGGTGGACAATTGGGGATGCGGGCGCCCGAGTAGCACCACGTATACCGCCGTGTGGCACGCGTCGCATGATTTGCGGCGCTTGGATAGCCTACTGCATCCAGCTTGGATCGGGCAATCCCAAGTATGGGGTTTCTGGCGTGCGACTATTGGTATTGGGCATGGAACAGTCTTTGGGCGGATTGAAGCCATCCCGGCCTCTGATTTGCCCAGTGTTTTTAACGCCAGTTGCGCAAGCTGAAAGTCTGTTTCCTCGATCGATGCTCCCTCTTCCTATGTTTTTGGATACCTGGGAGGGATCAGAAGAGACAACACAGCAACACGAGCACCGGGGAACATGCCTGCCCGCCCGTGGATGGAGTTGCAATCCACTAATTACAACTCCACGGCGAAACAAAACAACAACCCAGTTGCGCACCATGCGCCTCCCAAACGCAACCGTTTGTCTCTGATCGACAGTCCAAGTCTCGCCTCAGGGAAATTCACTAATGACTTGGACCAAAGTTAGCTCTGACCCCTTTGCAATCAGGGTCCTAAACGCCAATTGCAGAAGGGGGGGGCTTTGCTCCACACGCACGCACTCGCTCACTCTCACTCGCTCACACGCACACCGCATACTTGGGTCCTCTAGCTCTCTGTAGAACAGTGCAGCAGCGTGCGCTGGATGCACACTCCCAAGCCAGTCAGCCAGCCAGCCACGGCGTCAACCTTTCCTGGGCCACGCTGTTTGACAGCCAGCCTCGTCCTGTTTAGGGCCCCCCCTTTCAAAGCTAGAATCGCCAAATGTCGATCGATTCGCACTTTTTCCTTCTCGCTATCGCTCTCTCCGCCACTTGGCACAAAGTCTATTGGCACCCATGTCCATCACATTCCAGCTCTGCCATTGCGTGGCAGCAGCCGCATGCCAGCCAGCCAGCCATTGCGCGGCGGTGGCGGCGGGCGGTGGCGGGCACAGCACAGCACAGCACAGGCAGAGAGGCAGATGGATGGATGGAGAGAAAGAGAGATGTAAATCTGCAAAGCCAGGCAGGGTCCAGGCTCCTGATCTTGCGTGGTCTAGACGCGCATTCCTACGTACATACATACGCACATACATGGCAAAGCAGATACGTAGACGAATAATTCAACCCAGGCCGATAACAGACGCGCCAATGCTACGCTGTCATTCTTTTTTTGTGCCTTTGCTTTTTCCGCCCTGTCTCTCCCCCGGGTCGGCGGAGGTGAGACAAGTCTCGTGCCGGAAGCAACTCTGTTCAGCCAAAATCCGGGGACCCAGACTCTCGGGCCCCTAATTAGTCGATTCCCCATTTTTTTTATTTTATTTTATTTTTTTTCTCATTACAGACTAATCATAATCCAAATCCAAAGCCAAATCCATCCTGTGTGTCCCTTCCCTTGCCTTGTCGTTCCTTCAGGCTTAGCGGATACGGACAGTTTGATAAGGTGCTAGGCCCGATTGAGCCCCTGTCATGTCGATTGCCCTTTGATGGGTTCATCCTCCCTCCCTCACCCTCACCGTTGGTTGGCCGCCGTCGCCGTCGCCGTCACCGTGGGGGGCGGTGGCCCAGCCCTGTCCGGAGTAAATATGGACGACAGCGTACATGGCCTGCCCACCAACCGAGTAAACTGGCACGCTGTCATGCGCGGCGGCGTCCCTTGTCAGTTCCCATCGAGCTAGCTACCGGCGTGGGCCTCGTCCACGTCCACCCCCGGGAGGTCGGTTCTCGTCCGTCCTGTGGCGCCCGACTGACCACTGCTAAAAGAGCAGGTTATATCTACCCCCTGCCGCCCGTCGTCCCGATTGACGTGTGAAAGTCGATTCATTCGCCTGACTCGGCCAAAGTCTGTCGCTATTTACACTCTTGCCTTGCCCACCACCACCGCTGCGGGGAGGAGAGAGCGCCTTGGCATCTTGCTGCTGGATTTTCTTTCTTCCTTCCATTCCATTCCTTGTGCATCGTCTTGTGTGTGTTTTGCGCTCAGTTGTGGCCATCGCTTTCGTTTCAACTCGGACGCTCCCTTCATACTTGCCCGGACGTCCCTGAACGTCGTCGTTGGCTTAGACGAAATCAGCCCAGCCCAGGAAACACGGTAACTAGCCATTTATTAAGCGGTTCTTCAGCAGCCCACACCCCCAGCAGAGGACCCCCAACAAAAAAAAGCAAAAACAAAAGAAAAAGAAAAGGGAATCAATACAACAAAAGGGGACGACACCACCGCCATGGCTCAGAAGAAGGATTTCTTAGCCAAGGTCTTTGGCACCCGCTTGTCCAACAGACTCCGGGGCTCCAAGACACAGCAGCAGCAGCAGCAGCCAGGACAGCGGATATACCCAGACCCCGACGAGCACCCACCTCGCCCCAGCACAGCACCATCGCGGGATGCCCCAAGGAAGTCATCGTACAAGCGAAACCCACCACCACCCATCCGCACAAACATCGACCCCGAGGAGCTCGAGGCCCTGGCCATACGCAGTGAGTCGGATCAGGGAGCCAACAGCGAAGGCGGACGTCCACGGTCTAGTCGTCGCCGTCGCCGACAGCAGCAGCAGCAACGCAACGACGGCTCCCAGGAACGGCCCCGGACCGCACCCAACGGCTCCTCGCGCCGCATCACCATCGCGTCGCCGCCGCCAATGCCCGACCTGTCGCCGCGCCGGCTCCCACGCCGCACGTCGCTCAAACAGCGCTTCTGGAGCGCTAACCCGTCCAACCAGTTCCTAGACGTCGACGACGTGCCCGGCTCGGCCGCCACCGCCAGCCGCACCCGCAGCGTCTACATGCCGCGCCACGCCGCCACCGACTTCTCCAAGACGGCCCTCGCCCGGCGCACCAGCGTCCACGCCCGCGCTGCGGAGCGCATCGCTCGCCGCTTCAGCAGCTCCGAGGAGAACGACGACGACGCGAAGACGCTGTGCTCCATCAACTGCCGCGAGGAGCAGGACCCGGAGGAGATCACCCGCGACCTGGACCTGTGGCTGGCCACGCTGCGCCGCCAGCAGGCCGCCATGCAGACGGCCCCCGCCAACGGCTCGTCGTCATCGTCGGCCGATGGGGACAACACCACCGAGCAGCAGCAGCAGCACCATCTCCAACCACAGCCCTCGAAGCTCCTCCAGTGCCCTACCGTGCCCCGGTCTCCCCTCTCGCCCCACGGCACCTTCACCACCTGCACCACGGGCACCAGCCCCGGCAGCAACTTCAGCCACGCAGCCGTCACCGAGTCCGAGGGCAGCGACGACGAGTACGGCGTCTTCTCGCAGCTGCAGGCCGAGACGCGCAACAAGGCCAAGCGCAAGTCCAAGGCCCAGGCCCTCGCCGCCGTGCGCTGCTCCGCCATCATCACCACCCCGGGTCCGCTCGACGTCGAAGTGGACGAAAGCGCCCCGAACAGCATGGCCGACGACCCCATCCTGCACCGAGCCAGCACCTACGGCAAGCTCCCGCTGCAGCTGCCTCCATCTCCCTCGCCGTCGGCCTCGCGCCGCAGCCCCAAGTTGGGCGTCCGCCCCAAGTCGCTCACGGCCTCGCGCTCGCCTCGCTTCAGCACCTTCACCGGCGGCGCCCGGCCCCCCGTGCCCGTCGTCACCCCCGGTGCCAACACTGGTCCCATCATGACCGACTACCTGGAGCCTTCGCTCCCGCGGTCGTCCATGGTGCGCACCAAGAGCGAGAACCGCCGCACTTCGTGTGCAAAGTCACCCGCCGTCACCACCGTGGTCGAGGCTTCTTAAAAACAAACAACCCATGTCGACACAACTCACCAAATATATCCCCATCATCCCATCCATCAAATTTTGCTAACCTAATCACAACCATTTTTTATAACCATATATACCTGTTAGACAAATTTGCTCTTGTCTTTTTATATTTCCTTTGTCTTGGAGCTTTTTATTTTATTTTCCGGGTGGGCGTTTAGGTCGGCTGGCTTGGCCAACAATCACTCTTTGGGGTGGGGATTTTTTATTTATTTCTTTCCTTTTCCAGGGAAGGAACGGGACTGGACACACGGCGTTTACACGAACCACGACTATGAATGAGAGCATAGGCAATTGGCATTTTACACAATGATATAGAAAGGGGCGGCGGCGGCGGCGGCGGCCAATGGTGGCTCAACAATCATTCAGGGCTCATACAAAGCCTTTATATTTTTTAACTATACAACTAAGCACGGCATCCTCATATAGACCAATTCAATTGGCATAGATGTCCTAATCAAATATTTCATATCCCATCAGTGACCGGCTGACTGACTGACTAGAATACCTGTGAGTGACGATGATGCGTAATTAGTTCGACATGACATGTGATTTCATCCTCAATTGAACCCATCGAATATTATTACACACGGTGGCACCGTAATAAAATAAAATAAAAAAGTTGCAAACATGTACGTCTTTGGCCATGCATCTCTTGGTATCCTGGTCCTCATCCGCCACCCGAGTGTGTATATACACAAGATTTGCCACATCAGATAAAACGCCCACGCTCCGTATAAAATAAAATAAAAAGCAATTGTGGCTCTACGGGAGGCCGACCTCTCCGCGTCCTGCTTGGATATTTCAACAGACTGTGACCCCCCAGTGAGTCAAACATGGACCAAAAAAAAAAATAGCCACCGCCCCCTCCCACGACAGTATGCTCCCAGACAAATGGACATATACAGGGAAATGAAGAAACATCCCTCGCCAATACCAAACCCCCTTCCGTGTCCAAGATGCCCAAACCGATATTAGTAGACCCAAAAGAAAACCCAGGTCCGTGTCCATGTCGTCAATAATCATCAAGAGAGGCAGAGCCAGGCAAAGGCAAGCCTTGCTCCGCCCTCTCGCTTTCCAAACAAGTGTCCAGGTATGCTCCCAAGGTAATACATATATATGTAAATATACATATCCCTCATCCAATCCACAAAGAGATTTTCGCTTGCATGCATGCAACAACGCATCAAACAAATCAATCCGTGGCTCTGGCCCATGCTCAGAACCCGGTCTTCAACAGAGGGCCATTGGCCACTAACAAGCCGAGAAAAAAAAAGGGGTGTGTAACCCGAGCATCGACCATGTGACGTGATGGTAGAGTTGCAGAAGAAGCAAATATACCACCAGGGTCGACGCATATATATATATATATATGCCCACATTCCGTCTGCACTTTAAACGTGCATGATGCCCGCAACGCTGGCTCTGGGCCGGGGGATTTGAATTTCTTCATCATCCGAACTGTCTGCTGACTCGGCACCTGCTCGGTCCAACATTCTCTCAATGTCTTCGTCGCGCAAAATCTTTCTCGTCGTGCCATTTCCAACCCCCAGCCCGCTCGGTAATGACAATGCTCCCCTCAGGTGGCTGCTGGTGCCGTTTATTCTCCTCCTCGGTGTTCCTCGGTTTGGTGTGTGATAATGCTGTTGTGGTGAATCGAGCTCCATTGGCGAACCAGGGGGCGGAGGCATGACTGGCGACCTTTCGAAACCAAGTCGCTTATGTGGGTATGGTTGTCGTTGAGAAGAAGATGGCAGTGGTTTCCTAGGCCCTGACGGCAGAGCATGCCTAGATATTGTCCTCGCGGCCCCCGGATGCAAACCAGGCGATCCAGTGGGCGAAAAGGCGTGCTTCAGGTTGGCAGAGTTCCCCGGACTGCTCATGAACAGCAGCGACTCGATTGCGTCCTGTTCCCTCACGTTCTGGTGCGGTGAAAACAATATGGGATCCACCATGCTCCTGGATCTTGTTCCATTCTGGTGCGACGGCTGACCAGGAGTATGAGGAGAAGCAGAGTGCGAATGTGAGAGAAGAGTAGGGGTGTAATGGGGGTTAGAATTACGGCGCGGGTTCGAGCGAGGGGCGGGCATGCCCATTGACGGCTGGATGGAAGCTGGCGGGGCGAGAGCGGGTTTTCCAGAAGCCGTCCTTGGAGGTGAGTTGGATTTTCGAAGCTGTGTAGCAGGCTCATACGGGGATGGTGCCAAGACAGTCGGTGCTGAATTGATGACAGGTCGAGGGCTCGCGGAAGAGCCATGGCGGTGGTGGGCCGTTGACGTGCTAGAGGTCGGGGAAGCGGCGTGGGAGGCGAGGGACTCGACCTCTTCGAGGGAATTGGACTGCCAGCCATTGTTCACCTTTATCATGGCATACGAGAGACGCGTTCGCAACTCGGCCGAGAGCTGCGGTCGTGTTAGTCACGGTGGAGTGTGCAAGGACGGACCAGCGGCTGCAGTTCACACAGTATGTCTGCGAGATGCCGGTCCAGGACGTGCAAGTTCATCTTACCTCGCCAATATAACTTCCAGCTGTCGAGGCCTTGCTTACGGTGCTCACGTTTCTCGAGTGGCCCTTGACGGGGCTCCGGCTGTCGGAGCGAGTCTTTACGGCGCCGTCGGCCATGCGTTTCTTCGAACTCCAGGCGCCGGTGGCCATCTTGTCCTGGGCAGCGGCAATCTGGGAGAGCTGGAGCAGCTGGCTATCCTGGCTGGAGGGGCCCGTGGGACAGAGCCCAGACTCGCTTGCCGGGGGGGTAGAGGCCTGGTCGGTGGAGGCCGTCATGACAGTGTCTTGGGAGCAGGTCCTCTGGGAGGAGCCGTCGTCGCCGTCAGAGGGCTGGCGGTGCAGGGGCGGCGGGAGGGCGGCGGAGGCGACAGCAGCAAGAGAGGCAGACGCGCTGGAGAGGGCGTTGGCGGCAGCGGCAGACGGAGATGCACAAGAGGCCGTTGCAGTCGGCAAGTGGGAGGCTCGCGAGGGGGGCGCGTCGGCCGGGGGCTGCACCGCGCAATCCCCACCCGCTGGCGCGCGGGCGTCAGTCATGGTGTCGGTGGTGATGCTCGGAGCCGGGCCAGCGTCGTCCGGCCGTGTCGACACGGGGAGCGCGACAGCACGAGGGGAAGGCATTGTTGGGCCCAGAGAGAGAGAGAGAGGTGCGTTGAAACGAGCGTGGAGCAATCTTCGCAATCTTGTCAAGCGAGTGGTTGTGGGCGCGTCTCCCCAGAGCAGCAGCCCACAAGTCACAGTCGCAGCAGTGACGATGCGGCCAAAACTATTGGAGCGGTGCCCGTCCACGTGTGCCCATGCCACGCACAGTTGTTTCTGCGTAGGAGTTGTTGTTTGTCTGTATGTCTTCTGTCACTCACAGGCGGCGGTGAAACGGTGACAGCGACAGCGGTGGTGTTGAGGTCGAGACGGGGCCGGCCACGGGATTTCCAAAAGTCCAGGTTCGTTCCAAGTCCCCAGTGAACAGTGAGTGAGTCGGCATATCAGCGCAGGCGAGACATGTGCGGTGGTGGTGCTGCGGATGGTGGTTTACGCGGTCTAGTCGCGCGTGCCCTGCCCCAGACACTCCCGGCCGGCGCTAGGCCAATGGGAGTCGGCGAGTGCGACAGCGTCTCTTCAGCGACCCGCTACCGAAACGCTCGGGTGTCTTTCAGGGCGTTCAGGGCGCCCCGGGGGCCCTCCCCCAGTGCTTATTCCCTGGGTTCAGTGGATTGAGTTTTTTAGAGTTGGGCCGCCAAGTGCCCCCCGTTGCGAGCGCTAGAAAGGGCCTGAAGCACGAGGGCAAACCCACCCCACCACTACAATCAACGTTGAGCATCATCTTTGGGGGGGCGGTCTGCCATCGTCTGTTGTGTTGAGTAGACAGCGGCCGGCAACCCGGATGGTAGAGCGGCTCAGCAAGGTGCCCTGCATATAATGTTCGCCCAAGCCATGGATACAATGTCTGTGGCTACCCTTTGCCCGTACCTGACTCCCTGAATGCTCCCTCTCCCTCGCTCTGCAAAGGAAGGTGGCGCGCCGCAGAGTTTTAGGCGAGGCTTTTCTCCTCGGCCACAGCGAGCAGATGCAACATGACGGAGCAGTGGACTAGACGAGCCGGGTTTAGGCAGACAAATAGGAGCCTGCGCTGCACAAAAATATCTCTCAGACGCGGTATCCTGTTTGTTTATTGTTTTTTTATTTTTATTTTTTACCTCTCGCCCTCTGTGCTCCCCCCGCGTGGGCCAAAATGGTTCATTAATCCAACCGCCTGCTCATCAAAAACCCGCTTGCTCTCGCTAACCCACCTCACGTCACCAGCGGGTGTCCCACACGCTCCACATGCACAACCGAGGCGATTATATCCCGCTCGGACCTTCTCGTCCATGACACGAAGTCACGTGTTTTGTCGCGATTTCAATTAACACCAGTTCTATAGGGTAGCTTTGCTGACTAACAGACGCTATTCCGAAATAGAACGCGGTTTCATCAAGAGAAGACATAGAAAGAAGATAACATGAATAACTCGTTAGTCTGTATAGTTTTTTTTTTTTTTTTTTTTATTCAGATTAGTAGTAGCCTAAAGCTCAGTGGTTCTCACGAATTAGTCCCATGCAACATTCGCCAAAGCATAGTTCAGTCATTGCCTCTATCTTGGCAACCAGTTTCACTGTGCAAACCTTCTTAACGTGTATATTGAAAGGTTCACAATAAGAGGCATGTCAAAAACCGTTGACATCTATTTTCACATAATGTAAACAATATTTATTACTATCCCAACCCTACAGTAAAAAAAATATCCCTCGGTGTTGACATAACTCTGAATAAGTGATTTATTTCATTGATTTTCTTAGATTTGCCACTTTATGTTACATCGTGTTAATTATTTTTTGTCAGGGCAAATTATCGAGTAAAATATTTGAATACAGTTCTATCTGCCATCTTTGTGGCAATGGTGCTTTTGGGAGCAATCCCAGTTGAGCCCGCCAATTGTTTTCTTTTTAACCAGGCATAAATGTTACATCGCATCTGGTGAATTTCGCCCCAAATGCAAATTCTCTCACACACTTCATTTGCGTAGTCATCTGCGTGCCATTTATTCTACGGCTTGCTTAAGTGGATTGACTTGCTAGTGAATAGAAATATCCAATAAGGCTTCTTGACATTTTTGCAGAGTTGTAGATCCAGCGCATACACGGGATTGGTCCTGACTCAGTTTCGTACCCTTTGGGGGCCAGCATTTGATGCATCTTATGTTCATTCAAGGGTCGGGCTTATTCGCCAGGCCGTGCATAACTAGTTATGTCAGAAAAAGTACGCAGTGACACAGTATAGCTTCCCTTGCATTCAGCTGAGGAGATAGCGTAGCCTTAAAGATGACCACCGCCCCGCACTTCCACGAACACGGCTGAGAGCCTTGTTCTTCGCCTAGTCAAGAAAGGACAGAAATCAACATCTCTAAAACCCCAGAGTATATCACCTCTAAAGCTCAATTCCACTCGTGGGGAGAAGAGATTGATCCACATGATAATGCAACATGACTGACATCAACCTGGGAGACCTTCCCGAGCTTGTACGAGACTCTAGACTGCCAGCAACCTTTCAGGCCGACGGACGAAACCACTACACGATCCACGACCGAGCAGGAATATACCGTGGAAAACAAAGCCAAGTATGGAGGGATATCGAGAACTTGGGCAGTGGTGGGCAGGGCTCCGTCGACTTGCAGGTTAACGATCGATCTGGGCGACCCCATTTCAGAGCTGTAAAGAGTATCAGGTTTTCTCAGAGTCGACTCAAGGATAATCCTAAATTGTACGTCCGTGAGCTTGAGGCTATATTCAAATTTTCTCAAGCAAGGGTTAGTTCATAGCGAGGAATCAAATCGGCACCGAAGATGACTAACTATATGACCCAGTACTCGCCGCTCTTCGTTCGATCTTCTGGATGGTTCACCAGCCAAAGCCACATATACATTGCAATGGAGTACTGCAAACTCGGAGATCTCTACCGTTACCTTCAAAATCCTACAAAATGTTTGAATAATCGGCTCCCGGAAGATGAGGTTTGCGAAATTGCTTCCCAGATCTTGCATGCCCTACAATGCATGCATGAGGAAAATTTCGCCCACAGAGATATAAAACCAGCGGTAAGATGTCTAAATAGCCAGTGGTCTTGTAAAATTAGCTAATATAACCGGACCTAGAACATTCTAATCGAAACCCACCCTCCAAACCCTTGGCGGGTCAAAGTGGCTGATTTTGGCCTTAGCAAGAGGAACGGAGATGCAGAATCTACCACAGTTCGCGGCACACCAAGCTTCATGCCACCGGAGCTTCTTGGGTTCCACGAAGAACCCAGGGCGGCAGATCCATATCCTGTTGATATGTGGTGTCTTGGGGAGACTTTATTTAGAGCACTCTCGGGTCGAGCTACATTTGACAACACAGCAGAAGTAGCAAAGTATTACAACGGCCAAAAAGGATTCCCACGCAAAATATTAGAGGAGTTACGACTGAGCGAAGACTCTATAGTCTTTTTGCATTCGCTGATTCTACCCATCCCCGAGAAAAGGCTTACCGCAAGTGATGCCCTGGTTCATCCATGGATTAAAATCGATGCTCGTTCGCCAAGTCCGTTACAGATGGTTAGTTCGCAACTGAGTCATGTCCGGTATGCGAATTCATTTCGAGACTCCCCATCCAAACAACAGATATCAATCGCCTCAGCTTCGTGGACGGATGAACCTCCTCCGCAAAATAACCAATATCCAATCATTGGAGAAAGAAATAGCCAAGAAACCAATGACAGGGGCACATTTATGCATCACTGGCAATTTAAAGGAACCATAGAGTCGAGTACGAGCTCAGATTCTGGTATTTGGAAGACTACAGAATCTTTCAGAGGCTCGGATGTCGCAATTATAGAAAGAGACTCGCAGCCAACTGAGCTTGAAATTGTGCAAACTGAGCTAATAAACCGAAATATAGAGGAGGACGAGCAGATATATTCTATCGTATCGGGCGAGGGCTCAAATCACCACAAGGGAGCCCTTTTCGACCAAGGGGGCTTCCCCAGAACTGAGCTCATATATGAGCAAATTATCCAACCCCCCAGAGAGCCATTAACCTCGCACCATCTTGACACCTCCAACGGTGGTCAAAGTCTTGTTGATACAATTTACACACAGGACCAACTAGAAAAAACAAATACAATAGCGTGCGAGACTACTGAATTTAGAACCAGTGTACCGGACAAGGGAGGTAGTGAAACTCTACAGAGTATACACGACCTAGCAATCGGGAATTACGACAGGTTGACAATCACATCCACGGAGCAACCAATCACAAAGCAAAATCAGTCATCAACAGCTTCCCTTCCGATATCTACAATGAGCAAGCTCTCAAAGGTGACCAAGTTGAGAATAAACTTGAGAAAAATTATAAGAGGCCGCTCTGATGATGCCGTCGAGATAGCAATGAAGAAAGGTTGGAACGTTTGCCCCGTTATATGGCTTGAGTGAGCTTTGCTGATACATAGATATCGATAGCCATCAACAGCGATATATCTGGGCTGGATTTCAATCACCTTGAAGAAATAGCCCAAATGACGCATGTAGAGTAAGTAAAATGTTCAAAAATGAAAGCTTTGATGTTGATATTTATCATATTCGGCACAGAAAGCACTGTTCCCAAATCATGCGCATCATCGTTGAGGGCTTGCGAGAGGATGAAACGGATTTAAAATCCGTAGTGAAGATTCTGGAGATTTTGGAATACTGCCTACGTCGAGGATCCAGAAATATCGACAAGTCGGCTTTTTCAAACCGACATCTCATCCAGCGATTGGGGTTCCTTTTCTTCACTGACGGACAAGGCCATGATGCGTATTACGAGGGTAAGTCTGGTCTGGCTTTCATCACCTTCATTGTAGAGATTGCGCCTGACATTGATTAGTTCGAGCTGCTGCGAGAAAAGTATCAGGCTTGATACAAGAAAGAAATAAAGCTGCCCTTGCTCCTGAACCAATCTCGCCTTAGAAGCTGTTTGTTTATCCACTGTATGTTTTTGTAGGAATTGTGAGGGATAAGAATGGGAAAATGGCAACTTGCGGATAATCCACATTTCTTGGCTCGATTATTAATCCTAAAGATGGGACTGTAGTTTAGATATAATGTATTAATTTATGTACTTACTGAAACTTTACTTACTTCTTTGATGTTGTGAATGCGAATGCATGTATGCTGAGAAAAGTTCAATTACACGCCGCTTCTATAGGGTAAGTTTACACCCATATCCACTGCTACGGGATGCGCTGCCAAGAAATGTGTAGCTGTCTTATCGAGATCGGAGCATGCAAGAGTGACGTTATTAAAATATGTTCGATTCGGGTTTTATGTGTCTTTTTTTTTCCCCTTGTGTATTTCTTAGGTAATATTGGTTTGAGTGCATCAGTCTGGTTTCCTGTCAAAGCCACCCTAGTCTCTAACTTGGGCTGCATTCAATAATATAATTAGTTTTTCTCGAGAGATTTACAATAATTCTCATAGACATTAAAAACCGACCTTTCAAGTCTTTATATTTTTCCACAAGCATTTATTGAATGCAGATCCCATCTATGATTGCTTGGGTATCTCAATGGTTCCCAGATCTATCACCCCTCAACTCCACTTATGCCAGTCCCCTAGCCACATTCCGGCTCATCACCTCTATGTCCGTGTACTCCTCCGTCCAGTATCAAATCTTCGTTATTGGCCAGGTCATGTTGCACTCTCTGCCACCCCTTCTTCTTCCTCGACTCTCGCCCTTCCACTTCGGTTCCTTTGCCCTTGGCATCAAACACTGGCCGGATGAGTGAGCCCAGCAGAGGATTCCCGCTAAAGGCTCCACCATTCTTATTCCCTGTCGTTTCTCTTAGAGCGCCATTGTCCGTCGATGTACCAACTTCATCTTCGTCGTCTGAAAATGTCGGTCGTTCAATCGCAGCCATTTTCTTGACCACCTTGCCCCCAACAAGATCAATGCTCACCACTTGTCTTCGCTTCTCGTAGTCTGGCCGGGCATCCCATTCCATTTCTCGCAGGAGCTTTTGCTGTCGTTTCAACTCTCGGGCTCGTTCCTCGGGGCTTGCCCACATACTACCCGTGCCGTTCAGTGCACTGCTGACGTCAAAGTCGGCTGCCTCGTCCCGTACTGTTGTTCGTTGGGCGTTTTGCGCCTGGAAATTGAGAAGCTTATCTCTGTGTGCCCTGGCCTTCGCCTCTGCTTCGCCAATGGTTGGGTCCTCGTTTCCGCGAGGTTTTGTAAACGGAGCAGGCGCCTTGGAAACCTCTGCCCGCTTGTTGGCTGCCCGGTCAGCAGCCATGCGCTCACGTCCTCGCTCGTCCTTGAGTTCCCTCACCATGGCTTGTACGTCGTCTGAGCTTAGTAAGGGTGTTCCGCAAAATGTGCATGGGCCTAGACCCTCCTTCATACAAATGACTTTGCCGCAAGAGAGACAGTTGGGTGCAGCACCTTGAAGTGGATGTCTCGTGGCGACGCAGTTACACTTCCTAGCCTTTGTATTTTCCAAGGTTGGGTTTGTAGATATTTCAAGTGCGCGGATTGCAGCATCGAGGTCAGAAATAGCGGTGGAGGCACCAGCCATGGGCAACCCTCCAGATATCGAAATTTTGGTCGTGTTCCCGCTGGGCTTGGGCGTTGAAGTTCGTGATGTTGGGTTAGACTTTGGCTTGGGCTTTGAGGGACCATCACCAATGAGATATCCAGCTGAGGCATGTTGCTTTGGTGGAGGCTTTGCAGCCGCCTTTTGCTCGGACTTTTGCGGAGGCTTTGGAGTATTAGACCTTGATACGTCGTTACTGCTGGGTGCGCTAGGCCGTTGGGGAATGTAGTCCAAGTTCTGGTCCTTTTTACTGTAGGTTGTACCAGCGGGAGCGCCATAGCTTTCGACCTTTCTCGCTTCAGGTGTGTGGATGGCAGCCTTCTTCTTTTTGCCGTGTCGTTTATTCTTGGGGACCGGTTCTACCGTGCTGCTGGACGATGCTGCTGCTGTTGCTGCGGTGCTTGATGAGGGGCCGGCGGGAGCAGGTTTGGGAGGCTGTCTTGCGGCATTAAATGAGGAAATGAACTCGATTGCCTGGGGCGAATTTCCAAGCAGATTGGTGAGATGGTCGGCGGCCTCGGTTGGAGATAGCGTGGCAGCGTAATCAAGGACCTGCTTGAGCTCGTCGTCGGGCAAGGGGAGCAGCCTTGAGAGCTGCGAGACGGACATTATGACGTCCTTGGTTGAATTTTATGTGACCCTGTGGTAAGTTTGGTGATTTGGTATTATTCGTCCTTCTCTTTTTTGGAGTCGTGATGGTTTGGCTGATGTTTGTTTGATGTTAGCTTCAAGAGCTGTGTCCCCCCCACCAAGAAAAACGGCCCCGCCCCCTCCAAAAGTGAGCTACCCTGGAGACATGATGATTCGATCTGAGTCATTCGCCGAAGGCAGTAATCAGAGTTGCAAGTGCAATATGTTGACTATGGGAACAAGAAATGATGTGTGGGGGACAGGATGAGTTATCTGTGCATGGTATCATGACATCTTCCCCCTAGCCATACTTTTTTTTTTACAATCACCATCATGTCTTGACTACGTCGCCTGGATTGAAGATGTGGGTCGTTACGGCTTCTTTTTTCCCAGTTGGGCAATTCCAATCTTGAATGCGAGATTTTCTCTTGCACTGATGCCGCAATCGGCACTGATCAATGCATCACTACGCCGCATCTGCATACAGTAACTATGGCAATCCAAAGTCATGAGGACCGCCGCCCTCCGATGGTGCCGCCCACCAGCAATGGACCGGCGACCTGGTGGGTCCCCGTGGGGAAGCAGGGAACCATGGAGCTTTGATGGATGGCCATATGGGATAGGCGCGGGTGTGTGGACGGGGGTGCCGACGGGTGAAGGGATGAATATTGAGCCAAGAGAGCTAGCTAGCTGTGTGTGGTGTGTGGCCGCATACATGTTAATATCGCAGTCAGTCTGCCGTGAGCATGCCGTTGACGACTTGCCCTCGTTACGTTGAACGTATTCTCTGCCTCTAGCACCGAGTCTAATTTTTTGCATCGTGACAGAAAAAAAGTTGGTGTCTTTCCCCCCTCACCAAATTTGTTTTAGCCGGGCTAAGCCAACATGCGTGAGGCGTGAGAGGTGTGTGTGTGTGTGTGTGTGGTGTGCGAGTGTGTACCATCTGAGTGAGGATGTAGAGGTGGCGGCGGGAGGAGGGAGACAATGCTACGGTAACAAGGACGTTGGCCCGGCCAATTGACGAGAAAAAACCTGGGGAATTGAATTGGGTTCTTGGCAGCTAGGAGTCAAAAGGAATGGAGGAGGAGAGGAGGAGCATGGGCAAATATACCTAGCCTAGTACCGATTTCTTGTGTGTACATACCTGCTTTGCTGGATGTGACGCCGAAATCTGTTGGAAAAAAAAAAAAAAAAGAAAACCTTCACCGAAAATATCCCGGAGGGGTGGGTTGTTGCTATTCCGGGTTCATCGACGCCATGAGTGCATCCATGATGAGCATTGAATACAATACTCGTCACTTTGAAACAACCCATGGCCGGGCCTTCCGCAATGAGCTCTTCCTCTGCTTTTCCTTCCCAGACACAGACACTGACCGATTCTCACCGACACAATGGGTCCCTCTGTGTCCCGTTGCTCCGTGTCATTGTCGAATTCCGAACGAGCTCCGCTACTCAGCTTGATGCCGCTAGCCGCATGTGGCTTAGCCCGTCGAGGCTCGTCGCAGAGACGAGGGCAAATGCGTGTGTGTGGGTGGCACCTGGAGGATGTTGCAGGGCAGAGGGCAGGTGGGCGATGTGTGTGTGGGTGGCTCCTACCCTTCCCTGCTTCCCTGCTTCCCTGCTTCCCTGCTACGTACAGCGCTTGCGCTTGCCCGTGGCTCCGTGGCTTTTTTGTTGTTTCCTCAGGTTGATCGGTATTTAAAGTGCTCATCACCAGCCTCATTTTTCGTCCTTCTTTCTCTCACCCAATTGACCCCATATCCCTCCAATTCTCCCCCAACTCCACCACACAACCGTCAGGATGTTCGCCGCTTCCAAGCTTCAGCGTCGTGCTTTCTCCGCCTCGGCCCGCAACGTAAGTCTGGCCCTCCCTCCTCGATGCACTCTAGCGCAATCGCAACCCAGAGCTTCCCTCGCCCCGTGCGAGCACCGGCCCGGTCTGCGAATGTTGCTGGCTGGCATCAACACCATGGCACGGCACGGCACGGCACGGCAGCGCAGCGCCAATTCGCTTGCCAGTCGCTCTGAAAACCTCCAACAAGCACATTGATTGCTAATTTGTCCCAACAACTACAGCTCTCCAAGGTTGCCGTCCTTGGTGCCGCCGGCGGTATCGGCCAGCCCCTCTCCCTCCTCCTCAAGCTCAACCCCCGCGTTACTGAGCTTGCTCTCTACGATATCCGTGGAGGACCCGGTATGCTCACTCTCGGCTCTTGTTTCGCAGGCCCGGCCTCGTGATTGCATTGTGACTCTGAGGTTTTTTGAGCCCGTCATATCATGCGACGTCTCAAATATACCAACATGTCCAATCACAGCCCCGGTTATGCCACCCCCCAATGCGAATTTTATCAAGCCAACCCACCTCGAAACTCAACACCAGTCGCTAACTATGCCTCGAAAGGTGTCGCTGCCGATATTTCCCACGTCAACACCAAGTCCAGCGTCAAGGGCTACGAGCCCACCCCCTCTGGTCTTGCTGAGGCCCTCAAGGGTTCCGAGGTCATCCTCATCCCCGCTGGTGTCCCCCGTAAGCCCGGCATGACCCGTGACGATCTCTTCAACACCAACGCCTCCATCGTCCGTGACCTCGCCAAGGCCGCTGCCGACGCCGCTCCTGAGGCCAAGCTCCTCATCATCGCCAACCCCGTCAACTCCACCGTCCCCATCTGCGCCGAGGTTTACAAGAAGGCCGGCGTTTACAACCCCAAGACTCTCTTCGGCGTCACCACCCTCGATGTTGTCCGTGCCAGCCGCTTCGTCTCCGAGGTCAAGGACACTGACCCCAAGGACGAGAACATCACCGTTATTGGTGGCCACTCCGGTGTCACCATCGTCCCTCTCTTCTCCCAGAGCAGCCACCCCGACCTGAGCTCCGACGAGGCCATCATCAAGCGTGTCCAGTTCGGTGGTGACGAGGTCGTCAAGGCCAAGGACGGTGCTGGTTCTGCCACCCTCTCCATGGCCTTCGCTGGTGCCCGCATGGCCGACTCTATTCTCCGTGCCGCTCAGGGCGAGAAGGGCGTCATTGAGCCTGCTTTCGTCGACTCTCCTCTCTACAAGGACCAGGGCATTGACTTCTTCTCCAGCAAGGTCGAGCTCGGCCCCAACGGTGTTGAGAAGGTTCACCCCATTGGCAAGGTCGACGCCAACGAGGAGAAGCTCATCGAGGCCTGCCTTGGTGACCTCAAGAAGAACATCGACAAGGGTGTTGCTTTCGTTGCCTCCAACCCCGGCAACTAAATTGTTTTCCCTTGACGTGCTGCCGAAAATTTTGGGGTAGAAGAAAAAGGGATGTGGTGAGGGAAGACGGAGAACGTCTGGCTGCTGTGCTTGGCTAGGCCAGCTGTACTCTGAGGCTAGGATAAGGGGTATGGTTAAAGAGCGATACCCATTTCCACTGTTCTACCACTGCCATAGACTTGATTTGGGTCTCTGTACCATAGTATGAATGAAAAAAAAAGAACAAATCTACCCATGACGCAATTGCATTGCATCTTAATGTGACAGGCCGTTGAACTGACATGACTTGCCACCGGCATCCACAAGGTTTTGAGTGTACTTTTGATTACTGCCACTGATGGGTGATGGATAGTTGGGAAATAAGATGAGAGTAGAGCAAAGATATTATGTGGTCCTAGTGTACTGCGTTCTGACTTCTATGAGGAACCCAGCCAGATATATAGTACATGTAGTTCTCCTGATTCCTCGGACAACCACCACTTCCCACGCGGAGGAATAGATGTATGCGCCGTCCTTCTAATGCTTTCCCCCCAGTCTAGCCGTCCCAAGAAAATATTCACCAAAACCCCTCCCTGTATTATGTCATTCCTTGTTTGTCTCTCCTCTTCACCTCCTGCTGTTCTTCCACTCTTCAATCTTCCTCCTTCGCTCCTCGACCTTGCGCTCAAACTCGGCCACCTTCTCGAGGCGGACACGGTCCTCCTCAGCTTCGCGTTTGGCCTGGGCCTCCTTGCGGCGGACCTCCTCACGCTCGAGCTGCTCGGGGCGGCGCTCGGCAATGTCACGAGGGCGGTAGTCGCTGAAGAACCTCTTGAGCACCACCTCAATGATCCAGCACACGGCGTAGTCGAGAATCATGACGGTAACCATGTTGTACTTGAATTCATCGCTGAAAGGGACGAGCTTCATACCCTCGTTGATTTCGGGTACAAGCTCGACGGCGCAGGCAAAGGAGAGGGCAGTGACACCGACGATGCCGTAGTACATGCCCTTGTTCTCCGAGAGAGACTCACGGAAGGGTCTTCCCTGGTAGTTGATGGCAAAAGTTGAGATTTGCTGGATGAGCTGGAGAAGGTAAACGGCAGAGTTGAGGAGCGAGGGGGAGAATTCAGCCTCGAGATCGACATCATCGGAACGGCTAGGTATGCAATGTTAGCAAGCTGATTACCACGGGGAACAAGCAAGTGGAACTTACGGGTCAAGTCGTTCGCAAAGTCGGGCAATGTAGATGAGAGTCACAATGTGGACAGCAAACTGGCCCAGGATGGATCCGATGATGTAGACGTTGAAAATGTTGGGCTGAGGTCGCTCCTTGCTCAGACCCTCAACGACACGAGCGCGAGAAATGCTGAGGAAGCAGACTGACATGAGCATACCACTAATGGTGTACTGAGCATCTCCAAACTTGATACCCTCAAGGTACAGGACAGACAGGGAGTAAGCGCTGATCAGACAGTTGAGTGCGAGGATCTTGTACATCTGAATGGTTGCGACGAGAGTGCATCGACCCTGGCGGATAATGTTGGGAATGGCAATGACATCGCGAAGCTTGGAGGTGAAGGGAGCGGCTACCGAAGCATCGCCCAGCTTAAGAGTGGGTGGCTCATCATCTCCCATCTCGGCATCCATCATGCCCGAGGCAAGCTTGTCAGCGAATCCGGCAGCCTTCTGGTTAACCGCGGCTTGATGAGTCTCCTGTGCAGTGAGGATCTTCTGGGCGCCAGGGGAGGTAATGGTCTCAAGAGGGAAGTTCTGCTGGGCAGCGTATTCTTCGGGGGTGATGTCCTTTCGCTTGGCCTCGCGCTCAATGGCCTTGATGAACTGCGGGTTGTTGGGTCCAGGGGGGTACAGGTGAGCAATCATCAGAGGAATCGGGGGAGCGGGCTGGTTGAAGCGCTTCATAAGGTCAACCTGCTTCTGATACATTTCCTTCATCTTGGTGTTGCGAGAGTGCTCGGCGATGCGAACGAGATCATCCTTGGTTCCGTTGAGGAGAGCAACACCAATGTGAGCCTGCTTGAGAGCGCCGACGTCGTTGGTACCATCACCAGCCATCAAAGTGTAGTAGCCCATAGCCTTGAGCCCCAGGAGAATGTCTTCCTTCTGCTTGGGGGAAACACGGGCGTAGACCCAGGTGTGACGAAGGATGGAGTTCCAAGCAGTCTCGCCCTTGAACTTGGCGAGGGCATAACCGGTAACACAAATATCCTTGGTGCGCAGAATCTCGGGGTCAATAGGCTTGGTAGGGTCGACATCGATGCTGACCTTGTCATCAACACTCTTCCAGATGAGCTTGTCCTTGCTGTCATCGGGGGCATCCAGAATGAGAACATCACGATCCACAATCTCGACCTCACGGGCGACGTGCACGGCGGTCAGAGGGTTGTCACCGGTAATCATGACAACACGGTGGCTGCTCTCGTTCAACATCTGGACAGCCTCCTTGGCATCCTCCTTGAGAGGGCAGTGCAGAACCAGGAAACCAGCAAAAGTCAAGTCGCTCTCAACCTTTTCACGCTTCAAGTCGTTGATCTTGGCTGCACCAAGTTCCGAATCGATGGTAAGCTGCTTGTAGGCCAGGGCCAGGACACGGGATCCCTTTCGGGTAAAATACTTGTAAGTCTCCTCGTAGTCCTCGGGGACAACAGTAAGCATCTTCATAATGGTCTCGGGCGCACCCTTGACACCAGCGAAAGTACCCTTGATCTTGTGGCCAGTCTTGGCATCAACACCGTGAACCATGGCGACGGAGCTCTGGCGCTTAAGAGCAGACGAGAACTGGAACCGACGCTTGATTTGGACGGTACCACGAGTGCTGCCAGCCTTGTCAGTGCTCTGTAGGACATCATTCTTGCCGAGTGTCCAGCCGAGAGAGCTCAGAGTAGCCTTCTCCATGGGGTCGCCAACAATCTCTCCCTCGTCGAGCTTCACTAGCGCGTGGGCAGTGGCCAGAACCAACTTGGTTTCCATAGCGGTATTCATGACGGAAATGATGGTAGAGTGAGCACCATCAGCCTCCTTCTTGTCCTGGATCTCAGCATGGCCCAAGCCCAGGCCAGCAATACCCTCGACGACAAGGTCCTCGCCAGTCAGAGTTCCGGTCTTGTCAAAGCAAGCAATATCAATACGGCCAGCAAAGGGGATACGGAAAGGCTCAGTGCAGAAGATGGCAAGCTTGGCCAGGGCAGCCAAACTGGTGTTGACGGCGAGACTCAGCTCCATGGGCAGCTCAGGGGGAACGACGCTGGTGACAATCAAGACACAGTCCAGCAGGAGCTTGGAGCGCTTGCGGTCCTTGCGAACACCTTCGTCCCAGACATACCACGAGGCGGCAATGGCGAAGATCAGAAGGAAGAGGATAAAGTATAGTGCCTCAACGTTGTTGGCCGACACACGCTCTGTAGAGTAGATCATGGTTCGGACGAGGTTGCCCTGGGAAGTCTCAAAGCCAGTCTTCATGACAATGGCCATGGCGCCGTTATCGGGGGGAGTGGGAACACCGGATGAAAGCTTGGGCTTCTCTTGATCAGGGTTTCCGTGGGTGACCTGGAGGACCTTGGTACCACCCCAGAGGAACGAGTTCTTGTCAAGACCTTCGGGTTCGAGAGGGGCTTCGGCAGGGCGAAGTTGAATGGAATCCTTGAGCAGAGGGGTACTCTCGCCGGAAAGCATGGCCTCGTTGACAATGGCGGTGCCCTCGACAAGGAGCATATCACAGGCAACACCGCTGTCATCCTTGGTGCGGCCAACGGAAACCAGGTCACCAGGGAGAAGCTGGTCGCTCTGCACCTCGGTCCACTTGCCTAGACGGAACACCCACATATCGTAGGGTTTGATGCTCATGCCGCGGAACTCGGTGAGGGTGCGCTGGCGCTGCCAGACGACAGTGCTCTCGAAGGCGACGAGCATGAAGAGGGTGAAGAGCGAGTAGTACCAGTATTCGTCGAGCATCCACAGACCGACACAGAAGACCTGGAAGACGAAGAAGGGGGCAACGGCGTGCTCCTTGAACAGCTCGGTGAAGGTCGGGACGGGGATATCAAACGCGTTGGGGCCATAGTGCTGCTCGATGCGAGTGAGCTCGGACTGGGTGTCGATTCCGCGACAGGACTGGAAGTGGCTGATGGCGGGTTTGGGCTCGGCGTCGATGGCGTACTGGAGAGTGCGGAACGACTTGTCCTTGGGGTCCAAGAGGAAACGGCGCTTCTGGAAGAGGAACGAGGTGTTTGTGGTTCCGCCAACCTGTGAACGGGAACGTGGTTAGTTGATGATGGTCGCATAGCGGGGGAGAGAGTGCGGAAAGCCCACCTTGTCGCGAATGAGGGTGCAAATCTCCGGGGAGCCGGCGTTTTCAATGGGGATGACCTTGATCAACTCGGCCTCATCGACAGAGGAGGACTTGGAGGCCTTGAACTTGCCCTCGAGGTTGACGCTCCAGTGGGTGCTCAGCCAGACGAGGGACTGGACGGTGATGATGGCGCCGCACCACACGGTGGTCCATTCTGGGGCGCCGATGTACTGCTCGTAGAGGTCGGGGGTCAGGTAGTAGCGCAGGAAGATGGGCCAGACGATGACGAAGGGCCAGACGTATGCGTGGAAGTGAAAGGCAAGCGGACGCAGCAGCTCAGCCTGCTGGATCTGCGGGTGGTCGACGAGGGGCGCCATCTTGGGAAGACGGTCGGCCGACGGCGGCGATGGGGGAGATGGAGGAGGGAATATCAGAGACGCGGAATCATGGACGAGAGAATGTGAAGGATAAAAAGGGACAGACTCCGAGTGGCAAAGACGACCGGGGGGGCGACCCGTTAGTAGACAGACTGATGGGCCCGGGGTGGATGAAGATTCAAAAAAAAATGTCGGCACCACCAAAGTCGTGATCTGTACTCTTCGATGGCACCCACCCGCTGGAGGGATTGATGCTGGAGTTCCTGTAGGGGGGGGGGAGGCCACGGGGCGAATGGCGGGCCTGGCAGTGGGGGGACACCGCCAGAGATGGGGCTAAACGACGGATAAGTCCCCTAACCCGACGTGGCACCTGCTGTAACTTGGCTCGTGGCAGAGGCGGGCCGGCCGCCCCGGACAGTTCGACGGCTGCCACGTGATGTCGTTCGAACCATGTCCATGGGCTTCTGTTGCCTCTTTGAGCCAGGCCATGGCACCACCTTTGTCGGACATCATCTCCAATTAAGCAATCGGCGCATTTTTTTTTCTTTTAGACGGTATCAGGCTCTGCGCTTTTCTGCAAGAAAGATTTATTCATGTATGTATGTACGTATGTACGTATGTATGTGGGCATATGTACGAAGCCCATACCCATACTGTATGTATCTGCGCCATCTGGTGGTCCATCTAGATTATCTGAAACGCCATCCCATCCGCGTATCTGTATCTGATCTGAGCTACGCCCCCACGCACGCACGCTCGCACGCATGGCTTAGCTGCAGTACCCGTCGTCGACAGACTTGCTTTCAAACTGCAGCGCCTTGTCGTCGTCGGCAAACACCGCCATCGTGTCCTTGCCGTCCACATACTTGGGCCACACGTTGCCGTTGCTGTCGACGGGATCCTTCTGCGGGTTCGCAAGGTATGACAGCCAGAAGGATTGCATGGTGCCGGCCACCTCCCACTCAAACTCGGTCGAGTTTCCGCGATACTCCCAGTGCGTGTCAAATAACAAGGGCAATTCCGCTGTGAACTTTGTGAGATTTTATTCAGACCATGCAGAGGGACTTCAAGACATACCGCTGTGCGTCGCCCCAATCCATGGGAGAGGCGAAATGTTGGAAAAGTTTCCGGTGTAGCGGTATCGGTATGTGTCGTAGCCAAACTGGGCTCGGGTCCTGTATCCGTGTTAATGACTGCGGCTCTCAATCCTTCGTAGGCACTGACTTGATCTCCTTGGAAACAGGGCACACAATGGCTGCCAGTCCCGTCTGCCACTGAGACTCGCTTAATCCACTGGCGTTGAAGGCCCCAAATCCAGCGCCCTCGTTGGCATTGTTTCCCATGATCCATGGCTGGCAAAATTAGTTAGTCACAAAGTATTCCTTTCTTTTTTTTTAATTTTATTTTTCCTTGTGAAACTCACCTCCTTCTTCGATACTAGACCCCTAGCAAGTCGGTCTGTCGTGTTGCTAAACGCCGTCACATTGTCTCCAACGGGGGTGAAGCTGAGGCTGCTGCTGGAGTACGCACTCTGGATCTTGGTGGCGCTGACATCTTGCATGCAGGACAATTCCTTTGTAGCACTGAGCCCTCCGCATCCTACCAAGCCGGCAAGAGAGCTAAAGGCGCTGTGGTTGCCGGCTGCTGCAGCGAGGGTGCTCGTGGAACCAGAGTCTAGGATTAAGCCCTTGACGATGAGATCATGGGGATAAGAGTATCCGTACATGCCAACAGAGGCTGAGCCTGCTGATTGACCCCAGAGGACCATCTGCTCTGGGTTTCCTCCAAACGCGGCAATGTTGTCCCGAACCCACTCAACGACGGCTCGCTGATCCAACAAGCCCACGTTTTCCTGAGCATTTTCGGCATTGGGGAAACCAAAGACGTTGACACGGTAGTTCATGGTGACAACAATATGCGACTGCGTCTTTTGGATCCACTTGTCGGGGATCTTGTAGAGGGAATCGGCACCACCGCCGGTGAAACCACCACCGGGGATGTAGATGAAGACGGGCAGCGCCTTCTTGGTTGGGTTGAGGGGCGCATATACATTGAGGTACAGGCAATCCTCCGACTGGCCGCCATTAATGAGGAATTGAGTCATCAACTCAGTGTAAATTGTCTTGGTAGTGCTGATCTGCTGCATGCATGACGGCGCGTATTGCTGCGTCTTGATGGCCTTGGAAGACTTTTTGGCCTTGGGAGGCTTGAAGCGCAGGGAGTCGACGGGAGGCTCTGCGTAAGGAACGCCAAGGAACTGGCGCACGGCAGGGGCGGTCGAATTGATGAAGCCGGTGAGCTGACCACTGCTTGTCTTGATCACCAAGGATGCACCACTGCTGGGCTTGGCAGAGTTTGCGCCTCCCGCCAAGAGGCAGGCGGAAAGGCTGATGATCTGCGTCCAGGAGAGCTGCATTTTGTCAATCAGGTAGCCTATTCTTGTCCTGCGGCGACCAACAAGGCGTAAACCAGTTCATGATGGGCAATAGGCGGTGATTAAATAGCTACACTTTGCCACACACGATGACCACAAGACTCTCATTCTAATTGCGATACATGTTCAGCCTCCCCATCAACAGCTAGCAGCGGATGAATATTTATCAGATGCAGTTCACAAAGATCCCAGCAACCACGTTCGTGATTCGATATAGTGGTTCGCGCTCCGCACCCGAGGCAAACTCGGAAGCACGGCAGGGTGGAAACAGGGAATCTGGCTGGGGACACAAAGCTAAACAGAGGCTATTCCCCGCTGTATCGTTGCCAATGCGGGGAAGCAAACTGGGGAGGAAGAGGGTTCAGCCGTTTGTTGTGGTAAAATGCGGGGTTGGCGAAATTAAGGGTCATTTCGCCTTGTTCTCTTGTGGAGGAGTATGGGGAAATATGGCCTGGTCGAGAGGGGGAAGTTTGCCGAGGCAAAATACTCGTGTTGAGCTTGTCTGAATTGTCCAGTTAATCCTAGTGAGCGGCAGATGGGAGAGGCTCTTAGTAATCACGCTAGCACTATTTGGCGAATGAGAAAAAAAATTGGCACTGCGGTAACATGACTTTGTTTCAATGCAATGGGAAATGAGAACCACTTCCCTGTAAAGGCAAAATGCAACCAACTGGCTGGGCGGACCACTAGAATGGGTCAACAAGGACAGAAGATTTCCAGAATATAGATTGAGTTTTTATTGGCAAAGAAATCTCGATCAAGTATAATGAGAAAAAAGTAAAAAAAAAGAAAAAAAAAAGATAGAAACACTGAAGAATTAGACTGACAATATAATCGCTAGGTAGACTGTGTTGCAGGGCGAATCCATAGCGACTCAGGCCAATTGAAACACCCGCGTCTGCATGAGAATTATATATTAACCGCATTTCTATCTAAACCCATCGCCGCCAATCAAGCAAGACCTCGCTGTTGCGCAATCACCACATCCCCGCGCACCCCTCACAGCTGCAAGCAAACCCCCACGCCGCCTGCGTATGCGCCTCCCACTTGGCGCGGCTCTTAAACTGCCTGGCATCTGCATAGCGAATCGTCAACTCCTCTCCAGCTGCAATTTCTCGCGCCGAGATGACTAATTTTCTCCCGTCCATCGTCTGCATCGAACGGCAGTTTGGCTGACACGAATGGTTGATCCGGCTCACGTCGGGGAACAGCCGGGCGCTTGTCCACCCCCCGGCCTCAGCTTGTGAATACTCGTTTGTGGAGAAGGTTCGGACCAGTCGGACCACAAACTCGACATGGCCAGCATCAATGTGCCAGGCTTTTAAAAGAGTACGCCATTGTTCATACGTGCCGGCGGGAACATGGGCGTGTAGTTGGTAGAACTGCTGCCGACCGAACAAGGCTAATTCCGAGTATTGGCTCAGTAGCTGAAATAGGAAAAGACCACGGGCATGGTCTGACGATTCGGACTGTTCGTTTTCGGGCGGCTCCAGGGCAGAGATTAGGTATGGTTCATCAAGGAGCGTAATGTCCGGGGGAATACGGCGTGTTGCAACTAGGCCGAAGCCTTTGTGAGGAAGCTGCTGGAGTTCAAAGGGTTCCTCTGCTAATAGATACGGACAGGCAAGGGTTAGTTGATGTCAGATTGAGACAAGTCGGAGAGAAGGAAAGAAAGGAAATGACTTGCTGTTGTCGAAAGTCCTTAGCGACGAAATTCCTATCGCCACTAAGGGGTCATCGGTCGAGATACCAGCGAGGAGTCGTTGCAATTCGGGACTAAAGTCAAAGCCAGAGTCAAGTGGGGAGGTTTTACGGCTTGGTTGCCATTTGATCTGTCGAAGCAATTTAAGAGGGGTGCTATCGGTATAGTCTTCAGGCTCTTCTGGAAGGAGGAGCATGAATCCCTCATCCTCATCTGAGATGGGGAAGAGAATCGTCGGGTCGCCCATTATACGTGTCCTCGTTGAGATCCTGGATGCTAGTCGCTGGGTTAAGATGAGTGGAAGGGTCGGGATTTTTTTTTGTTTTAGCTATGATCGGTTTGACGTAAGGATATTGCGATATGTCCGCAAGCCTTGCTCAAAGTGGTGAATCACCTCATGTATGTGGCCCACCCGTATCGGAGCCCGTGATAGGATCTCTGGCGTATTGTGGACATCCCCATAGTTATCTAGCAACCACAAACCAGCGCATAGAACACATAGGGGTATTTATAATGAATTTTTTTGCTTAAGAAAACGGTATAGTGTTAAGGGGATTTTCAATTAATGGTCTAATAATTTTGATTGAATTATGAAAAAAATTAAACAAAATAGAGAACCCCCTTAAAACCTTAAAATATGTATTAAAAAGCTAGTCATTTATTATCGTCAGAATCTATACTAGCATAAAATCGGAAGCGATGGACTCCGTAGAGACACTGATCACATTTTGTATTTCCTTGATAAGACATGAACAATGTTTGGTCATCAGACCTGCTAAGGTGACGGCTAAGACATTATGTAGGATGTCAAAATTTTCATCAGGTGCTCGGAATATATATAAAATCCCACCCCAGCCTGCTGTCCTCACAATTCATGGAGGTGGTTTTGTTTCAGAAAATGTCGATTTGTATGCGGGGGGTCTATGCGCAGGGTGCTCTTTCGGCAGTCCAGCCCTTTTTGGCTGTAGAATATCTCCTGGCTCTTGAGCACCATGGCCTAACAACTATCGAAAATGCCTACCATGCACTTTGATATCTTGTCGAAAATGCCGAGGAACTCAACATCGATCCATCTCGAATAGGCGTCAAGGGAGACAGCTCGGGTGGAGGAGTCGCTGCTGGAGTTGCACTTCTTGCTAGAGACCGGAAACTGGATCCTCCACTGACCAAACAAATTCTCGTATATCCCATGCTTGACGATGGGACAGAATATTCTCCAGAAAAGAAATTCCTTAAGCTGGTCGCATGAACGCCACAGCAAGAAAGTATCGGCGGGGCTGCGTATCTGGGCGAGGACGTTGCCGGCAAGCCAGATGCCGATGTCTCCGAGTATGCTGCGCCAGCCAGAGCAAAATCTCTCGCGGGGCTGCCTTCGACCTGCATAGAAGGGGGTCTCTGAAACTATTCCGCGACGAAGATATGGACTTTGCGCACCGGTTAATGCAGGACGATGTTGAGGTCGAATTCCACCTTGGACCTGGATTACCGCATGAGTTTGAAGCGTATGTGCCGGACACAAAATGGGGACAAAGGGCCATTCAGTCCAGGATTAAGGCTTTGAAGTCTTTTTAATTATATAATTTGAGTTTGAAATTAATCATAAGCAAAGTAACCACCCCCGAAGGTCAAAATTATGGTCAACATTGAATCATTGTATCGGATTGCCGCATCTCGGCACCCTGGTTAATGAGCAAGTTACCATTAATCTTGAACAAGCTGTCGATTAGCCTAATGGGAATCCATAAAACCGATCAAGAGCTCGGATATTTTGCCAGGCTGATCTTCTGGCGAAAAGTGACCAGCATCCTCCAGAACAGTAAGTTGTGACCCAGGAATAGCGTCGTGAAGTTTGTGCGCCCAATCCACGATTTGCCAACCATCGTTCGCACCCTAGATTATCTGAACAGGAATTTTCCCCAACTCATGGAGGCGATTGGAAATTTCCATGGTGTGCCTCGGGTCATAATGTCTGACCTGGTGCTCAAACAGACTGGCTTGGCCAACGGGACCGGAAATGTAGTCCAAGTAGGTCTCCAGGCTCGAGGCTGCCAATTTTTCCTTGTCATTCACCGCAGAGAGTAGCCATTCTTTAAAGTGCGTTTTGTGGTCATCGCTCTTGGTCTTGATGAGGGCCTCCAGTCCCAGCTGCATCTGCTCCTTGGTGCGCTTAGATGGATAGCTATCAAAGCTGACGACATCAATGAGGGTCAGTGATCGGACTCGGTGCGGCGAAAAAACGGAAAATCGCTGCGCTATCCCGCCACCAATGTCGTGGGCGATGACATGAACGGAGTCAAGTTTCCATAGCTCCAAGAGGCCCTCGAGGATGGGAACTTGTCCTGACATGGACGTGTCTATGGAAGTGTCCCATGGTCGCTCTGACAGTCCGTATCCAAGAAGATCAAAGAAATGAACTTTAAAGCCAGATTCGACTAATTGAGGTACAATGTTGCGCCAGATGAGCGATGACGAGGGAGTACCATGGATCAATACAACCGGCTCACCAGCACCTCGAATGCCATAGGCGATTTGGCTGCTCTTAATAAGCGCGTTTTCGGTCGCAATGGGATGCATGTCGTAATATTCATATAAAAATACCTGCGTTTTAAACAATAGGATTTTGCTGGTTCATGGATATATATCGATGTGCATTATTAATACAGCTCTTGTCATGACAAGGGCGCACTACAGCGTCTATGATCTTTCCCCCAAGTGGATCTAACGTGACACTATTTAGGCTAGTTGCAACGTGAATTTTTAAATGTACAGTCTCGAATGCGATTTTCTGTTGACAAAACCCTGCAAGCATGTAGTGATGTGGATTTTTCATCATGACTTGGCACTCAAAACCGCCTGCCTCTGGATAAATCGAACCTTGACTCCTGTGAGCATCGACAAAAAGTATGAAGGCATCTCATCTTCTCGGGGTATGGATGCTTGGATGTCGAATTCCTTGATCAACGCAGGCACCGCTTTATACACAATTAGCTCAGCAAGATGCCTGCCAGGACACGATCTGGCCCCGCCACCCCAACTTAGACTGAATCGATCCATGTTACGAATTGTTTCCGGCTCTCCCTCAATCCAACGATCGATACGGAATGTGTCCGCATCTGGGCCAAAGACGTCCGCGTTGCGGTGCAGCGCAACCGGATTACACCCCACAGTTGTTTTGGGTGGGAAGAAGCGATCATGTAATTGAAGGCCGTCTGGGGGTACTTTGCGAGGCAGAGACATGCTAATAACGGGATAGAGGCGCTTGCATTCTTTGATCAGAGCTTGGGTTAGTGGGAGCCTCGCTGCTGTTGCGTAGTCGGATGGTGTTCCAACGCCGAGAATTTCCTCTGTGACACGAGCGCGGACGTCATCCCTTGAGCCTATCATGGCAATGATGGAGGTCAGTGTGGATGCCATCGTCTCATGACCGGCGCCAAAGTTGGTCATTGCCATGTGCCGCAGATATTTGTCTGTAAATGCGGGCTTGGCTTTGTGGAGCTGGATCAAGTCGGCAATGAGATCCTTTCTATTATCCTTGGGTGGGTTTGGCCGAGTGGCGGCATTGACTCGCCGTGCTATTTTCTTGCCGAGTTCCTGTCAAGCATTAGTCTTAGTATCACATTAATCCTCAAAGACGATACCAGGACTGGACCTACTGGAAAAAGTGCCCGAAAGTTCTTGGGTGTTTCAAAGTTTACATCCCAGATTGTGCTAAAGACGCGCCCGATCGTTTTGTTCAAAACGGTTAACTTGTTAATAGTAGGAAACAAGCCAAACACACTCTTTCGCCTCCAACTGTGATACGCATGGGGCCCGGATCCCCAGTCAGATCCGGTTCTGAGCATACCGGGAGACCATGACAAGACGGCAGAACCGAGACATTCTACAGCGATAATATGCATCCACTCGCTCAGCTCCACCTCAGCACCTTTGAGATCTTTGAGCTTCGCCATGGAGCGTTTCAAGGTATCATCAATCGCTGTTTCGTACTGCAGCAAATTGGATGTTTGGTAGACTGGTCCGATTAACCGTCGCTGGAGGCGATAGCGAGCAACATCGCGCTCTGAGAGTAAATCTAGCGAATCTGGAAAATGAGGATCCAGTTGCCAATTCAGTTCAGGCTTTCTGAGGGCTGTGGCCACTGTGTATTGTTAGTTGGTTGACCTAGTTGAGGTTGTTATGGGAACTCACGGTAGAAGTCGGACTTTTCATAACCGCTTCCCAAGGCTGTATACTTGTCAGTAAAGGCAGAAAAAGAAGATCCGGCGCTATCACTTACTGTAGATGGCCTGGTAGGCCTCCTTAGTATTGAACCAAACCTCGTTTGGACCAACTCGTACAATGGGCCCGTATTGCCTGTGAAGAATTTGGCCAAGAAGCCTCATGTGGCCATTTCGGGCATGGTATGCGTGCCAAAAGCTGGATATGGCAGCGATTTTGGGTCCTGGGATAGAGGCTAGTGGGTGGAAGATGAGGCGGTAGATGACGACAGTGATGAGAAGGATGATGATGGAGACGATCGCTGTGGTGCATGCCTGGAGGATCGGCCTGGCTAGGCATGTTATCCCGGCATAAAAAGTAGACGGAGACATAGTAGCGACGGCCTGAGCATCACAGACGATGTTGTATTGGAGTCATGATGTGGAGGAGTCACAATCCCTGTTGGCAAGTATCGATGGAGAGACTTGCGTCGTCTTGTCACAGGGCAAGAAATGAGGGCGCAAATGAAAACCAAGAAGACATGGGAGTAGCCTGTCACTATTAGCTCGCTGCTCGCTGTCCGCCTTGTCGTGGTTTTTGGATTGTGTCGTGGCTTAGGACAGTTCTTGGGCTCTGAAAATATTCTTTGCCCCACTTCAGCTGGATCACCGTCTCATTCACGCAAAACCTCCATGGTTCACTTATTCCAAATCTCATAGTTCTATAATATTCCGCAAATTTACCCATACCTGCCAGTTTTAATCGCTATAGAATCCTCCATAATATATTATAAAATATGAATTTTACTTGCGACTACCGTCCCTGCTTATGTTGGGAACATGTTGCTCTCGCCTCTGTCTATTTCAAGTTCAAGATCTACTCTCGGCCTCTTTTGCTTGCTTCCTTTCTAGCTTATCTTTCTCTTCCTTTCTCCACTTGATGCCGAAAGCCATCAGCGCAATAAGAACTGGGCAGCACAAGAGATACAGCCCTCCAAGCAATGTAAAAGCCCAACCCACGCCCATGGCGTCAATCATGGGCGCAATCGCCGCAGTGGCTCCAGCACCAATTAAGCATCGTGTCAAATTGTTAGCCGCGGTGGCGGTGCCCGCTTTTCCGGGATGGATATCCACGAGGAGAGCGTTGGTGGTGTTGTTGAAGCCAATCATCCCAACACCTATAATGGCACTAATAATGGCTGGCACAGCAGGGTGAGTTTTGGCCTGCATGGCCCATCCCCAAGCGACTAGAGATGCGGCAGCCACCAAAATAAGCGGGAAGCCAATTTCTAGACGTGCCCGCTCAATGGAAAAGTTGCTCAGGTCTTGCTGGCGGCTGCGATCGTATGGAATGCCCGCCTTGTCGCAGTGCCGCTTATAATTGCGATTGATGGCTGGACCAACAATCATGGCTGCGACGATGGACCCAAAGGCCAGAGGCAAATACATCAAACCAACCTCAACTTCGCTGTAACCATAGTTTTTAGAAAACTCTGTGGGCATCACCGTGGCAATGGCGTAGAATCCCGCAAAAGCAATACCGCTAGACCCCAATAACAGTCCAGTCTCCTTTTGGAGAAGCATCATAAGCGACTCCAGGACATTAGGGGCCTTGAATTTGAACGATGACTTTGGATGGTCTGCCTGATGGGCTTCGGTGTTGTTCGCTGCCTTCCGTCGGCGTTTTAGGACTTGCCATAAAGACCGATACACGGGTGGTGGGGTGATGGATCCATCTCCAACAATATGGCGGCACGTTTCCGGGAAGAAGATGACAATAAAGACAATTGTCACACCAGAAAAAATGACAAGGAACCAAAAAATGGACCTCCAGCCAAGGTACTCTGACAGCAGGCCTCCAATAACGGGACCCAGTGATGGGGCCAAGACGACGGGCACTGTGGTGAAACCAATGTACTGGCCTCGCTCCGCTGAAGTGACGACGTCTGCTACAACACCGACACAGAGTGATACGGTGCTGCTGGAGCCGGCCGATTGTAGACATCTTAGACCTAGGAGAGCACCATAACCGGGAGCCAACGCCAGTCCAATACAGGCAGCAATGTAAATGGCAAAGCAGACAACATAGGCGGGTCTTCGCCCACCACTATCTGCCAAAGAGCCAATAAACATCGGTGTAATGCCTTGAAATATCATGTACGTCGTAACTGTCAAATTGACCTTGGACTCGCTGACGTTGAGATCCTTGGCAATGGCCGTCAAGGCTGGGAAGTAGATTTGGGCCGTGAGTGGGGAGAAGAAGGCGGTTAACGCAGCCGCCAAGACAATGCCGCGCTTTTGCCATAGTGTAAAACTGGAATAAACTGGAGGTGGAGCTGGCTCAACCGCCTCAGATTGTTTTTCAGCATCGCTGAGATCAACTCTCTCGGCCGAGCTGTCCTGGGTGTGTTGCTTGGGATCTTGTCTTGGTGACTCGCTCATGGTGGCAGCAAGAACAGATATGAAATCACGGTAAGCCTTACCAATTCAGTTCTAGACATGTGCGAACAGAAAAACGAATCGTTCATTTGTATATAAATGCCGGTGAAGATCGCTGGGCCTGCACCAAGTCGTCTACACGGTGCCCGCATCGGTGCCGGCTCGGCAAGATGTTGGTGGCTGCATGGCGTCCCAACGCACGACTCCAGCGCTAATAAGGAAGCAGGGAAATTGGTAAAACCGAAACATTTGCATCTTCTGGTGGGGAATGGAGATAAAATACGTTAATACCGGGCCACTCAGACTGTTCACTCGCAGATGGTTGCGCTGGGCTTTGGCTTGGACCCGCGCCGATGCGTCATGGCTTCACAGATCAACGTGATTCATCCGGGCAAATTAATAAAGATGGAGAAATCGGAAATAAAGCCCGGGGGGAAGCCATGATTCGCAAAAATGAAAGTTAATTTTCGGCTGCCTAGTTTATCGTACCAGCGTCTCATGACACGCGAGTGGACGGGTAATCAGAGTGCTGAGAGTCATGATCTAAAACGGCAAAGAGGTACAAGCTCCATGTACCTTGCACGAACGGGTGGCGGGACGGATTATCCCGCTTTCCGGGAGATCTGGCCTCTGCATGTGAAGGACATCCATGCACACATCATGAGATGTACAGCTCGCTTGTTGGACACTTGGCAAGGCTGATGTCGCTGGAAACCACCAAAAAATTAAACAATCATGGTAGGTCGTGGTCGCCAACGGCGCTTACATTTCGAAGCAGCATGTTAGTAAGAATATCCAACTGACATCATCTCGTCTAGAATATTTCGTACAATTCCGCCTTGCGGCAGAGCAAGGCTCTCCGCTCTGAGCTGTCCAACCTGAACCTCAAGCCGCAAGCTTCGCCCGCCGAGATTGGCAATGTGTCGGCATCCATCGCCTCCTTCACCAAGACGCTCGACGAGTACCAGAGCCTCGCCCGGCAGGAGATTGTCCCCAAGAAGCAAGAGGAGGCTTTTGGGCGTGTCAAGCGCTTCCGCGAGGACTTGTCGGACTTTCGATCCCAAGTGGACTCCCTAAGGGCAACCCGTGACGAGGTCCAGCACCAAACCAACCGCACCGAACTGCTCGGCCGCCGTCCGTATAATGCCACGCCCGAAAACCCCTACGCAAATGTCACAACGAATACAACGCACTCAGCTTTCCAGCCACGGCACACGCCCAATACCAATGGCCCCATGACAATGGGCTCCGGCGACGAGGCGCGAGAGGCCCACGCCTTTCGCGAGCAAAACTTCTTTGCCAACACCAACCAGGCTCTCGATGACTATATTGCGCGCGGACAGGCCGTCCTGGGCGACCTTGGCCAGCAACGCGAGATGCTCAAGAACACACAAAAGCGTCTGTACAGTGTGGCCAACACTCTTGGTGTCAGCGGTGATACTATTCGCATGGTGGAGCGACGTGCACGCGAGGACAAGTGGATCTTTTTCGCAGGAGTCATCATCTTCTTCCTGTTCTGCTGGCTGGTCCTCCATTTCCTACGATGATTTTCTTGCATGGGTCAATTAGAGCGGGCTGGCAAGAGGGAAAGAATTACATCATCACCGATTGCAAAGAAGGGGGAAGGGCTTTTGAAGGCATCAGCGCGGTGTTTAGGAGTTTCGCTTTTTTTTTTATTCAAGTCTTGATCTCAATTGCTTTGCCATAACACCACCTCAAGAACCGCTTCATCTGCAAGGCACAGGCAGCCAAACAGGAAAGAAAAAACAGAGAACAAACAAAGCAAGAATCTGACACATCTACTCGCTGTCTTCGCCTTCGAGCTGCTTGAGCGCTATTGTAAAGAGCACGTCCTTGTCCGTCTCGATGGTGACGATCTGGGTGTCGGGCAAGACATGGTTGCTGGTGCTGAGCTGGCCGCCAATTTCAGTATGCCAGTTTGTTACATCCCACTGCAGGCCATTTGTGGTGATGACGCTGGGGCCCTGGAGCGGGATGATGCCAACGTGTCTACCAAAGACGTCGGTCTCACCGTCTTCACGCACCTGAATGCTGTGGAATCCAGCCTTGAGCAGGAATGTCAAGCTGGACCCAGACAGCAAAAAGATGCGGCCCTCGGCGTAGCCACTGCCGGGTTGGAAGCGGTACAGATGATGCAGTTGGCTGAGGCCCTGGTCGACGCGGCCGCCAATGCCTCCCAGAGCGACAATGTCGATGCCGCCGGGGTGCTCGTGGCGGATCCAATTGATGGCCTTGCCAAAGTCGGTCGAGTCCTGGTCGGGGTCGTGGATGATGGTGGCGGGTGAGGGCTGCGACGTGTAAAAGTCGCGGACGGCGGGCGTCAAGGAGTCGAGGTCACCAATGATGAGCTGGAGGTTGGACTGCAGGTGAAGCGTGTTACTTTTGAGGGAGGGCATGTACGATAGCTGCAGAAAGCCATGCGACAGATCAATATAGAGAGAAATGACGTACGAATTTGCCATGGAACGATGACAGCGTGTGCAGGCGGTTGGCTCCTCCGTCGGCTGCTACTCTAAGGGCGGCTGCAATAGCGATCGAGGTGCATGCTTAGCATTTTTTTTTGGGGGGGGGGGGGGGGGCGCGTGGGGTTTTGGATGCGATGAAAGTTAAGCTACCTACAGTTCTTCCACAGCTTGCGCAGGTTGTTGCCGTGCTTCAGCGGCTGGTTCAGCACGATGAGGGCAAAGTCCTGGGGCACGTTGTAGTCCTGGAGCAGTTTGGCAGGGCGCCAGTCAAACGACGGATTCTGATCCGTGGCCATTGTCGCAGTCGTGTGGGTGTGAGTGAGTAAGTACGTGAGCTTTGATAGCAGTGGTGGTGGTAGTGGTAGTGGTGTTGCGGGGTGCAATGGACAAGGGTCCAGGGAGACAAGCAAGGGAGAGCTCCCCCTCCAAACGACGGCGACGCAAGCGAGCAATCAAAGGATGGCAAACGCACAACAAGACACTGAAACGGGTCTGCTGATTGGTATGCAAAGAAAAATGGAGGGTGCTGACTTTCTCATCAGAGAAAACAAAAAAGAAAAAAACGAGGTGCAAGCAGAATTGACGAGACAATTACATCTATCTGGAGGAGCTTCAGCTGTCACCCTCCCTTCCTTGAGTTTGGGAACGCGAAAAGGGGAGAGGGGGAATGGGAGGGGGAGACAAAGGGCATCAGCCTTTAGGGCGCTCCTCTTTATGTTTGACTCTGCTCTTGTTTTCTTCTTTATAAAGGCATGCTTTTGTGTCTCGCCAGCTCCGCACCCCAAAGCCAAAAAAGCAACAAGCCCAGCCGCCATTGGACGTCCGCCTGGCCGAGACTGGATTCTGGTGTCGTTCAGCGTGCTTTTTACGGAAAAAGTAGCCGTGCACAGCCGTGCGGGCGAGCATCATCATGACCACCACCACGACGTCGACGCCCACGCCCACGCCCACGCCCAGCCGCAAGCCCAGGTACGTACCAGCGTCCGGCTGGGTGACTTGCAGCTGGCTGCATGTCGGAGTCCCCCCCGATAAGCAGCTCTTATCAGCTGCCAACCCGGGTAATTCTCGGGGGGACCTGCCAATTTTTCTCGCTTCAGGTTTTTTCCCGCAGCTCGTCTCAACTGCCAGACCCAGAGCGTCGGACTTCGGAAGAGAGATGCTCCATTTGTCAATTGACGATGCGATAATACTGTTGATGCTCCACCGCTGCTGACCAATTCCACCCTTCTCGATCGATTGAATCCGCATCGTATACTCTGCCTGCACCCCGTCCACTCCTTTTTCTTTTGTCAATTCTGTCCGTCCACCTCGTACCATACATTACCCACAATCCACCATGTATCGCACAACCTTGCGATCGGCCTCCCGGCCGGTAATTGCCAGCTTGCGCTCCTCTGCCGCCCGCGCTGCCCCCCAACGATTCGCCTCGACAGCCTCGCCCGCCAACAAATCCCGATCATTGAAGAGCTCTGCCCTGCGATGGGGTCTGGCCGGTGCCGCCGTCTACTACTACAACACCAGCCCCGTCTTTGCCGAAGAGGTTGTCTGTACGTCACCGTCACACCAGGTCCCCGGCGCATTACAGCCAACCCCAACTGACATTTTCTGCCTCTAGCACAAACCATTCCCGCCCCCGCCGCCTTCTCCAACGACGACCTTCCTACCGTCAACTCGGTGCTCGAGGAGAAGCGCAAGCAGCTCAAGTCTGACAAACCCGCCAAGACCGAGTCCCAACCCAATGCCCAGAACACCGCCGCCGTTGAGGGCTCTCCCGCCGCTCTAGAGGAGGAAGCCGGCCAGCAGGGTGCATTCAACCCCGAGACTGGCGAGATCAACTGGGACTGCCCTTGCCTGGGCGGCATGGCTGACGGACCTTGCGGCGAGGAGTTCAAGACTGCCTTTAGCTGCTTTGTTTACTCAACCGAGGAGCCCAAGGGCATGGACTGCATTGAGAAGTTCCAGTAAGTTTACGGCTCTGTATTTGCGAAAAGAAAAAGAGACACAATTGTTAACATGTAAACCAGGGGAATGCAGGAATGCTTCAAGAAGTATCCCGATATTTACGGTGCCGAGCTGGCTGACGACGAGGACGGCGCCCCCACTCCCGACTTTGGCGATGAGCAACCTTTGGCCGATGCCCAAAAGGTCCAAGCCGAGTCCATCGCTGCGAGCGAAGCTGCACCTGTTCAGCCCAAAACTGAACCTGCTGCTGCCACCACCGAGGCCAAGACTGAGGCCCCGGTAGAAGCGAAGACTGAGACTCCCGTGGAAGTGAAGGCCGAGACACCCGTAAAGGCCAAGGCTGAGGAACCTGCACAGGAACCAAAGGAGGTTGAGCCCTGGAAAGATGCTGTCGTTCCCAGAAACAACGGACCCAACAGGGGCTAAAAAAAAATAGGAGAAAACGAGAGGAGAAAGTATATGGGTATATGAGAGCCTATGTGTAAAATATCTAGGAGCTATTTGGCGGGGTTTCACTGTGATGAGCTCAGCTCTGTACCAACGTTGTATAATGAACTAGAGAACAAAAGCCATGCATGGGTCATAATGAATGAAATCACATCTCAGAAGGGTCCAAGTCTCTCACAACTGACTACTGGTCGTTGCAATAATTGGCTGTTTTTCACTTTTGGCAGTTGGCCCACAAAAAAAAATAGAGCATGTCGGTAATAACCGGGTCTAATCACACAAGAGCAAGGTTCCCCAACTTTCTTGCAGCCCAAGTTAGGCGCGCGCGCGTATATTGAGAGTGGTAACAAGTCGGTATCAATCATGAGAAGCAGAAAACATGAAGAGGAGAGTTCCACACAATCCTCGGTATCAACAGAAGAGCAATCCCGCCATGCTGATCAAGCTGAAGAAAAAGAGAAAGAAGAAACAAAATTGAAACCAGAACAAAAAACCGTCAAGGTGTTTTTTTTTTATAAAAATAATACAAAGGCTCATTTACCACCCAACCCTAGACGCCGCGGAGAGAGGAATTGCGCTCCGGTATCGTGACCAGGTAAAACTGCAGATGCCCTTGCGGCTCCGACTAGGACGAGCCGCCCTTCTTTGCCTTGTACAGGTAGCGTCCGATGAGGCCCTCAACGGCGGCCACTCCAGCTAGGATGCTGACGCCCAGGCCGACGGCTTGCCAGCTCAGGCGGCCCTTCTCGTACAGGCCCCATGCCTTGTAGCCTAAGAAGCCGCTGAGACTGACGACACCAGCCAGGTTGGCGGCCACAACCGCGGTGGCAGCATTATCTGAGAGTTCTTCAAATTGGTCTGCGAGCCACGAGTCGGTGCCAGCAGCCTTGCGGGCAGCCTTCTCACGTGCCTCCTTGGCCCTACGCACGGCGCGCTCCTCGGCCTCGCGGGCGATGCGGTGGGCCTGAGTCTCGGTCTGAATCTCCTGGTCCAGGAAGTCGGAATTCACCGTGTGCACGCTGGGCAGGTCGACGTCGACAAGTGAGGCGGTTGAGGCCGACACGTTGGTGGTGACCTCTGGGAGTTGAGGGGCAGCAGCCTTTTGGGAGACGAGAGTCAATGAGGGTCTGCGAGCCACGAACGAGGAGAGGAATTAATGGGAAGAGGGGGGATAGTGAAACATAATTTTAAAGCAACAAGCAAAGAAAGAAAGCTTACCTCCTCGGGAGTCTGCTTAGGACCACTGGCAGCAGCGTCGGCGTAAGACACTATCGATTGGGAAAAAAAGGAAAAAAGTCAGCCAATCTGTGTGTGGTGCGGGGAAAAGAAGATTGGGTTCCAACGGGAGATGGCGTGTTACTCACTGGTGATTTGGGAAAAGTGCTGTTGGAGCTAGCTAAGGTACGGAGGAAGATGGGGTGGTGTACTTGGCAATGTGCAAAGCAACGGGAGATGATTCAAGGAGGCGTTTTGTATATGCGTGGTATTTGTGTGTGTGTGTGTGTGCGAGAGGGAAAAAAAAAATCCAAGGTGGTGGTGGTGGTGTGATGTGAGACAAGGAGGAGATCGGATGAAAGGGCACACACAGTGATGTGATGTGTGATGTGCTGGCTAGCTTTGCAGGCAAGCAATGAGGTGCAAGGCCGCATTTATTACATGTGACAAGAAAAAATTCGATGACGTCGGCGGCTAGGTTCATGACCCCACCAAACAACCAGACCCAGGCGGTTATGATGCCATGATTCTTGGAAGAATTGGGGCCGATCTGTTTACTTTGGGTTTCCCTGTTTCACTAAAAGGGGAAGGAAAAAAAAACGGTCGTCAATCGCGCATGACGTGCATGCCTCGTGGTTGCATGTTATGTATGTATCGCTGATGATGCGAGAGAGCTTGCTCGAGCTAGTCGGGAGCTCTAGCTCTGTCGTGGCACAGGATTGGGCATCAGCTCCCCCTCGTCAATCCATGCCAGTTCCTGCATAAGCTGCTGTGCTATTCCAATGTACTTGGAATATGCCTAATTTAAAAAAAACAAATAAAATAAAAACACTACAATCATTCCTTTGTGGCTCCATAAACATGCCTGCAACACAGCAAAAGAGCCTTTTTGCCTTAAAAAGAAACCGCTCGTAAATGATTTTCTTGCCTTTGAAAACACACATTGATAGTTGGACGACGTGACGCAATCGAACATCCATCAGCTGCTATGTTGGAAGGGAAAATCGATGGATCGATGTTTTTTTCTTCAATTAAAAAAACAAACAAGGCTCTGATTGATGCAAATCTTAGTGGACAAAGAATCCTGGCCAGCTCGACCAAGAGTATTTGGCAAGATAGATTGCAACACAAATGGACGTTTGATTACTTAGATGTCTACTATCTGAACTTGAGGTTTTTTTTATCTACAAATAAATCTTATTTAGAATCTGTTACCATTTTAATACTTTCCCTACACCTACCATCTCTAATTATACCTTAAGTAAATACTTTAATAGTATGTTTATATAGGTCTGAAGATCTTGGGAGAAGTTCTAGTTGAACCGGCTGTTTATATATATATTTACTTTTTATTAAAAGTAGACTTCAATCTATCCTAATTATATGCATTTTCAGATGAATTGGAATCATCAGTATGCTACCCGGGATCACTCCAACAAAGATACGGGCTGTATTACCATCTGTCCCCCGTAGGAGACGCGGGGCATAAGCTGACAGACAGCAGAGCTGGCTTAGTCAACATAGCAAGTAATTCCCTCAGTCAACACCAAAATACGGATCTTGTCAGTCAAATCAGCAGTCACAACATCATCACTCTGCACCATGCCATCCGAGTTTAATAACAAATTCATCAATACATACCATCTTCCGCCCAACTTCTCTATTTGCCCCCCACCGTCAGGTCCCATTCAACTGGGCAGCATTCTCAATAATCTTCGTGATGTTAAAGTGATCAACTCTAACTGCAGGTTGCCCATACAAGATGAAGATGTTTATTGTCACAGCCAACATGGTTTTACATCAACATGCAGTCGTATGAGAAAAGGAGAACTGGGAATTTGGGCATGCGCTATCGGCTTCCGAAGTCTCGGAGACAACCTGGGCTGTTCTACTGAAAAAGCCGAATCCATCGAGTATAACTTTGCTCGGCTTGATACGTATACTTTTGCCCCTTCTGCAGAGTATATTCGCATCAGTATGAAAGAGCTCGATGTGACCGAGTTTGTTGAGGCCACGGATTGGCTGCCCGTTTATCTTGTCACGGGAATAAAGGTTGCTGTCAAACCGTCAGTCAGCAGAACAAACTCGACAGAGTTTAATGTAAAGGGCAGAGCTGGCGCGCGCTTCCCTGGAGGATTGCCTCTTGAGATTGGACCTCATGTTGGTATAAAAAGCTGCGAGGACATCTCAGAAAAGTGGACAGTCTCGGATGATTTCATTTACGGTCTTCGGGTAGAAAAGCTTGTGTATAAGCGTCAATGGGCTTTTTCGTCTAAACAGCGAGGTGAAGCGACTCTGATTATGGAACCGTTCATCAAGGGCGCTCAGCTGCTAGGTGAGGACAGCGCTCAAGAAATTGAAGATGAGATTATTCAAGTTGACCTTGACGAGGAATTAGTCGGGATGAAGGAGGTGCTGGAAACAGATGGAGGAGTGACATCCTGGATTGTACCCGCAGTATTCACTTAATCATTTCAGTGTAGGCTTTCACTGTTTTATTCTCTGTGTCAACTATTGGTATGCACGGCCGTCGTCTAACAATAATTCTATAACCATTTGTCTGTTCAAAACCTTTGGGTGGCTTATTGAAAACTTGATGGTTTCTCTTGGATCCTGGCTACCTTTCCACTGGCCAGCCGCGATGCCCCTAATCCCATGATCAAGTATACGGATATTTTGACCTTCAATAATTTGTCGAAGTCGTCCATTTTCTGAGTTCCGTATCTCCACATAGTCCTCATAGAAAACTAATACATAGGGGCCGAACATAGTCACGGCTCGGGGGTGCATCTTTCTCCCCGAGTACTCCATGATAAGTGTCCGGCTGATATCTCCATTCCTGTTTACATAGACGGCGCAGTTCTCATAAGCAAGAAGGAATTCATTGTCATTTAGCTTAAACATGCCTAATGGCTTCTGACCTCTTACTTGTTCTGCAATATTATCATGCTCCTGTAAGTCGGGAATCACGATCGGGCTTTTAAAGCTCAGTCTGAGGACTTGGAATCCGCTGGCTGTTTCAACGCCGATGGTTTTCTCAAAGAAGTCAAGAGAGTAGCATTTGGTCGTGAGAGAGAATTCATCAAAGTCACGGAAGGGATATATACTATCCCGCCTTGACGGTTGAGAAAAAGTATCCCGCCCTAACGGCTGAGGAAAAACATCCTGCCTTGTCCGCTGAGGTAAAACCGGTTCCAAAATCTTAAAGATGGTACGTGTGAGTTCTCCGATTTTGTAAAACAACAAAACACGACCATCCATTTTCGTTATAGCAAAATAATTAACATTCTTGGCGATAATCCGTGGCGATAGGTCAAAACCAGACCCAAAACCGGATGGTAAAAAACGTGTAAGCATGCTGGAATGATAGGTGACAAGTTGCTCATTTGCAATCAATACGCATAGAGAAAATCCTTCTAGAAATGCAATTTGAGTGACGGAAGTAGCATCAATAGCCTGTAACACAGTGTCAATCATTGATTGGGTGAAGCGTAGCATCTTAAGGTGGTATTTAATACCTTTTTCCATAGCCGAGGGCTTGAACGGTTTGAAACGTAAACACCATCATCAGTGCCAACGGCTGTTGCAAACATTCCCTGCGCCCCGAAACTCATAGCACAATTGACTTGAGACTTGCAAATCACGGGAACGTTCAGCGGTGAACCGTGAAAGCTCTCGAGCGTGTCAATGGCATGGTCGAGTGGCGTGCCCGCGACGTGTACATTGGGTAGTTTTGACCTTGTGTCGTGTTGAAACAATACATCAGAAAGTATATTCAATCGAAAAGGCTGGGCATTTTGGGCGACCAAAGCCTTAGCGTGCCTAGTTTTGGTCTCGAGTATTTTCTGGCACCAATCCAAACGATCTTCGGCCGAGAATGAGTAAAGAGTGTAGGTTTCTCTTCCAAGGTGTTTAATTTTGAATGGGAACAAGAAGTTGCTGTCGCTTTCTTTCCTAAGTCCAGACCCGCTGATGGAGAAGACTGGACTCCTCCCTAGAAACGCACTTATGACGTTCTGTTTCTGGATGGCTCCATCATCCATGCTTTCTAGGACTAAAAGGGGCATGGGAATAGGCTGGAAGGAAGTTAGCTTTCAATAACTGATTATTCCATGGCACGCGCACCTCTCTATTAACGTCGAACTTCCTCTCTCTTTCGTTTGTTCCAGTGGGCTTAGTTAGAACAAGATAGTGATCAAACAGAACGGCATGAGTATCAATCCATGATACACCAGTCGACCCTGATCGAATAAGATCGCCATTGTTGATAAGTTGTCGGCCTAAATGATCCAGACTCAGATCCGTATGAATCCCAGGCCTCAAGACAAGCTTTCGACTCCAATCCACCAGCTCAACCCGTTTGTTAGACTCTTTCATTTTATCGCGGCATTCTAATTCTAGTTCTTCAAGCTCTCCAATAGTTAGTGATACGTTGTTTCTTTCTGTATTGTCTTGTTGTGTACTGCTATAAAGGCGGATAAGAAGTGAAATGTAAATCTTGATCCGTTGGATGGGCAAGAACAAGTAGAAACCCCAGTCATGCCTTTTGTCCAACGCCTGTTCTAGCAGTTGTCTCAAGAGATAATTTGTCTCAAGCTCTCTGCGCATAATGTATTCAGCTGTCGGATAAGCTGTAGTGTAGTCGATATAAATAGGTTTGGCTCTGCGGATCCAGGCTCGAAAGATGTCACTAAACCCGATAATCCATGGACCTTGCCTCTGTTGACGGTACTGGAGTTGAGCTAAAAGTTCTCTCCTATTCAATTCCAAGATCTGTTCCAGGCTATTGAAATATTTTTTGATGAATCCTCCAATTCTCATCGGTGGTAGCCCCTTGTCATCTTGAAGTTTCGATTTGACCTTGATAGACCAAAATTTGAGATCTTGGAGATATTCCTGCTCACTCACCACCATCTCGTGGAGGATCTCTTGACGATCGATTTCTGAACTCGGCTTTGACTGCAATGCTTCTTGGTCCAGGCGATAAAAGAAGTCCCACCTCATGTCGATTCTCGAATCCTCAGGCAGAGCGTCATACATTCCAACCTCAACCTTCATTATTCGCATTGAACAAGAACAGGAATAACAGCTTCCTCTCGCTTCGGTAACATGTAAAGCAGGCGCATAACATCCACATCGGGTCAGCTGCCACAAAACTCCCGAAATGCACCCTTCTCCAAACTTGACCCATTCTTCATCGGGTATAATGACGCATTCGTCAAGCATTCGAGCCACGACGTGGCTACCGATTGTATCGGCCTCCACCGTATCCATCATGGGTATCTTTTGAATAAACAAATTGACCAATGCTTCCTTGATCTTCTTGCTGGTCAAGTATGGCTCGCCTGCGCCCATCTCCCGCACCCAGGATTCAAGGCCACTGAGAGCCCAAGGCTCCACACATCTCTGAAAATCTTCGTCTTTGAACTCTGACGGCACAAATGCTTTTTGTTGGTAGTCACTAAGGACAAGGGATTCTAAGGGATCGGTGGCTATTCCCTGTAAAAATGTACCCTTGCCTAAGTGAGATTGGAATGCACCGCTTTCGATTACTTGTCGCAAAAAGTCCTCATTAGTGCTTTGCTTGTTATCAACCATGTCATCCAAAGTCATGAATTGGTCTGTATCTGGGACGACATCCTGTGAAGATAAGCCGTAGTCGTAGCCAACATCTTCATTTTCAGAAAGGTCGCTATCGTTAGTCTGATCGTGGTTTTCACTCCTACTAGACGATATTCGTGACAACCTATCATCAGTACTACCGGCTACACTTTCGCTGCCCGTTGCGATTTCAACCGCAACGTCAATCAAAATGAATCGTAAAGTGAGAAGCATTATTGTTCTCAGATGGCCAGCGATATGTCTGGGGACAATATCAGATACTGAGTTGGTGTCTGTAGGAGTATCAGGTCTGCTCTTAGACCCCGATTCCTCTTTTTCTGATGTTTCCTGGTCATCCTCGTCGGTAAAATTTTCGGAGTCTATCCAGCCTGTTTGTGTCTTTACTCGTTTGCGACTAATTTCTGGTTTCGCAGACTCTTGTATCTCATCAATAATTTTCTTTTCGTCCTTTCCGACAATCCTCGATGAAGACCTTTGCTCATCTTCAATAGGGAGGCAACAAATAGGGCATATTTCCCGCGGCCGTGGATAGCGAATTCGGCACTGCCTTAAAACAGCCTCAATTTGAGAACCGGGAAAAGAATTTTGATGATAATCGGCGAGATGAACCGCAAGACCGTCTGTTTCGGGAAATATAGCTTCGGAATTGTCACACAATGGGCAGATCCACTGAGACGGAGCATGGATTTCGCGACTCCAATTCGGGCCGTGGGTGTTTACCATATGGCTCAGCCACTTGGTTGAGGTTGCGAATCGAGCTGATGGAGACGGCTTTGAACACTTTTCTGATATGCAAATAAAGGGTTGATGGTCTTCATTCACATGATGTCTGTGATGCTTTAGCATGAGCCTTTTTGGGATTTCCAGAGTCTTTATGAGCCTTACCGCCATCTTTCGCTCTCAAACATTTCGTTGGGTAGAGGGCTAAAACACCAATCGCAAATTTGGCTACCCTCTATTGGCCGTGGATATTCCACTTGACTGACGAGGATAGAAGCGGTCTTGCTCTTTGCGGAGAGATTCTGAATCCTCCTGAGCCTGACTGCAGCTTCGTCTCCATCCATAGTGGTGGGCTTAGACTCAGATACTACAACACGTTGATGAAGCGGAAGTGTCTCCTGTGTCACTGTCGTCGGAACGCTTCGACTCGGTTCAGGCTCGGGGGCGTCAACAATCATGGGCTCTGGAGACTTTTCATCTTGGCGCGGACGTTCAGGAATGACGGGAAGGCGACGTGGCGCCCGCGGTCGCGGAATTGGTGGAACATCTCTCTTCGATTTCCGGTAAAGAAACATTTTGTAGGTATCTGCCATCGACGTTGTAAGTTGCTCTAGCAGGCTTTCGCTCGCTGAAGAATACAACGACTTTAATGATAAATACGATAATTGTTCAAAAGAAGATAGATCAAATGTCTCAGTATACTTTCTAGCCCTTTTTGTTTGACTTGTGATTGACGATTGACGAATTAAATTCCCAAGGCGATAAAGACGCTCGATGGCATTGGCAATGGCTTCAATATTTTCTAGGTTCATGCAACGCGGCTGTGCTTGTCCGACATCTATATGCCGTGGTGAGTGATTGTCGCCGAAAACTAGCTCTAAATTAGACCCTTGGTTTGAATGGAGGTGTCCATAAGAATCCCAAACGTACTATACGTCAAACTCCCACACATCAAATCCATCACACGAAGAACTTGATCCTGGATCTCAGTGTGATGCCTGAGCTTGCGGTCGAGGCATAATTTCCGATCTGCAAACACTCCTAGGCAGGTAGCCCAAGTAGAAAATTTGTGACTAAACTCGGAGATGATGGCTGCGCCATTAGTATCTCCATGGTCGTTTGTTAATCTTGATATTTGTTCATCGAATAATTTTTCGCATTCAACCGCCAGCGCAAAGATGGGTTCATTTTTCTCACTAGCGTCACGCGTCTCCCCCATATCCGGCATTGAGCTGATGAAAAACGATCGTGTCTGTTGTTGACTTCTTCTTCTGCGCGAGCCATAGAATGACTTCGCTTGATTCGAGACCTGGGATTATCCACGTGAGCGGGCGGGGAAGCTGGGATGTGACATTTGATAAGCCAGGGGGTGTCAAGCCAGATATGTGATGATAGGCTGCAGGTGCATTTGGGGGCTGAAAAGGCACATTCGTGCTTCACTCCATTTTAAACTCTTTCAATGTTCGCCTTTGTCTGGGAACGTAAGTAAAAAGAGCGACATGTCGACGGCACATACAGATGAAGCTTCTCGCCTCATTCTCCCGACCGAGTCGCCTGGGTGGAGTGGATTGCAAACACTCCGATCACGTCTTTGCGGGAGGGTAGCACGGTTTGTTCCCAGTGGAATGTTACGTAAAAGTGTGAAAAATCGCCATACCGATGCCCTCATCTTCGAAATCGACTTCAGTGACATCTTGAGGATGGGACCTGTTATGATTGCGCTCACAGAAGATGACTTCAAAGACATGGATAAAAAGGCACTTGATCTCCTCGACTCACTAGATAGCATGGTCAACTTAGACTTATGCAAGGACCCATTTAGCATCGAAATACCCGAAATACCAATCGTTTCTCACTTTGAGCTAAAACCTACGTCCAGCTCAGGGGCCAACAAGATCATGCTCCCGAAGAAGTTTGAGCGATTACGCCAACTCATAGTTTTCTTCGATTCGCTCGAAGATTCAGGGTCCTCATTCAAAAATCGGGAGCTATTCAACCTAGCAACTGGTCCGGATCCCTTGTTCTGCCTGCCTGATGGAGACACTGGGGCTGTCGCAATGCTACACATGAGAAGGTGGAAGGACATGTCGGAATGGCTGGTAAGCGAAAATGAGGCAGCAGATAATATACCACCAATGTCCCCAGGCGGCATGCACGTTTTTGCCCCAGAGAAAATCGAAACTCAGCTTGAAAAACGCGCTAGTGCTGTGGTTGATACCATTTTCAAAGAGTTTCGAGCTCTGAGCTGCGCTGGAAAGTCCACACACGAAATTCGATTGAACCTATCGAATGAAGTGTATACCGGGCCACCGTTACCCAACTTGAACATGTTTTTATCATGCTGTCCTGGTGGAATGCTGATGTGGCAAGAAGCCGAATGCGGTTCGTTCCCGTAAGTGACACTCAACGATGCGTCACTTTGCTGGTTATCAAAACTGACAACCAAGTGTTATAACTGATTTGACCAAAGAAAACTTATGCTCATCAATTCATAAGGCCATGGAGAAACGAAGGAGATTACAACTACTTATTAAATCACAAGGACTGTTCGACGTCACAGATCATATCGGCGCAATACCGTTGGCATCTGACAATTTCAACGGAGAATCCCTGAGTGAACTCTTCAAGCAAGGGCTTTTCAAGCGAATTGAACCCCGAGATTATATTTCTGGGACGGCAAATAAAAAAGTCGCGTTCAGAACCAAAGCCGAAATAGCGCTTGGACTATCGAGATGCTTGATGGACTTTTTTGACGAGGGACTTGAGCTTGCATCTCATAGTTGGAAACCAGACAACATACACATCCGCCGAGCTTCTACAAGTACTAGGAGACATGATAGTCAGAAACTATATGTCTCCCTTCGACCAAATCTTTCTGATACCCATGTGTCCGATTTGGCCAGTATGTTCAAAAATGGGAATCAAGTCCTTCTCACATTTGGGAGGCTTCTGTTGGAAATTCTCAGTGGCGAAGAGATACCAATAGAAATATGTCCTGACGTTAAGGATAACATACAAAATTGGTTAATCCTTTGCAATATTGTCGATAATCTTGACCCAAAGGAGTCCTGCAGCGAATATTTGATGGTGGTAAAAGGATGCCTAGATCTCTGGAAAGTGCTTCAAAAGTTCCAAAACCGCGAGGACTTTTCAGCCGCAAGCAAGGCTGTAAGGAAGGCCATATACGAAGAAATTGTTCAAAAACTTGAGCTTATTGTGAATCCTCGACCATTCAAGAGAAAGCGACAGGACGAGGGCGAAAGCCAATCTAACAAAAGGTTCTCCGCCAATTCCTTGGAAAATCCCTCTCCACCTCAACGAAACCAATACACCATGGCTTGTCCTGATAGTATACCAATGAAACAAATTGCGGAATCGATTATGGAGGAGCCTTTTGAAGAGACTGATAACGAATACACCCAGTTTTCACTCTACGACGAGCAAGACGAAGAACACGAGTCAAACCGACGCAAGGCCGAAGAGTATTTGAAACACCTGGATATCTTCACAAGAACATATGTGAAACCACTTATAAATATTCCAACACAGCACCTGCCGTCGAAGCAGAGAAGTCCGGTCAAATTAGCAATCATCGACAGCGGTATTGACATGACTGATCCCATTGTTTATGCTAGATCAAGTCAAATTCGAGGATCGAGAAATTGGACCGACCAGGATCCCAACAATTATCACGATATCTACGGCCATGGAACTCAAGTAGCCCGGTTGGTTCTAAAAGTGGCCCCTACTGTGGAGATATATATTGCAAAGGTGTCGAACGGAAAGCAAATTGATAAAAAGGACACGGGCAAAATCGCAGAGGTATGTTGACCATTTCAGACGTGGCCCAAGCTAGATAACTGATCAATATAATCAAGGCCATTGATTGGGCGACAGGAATATGGAAGGTAGATATTATTTCTCTGGCGCTTGGGTTAGATGGTGAGGATGAAAAGGTGAAACGAGCTCTAGACAGGGTGATTAACCCACCACGGGGTATTTCAAAGAGGATTGTCATCGCAGCAGCAGCTAATTGGGGAGGTAATCATGATATTGCGTTTCCAGGGTCTCAAAAAGGGGTTATTTGCATTCACTCAACCGACGGGCACGGCAATCCAAGTCGCTCTAACCCAACTGTGAAGAGTGGCCTCAATTTTGCTGTTCTCGGGTTGTCGATTAAAACGAGTATTAAGACTGCTGATTCACGACGTGAGACTGCATACATCTCGGGAACATCGTATGCGACAGCAATTGCTGCTGGAATCGCAGCCAATGTCCTCCAGTTTGCAAGGTACAACCCGTCCTTATCAGAAGGAGAAAGCGAACTTCTTTATTCATCATGGGGTATGCATTTATTGTTCGAAGAAATGGGGAATAGGAGGAAAGAGCACCATTACATTCTACCTTGGAAGCTCTTCGATGGGCGAAACAAGAAGGATATTTGGGAAGATATTCACGATATTCTAGATAAGGGGTAGAGGGTGGCGCCGTACATAGCTCATGGTTCATCCTCGATACTAAATATAGAGAGAAAGCCATATTATATAGTACATTGAATTTTACTTCTTCATTTTGTTTTTAAATTTGCCTAATTAAAAACATAGAAATAAAATTAATTTAAGAATTGCATAATCATTATTTTAAAATGAAATTTGTTTATCACAACTAAATATGATATTTGGAAGAGAAGCAGAATCAAGACAAAACACTTCACCGCCTTACAACAGAGGAAGATTATGAATCAATAAAAAGGTGGAATCAATAGTCAGAACAGGCCTTACTATTTTATCAGTGCTGATGTCTTACTAGTTGCATCCCGCGAGGGAAGATACGTGTGACAAACGCCACTATCAACTGGATTTTGTGTGATAATTCAACGCGGTGGAATCAGATCGTCCTTTGCACTTCATATGATGTCAGCTTTGTTGACGCTGTCAGCTGGGGCCATGTGAAGTAGTGGTCGGCAACACAATACACACCCGAAACTAAGTGACAAACGGAATTCTCTCTCTACCACCACAACAGCCTTGTACAACAACCACACAATACCGCCATTCTAGCCCTGAGTGATCCATTCACAGAAATCACTTACTATTGGATCAATACATCTTTCGTGTGTGGACACCGACAAGGGGCTTATTGGCACCACGAAAGCGGCTTGTTTTTTCGCCATTTATTGATGGTAAGGGGATTGATAAGTTAACGAACAGATAGATTGGGTCACCAACATCCTATGCCCCGCGATCCACGCCTTTCACTCAGCGATAATGTCATTTGTTAATCGCCATTTTCACCGCAGGTGTCGTCAGTGAGCCTTCCTTCGACCTCGATTTCTCTCGCTCTGACTTTGAGAAAACGATAGACCATTAAATTATGAATAAAACTGTTATTGCAGTGATATAAAGTCAAAGCGGAATAAATATTACGTGAGGATTCAATAAGCAAATGTATAGCCAAGAAAAACACTATAAAAGCAGGAACAATAAACATAGGCTAGTCACATTCATATCCCTTCCTTAGGAAGAATTCTCTGGAAGGATAAATTCGTCACCTGCATTTACGTGGAGTCTCATTTCATATAATATCGGTTCAATTTTACCAAAAGTCATAGGTGGTGGGGAGGATTGAGACATGGGATTTTCGTTTATCGTTGAAGGGGTTTGAAGATGATAGTCTGCCCTGATTGATCCTGGACACTTGAGACAATCATGTGGTATCACCGAGGCCTAGATTTTATTTATGTTACTGGACAGATGTTATATCTGGCTCTAAACCACTAGGATTGATGTCAGTGTCGAGTTCGAGACTGCGTTGTTGATTTTTTACCAATGAATCCAGGATGGGGACAACCAACGTGAATGTACTTGGACACCTGAAGGACCAGCGCCAATCTCATACCTAGCAACAACGCCTGAAAAAAATTCCGAGGTGATGATGTATAACCCTACCTTTAACCCCAACCTTGAGGCAATAAATACTAATTATACAGATAATAGAGATATTAATACTCATGTAACGTTGTCGTCGCTGTTAACTTGTCGACTACGCCAACTTCTTGTCCTCCTAGACGTCCCCAGAGCCGTTTCGTTACTATCAACTCTATTCCTTTTCCTCTCTCTAGCCCGGGGCTTTGCATCAGGGGAAACACTATTTGCACCAATATTCAACAAGACTGTAGCCAGACTTCTCGGAAAAGTATGCTCAAGAGCATTGCGCAGACTTGGGATTATGCGATCATCACTCTGACGCTTCTCCAAGATCCTTTTTGACACCTCGAATATGATTGCTTGGTTAGGAATCATGACCCTACGAGTCCGATCGGGATGCTGCCTTTTGATATTGTCACAAAAGACCCAAGCCACGGTCTCTGGATCATTGGCGGGAAATCCTAGCTCCCAGATGGGTATCATCTCAAGGCGAAATTCCCGTTCGCCTTCATCTCCCAACTCGGCACAATCCCCAAGGTAAAAAAACTTCGCGCCAAAGTCAGCTCCGTGATCCAAAAAGCAATCCAGCGTGTCAAGATACTGATCTCGGTTCATCATGGGATGAACAGGTTGGCGAAATCCCGTGATGTGGTCAAGTGGAGAGAATGCAAGGCTCAAGTAAAAGGAAAATGCTGTTTGGCAAGCGCCGTAGTGAGTTATTCTTGCATTTGGGTCAGCACCGGATTGAAGAAGAAGCTTGAATATGCCATAGTCTAAAGATCGATAAAGTAAGTTTTCGGAGAAATCAACACTGTCACATACGTCTTCTCTTAGTTGAAAGTCGTCTACGCAACGCTTGAGAAACTCTGCCCACACGGAATCTTCTTCATTCCCCGATTCTGATCTAGAAACTGTATTTGGCATGTTCGGATCCGAACCACCCAGAAGGAGAACATCAATCACCTCATAATGTGGACCACCGTGAAGCGGATCAAACTAAAGGTCAGTCGTTCCTCTATCATGAGCTAGGTCCTGGGTCGGGAAAGGATCCAAAAGGGAACAAGCCAGGGCATCTTCAGTGTCCGAGTTGCCACTGACTCTGAATGCGTAATCAGGCAAACGAAATTTGAAGACTTGGCGCCGAAACAAGCTGACGATATCTCGTTGCGTTTTTCCTAGGATATTTGCGTTTTCCATCAACGACCTCTCGAATTCGTCGAGTAGATCCATGGTAGTTTGAGTATTACCAGGTTGAACCTGAGACGCATATTCAAGTATGGCTTTGATCGTATCTTCTGTCGAATGGTTGAATGCCCCGTCAATGTTTTGCCTGTTCATGGTCCAGTGGTATGCTCCAGTTGCCTGAACAGAAACAATGGCAGCTTTGGTCAAGGCAAGAAAGACATCAAAGTCGGGCCTGGCCTTTTGAACCAAGTATCGTTTTCCCTCGGAATTACTAAAAAAGTCCCTGATAGTCCGGTGAAGAAAGCCGACAATCTCTCTATTTCTGAAGGCATCTTCGAGTTCCCAGATTGCTGACGATGAATTTCATCAACGTAGACTTTCCACAGCCAGGTTTCCCAGATATCCAAAAGATTCCGTCACCAGATTCTAGCTACTTCCGGAATGGAAGCCATTTTAGTGCCCAATCGAATGTGTTTTCATGTGCGATGGCGATCGTCTCAAATCGGATAGGCTGGCCATCAAAATGCAAAGTGTTGAGAAAGTTTTGCTGTGCAGTTAGAAGCTCCTGTTTGGCTTCAACCTGAGCAATGCAAGTACGTCGAGATTCAACTTGCTCGACCAGGTCTCCTGAATCATATTTAGGTTCTCTAGGTGCATCGACTCGACTGCCTTTATAAGTTGTGAGATACTTTTGTCTGAGTTCAACTCCAAATGTCTATTCTGCCTCGAGAGGTTATCGATCGAGTGATTCAAAATTTAAATTTGTTTACTTTGCATTATAAATATAGGAGTTAGTCATGAGTGTAGTCACTGAGTTTGTCTGCGATGGAACAAAACATACCTCATTATGGCACTAAGACAAATAACCATCATTTCTTTGACGTAATATAGTCGTTCTTTGATCTCAGCCACTGTATCTCGGCCGACCATAGACCGGAAAGCGCTTGCTGCACTTTTCCATAGCTTGTTTCCCTTGTTTTTCAACTTGAACTTTTGCAGCAGCTCGACCAAGTGCTCACACTCTTCCTGGCAAGTCTCTGCGGTTTGTTCCAATATTTGCATCGCGTCATTAGAAATGTCATTGGGTGAGTGGGTAGGGTGATCTGGAAATGGGGGTGTTTTTAGGCTTTGATTGATGATTCCTATCTGCTCGCAAACATTTTCCAGCGCAATATTTTCTCTGGTGGTGCCGTGAGGAGATTTATGTATCTCTTTTGCGGTGGAAATCAACTTGAACGCAAAGTCGATAAAGCCGACAATTCCGTTAGCAACACTGAGCGCGGTTTTTGGGTCCATGTTGAATTGTTTACGAAGGAAAGGAAAGCTGCGAATGAGACCATGTCCGTATTAAGTATCTCAAAGCATCGATTATGAGTATTCAAGGTACCTGCCAGCTATCGGAGGTGAGGCACCAAGTCAAGATGGAAACCATGAATACAGGTAGAAGGGCGATGCATGAGAGAGGCCGAGTTCAGAAAGCCTTGTTCCGGCTTTAGGCAGACAGTTGCTGCTCATAGAACCATCCTATTATTACACTAACGTCCGGATTGGGCATAAGGCAGAGATTAGTGGAAAGAGGGCCACAAATTGTTTTGCATGTGTGCACCATGTGAGGGTGCGTTCTGCTTTGAATGTGAACATACTGAGCCGGCGTGGGGCTGTGCAGCATCGCCTCTCGCTTATATGTGTGGCTGCAGATTAGGGGCCAAAACATCGAATCACAAGTCGGATTGTCATTTGAGGCCTGAAATTTCACTGGCACCACGTAACTCTCCAACCTATTTTGGAATGGGGCACGACGGCGTTATTTCAAGTCCAGTGAGGACGAGTGGAGGTAAGCAAACACTTCAAAATCACACCCAAAGGCGATACCCAGAGTTGGTCAAGTCTAGGTGAACTATCGGGTCCATAACATACGACATGGGTTCAATCGTGTAGCACCGATGGGAAGGGAATCAGCTGTGAGTGATTGAATGCTTGCTTGCGAGATCTTCTAAAATATAAGTTGAATTATGTATGGTTGATTCCTTGACACAAGTTAGAAAATGGCCATCATATGCCGCAAGACAGTGCGGGGTTGTTGCGACCTATCAGTGGCATTCTAATCTGATAGAAGACGTAGATAGGTTCCGCCGAAATTCATTTTACTTCAAATAAATGCCTGAATCTGAAAAGAAGAAAATCGTTTGAGCCAAATTTTTATCACGATGGTGGAGATGAAATCCTGCCACCATATGCAGCCTGAATATGCGTGTCAGACGGGCAAATCCGATGGTGCGGGATATTGGTTTAAGAAGTGGAGAAATAAAGTCCTAGCGCAGCAGATTTTCAATGCATTGATTGTGTCGATGTCGAGATAAGAAGGCCAAGCCACTCATGGGTACCATTTTGTTTTTACACAAGAATCCCACGAAGCCATTCCGATTGAGCTCAAGCATGTCATCATGATGAAACCCGGGGATGGTACCCCCATTGAATTTCAACGTAACTCATTTGATAAAGCTCAGGAATTCTTTTATCATGCCTTAGTTGACGCTTCCTCGAAAGGCGTAAGCTTTGAGATTGGTACCGCAAACTTAGAACCCGAGTGTGTCGAATTACAAGTGTTTGAGCAGTATGTAAAGGAAACCGACGACAGGCCATCGTTTCTGCGGCATGGAGAGGCAGAAAGGATTTTAAACAAGAGAACACTTGAGGAAAGAGTGTTCGGAAAATTAATACATTGCAACTCAAATCAGGAAGATGGTTATCTCGAATCTATACTCGGACGGCCCGGGAGACGAATTATCCTATTGATCATTCTGATCTTCGGTAATTCTGTAATGCTTAGAAGATTTGAAGAATATTTTCTTCAGGCACTGCATGGCCCGTGCAACCTTTCTGATGATGATCTTCCGTTCGAAGATGAGCTTGCCAAACAGATCTTCGGCTCGGAGGATGGTACTCGCTTCATTACGTATCAATTTGGGTTAACAGCCATAGAGCTACAGGAGGGAACATTTGGCACTAAATACCAAGCCTCTCGCTGTATCCCATATGTGGAGCGAGAGCTTCTTGGATCTGGTGCCTATGGTACAGTGTATAGGGTTAAGATTGAGCGTGGACATTTTATCTTCCGACAGCCCCAATCCAGAAACGCAGATGTAAGTTATTATGATTTATTTATTAATTGATTTCTATATCTCCTCTTGTTTATTCTCTATATTTTGCTATTATTATTAATCTTATATTTTGTGCACACCTTTGACTTTTTAATTCGAATACGCAAACCTTCATCAAGAACTGACAAATCCTCAGCCCGTCACTCTTGCAGTAAAAGATTTTGAGCCAAACGAGGATGAATATCGATCCTTCAAAGCGGAAGATAAAATTCTCAAGAATCTTATAAACTCCTCCAACTGCCCAACAAGTATAATGACATCACTTTGCAGCGTCGAGTACACGTTCCAGAACTCGAGGTATCCTTATTCAAGTATATTCTTCCCAGAGGCAAGATGTGATCTATATGGTTACATCACCGACACCCAAAATTTCCCCAAGTCCGACAAAGACCGCCTCAAAAACATAAGAAGAATGCTAGGTATCTGTGAAGGACTAGAATGGCTGAGGAAGAACTTGTTCCACGACCAGGTAAATCAGCGGTTTGTCAGTGCAACATACTACCACTGCGACCTGAAGCCGGATAATATCCTTGTGTGCGACGACCACTCAAACACGGTTGATCCTATCGTGTTCAAGATTTCTGATTTTGGTCAAGCGCATCACTTGTCTGAAGAGCTGAGTCCTTCAAAGAAAACGACATCAACCGATTTACCAAGCATTGCCGCTTCAAAATCTGAGGACACTTACCTTGCACCAGAAGTCCAAAACAGTAACACTTATCGTCGATATACAGCGAAAAGTGATGTCTGGGCGTTCGGGTGTATTTTGCTACTAGTAATTGTCTTCAACTTTGATAATGCAGCTGGGATTACAAGTTTTGAAATACAACGAAAGACACGCAATACCAACAAAAAGAGACCTGGGGACCATTTTGCTAGGTTTGACTCAAAGAGTTGTAACGAGGCCGTCACACTTCGCATATTGAATTTGATCAAAGCAAATAGATCAAAACGTTCAAATGGGGATATAGACAGTCTATTCAACCATAAATGTCTCGCCTATCTTCAGAGACATGTCCTCGTTAAGGAAAAAACACGACATGACATCTCTACCGTCAGGAAAAAGCTGGTCGACTTTTACAATGATCGTCCTCCATTGCATGCCACATCCATCAGGCGTCATAATATTCCCAGAGGCACCACTCATTGTGGTAATTCCCGCTATGACTCAGTTTTCTTCTACTCGCCGGAATCTATTTTGATATACCGTGATGGTGAAGAAAAGCATTATCACGAAATTAGATCATCGTCTGGAGTTGAGCTATCAGGCGCCTTCCCACCAACCTCGAGGTCATGCAGCAAGCGATCCATTCTTCTTGTCCCCAAAGCGCCAGATGCACTCAAGGTTTGTTTAGACTCGGAATGGTAATGAATGCAGCTAACCTGAAAGGTAATAGTGCATTATTCAACCTATAAACAATAACCTGCCGTACGATGCGAAGCCTCAGATCATTGAGTTTCCAGGGCAGGGATATGCAGTACACAAAGTTGCATTTTCCCCTGATGGAACCAAGTTCGCCATAGTTTGCAAGTCGCTTAATGACAAGGACTCTGGAATAAATGTTCAGTTATATCATATTAAAGAGCCCAAGGAGTATGTTTTGTCTTCCCATCGGATGTACTTTGAAGGCACTGACGGTGGTTCGATTGATGCAGAGGCTCTCCTTCCCAACGCAATGCCGATAGCTTGAGGGTGGATTCCGAGACAAAGCACCTTCTTTGGAAAATGGATAAGAAGCCCCCAAACATTCACTATACTGTTGACCTTTGCTTTTCAAGCGATGGGAAAACATTGTACTATGCTGGCTGCCTATATGGAGATCCATTACAAGTGAAGTTCGCCATATGGAATGTGTCAACCGGAGACAACATTGGAGAAGACACAATTGAGAATCCAGTACGTCTTCAAACAACCCTGGCCAATCCATATATTCAGACAACTAAAATTAGTGTTTGTTCAAAAAGGACAGAAGTTCTAGATCTTCCTTCATCGACAGCATCGTCCCATTAAATCTCCACAAGGGGTTTATGTGTATTTTGAATGAGACTTCGATTATCAAGTTGACTTTATACGATGGATACCTGTACTCAGAGGTGGCTCATCCTCGAAAGGTCGGCGGCTTGAAACATCTGTTCCTCTCTTCTGACGACAAAAGAGTAGTATTTCTGGCAATTTCAACCACGGATGGACATGTCCAAATCTGGGGTTCTCCTTTGGGCTCACTACTAGATGACGCTCTAAACTCTCCTCGGCGACTCGAGATTGATACTAAGATCCACTTTATTCCAGGGAAGGATAGCGTATGTGTTCGGGAAGAGATGAATAAAATGAATATGGTAATTAATCGGCTCAGAGACGCAACAACATACGTCATTGATGTTGAGGGGCTTTTCGCTGTGCAAGATAAGTAAATACGCGTTTAGTTTAGCAGTTAGTTGTGTGAATATATATATATATATGTTACCTGTTCATATTCTCGCCATCTATCATTCTTTACAATGGGAGCGAAGCCGTTCATGATTTGTCTAAGCCGGTTTGGCACTTGTCTAGATTTCTCTCTGCGAAAATCGTAGTTTGGTCTATATTTACATCCCGATTTCTAAACCTAACCCCCTTTTAAAATTTATTCATTATAGCTCATGTGCCTTTCGATTGACTTAAATATCCTTGTTACTTCAGCTTGGTTTCCTAAATCCGTACCGAGCTTCAACCATGATAGGCTCCGAGTATTAACTCTATTGACCCATTTAAACACGTATGTGAGCAAAACAGATGCCCCAACCTGAAGATTATCTGCTTTAGTAACTAAAGAAACTTGAGATTTCCTGGAGTTGACTCACAACACCCAAACTAACAATTCCATGAAGATGCCCATCCGTATTGCGAACGAACATAAGCACCCCTCCAATGATAACAAGAAAAGCACAGAAGAAGGTTGCAAGGCCAGTGATAGCAAGATGAAAATAGTACCAACGGTTGGGCGAAACTCTTATAATTGATTTGATTCTCGCGGGCACTCCATTTGTTTTGCGAGGACCATGACAAGAGTAGCTATCCAGGAATATGTCAACGAAATTCTGATAAAAGCGAACTCATTATTTCACCGACCATTTATAAAACCTATACGCAGCGAGCGATTCAATGCCCCAAACAATAACACAAGACACCGATGCCATTTCTGTAATTATGGTATTGGCCTGTCACAACTTAGTTGATGTTGAAAACAATGTTATTCTTGTCCTAGTGAAAGAAAAAAGAAACAAAGAAAGAGAGATAACATGTTCTTACAGATACAAAAGCCGTCTGTGGTATATATTGGACAAAAGGAAGCCAGAAAAGCCAGGCTGATAAAAATACAGCTCTGTAGGGAACACCAACTTTGGTCTTTTTTGACAACGCACGCATCATGGTAAGCCACCAGGTTTGTTTGGCATTTTCGCTCTCGTGAGCTTTTGCAGTAGCATACGCAAATCCAAACAAATGGCGGGATGCCACATAAATTGCTGTACTAGATGTCAATATGACATTGATAATGAGTAAAATGATGAGTGTCGTCGGCATGGACTCGGAGAGAGGGCAGTAATCTTGAGCTGCCTTGACGAATATCGAGTCACTGGAAGAGTTGAACGACAATGTCGGCAAACTCTCATCGTCCCATTGGACATCTTGTGAAACAATCCAACCGCCCCAAATATAAACAACCGCTGAAATTAATGGAATCCACATAATGTATTGAAATGGATTTCTGCGGTTGGCTTCATATGGGCCATCAGAACAGGTTGAAGTTTGGCAACCCTCCTCTGCCACAGATGTTTCTTGGTCCCGCAAATTTGTGTTATTTGGCCTGGATTCAATGTCCAGATCAACCTGCGCCGATTTGAAAGAGACTTCCTGTGAAGTTGTTGCAACCGCTTCAATTCCCACAAAACAGAAGGACACAAGCAATGAAGACACTACAAAGGTGGAAAACCAACCACCTTTGCTACCGTCATAGTTAAAAATGGCATCCCTGGCCTGGAGCTGGCGAGAGTCTCGGCCACAGTCATTGGGATGCTCCCAAACTATGTATTTTATCAGTAATGTGCCGCTCAACGCATCTTTTGCAGAGATAAGTACTTTGAGTATTAATGATGTTCATGGTAATAATGATGCATAATGCTAGCACCAATTTGAGTGTCCCACATACGCTTTCTACCCATCCAAACACCTAAGTATAGTCAATTTCTAATTAAATCTCATTACATGAACAAAGCAACCTACACGTATACTCATCAAATTCAATATAATCGGTATTGTCAGCGATATGATTGTAACAAACACCTCTAATCCAACGCCCACGTTATGATTCATGTTCACTAAATTGCCGATTGCGGTGGTCAAGCCAGCAAATACAAATGACCACGTAAACCTATCAGTCACTTAGCAAGTTAACCGACATGATATAAAGGGATATGCCAGTCCTACCAGTATAAAATGGCCACAGTCTTTCCAACTTCTTCGTCGACAAAAGTCTCCACAAAAACAATAAGAGAACCTGCAATGGGCCAGATGCGGAGCAGAGTTGATAGACTATACATTACCATGAGGGTAAGAGCCCCAACAAAGAAAAAAGAATAAACAAGAGTTGCGGAACCTCCAATACGCAGAATAAGTCCCGTTTTCACATAGAAGCCGATGCCAATTACGGCACTGATGCCGATCATGAATACTTCAATTTTGTTGAGTTCGCGCCTGTCACAGTCAGTCTATTTCTAACTCAGCTCGAGATCATGTCGTCACCTGAGAGGACTAAGCCTATGGATTTCGTTGGGGTGGGAAGGGGCTTGAATCCTGTGATGCGTGTTAGTTGTGTGAAATACGTTAATCGATCCTGAACTAGAGTGTAAACCTTATTGGGGGAGGTGGGAGTGATTGAGAAACTGGTAAACTTGCTGGTTGGTATGTCCAACAAGACAGACTTTCAGCGGATATGCTACCCGTAATTTGATCGCGTTGTTCCATGATCCTATCTCTTTGTCTCTTTTTTATAAAAAAAAATGTTAAACAAATTTGATCGTCAGGGTTGACGTCGGCAACTGGCACACACAATGGAAATCCATTTTGATGCTAAAGAACTGAAGAAAGTGCTAGCATCCTGTTTTGCCACGTGAAGGGCCGAGGCCTTTAGCGCTGACGTGTGAAGTGGTGGATGGTGGTGCGCATGGGTCGCAACTTCATCCGCTAAGCGATTCGCCTTGCGGGAAAATCGACTAGTTTAGTCCAAGACGTCCTGCACATGTGCATGCCCCGGGCCTCAAAGCCATTTCTCTATTCGTTCCCGATGCCGTTTCACCCAGTTCCATGGTCTACGATGCCATCGTGCATATCGGCAACGCCGAACCTGCCTGAGTCGTTTCCACAGCCAGCATCCATCACCCATTTGTGCTGATAAGACCCGGTCTAGTCATCGGATGCCTAATCTCTGAGTCGCCCCATTTGTATGTGTTCTTGGCCGTGGCTGCTACGTGGCAGTTCAAAGAATATCGAGCACCTAGCTAGGGCTGAATCCACGCAAGCTTGGCTTTGCCTTGGATTAGGCGTCAACTCGCCTTGGGTGGTTGTGTCTGCCTAACATGAGCGATAATGAACATCTTGAAGATCTGTTAAAACCCCCTAGGAAAGGAGAAGAGAAGGAGAAGAAATAATGCGGGGAGCCAAAGAAAATCTAGCCCAAGATGGGTCGGTTTCAAGTCAGGAAACGATACCTCAATCGCGAGCAACTCACGGAACTTCTTGAGACAAAATATCCGGGGACGGACCCTAAGATTGACGCAAGTTGCCTTCGAAAATCTTTATCCCTGCTAGAGACTGATAAACGACAGATGAGGAATGGTATTTGGTGTTATACTGCAGAGAAAGCACTGTCTCCCATGGAAATCCGATCAAGTATGCACCTTTTATATCGCTACATGTTTGTTTGGTCTATCTCTAACAAGTGTATTCTTGTCAGGGCAACGCGGCCGTTAAATTGCATGCATTCAATTCCGGTGCATCCATCAGATTAAACGTTGGGCACTAATTGTCGGATATGGATCCGCAACGCGATTGAAATAATGACGTAGCAGTATCAGGGAGCTTATGCACACTGGGGTTAGCTTTATATCGCCTGACTTAGCCAATGAATTTTTAGGCAACCGAGGCGAGTATAAATGCGCTAAGCCCTCACCCTCACATTGCAATGAAACAACCACGGAGCTTTTGACAAACCCCTATCTTTATTTTATTTTTCTTAATCAAGTGAGCCTTTTTCCATATTTGAGGCAATTAGAATGATTGATAAAATTTCTCATTTTGAAGATGTCTTTACAACCCGTAAAAATTCACGACTAGATTTTGTGGAGTTCATTCAGGCTACCGATGTCGATGCCAAGAAAGGTCGTGCTATAGCTCAATCAGTGCGAGTCACAGATGAAGAGAGTCTCCAAACTTGCATGAATAATCAAACTTCCAAGATTAAAGCAGCGTAGGTGATGTAATACTTGAAGCACGTTGCTGGCAACCACTAATCAAGTTCTGACGAAGAATCGTACACCAATCCTTTTCCTGGGGCCCCCTTCAAATATCTAGATCCACATTCGAATGTTTCCACGCTCTTTCGGGTGGAATGGATGACATTTGGGATCTAGCTTTGTCTTTTAGGGGACAAATATCAAACGTGGAGACCGCTTTTTCAATATGCGGCTGGAAATGCCATGACAGTATTCAAGGTAAATGATTCATTCTGTGGCGGCTGGCGAAAGCTTGAGTGCTGAATTTTACCCCAGAGATATGTTACAACATCCATTATCCAGAAAAAAAGACATTTGATAATGGGGAGACGGAGTGGGTTGTCCGGAAAGTTGGTGTGTACCATCAATATTACGCGATCTTTGACAAGAGTACTTGGTTACTTATTTTTCCAAATCTTGAGACGGCGTCTGTAGCGGAGGTAACCAAAGTTTTGAGTCCGGATAAGCACCCGTTACAGTCGCATATCCGCCTACATTTAACCGGACTAGAGAAATGGAGGTGGTACATGGCCGATTTAGATAAAGAGTTCCAGGAATTAGTAAGTTGTATACATTTGAAATATCCCAAACACGGCCTTCTATCTAATATCCCGCAGGAAATGAAGTTTCTCAGTGTGGAAATCAAACGAAGATTGGATTTCGAAGAGATGTACGATCGAATGTCGAATCTTCGCTTCATCGAGACAAACTTGCATCCTCTGATACCGATTCTCTCATCATACCGCCGGATCCTAGATACGCTGTGCAAATTAAATGACAAGCTCCAAGATCATGGCAATATCGGTAGAGATGTTGGCGATGAGTTTATTGCGGTTCTGGATAACATGCGGCTCAAGATACAGTCTCTGGAGTCAAATGCTCAATTTTTACTCCGCCGGGTCTCTAGTATTATTCAGATGGTAAGTACACCAAGGTTACAACGTGAATTTATTACTCGGCTAAAAATATGACAATAGGCATCTGACACCATCAGTTTAAAAAGTCAAAACACATCAGAAGACATATCACACCACATGGTGAGGGACAGCGCTGCTATTCGTGTGATAACGGTCGTGACGCTGGTTTATTTGCCAGCTTCTTTCGTATCCGTAAGTATCATGCAAATATATATTTATTCCAACACTAGTATTTGCAGCCAATGGACAAATGAGTTTTCCCTAACAACGATAATAGGGATTCTTTGGTATGGGCTTTTTCTCGCTTTGTGACGGTGCAGGAAACTGGACCGCATCACGCTCAGTCTGGATCTATTTCTTGGTGGCGGTTCCCCTCAGCGCTTTAACACTTTTTTATTGGCGATGGAAATATAAGACGGAGAATAGGCGACATTCGTTTCAATTGCCAGTTTAGTATCCATACTAATATATCTTTAAGATCCAATTTATTCACACACAAGGGAGGCATAGAATAGTTCTGGGTGGACAATTGGAAGATGGAAAAGGTCAAAGAAATCTGACAGTTCAGCCGCTTGTTGTGTTAACTCCCCCATGCACAGCCACAGTTTGTGGGGCCATCGAAAATGTGGCAGTTACCCAAAGAAGGTGCACGATGGTCAAAAAACCCCAAATCATTTTCATTGCCCACTCACTCTAGGGTGAAAGCAAAGGTCTGGCAGAATTTAGCAGCGGAACAGGCAGCAACAAAGATCACCGATCATCAATATAGTATCCTTCCTAGATTATATTTCTTTTTTTTCTTTCATTCTTTTCTTTTTTTTTTTAGTATTTGGGTACCCAAAGCAACATGGTGATCTTAATATTACTCTATCGACCCGCAACTGCAAGATTACTTTTCATGTCTTTGATGTTAAGAACATTTCTAACATTCCATGGAATCAAACGATTTGTCAACCAATAAAACCATTTGAGCAACAGTCAAGACGTCTTATGGATAGTATAGCAGGATTTTTTTGTACAGTGTGGAGAATTTGATGGTTCGGCGCACTGCAAGTCGTCATAATGCGCCGAGTCAAGCATGGCGTGCTAGCCTAACAGCGCTCCAACCCCGGCGTTACCATGCGATCGCCTCATTTTTTGTTGAAGAAAGAGAAATTAAATTGTCTTAGCTCTGGTAAAAAAGGTCTAGTCGAAATTATCTCCAATCGCTTAACTTTTCTATCCACAACGAACCTTTAGTTAGTACTATTCTTTGGCTTGCACTATTGGCAATAGTGTCAGGTGGGAGTGGGGTTCTCCTAAGCTGAAAATATTCTCGTCAGACAAAATGCAGCAAGCACCCTCTATTTTCTAACATTATTTTCACTTCTTCAGTTTTCTTTGTGATAGAGTCTGTTGATGTTCGTCTGCCAAAAGGCGAAATGAAGTTCGCGTCTTTAATTGTTCTCTTGGGCCTACATGGCCAAGCCACACTGGGATCGCGATGCAGATTGAGTTCGGGATTAGAGACATCAACGAGCAAGGGCAGCATTATTGCAACGCTTTCTACATGGAGCACGACCACCGACGTGATTTCTGAGACGATCCAGCCTCCGACTCCGACTGCGATTGATACTCTCACTTCGTCCCTCGGCGACAGCACAACAAGTGGTGATGCATCTTCCATAATTATTGAGGAGTCGAGCTCAAGTACGGATGGTGGAACGGATGTATCAACCGCCGACACTGCCACGTCCACGATCGACAGCACAACTCCTATAACAATCGAGGGCACCTCAACCTTGACTGGCGAAACCACGACTCAAACTAGCACATCAACCGCATTATCTGCAACAACAACAACCTTTACAATTAGTACGAACGATGAAAATTCCCTCACCACACTTACTACCTCGACCACAACAACCGCAGCCGGCGCTGAATGTACAGCCAATGCATTTGCATTCAGCCCCAGTGACCCTGTTTTATACCTCGGCTCCGCAGGGGCTTTTAGTTCCGCGATAACAACTCGGTACTATCTCAAAGATGGCAAAATATGGGAATATTTGACGAATCAAGTCCTGTACATAGACATGAACGTTATTACGGGTATGATGGCCAACGTGCAATCAGGGTCTGTGGATACCTTGACTTCCTCTCAAACCCCACTGTCATGTTCTTTGTCGGCAAGTGGAGAGTTGGTATGTTCGGTCATTGCACTGGATAGCTTCTTTTATTGTGCAGGAAATGGCCTCCAGGTGTTTATTTCAAATATTGCTCTTTTGGTGGCTTCACCGCAATTAACGTCATGCACAAAAGGAAAGTTTTTGACATCAGGTTCACCTACCACTTTTTCCTGTTAAGTGTTGATGAGCTATGGGCCTGTACTGCAAACCTCTATCACGCATATCGGGTCTCGGCCACGCTGATTACTGATGCGGCAATGCGACGGAACCTCCATACTCAGATTAGAATTGTAACAAGGCAATTGACGCCACGAGAAGCCAGAGTGGACATTAAACCTCATGATGTACAAAATCCGCCCCGCCACTGGCTTAAATAGGAATAGAATGTAGATGGGGGATCATTGACAGAGAAACAAACTTTCTTAGCTTGTTGTCAAACCAAAACCTCGGAACACAATCCTGGAAACTTTCCACAATATGATCATGCCAGACTTGAAGAATTAAACCACTTCAAAAGACTTAATGATAGAGATCAATATAAAGAAATATCAATGAGGAAACACAGGTCGATAATCTATAATTTTCGAGGCTTTTTTTATAATAACTTTGGATTTGTTCTTGCTTTAAGACAATCATTATAAACTAGAGACGGGATCATTGTCAGTGTTTGATCTTTGATGTTTTAATAAAGTCTGTGATAGGAGGCCCTAATTTTGCCAATGCCTCCATCTAATTGCTTATGCCCACCACGTGAAATGATGATAAAAACAAAAGCTTGGCGACGGAAAAATGTGTGTAGATGGAGCGCTGATCTCGGTATTTAGCTTCTTACGTCAAGGAAATATTTAACGCCTCGACTGTCATCATTGCTCCTGGTACAACAATATCAGTTTGAAACAGAACATACAATCTAATCTGTTTTCTAAAATTATATTTGAACAACCAATCGTCATATTCACCAGGTATAGCAACATCAATTGCAGGCAAGAGGCTGAGAATAGATTACCAAGACGTCATCGATTATCCACGCTCACACCGACCTTTCATAGGAACAAGGGCATTAGCCGATATTAAACCGACGATTCCCTCCACCGGCCCGCAACTCCGTTTCGATCCACCTTGCCAAGCAGCCTAAACCGACAAAAGGTATTTAAAGTCAAAGGATCAAACACCTGTCGCGAACCAAATGTCATCTCTTCGTATTCCTGTCCTCTTTTCTTATTCTTGTACAAAATAATTTTACAAAATATGAGCGGAACTCAGACGTCTACGGCAACAATTGAGGCCGTAGAGCTTCGTGTATCCCCATGGGGGAATAATTCAATCGATCCACTTTCCAGGTCGGAGAATGTGTTGCTCGCTGCTGAGATGGAGAGTGGTAACGGGGACACCCCTCCAACAGGATTCTCCGGGGATTCTAAGCTGGAGAGCTGGAATAAACCTCGCTCGAATATTGCTCGTGTTGGTGCCACATATTGGAGTCTGCTCGTGACGGGTGCCAACGATGCTGCATATGGTGTAAGCCTGTCCAAATTCCAAAAATTGAAATGACGAGTATTGACAACAGTAATTGCTAGGCCCTGATCCCTTACGTATGTGAAAGTCTAATCTGTATAATGTTGGATCCAACTAACGAGTCTCTAGTTGGAAACATACTATGGCTTGGATTACATCGTCGTTTCTTTGGTTTTTCTTTCGCCTTTCATTGGGTACATCCTCGCCGCCTCTTTTAACAATATAATTCATATGCGATTTGGACAACGGGGTGTCGGTATAATATGCAGCCTATGCCACATAGTTGCGTACATTATCCTCTCTCAGCACCCACCCTATCCGGTTCTTGTCGTCGTCTTCGTAATTGCTGGTTTGGGAAACGGTCTTGGTGACGCTGCATGGAATGCCTGGGTTGGAAACCTGAACAAAGCAAACGAGCTGCTTGGTTTCCTCCACGCCTGTTACGGCATTGGTGGCACTATAAGTCCGTTGATCGCAACCACCATGATTACAAAAGGTAACCTTCCATGGTATAATTTCTATTACATAATGGTACGTACTTCTCCGTCTTTGTGTATAGGATGTATTATTGAACGCTTATTATAGATTGGAATGTCCGTTCTAGAGCTAGTATCATGCACATGGGCTTTCTGGGAAAACAGTCCAGAGGTATATCGTCGATCGGTGGAGGCTGGTAATGAAAATAAGCTTGGGTTGAAGTCTGCCCTACTATCGAGACCTTATGCCCGCGTCACCTGGATCGCGGCTCTATTTCTTCTTGGTTATGTAGGTGCTGAGGTTTCTCTCGGTGGCTGGATTGTTCAGTTTATGATTCGAATTCGCAAAGCTGAAAGCTTCCCTGCTGGTATGACTTCAGTTGGTTTTTGGCTTGGTCTAACCGTTGGACGTGCTGTCTTGGGATTCATTACCCCCAAACTCGGCGTAAAACTTGCCGTTTCCATCTATGTCCCGATCACGATGGCTCTTGAACTTATCTTTTGGTTGGTACCGCAGTTTTATGTGTCTGCCGTGGCAGTAGCCCTTCAGGGATTCTTCCTTGGGCCATTGTTCCCTGCAGTCGTTGTCGTCATGACACAACTCCTGCCAAAGTCTCTCCATGTTACTGCTATTGGGTTTGTTGCATCTTTCGGTGGAAGTGGGGCTGCTATCCTGCCGTTCGCAGTGGGAGCTCTTGCACAGGTTAAAGGAGTGCAAGTTTTGCAGCCCATAATTCTCGCATTCCTAGCCGTTTTGTTCGCTTTGTGGCTTTGTTTGCCAAAAATCGGAAAGAAACAGGATTAGTATACTGACCATGGATGCGCGCTGTGGCAGAAAAGGAACGCACCTTTCAACAGCCAGAGAATATTGAGTGGTTGGGAGGAAAGAAAACCAAGGACATTCTAAAGCATGGCGTCAAACCCAAGATCTGCAATAATCGCAAGTCAAAATTTGTCCCGTTCCGTAATGTGGTATTTCCATTAGCTGAGCTCAGAAGACTGCATACGAATTGTGAGGAAGCCTTTTCTTCTAATTCTGCTCATATAATAGATTTTTATATACACGGAATTTCTCAAAGGCTTTACAGTTCATTTTGTCCAAACGTGTTCTCTTGTATAGTCACGGATCGAGTAGCAGGATTCGCATCACCACTCTGCCACCAAGTGTCAGGTTGGCCAGGCTTATTCGGAATGGCCTGCCTCACGTCGGGCCATTCCCAGAACTGAATAGTGGAACCCTGATCCTTCAGCTTTGGAAACTCTTCCTGGGTAAAGATGCTAGTCACCAGCGCCTTCCTATCAGCGGCCTGCGGCATCAGAAGCCATACCTTCTTGCCAGGACTGTGCATTGCCGCGTGCTCCGAGTACACGCTCGAGGCCCATTTGGTCCACTGGTCAAACTTCTGGAATTTAGTTGCTTTGTCCTGTTCATCTTCCCAAAAGCCCAGGTCGAAAATGTTCCCTTTAAGCTTGGGAGCCCAAACGTCATCGATGGTGACAAGATCTTGGTTTTTGGCCTTTTCTTTGGATTTCCTCCAGGCCTCTCTTGGATCGATTTGGCCAGCAACTGAGTCGAAGCCAGTAAAGAAAAAAGCTTCTTTCTTTTTCTTCTTGAAAGGATTGTCGTTGATCCAACCCTCTACCTCGCTGCGGGAGTTGGGAAGACTAGGCTTATTGAAAACATGAATGTTCTCAAATGAGTCGCTGTCGAAAAGCCCAGCAACAGGCGCCGCCGAGACACTATGTGCTTGAAAGGACAGGCATATGAGGAGGAAGGAGGCTGTTCCAAGAAGGAATGAGGATGTGTATTTAGCTGCAAGATGCATGTTTTTGCTTTGCGCGCACACTGCAAGTGGACATGAAATCTGTTCTTTAATAGATCCTTTTTGGTCCGTGGTGCCTTTGAGCGATGCAGCAATGTCTATAATATTTATAACAATGTCTTGCCTTAATACTTTTGCAATAAAACCAATAATTTGCTGACTTCCTGGCCCGTTCTATCACATCCCATGACCTCACCATACCATAAGCTTGCAACAAATTCATGGGCAGTTCTATTGAATGATACATCACAAATTTTATCCCGCTTACCTTAAAAGTCTAGAATATATTCCAATAAGGCAATACTTTCCACTTCTGGCGAGGAGGCTGAGAATTTTTCAGCACATGATGATGACGAGCTGACACTTCAGCTCAGAAATCAAGCCAATATCTAGTTGTGGCGCTTTTGGGCACGCTTCTACCATCCTCATGTAGGTGCCCGAGAGGTGCCAAGGGGGCGGAAGCGGCCCGGACTAGCTCTCTTTGAATGGTTGGCGGTGACCTATCCGAATTCAGAAACGGTCATTCCGAAGGGACTGCCATAAGCTGACTGGCTGAGACATGGCTGCATCACGCTTTTTCTTCGCCCGTTTTGTTTTTGTATCGATCTTATAGTTATATTCACTCGCCACGTGCTCGCTTCTGGTTTGTGTATAACCCCGCACTCGTGGTCTGAGTCACTCACATCCGTTGTAGCTATTGAATGCTCAAAAAGGTCATTAGCACGCCTTATCCATTTAATCTTTAGCCCGTCGGACTTTCAGCTTGCACCCGACCTTTTTGTGCAATTAGCCGCGATGACCGCCACAACAGAAGCCAAAAAATCCGGCCCGCGAGATCCAATCATCCAGGCCGCTGCGTCTGGCGATTTGAAAGCCCTCCAGGAACTATGGCCGCCATCGTACGTCCAACCGGAATTCTCGCACATTTCATCTGAACAATCAAAGGATGAAGAACCAGCATTGCATGACATTGCATGTACTGCCGTCAGCAGCGATCAGCCCAACATCTTACAATGGAGCTTTAAGCAAGGGTTTAGTCCTCCAGCATCGTCGCACAACAACGACTTCTTCTTGAAGGTTTGCTGCAGCCGATCTATAGAAACTCTGCAAACGCTCGTGGATCATGGGTTTGATCTCAACGCACATTGGAATGACACGGTAGGCAGCCTGTTTGCGGCTGCGGCTGCTGACGCAGACGTCGAAAGGGGAAAATGGCTTCTTGAACATGGGTAAAACACTCTTGACGACCAAGTGCCGTGTAAACCTTGCGAGCCCAGTGCTAATTTCGTATAGACATGGTCCAAACACCCACCAGTCGGCTTACTCGCTTTCCCCCGCATGCGAGGTTGTGGCCGGAAAGTCAACTTCACTCGACTTTCTCAAGCTCATGCTTGAGTATAAAGCTACTCCATTCACCCTCTCTGGCGCTGTTACTGCTGCTGCGGAAGTCGGAAACTCAGAAGCGCTAACTCTTCTTCTTGATTATGGTCTCAATATTGAGGAGAATTATCATTGGTGGCAAGACTGGGATGAACCAGCCGATTCAGTCGGATCCCCGTTATATCGAGCCTGCAGAAAGGGTCAAAAAGGATCTGTAGATGTGCTTTTAGCTCGAGGAGCTGACCTCAAGTCCCAGGATAGGGCCGGCATCACTTGTTATGCGATTGCCAAGGCGAGGGGCTTCACTGATATTGTTGAGATCCTAGAAGCCAGGGGAGTCAACGCGTAGACGACGATGAGGCTGTGAAAAACAATAATCAAGCAGGTCTTGTATGTCTTGATAGTCGTTTCGTCACATGTCCTCTGTGCCGACACCCTTTGAAACCTTTCATACTAATAAATTTGAATTTTGCAATTTATGTCAATACGATGGCGTACTGCCAATTAGCCAGGATTCGCTACCTTGTTGATCAACGCAGAGGTGCCCCGTGTCAGCCTAACAAGGGCCCCGTTTCATCCTCCAGCGGCAGGATGCGCCCTAGAGAGCTCAAGGTGGTTTCCGCAAACATGTGCCGCTTACCAACCTATAAAAACCTTGTCAGAACTGCCGTTTCATCCGGGAAACAGATCCTTTCGAAGGAGCCACGATCCCAGTTGGAAATTCGACCCTGTTGCAAATCGACAGGCCCAAGGCAGAATTTTAGATCTGGGACAAAAAGAAGGTTTCTTAGCCTGAGATGGGAGATTGAATCCTAGAGTTTGGATTCTGGCGAGCGCTTGACACTGACCATCTGCCAGGATTAGCAGCCGGTTTGGGCACCGTCCATTGGTCCAGCCGAGAGTATTGCCCAAATGGGGCCTAGTACAGCTTCGAGAAACGCCCATCAAAGGATGGCTGAGAGCTGCTGCGCCTCATTATCTCATATTGCACACCCATGCGAGCTGGGGTGACGTTGACATTTTTGACAGCACCAGTAAGCGGCATTGCGCATATAAGTTAAATCCCATCGTCGTGTCAGCCAAGGACTGTCATCAAACATCAATCATCCAAAATCCAATCTCGCAGTCATCATGTTGCTCGATCGTCGCGCAATCCAGCCCGGGGTCATGCTCGACATGCCTCAAATCACTCCAAGTGAAGAGCATTATACAGCCGACACAACGCTTACAGTGGACTTTTCGTGGAAACAGTGGGGAGCCCGCATCTCAAACACAAACAGTCCTGACAAGCCCATTTACTATGTTGATTATAAAAATCCTTTCTCGCCCGTCATGTCCTTCAAGAAATGCTCCGATGATTCCGTTTTTGGCACCGGCAAAATCCATGCGGTTAATATCAATGCCGACTATGAGTTGTATGGTATGAAGGGCAAGATCAAGGCCTTGAAGCGCCTAGAAACCTCATATACTCACCTCTCATACAACTACTCCCGTGGGCCTGATGTGCCCATGGCTATGTACTGGACTGGCGAAACGACTCTTAAACACTGGACCTTTACTTGTATGGATGAGAACCAGCTACCTGTTGCCCGTTTTACTGCCAACTCATTTGCCACACACAAAATGGCTATGCTCGAGTTTATTGGACCTAAAGCCTACGATCGCCGATGCCACGAGGAAATTATTGTCGTTGGCATCACCCTATATTATTGCATGACTCTACGGGCTAGCAATGTCTTCAATCTATTCGGCGCACTCATTGCTAGCCCTGGCACTCTCGATAAAGAGGCTTCTATGAGGGAGCGAGATCGCCTCAATGGTCAGCGGCTTGGCAACACTTCGAAAGTGGAGGGCCCGGGGGAGAACCAGAAGTCGTAATCCTCATGAACCATGTTTTGATATCCTCTTGTATATTAGGGACTTGAACTTTTGTTTTTTTGGTTAAAGAAAATTAACGACAGCGGGACTGATGAGATTGGGTGGGCAATTCGGCGAGAGATTCCACACTAGATAGAATTGTGTTCATACCAGCGCGGTGTTTTCTAATTGTATTTTGATGGTCTAGAATTTTTGTATTCAATGTTCCATCGTACGTTTTCAACTTGGGTGGTTGAGCACTGAAACGCGCCACCATTTCTCTGTAGATGTCGGAGCACGCCAACTTAGCGCATCGCCCTCCAATTTGACAGTGGCCTGCCCTTACCAGAAAATGGGACTGACAGTCAGCATGCTGGGACTGGAACCGCTGCAAGTTGGGAGGTCATGAACTAGAGATTATAGAACTGTAGCCCGCATGTATAATGAATTTATGCACGCTTTCCATTCTAGCATTAATTCTGCTATGGCATCAATAGTGATCCAAACTCCAGCGCTGTGTCAACCTGGGCATAATGTATCAAAACCGGATTTCTAGTATAGCGACTTCATTCGAACTGGCAGGATTACAACTTTGTAGGATATTGCTCAGTGAATTTTAGAATATAAACAAAGAATGATTGATCAGCTACGAGAAAACGAAGAGACGCCCCGGAGTGGTTGTCAAAAAAATAAACATACATGAAAAACTCTCTACTCTATCCAAGATCTGCCAGGCTAGCTAGACCCCAGCATTTATAACATCTTCGATGAATTACATCTTCCTATCCTTCTTTTTCACATTCTTCCTCGTCAATATTCATATTCTCCCCCGTCCGATTCTTCCTCGCTTTCTTCACCACCACTCTCTCCAGTCGGTTCGTCATCATCAAAGTCTGGGGTAGACCCGCGAACTGATTCAAAGAGCTGGTCACCAAATTTTTCCCTAAGGAAGTCCAAAACACCCGGGTTCGCCTCAGCTCTTCGAAGCCCGCTCTCGCCCCCGCGGATGACCAGACCTCTAAGTCCCGTTGCACGGGATAAGGCGACATAGACCTGGCCCTCTGCAAAAGCGCTAGACACGTCCACGATGACATTGTCCAGCGTCATTCCTTGACTGAAATGTACACTGACAGCCCATCCAGCCATGAGAGGAATCGCGGTTCGATGTATGAGATGATACGGCTTCTGATCGCCAAAAGTGTTTGTCCTGTATGTGGGGTAGATGGTCCAAACTCTGCCATTTTTGAAGCGCACGATAGGGAAACCCGATCCCATCCTTGGATTTCTCTGATGCTCCTCCGTAAACGCTCGGATCTGCGTCTCCCTGACCTTCGCGTACTCTCCAGAAAGCAATTGCCATCGCTTGAGGTGCTTGGTGCTTCTTTTCTTTACTACCGGAAGGATTGAAGTGTCGAAAGGCTCGAAGCCGATGATGACGCCTTGAGCCCCATTGACCAATCCTTTTCTCATATCAAGGTTGGCTTGTAGTACGACTTGCATGCCTGTTCGCAGTACAGTATTTGTTTCCAGTCCTTTAGCATCCCAATACGTCAAGTTCCCTTCCTTGTTACGTTTTGTCATGTCAGAAAAATCAGGATCCGGTCTGTTGTGAACCCACTCAATGCCGTCCAACGCTTTGAACGGGTGTGTTGCGGTCTTCAATCTCGCCATATTTTTTTCGTTTATTTTAGTAACTTCTTCTCTCTTGCAAAGGAGCTCTATGGATGTTCCAGAAGACGCCGCGTCTCTTGTCGTGAAAAGGGAATGCCAAGACGACATTTCTGGAGCATTCGAATAAAAGCTTCATTGTTTTGGCGGTGGATCCGGTTCAAATGTACTGAGACAAAATTGCTTCCTTCCAAGCTTTGCTGTTAAAGGCCCATTTATCGGATTCGGGAAACGGGCCATGGTTGTTAGGACAATTGTACTCGTCCCTCATTCTTTGATAGCTCATTGTTTTCCCACATTCAACACAAAATTGCATTAGTTGAACTGGGGGCAATTGCGCGAAGTCTCCAGTCACAATAACTTGAACTCCCCCAAAAGGCGCAGCATCTCCCTTTCTAATCCAGTCGCCATACCTAATGATAGCTTTCATGCAGGTATTGATACGATCCAGATGACGGCTTGGTACCATACTAATCTCATCTATAATGAGTACATCGGTTTTCCTGAGGCGGTTTCGTACGAATTCGTTATTTGCATTTCTGATAATCTCTTTCATATCAAGCTTGTCCGATTCGGGGGTCCATCCCATATAGTTGTATGTCGAAACGCCCTGAACATGGAGGGCAGCCCTTCCAGTAGGCGCAATGATCTGAACGCGGAGTCCCTTGGCCTCGAGCATTTTGACGGCTTCTCTCAAAACAGTTGATTTTCCACAGCCAGCGGATCCCGTGTAGAAGACATTTCTTCCGCTGGCGATGAGATCGAGGAGTTCCTGCTGTTCCTTGCACATTTTGGGCGCGGCAACGGCGGCAGGAAACAGAGTGCCATTAGGGGCAAGCCAGGGATTTCGTGGTTCATCGATGTCGTCTAGCGAGGGAATATCTACAGAAGCGGTTTCATCATGACTGCTTCCACGACTCCCCACAGGACTCTCCTCGGGACTGATCTCAGAACCAGAAGTCTGAGGGCTGAAGTAGGAAGACAGAAGTTGTTGTCGCGGGCGCCCATGATCGGAACTCGATTTCCTCTTGCGTGTAAACGGAAACGACTTCTTCGCCATGGGAATGACTTATATTGGGTATTTTTTTATTTTTTGTTGGAATGGGGACAAGAGCTGGATAGGAATAGAAGAGGTTGTGGCGAGATGTGAAAATGGCTCAAAATGAAGGCGTGAGTTTGAGAGGAAAGTAGGGGGGGGGGGGGGGGGGGGGTCCCCGAGTTTTGGTGTTCTCAAAGATACCATGCATCATGATGAGGACGCGCCGTCACTTGCACACTGCCAAAAAAAAAAAAAAAAGCAACGCGCAGCAGCGTTATGATGCAAGACATGAAACGGGTAGTTCAGTCATCTTCTTCTTCTTCTCAAATGCGAGAAATAATTGTATTCATGAGCGGGTTCCATACCAAAAAATTGCATTCCATCCAAAGTATTTGTTCCTTCAACATCTCCTTTCTTTCTATTTCGGGTCACACGGACGAGCGCCAGGTCCAAGCATTCACAGCCACATACCGTAGGGTGAGTGGGGGTTATGTTGCTCCCCTGTAAAGGCCCCATGAGACGGAAAAATTACGGTTTAATTAACAAAAAAAACCCTGACGTGAGCCCGTTCAAAAATTTATGGCCAACGCGCGACACGCCAGGTTAGTACACTAGTCTCTATTCACCTGGTGAAACGAGTTCCTACTACAACCGAACTTCAACATGTTGTGTCAATAAATACCAACTAGAAGAAACTAGACCATAGATTTATTCCTGACCTTGATGTGATTGGCTCGATCTACGAAGGTTTGGTCCCGATAGATCATCAGCGCGATACTGTCAGCCTGGTGCACCATACCCCAGCTGCGCTTTAAATCAATGGATGACAATGTTGCTATTCCTGATCTTCCGCTACACCTTGGTCTTGTTTAACCTGATATAGACACCATTCTCAATAGCAGTGTAGGAGGAAGACGAGGCAGTGGTAGTGAAAAGGGGAGCTAGATTAGTTGCGAAGACCAAAACACACTGTAGGCAGGGTTAGACAGGTAGTTTAGGGTAGGGAAAGGCAGCCTCAAGGAGGGCAAAATAAAACAACACCCCAATAGAAATAGGGTCAAATGAATATCATAGTAGTATAAAGGATTATTGATCTAATGGCCTTTCTAAATGAAAGCGTCCAATAGAGACAAAATTCATGTATTGATGAAGTATGTGTGGCTGCTTGGTGTTGAGACCAGCGGCCCTTGGTTACTAAGACTGGGGTTGCGATCGGATTAACTAATCTCTGGTTGACCACATTTCAAAAGGTAGCAGGTACGAATCCACGTCCCCCGTCGCAGTAGATCTTATCTCTGTAGATGGAGTGAATCTAAACTCCAGAAAACTCAACGGTAGGACACTTTTGTCTACAGCGGCAGCCACGGGCAATAAAACTATGGTGAAAGGAGAGACGGCTAGTGATTATTAATGCCTTATGAGAACTGAAGCCCAATCCTCACTCATGCATCTATCCGCATGCTTCAAGATAAATATTGTTGTCCCCCTGAAGCAAAGGAGGAAAGATAACCCTTCTTTCCGTAGATGTATACTTGCAGGCGATCCAGACTCCGATTTCCACCCTCTGCATGCAAGCGACCACCTTGGGGCTCATCCATGCAGCGTCGGCATCTGTGAGATTCATCCTGTGAAAGCAATCCACAAGACCTTGACATTCAGCCGATGTTAGTGGGGTAATATGCTGGGCTTTTGGGTAAGGAACTATATCATATTGCCCCTTGTCGTCCGACCATGCAAAGTCCTTGTCCCTGTAGCTTCCGCCTTGGGTCATCATGTCCTCAATCTCCGTCACCAGCTTAGAAACCTCATTGTTCCATCCCCAGCGTGGCTTTATGTAGTCTTGAATCATTTTCAATGTGCGATTGAGAGCCTGTGCGAATAATCTCCGGCCATGTTCGCCAGAGTCAATGTATACGGCTGTGGGTTGAACAGTACCAATACCAAGGGATACAATCCATCCTGGTCGTCTCACATCAGCCATAGTCTGCAAAGGACTTGTAATCAAATGCCCCTCGATGGATTTGAACTTTTTTCTGTAAAATGGTGGCCACCCTTCGAGGATCTTTTCCACTTCATCTTTAGTAATGTCCAGCGTGCGCCGGGGCGCCCCTAGGTGAGCTAATATCAACCCATCTTTCTCTCGAAGCGATACATAGTCTCTGCGGTTCTCCAACATATCGGGAGTGAAAAAATCCAGGTAGGCAGTCAATACAAAATAAGCACGAACTGATTTGGCGTTTGTTTTCAGGAAATCATTTTGCAAGTCTAAACTTGAAGGTTTCGACACGAACCGTGCTGTTGGTTTCACGTTGTTGAAGGCCAAATGCAATGTCTTTTGCCAACAAACCCCTGTCATTGGATGAGGCGAGGCGCTGGAACAATGTGTACAAGTTCCGTTACTCATGTAACATCGATGCAATGGTTTGTTTGGGCTCAGGTCTTCCCATGTCAGAATTTCGCACCTCGCAGCGGATGGTCGGACGAGGGAGAATAAAAATCGCCAAAGCCATTTAATCAGGTTTCGTGTTTGAGGATTGAATGTTAAAGCGATAGCTATGATGGCAATTATAAGAGAACCGAGATCAAACTGGGGCATTGTGAGAATAAGCGCAGGTTAATTGTAGAGGAGAGTTGGTGGATGTCTGACTGCGGAGGAATCGAAGGTAAAGTTAAAGGAAAAGAGATCTGGTGCCTGAAGAGGGTTGGAATAAGGCGCCCATCTCTCACAGCGAATCATAGCTGGATATGAAGGCGGTGGCGGTGGCTGAGGCTAAGCAAGGCGCTTAGATAGGTTCTCAGTCTCACCACGTATTTTCAATCCCGTCTTGCACTTTCATCAGCCGCTCAAATCGACTACCCAAGTGTTCATAGGTCACAGTATCCCTTTTCCCAATAATGTCCAAAGATCAAGATGATATCATTGACTCAAGTACAAAACTTAGACTCCGTCAACGTCTTTTCCAGGCTATCCACGGTAAAGATGAGGACACACTGAGGCTAATTATGGAAGAGAGCTCAGCAGACCTCATAGAATTAGCACTGGACAAAGTCCAGGATGAGACTGAGCATGTTTTCTCTCAGGACTGGCCTGTCTCGCCGCTTTCTCTTGCTATTCAGCAAGGAGAAGAAAGCATTGTTCGGCTGCTTGTGAAACGGTCTGCACCAAGGTCTTTCGAAGATGCTATTCGGTTTGAAAGCGAACAACGTCGCAAGCCTTTGGGTTGTCATCATTCTCCAAAGTTTGGCGTGGCTTGGGATTTTTCTGTCAAAAATCCAATTCCAACATCCATGGATGCCACTTCAGTCGTTTTGTGTGCCCTGATGCGAACACGAGGTCATGGTCAGACTCTCTTCACCATCCTTTTATCTCGTGCCTTCAATCTCGAAAATGCTCATAGTTGTGATATTGGCCGTGCTCTTTGGTTTTGGGCTAGCTGTCAAAACTTTCCCTTCGTTACGCAGGCATTTATTAACGCTGGGTTCCCTATCGATCTGCCTGCTTCAGCGACATCCTTCCCAAGCTACTTTTATCATGACCCTCGAGGTCCAGTTTTGGAAACCACTGCTTTGTGGAATGCGGCCTGGAATGGAGCTGATGAAGTTGTCCGAGTCCTACTTGAGAATAGAGCTACGTTATCCAACATGTTAAACAGCGACGTGAATGTCGACGGCGATAGTCAAGGCGATTCAAGGCTCGAGGGTCTGAACGAATTATTAGCTGCGTCTCAAGGCCTTTCAAACGAAAGGAGGCATAATGGATTGGGCACAATCCAGAGCCCTAGTACGGAAAGTTATGCCTTGGCAGTTAAGCACCTTCTCCAGCATGGCGCTGACCCGAAGCCGAGGCCGACGGAACAGTATTGCGGAACGCGCCGCGCATTTCGTCGTGTATCACCACCTCTCCCCCCAATCCTCGAATTTGCTGCCTTAGCCGTCACTTCCGCAGTCAAGGATCTCGTAAAGGCAGGTGCCGATGCTCACGTCGCCTGCACTAAAGGCAAATCTTTGCTTCATTATGCGATTGATAGCCAGTGTATTGAATTAGTTTCCGAGGTTCTTGGGTACCAAATACCTGTCAACGCTGAAGATTCGCACGGGTATAAACCGATTCACAACTGCGTCTTAGATGGGACAGTCGAGATGCTACAGCTTCTGATAGAAAAAGGGGCGGATATCAACGCCAAGACTCACCTCGGCATCTCAGCTCTCCTGATGGCCGTGAGTGTTGGCAAAGGAGACGTGATTGAGGCTTTGCTCCGGGGTGGAGCTGATCCCAATCAGTCTTTCACTCCTACACCTGCTTTTAGAGCTGAGATTGATCTTGGACATCCTACAATGACTGAGAATTTTGTTGCCTGTTCTCCCCTCCTCGTTTCACTTCGCAGATTTGCCAAGTTTGAGCATTCAGAGGAGATGGAAAGAACATTAGGACACCGGCCAGATATGGCCGCTCCAAGAGCCCTAGAGATTCTGTTGGGGTACGGAGTTGACCTGGAAACTCTCGGCTGTGTTGCATATCGTAATGAAAACGACCGAGAACGGCCTACATGTGTCTGGTCCTTTGAGTGGGTCTATCCGTACCAATATGGAATAAAGGCCATCTTTGAACACGCCAAGGACCCTTATATACTCGGATCTTATGCAATAGGCGAGAAGGTGAAGAAGCTAGTCAGAGTGTTTGCAAGACTTTATCACCATGAAAAGATACCGCGGCCAATTCTCAACGTCTGGATGAGCAATTTATGTGTTTCCAGAGCACAACCGCCTTTTAGTTACAAATACAGCGATCGCGGCTGGCTCCCTCCCACAGTTTTGCATTACCTGCTTGATTTAGGCGCAAGTCCAAATGTGCAAGGATCCCTGGGGCGTACACCTCTCCATGTCACCTGTATGCCGCCGCCGAAAGTGGTTGACAGGGAATGGGGAAACGAGCCAGAAAAGATAAACCAAGCGATTTGTCGTCTGGTTTCCCTGGGAGCGGATATTAATGCTCGGGACAGTTTTGGGAGAACGCCGCTTCATTATGCCGTCATATATTATCCCACAGCCACGTCCATACTGCTGGATGCCGGAGCAAACCCATCCATCCAAGACATGAACAAGCTCAACGTTCTTCAATACGCCCTAGAATATCGTGATTTAAAACCACAAAACGTCCTCAAAGTACTTGATTACATGAAGGATCACAATTACTTCAACAAAACCCTCCTCTTCACGGCAGGTACTTGCCCTTGCGCAACACCAGAAATCGATGAACTTCTAAATCAGGTATTTTTGAGAATTGAAAATCACGAACAACCGATATTCTGGAGCTTTGATCCAAATGGAAACACGGTTTTCCATATTGCTGCCATGGCCAAGACTTGGATGGAAAGGCCAATCAAAGTATTATGTGGGCGACAGCAACTGTGGCCAGCATATTGCATGCAGAACCGCCTGGGCCAAACGCCACTTGTTCTTGCCACTTTCCAAGGTTTTGATCGCGTCGTCACTGTATTAAGAGGGATTAGAATAGCCGTTGATGGGGATCGTGTGAAGAAAATCAAGTTAACGGAGATTGATCCGCCTAACTTATCGCACCCGATATCATCGAAAATGAGATTCTCCCAAATTTCTAACGATCCACGTCTGGAGAAATTCTATTTTGATCTTGAAGGGGGCAAAAGCACTGAACAGTCTATGCAACAAGGGCCATGGAACCGGGTGTTGTCACAGGGGAGCCAGCGAGAAAACAATGCAGCTTCGGAACAGACCTGTGGATCCGAGGATGAAGACACAGGGAACGAAAGGCTTTCCGATGATGAAGAGCTTTCTGAAGCTGAGAACGACCAAGTTTTAGGAGCGCAATCCCTGAGTCATCAAAGTCTGGGGATGATGATCGAGGTTGACAACCGATTAAAGAAGAGCGAGTGGACGAATTGGTCAGATAATGAAAGCATTTATGGCGGTGCAAAAAAGGAACAAGGCGATTATAAGTCACAGGAACGTCCAGCCCCTGCTGAAGCTCGAGCACGATGTCTGAATATGCGTGACGTGCATGGATGGACCGCACTGCATTATGCAGCCAGCTTCGGAGACCACAAGATGGTCAGAATACTCTTGGAAGAACCAGGTCTGGATATCTGTAACGAAATGAGTGATACAAACGTACCGTCACCTCTTCATTTGGCTGAGAGGAGCGGGAATAGTAAATGCGTCAGGCTCCTATCTGAGGCTCTTGAAACACGAAAGGGATGGGAGTTCGTGGCAAAAAACAATCAGATGTCAGAAAAGAGTAATGAATCGAGCTGGATAGATTCATTTCAGGCGAGGATTATGGTCCTTGTGATAGCAATTTTTTGGATATATATAAGAGTAAACGCTGACACTGAGAAGTAAGATGCCTTTAATGTACACAAGGCTCTAAAGGAGCCATTTCATGAGTTAAGAATTAGTTATTATCTATTAAATAATTGATTAAGTTTTATTTATATCAATGTCATGATTGAGCTTCAATCAAAGTGAGCGACATGTCTATTTACCCAGCCAGTATCTTTCGGCGCTGGCGCGCGTAAGTCCGCGATCGATATCCGGCCAGTGAATTAATTCATCCTCCGAAGTTGCATCCATTCTTGGATGAAAATTGCAACCAAAACAATTGTAACTAGCGTTTGGAAAATCCCTGCTACAAGATACCTTTTGGATGAAGCATCCTCATTGCTCCATCCCTTCCACTCCCACATAATAGCACCCATGAATACAGTGGCCATGGACTGCCAGAGAAACACGATACAGAGCCATTTTATATCATCTGTGGACATGCACTTTTTGTGTGATTTTTGGGCTGACCCCAAAAGAATTAGCAGCAACTCACAATTAGTAAGGAGGGGTACAAACAGGTTTCGGTGCCATATTTTGGGGTGAGAAGAGCGTTCTTTTCATCAGACATTGGAAAATATAGAGGTCGAATTAAGCGGTTAAATGAGTCTTATGCATGGAAAAGCGTGACAATAAGTGAGAGGCAGTTGAGCAAATATGTACAGATGAGCCTGTGTTTTGGCGAAAAGCTGAACCCATAAATACGCCTTATCGCAGCGCACAGCCTCAGTGTTGGTCGTTACAGTTGCTATGCGGACTTTGAATTGGTAGTTGGGTCACTACGGCGGGGGCAGTGCTCACCACCCTTTCCAAGGAATCCAAGCATCCCGCACTATAGCATTTTCGTCGGCCACGAAAAACACGAAAAAAGCAGCAGCCGTTATACAGACGTGATTACAGAACACATCCACCCGCTGTCCAACCTTGAACACCTCATCTACCACTTGGCCCTCCTCAAGAGCTCCCAAAATTCCATGCTCTTGTGACATACGGACTACACCCCAAGCCGGATGCCCCACGACTCGACCGAAACCAGTGTATGCGCTGGTTTCGCGAGATAGTGACGTGACACCAGCATTGATGAGTACTTCATTCCTCTCCGGGTAGACGCTGCATACTTCTGCTGCCACATACGCAGCCTGATCCGCCTCGGTAACCAAGCCAGTCGATACTTGTTGCAGGTCGTTGCAAGGGAAGTTGCCTGACAGATTAAAAGATTAGTTTCAATTGCTTAATCCAATCGGCTAATTGGAATTGTATTTCTTCAACCAACCTGCGTGCAATTCCAATTTTATGTTTGCCGGCACGGCCGTCTTCAAGCTTTCCACCACGTGCGCTGTAGGTGTCGCGCCAATTGACACTACAACATTGCGATCAGCGGGAAGAAGTTTGGCGCCATCAAGGACGCTGGAAATCTCCACGTTTAGCAAATCCTCGGCTTCGGTACGCGAGCGACCACCGTAAGAGTGCCCAGCATGGCAGTAGAAGCCGTAAATGTTGGTGGCCGATGAAGCCTCAGCGCGTTCGACCAAGCGGCGAAGGGCTGAGCTGGAACTCGCCACTCCAGCTCGACGTGAGCCTACATCCAGCTTGATGAAGATCTCCCAAGGTGCGTCAGCACCAAACTTTTCTAAATGATCTATTTGTTGCTCATTGTCAACCATAAGAAGGATGCGGAGAGACCTTCTCAGCTCGGCAAGTCTTGGGAGAACTCCGGGGTAAACTGGCAAGCCATAGAGACACTGAAAAATGTTAACAATGCCGGTCGAGTTTATAAAGAGGGCCTTTTGGACCTACTTCCTCCAAGATACCTTCTTCGACTAGGGGTAGGACACCTCGGATTTCGGCTAGTGTTGACGCGACAATAGACTTGTATTTCCCATTACCCATCATCATTCGTGTCACCTCAATGGTCTGTTTGCGTGGTTAGAACAGAAAGAGAATAAATAATAGCAGCTGTAATATCTACCTTGAGGGTTTTAATGTGAGGGCGAAACGAGATTCCGAGATTCTCTACATCGCGGTGGAGATTCTCGATATTTCTTTGCAAAACTGGCAATTGGACGACAAAAGCTGGGGTGGGAAGCTCAGAAGTTGGCTTCCCGATGAAGTCTTTGTAATTTTCCAGTGCGTAATCCATGGTGATAGAAGCGATTGCACCCTGATCTCGGGAGAGCAGCACTACAGTGTCAAGGCTCGTTGATTCTTATACCGCGCTCAGAATGAACGTGAGGGGATGTGGGGAATGAGGCCAAGGCATGTGGGTGGCCGCGGATCCGCGGGAACAAAATGGGTTAGTAGAAGCCACTGGTGCTGCCGCCAGTGTTATCATCAGTTTTTAACCGCGCGGAGCACAAAAGATGAAGCCGAGATCGGGCATAATACACGTGAAGCACTTCTTTACACGTGTGCGTGATAGGCAGCCGTTTCAGTGACAATTAAAATGCAATGTGCAAAATCCAAGACACTGCAAGTTAATAGTGGAATGCGTGAATGCGAAAAGATTTAGACATCTTTTTATCCATCCTGATATCGTCCAAAGCTTCGTCGATCTGAAAGTATCGCTGTCCACTCATGAGCGAGCCCCACTAGGGCAGCGCAATAAAAATGATGTCATTGGCAGATCAACCGCGCCTTATCTTATCACCAAAGTGGCTGGCTTTCCCTTTCCAATTCAGTAAAGGTTAATCACCAGACAACATTAAGTCGCTGTTTCACTTTTTTGTTCTGAGGACTATAAACATCTATACTCTGAGCCACGGAAAACTGTAGTTGTTTGTGCCGGGCAACTAATAGCGCAACGATTTTCCCCACGGCCTCGTAGAGTCCGCGGAAAACTTGCTTTGGCGGAAAGCATTCTGATTGGCCCGCTCATCGACTCAGGTCATCAACAGCTTTGTACGAGGGCAATGAAGAAATAAATTCAATTAGGTTACCTAAATAATTATCATGGGGCGTTTAGAGAAAGTACGCCTGCTTCAGGATACTGCATCTTTGCACAGGTATCGAATTGACCATGAAGTTATCCGAGCTTCAATCCTGTACCAATGTAATTTTCTGGCCCCCTGAAATTGTAAGCGTTTCATTATGGTGCTCGCTTCCATTTACCGTAAACGAGCCATCAAAAGGAGGTGATAATACAACCAAAAGACCTGCTGGAACTGTGATTTCCATAGCTATTCTCTCGTTCGCATCATAACCCCAAGCTGCATAGATGAGACCTGAAGGGGTAGGAACTCGTCCATGCACCCAGTCTGTTTTAAAGCCTCGAAGTGGCGAGAAAGTAAATTTTGAGTATCCCTTTTCAACAGGACGGATTCCCAACACATATTCTGTTAGAAATACTGTAGGATAACTTCCCCAATAGTGACTGTTGGCTGAAAATAGATCTAGCCCTGGATATCGCCCGTCTGCGCTCTGAGAGCAATTTCATTAGCTCTTTTCGTCCGAAATAATGAATATGGATGTTTATCGTAAAAGGAAAAACAAAAGATAGCCTGCAAAAGCGCAGGATATTCGAGGCAACACCCCAATAACTTACCACGTATTCCCAATAAGCGCCGGTATAGTTGACATCCCTCCGCACCATCGGGCCCCAGGTAATATCAAGTAATTCTTGAGCCAACTTGGTTTCATTTTCTTTTGCTAGACCTTCCAACATAAAGCTTTGGTAGTATGGATTGACGAGCTGGGGAGTATCGGAGAAACGGGTTCCGTTCATATACCCAGCCGGCACTCTAAGAGCGGGAAGCTTCTTAATGAATGCCTTGCGTTTCTCGGAGGTTCCAATATTTCCTACAAGCACCTGTGCAATGTCCATAAAGTCATATCCTGTCGCGCCCACTGTAGAAGCATAATATTGGCCAGTTGAATTCCACAGCAGAGTGTCAATGGCCTCACGACTGAACAATGCCTGCTGTCGATATGTGGTTGCAGAAGATGAATGACCGAGATATTCGGTCATGTCAGCTAGGCGCTCAAGGCCCAGAATAAGAGACACTGTGTTTGCAGGACCAAGTGCCTGGCCCTTTTCTCCAGAAAGCGGAGTTCCAAAGGAATCAGAAGGCGCCCCGTAGAGTTGAGTTTGCAGATCAAGACTGCGGGAAATGGCAAAATTGCTCACGCTAACGAGATCATCCCAAAAGGTTTCGAGAAATGTATCGTTTCCAGATCTAAAGAGGAAATGGGTGAGCAAAAGGTGATGATAAGCGCAATTGCGGGGTGCTTAGTCGTACCGGATCCAATATTCATAGGCAACGATAATAAAGTCAAATTCGTAGTCAACCAGAAGCGGGTCAACATTGGAGGTCCTTATCAAAATGTTCTTTGTATCAATGGGAGAAAATAGCGTGTTGATTGGGACAACACCGGCTGCTGTTTGCCTTGAAAGAGCCTGTTCTGCTGGTCCCCACACAAACTCCTCACCGGCCGTGGAAACCATCGTGACGCGCGAGGAAATCAAACGGTCGCCGAGCCATGAGTAGCGATCACGTTTTCCTGCATCAGAGCACACGTACTCCGCATTACTTTGTACACCATACTCTACCAAAACGTCTTCCGATGTTAGTGGGTTTGTGTAGACAGACTTCCCTGTGCTCAGAGTGACATTAACATTTCGCACCCAGGCAGCCTGATCTTGCCAAGGACCAAACGCAAAGCCCTTGTTGAAACCTCCTGGAATATGAGGATTTGGATCCCCAAGACCATAAGAACTAATGTTGAAATTTGCAATTTCCTCGCCATTGAGTTTGACAATGTACGTGTCGTCGCCGGGTGATACCGTCTCAATTTTGTGCCATTCCTTTTCACTCACATTCTAATTACCAAGCATTAGCATAGTTGCATAGAATTAACTGGGTTTATAAACACCTTTTTGAGTGGGAATTTGTCCAGGACGAAACCGGGTAAGCTGGTCTGGTTTTGCAACGACCATCCTCGACCAACAACCAGGGTGTTTGCTGGAACGAGATCATGGTCAATGTTAGCAAATGACCCTTCAGGATATTCGCTGGTAAGAATGACTGCGAGGTAGAATCCCATTAGTTCCTACAAGTTCTGCACAGTTGGAAGTAGCCTACATATTGGACCAGTGGCCTGAATAGCATCAATTTCGGTGTCAACGCGCCATCCAGTGCCCCCAAAGTCAATCATTGTCTCAAATGTTAGCGAATAATTTTTTAAGTTTACAATATGACCTGTGGTGGCCGGCTTTTGACCTCGCATGTAGGCTCCCTTTTCAGAGATTTCCCAAGTGGAGGACTGAGATCCCGGAGGAAAACAAACCAATTGTTCAGTGCGGGGTCCAAGGTTCCAAATATCCGTATAGGTCGAGTTACTTGATGCGAAATATCCAGGCATAGACTCTATCTTGTGTTCGCGTGTCAATGAATAAATCAATAATCCCATTGCTGGCAATAAAGCACCTACCGGAGTTTCGTCCACGCTGGAGATGAAGCCCACCCGTTCAATTACCAATCTGGACCCATGTACAAGTCGGATAGATTGCCAACGTTGTGAACCCTGGATAAAGAATCCAGCGAATTCGCCTGTCTGGGTAATATTGAATGTTTCCACTCGAAAAGTGGCAGAAAGTCCATTCGCGAATGCAAATGGGCCATCGGCCTGAGAGTTCTCTAGTCCTCTACCTGTAATATTAATTGATGAAACAATATCAAAGTAGCGGAGACTTACAGATACGCCTCACTATGTTTGACTTCGATTTGCGCATAATCGGACACTTCAGTGACCAAGAATCTTGGTTTGCCTGCAACATCTCTTCCATAATCGACTGAGGCAGAAAAGTATTCTCAGTCAAACACTTTTAGACGGTAGAAGGCAATCTTACACGTGTATGTATCACCAATTTTGCTGAATTTGAAAGTTGAGGGATAGCTATTGTTGTACGTATCGCTCTTTAAACCCTTCACTGCTGAAATTGGTTCAACGAATGGGCTTTCCAGTGATTTGGAGTATGATACTGGCGAGGGTATGGCTGGCCATGGCACTGTTGACGCATCTGCGACGTGCGCAGTGCCACAGCCAAAAGCTAGTGTCGCGAACAGAATGCTTCGATAAAACGCTGTCATAGCTAAAGATTAGCAGTGCTTGGTGTGAGTCCAATCTGAGAACTAGGCAACATTCTGCAATTTATACTTGCCGTCTGTCCTAACTCATGCGGGATTAAAAAAAGAAGTTACTTTGAACATGCTAATCGGACCGTTTCTTAGACATGGTACTCGTGCGGAGTGATGGAAACTTGCCCTCTTTTGTTGCGATCCGGTGGTGAAAATCGGGGCCTGTCTTCGGTTCGGGGTTCTTAGCTTGTCAGACCAGCAGTTGGGCGTATCACGAACAAATGAACTTCATAACCAAGATGCTTCGTTTCACTCTACCAAAAGATTTTGTTCCTCTAATTCAATTTATTCTAGGTTTTGAATTGCACCAATCAAGAGGGAATTCAAAAAAATAAAAGAATCGGTGCAGTTTGGGGTGTGATGCCTTCATCTCATGTGTCGCGGAGTGCTGCAAATTTGAACCTGGATTCCTTCGGTTCGGCACCGAGCTGCGGGTCGGGTAGTTATGTCACCTGTTCTGTGGAGACCCTTCAAGCTCACGCCAGCAGACCAATCGTATTGAGGCAAACTTTAATGGCGATTGAGTGAATGCAGGGGACTGCTTGCAAGTTTCGACGTTGCAGCACTCATTGAGCCTTTTAATTTACCCCAGATCCCCACACCAGACCAGGTTAGCTTCCCATTATATGTGCACTCATATTAATCATTCTGGTGCATAATATACCGAGCTAGGAGAGCAGGGACTTGGAACGGCCGCGATGACGAAATATCCAGGCGAATCACGTTCAAATGCCAAGTGTGGGAATATTATACAGGCGAAATGTTTGCTCAATTGCATGAATACTTATGAATATGTACATAAGAAGATTAAATAAATTCGGGAGAATGTTTCAATTTGCTCATAGCGCTAGCAATCCCTTGGAGGAACTTCACCCTGTTCTGTTAGAAAGTTTTAGGTGTAAATGACATCACCCACTCCATAGCCGCGGGTTTGGCCAAAAAACTTGCTACGGTCCACGGTAACAAACCCAGTCCATGCTCCGTCCATAATTTCCTGGTCGTCCTTGACAGACTTGAGCTTCAGGTAATCGCCGTTTTCGAACCTCAGTGTCCAGCTCTGAGGGTAGGTGTGGTTGGTCGTTGGAGACACCCACACGTTGTTCCAATCCGGCTCGAAAGTGTATGGGAGGACCAACGTAGTCTCTTGACCGAGGCGTACCGTGGCATACCTAAAGGCTTCATCGGTGTCGGGCCTGTCGTACGCCCAGATGCTCACGCGGACATTGGGGTCGGGGAAGTGGACCTCGAACCAAGTAAAGTTATCTGGGGCGCCGTTTGCAATCTGATGGTCGTACCAGGTAAACGAGTGTTCAGGATCAAGTTCAAGAGGCTCATCGTCTCCGATTGTGATGTTTCCCGAAGTGCGGGCCCCTGGGATTGACCAATGGGTGGAATTGGTACCGTTGGCGCCCCAAGCAATGACAGCATTGCCACCATTCAGGATCACCTTGGAAGTTTTGCCCTCGACATCAAAATTGAAGGAATATTCGGGAGACTTGGCAATTAATTCAAGTTCAGAAATCTTGTCCGACGAGGCCGTGCTGAAGGAAAAATTGGCGAATTGGAGGCTGACGGAATCCGAAGTCAACGTCTTGGTCTCGTTGCTGACCTGGCAGGTCTCGACGTATTTCCAGTACTCCAAAGTCTCTAGATCGAGTACTGATGACTTGCAGAATACGGCATACTGATGGTGGATGACGAGAAACTGCTTTCCCGTGGTTGCGGTGACAAAAGCGCTACTGAAGTAAGATCCGCTATTTTGATCTTCAGGGAGGTCGATTAGGGATGGGATCCGAGTCTTGAAGTCAGATTAGCCTTCATCTCGTTCCAAAACGTTCAAGTTCTTAGTGAGCTCCGGGTCACTAACATTTTTCCAGGTTGTATGGTTATCTGGCAGAAAAGGATAGGTTGCAGCTGCCGCGGAAGCCCACAAGGCGGCAACCAGCTGGGATTTAAGTGACACCATTATTTTAAAGAATTTGTCAAATATTTTGTCTGTGCACTTTTTCTCTGGGCTTGGTGAAAAAGGAATTGAACAGGGCATGTGAGGTCTTATATATTCTTCATCAGCATATATAGATCACCTTGCCTCAGTCGGAGCCTTCGGGAATCTTTAAGCCCCGGCTGTTTGCCGTGGCTAAATTGGTTTCAGGGGAACAACAAGATCCGCCTTGACGATGATTACGGAGTATGCCAGACAAACATTTTTATTACTCTGTGACCCCTGCAAGTGGATCCTCAGAGCGCGCAGCCCTTTGATGCTTGGCTCTCGGGTCTTACATTTATGATTTGACAGAGAAGTCGTTCCCACTTCGCTCCGCTCACGTAATTTGACGCAAGTGGCTCAGTTGTGTCAGTAATGGCAGAACAGCCATAGAATTCTCAATTGAACCACGGGTTGGAGTGCAGGAGACGCCAGAAAAAAAAAAGAAAAAAGACCAATAATAATAATAATAATAATAATAATAAGATCCGTCTATTAATGTAAGGAGACTGACTTCTACTTTCTCGGCGATCTAGCATTCATTCTTTTCGTTCCCATCGATTCGCTGAACCTGTGCTCCCCAAAATGGAAAGAGTCCGATTAGTCATCGGTGTCGAGACTAAAATAGCCAAGCCTGGGCGATCATTATGGCAAGCGAGGTATCAAGGACTTGCAGTACGAGATTTTATTATGTAGGTGTTATTTTGTACCTTGTATACCCGCTGGGTCCATCTTGTATCCCGCCTCTCCTCTAGAGTGGCAGTAATATTAATGTTCACTTACATAAATTTTACTTGCATAATAGAATAAGTTATGTAAGAAGTAAGGCTATTATATTATTTATGCCCTACTTTATACTTAATTGATTTTATTACACTACAAAATTTATATAGGTGGACTTTGGATATGCAAACTATGAAGATATGGGTTATGTTATCGCCTCTCCAGAGGAGAAGCGGGGGCTTAATTTGTTACTCAACCCGACGGGTAGGTCTTTATATTAAGATGTTTAATTTAGGCTCGGATGCATATTGAGGAGGGCCTCACTAAAGCTGAAGACTAGCTGCATAGCTAGAGGAGGTCTGGATGAGTACGACCCTTTTACCCACAGCTCAAGAGTGGGGACGATGGTTATAAAATGACTGTTGGGCAGCCCTTTCAGGCACTGAGTCCCAACAACAATTTGTGTTTTCCCTACCTTGTTACCGAGTAGGATACCCCGAGAAACTGAACATGGATGTCGAATTCGATCCGACTTTTGATCCAGTTCGTTGCGCCGAACTTCATAATCAGCTTCTCGCAAAGGCAGTTTCGCATCTGCCCAATGCCTCCCAAGAATTTCGACGCGATGTCCTGACCAGATGGCAAAATTGTCCAGCAGAGGCACACCCAAACAATATCATAATTCCGGAAGACTCGCTGCTCTATACCTTTCTATCATTGATCGATTCTTTTGACCCCAATACAATCCCACTTACAGCTGAATTTACCCAGCCCGAGCCATTATGGTTTGACAGCGAGATGCATAAATGCGAACTCGGGATTCGTGGTCGCCCATTCATCCTGTTATATGCAGATGAATCGGAAGAGCCTACTATGGAAGGAGGTCTTTACTTTGATTTGGAAACAAACCTTGTTTGCTGGGCTCGTCTCTGCGATGATTTACATTTACCGCCCGATGATCAATGGGTCTCCCTTCAGTTTGCCCTAGAAAAGGCTTTAAAAATGTGGGAGTGTGGCAAGTTCTATCTTGGCCCTCCTGCGCGCAACTTCCCACCCCGGGCTGATACGGTTGTTTGTTATAAGAGCTGGCTGCCTCGAGATCTTGAAAGCGCTCTTTTCCGATGGGAGGATATTTTGAATGCAATCCAAGATTGTATTCCATTACCGAATGGTGCACCCCGGCCTCCTCTTCTTGACCCTCTTCCGGTCACCTTGCTTGACCAATTCGAGCTCAGCTCATTCGCTAAAGCTTTTCTCTCTGCTGCAAAACGTCCTTCATTTACGTTTGTCGCACCGGGAATCACTGTGTTCACTCCTGAGCTATTTACCGCTATATATGGAGCTGAATCTCCGAATAGTAGACGAAGGCAAGGAAATGGCAGAGAGGGATTCGAGCCGATATCGCTTATACTTCCTTCCACTACTGGTCCTATTCAAGCTATATCAGGAGATGAAGTATATGACGGTGAAATCTATCTTCCAAAGGCTGATCCTACTTATTACGAATACACTGGTCTGTTCACAACGGGTCAATCCCCAGGAACTGATGGTGACGGTGTTATTCAAATCACACCAGAGGGAGCAGAGAACCCTATTCGCTATGATGGGCGTAGACCGTGGGGTCCAGATTGCCCCATCCGATTGGAAGAGATGTTTGACAATTGGTTCGGGAATATACAGAGTGGAAAGTGGGATGTTGGGGCTGAAGGTGTGGCAACCCCGACGAGTTGGTATCTGGATCCCGAGACAGTGGATGAGCGAAGAATGCTTTGGACCGAAGAGAGTCGCTAGCGTTGCGAAGAAAACGTCAGATGTCTCTTCTTGCTCCTTTATTCAAGTCAATCATTTAAGGTTTAGTTGAATCTGCTAAGTATTCTTCCCTTTGAATTCTGGTCTATAATTTTCGCGCAAACCTCCGTCCCAAGTCATACTATTAAGACTAGCCCTCTATTTTTCTTTCCCAAACGCTAATATTGTAAATCCACAAAAGTGTAAAGGATTATGTCACACACTGTAGATCGCTTCAATAGACCTCTCAATTGAAAGTGCAAGAGCTCCAATGCAACCTGTGGCCTCTATGGCCACACATATATTATCATAACCTTACACTAGCATTTTGTTACAATTTTGCGGTCGCTGATTAGTATACAGCTAATAGTATATATAACAACTAATACTAAATAGCCTATATTTAAAATCATTATAAGATAACTATATAACTTATTACTATTATTAAAAAATAACCTTTCCATTGGCAAGCTTTATGCGTGGGGAGAATGGCGAATTCCTCCTCCTTGGTCCCAAGCTACCCTAGAGCTCTCGCTCAGCACAGGCGCCAGTCGACACGCAACTGGGCTGAATAAAATCGGACAAGTACATACTAGGAGGGAAATAATTGGGATTTCACATAACCGGATTAATTTACTTGATTTATTGTTCAGGTTCCAATCTGATGTCATTCAATGACCCATAAAATGTCGTCTCCGTCGCTACTAACCTCATCCCAGCTGTATGTACAAGTGATTGAGTTCATTCTCAAAGAAGGGTATGTTGGCGAACTAATCACCAAGGAAAAATAACTACATGCAAATAAAAAATAAAAATTGAAGAGACCGTGGTAAGGACCATCGGACCAAAAAAAAAAAAAACTCATCGCTCACCACTCGGCTCCTTTGGTCTTCAGTGGCATGTGCAGCATCCGTGCCCCGTTTTCGGCAGGGGCGGGGAGCCGGCCTGCGCGGATGTTGATCTGGAGCGACTGGTCCAGCAGCCTCGGCGCCGCCAGGTTCGAATCGCGCTCCTGGCGCATGGCGACAAACTCCTCCTCAGTCACGCCGTCCTTGAGGTGCTTGTTCTGCTTGCGGTGTTCCTCGACGCTCATCCAAGCAGACGGCGCCTTGCGATCCCCAGACGGGTAATCGTGGCCCGTCCAGATCTTGACGTGGCCCGGTAGGCTGAGCAGCTTGCGGCCCGAGTTGAAGAGGCTGTTTGCGCTTCCGCCGGGGAAGTCGCAGCGCGCGGTGCCAATGTCGGCGTGGAAGAGGGAATCGCCACAAAAGACATTGTCTAGAGGTCGCGTGTTAGTGGTGGAGCTCATGGTGATTTGATTTGACTGAGTGGGTGGGTGGGTGGCTTCTTACCTCCAATCCTGTAGCCCAGGTGGTCTGGGGTGTGGCCGGGAAGATGCATGACGCTGGTCTTCAGGTTGCCAAGGTCAAAGACTTCATTGTCGTCAAAGAGCTTGTCGACGACGTGCTCGTACTCGACCTTGGGGATGCCGTACTTTTGGCCAAACAGCGCTTGCACCTGACCAATGCGCTTGCCGATGCCAATGGAGGGCTTGAAGCCTTGCTCCTCGGCCAGGCGACTCTGGAGATAGGCTGCCGCGGTTAGGTGGTCCGCGTGAGCATGAGTCTCGAGGATCCTCTCAATCTTGTAGCCCTTTTCCTTGGCTAGCGCGATGAGGGCGTCGGCTGACTGGGTGGTGATGGCCTGGGTGATGGGGTCGTAGTCGAGGACAGAGTCAATGATGATGGCATTGAGAGTGGTCGGGTCGGCGACCACGTACTGCCAGGTAAAAGTCTTGGGCTCGAAAATGTCGTGGATGATGGGTTCAGTGGTCATGTTGGCTGCGGTGGCGTATGAAACACGGCCTTTGGTGGGAGTGAAGGGGGAGCGTTGGCAGAATGGCGTCTTTGGGCAGGATGCTTTGCAGAAAGGGGATTTTATGGGGGAATTGCGTCGTGAAGATGCTTGGGTGCTGTAGAGAGCAGGCTTGTTTGCAGAGGGCTGCTTTATAAGTGTGGCAGGGCAGCAGAGTCTGGTGCAGAGGGGATGGGTGCGCCAAGAGGCGGTGATCTGGGGTTGGAGGGCCTTCATGGTGACAGTGGTAGCAGCGTCGGTGTTCTCTACCTGTGCAAACTCAAAGAGCAGGAAATTAATTAATGTAAGATAATGGTGGGTTATTAAGACGGTTGACGACGTGCTTACCTTGGGTCGCCGAGTGTCGACGCCGTCCCGAGCTCTCCCGTTGCGCAGTCGGCGACCTTGGCCGGGAGGTCGCCGAGGAGGGGATGCCCGATTAGGCCAAGTTGCCGCGCCCCAGTCCGACTTCCGGGTTGCGGAAAAACCATGTTTTCGGGTCCGTGTCATGTCATGGTACGTAGCCCTTCACTATGTAGTACTGAGACCCGGGGATCTGGTGTTGGGGGGTGAATCGTGTCTTGCATCGATTAGCAGGCCCGTTGTTGTGTAAGCAAGCCATTCAGTAGTAGGACAGCGCTTGTTCTCTCTGCGCTGCCTGCTACAACAATAGCAACACACAAAGCAGCACATGGCGGGACAACGCACCCTCGCTCAAGGACTTTTTTTCTTCTTCTTTTTCTTTTCGTCTTACCCGCGCCTCCAGCCCATCTGACCACAAACCAAAAAAAAAAAAACATGCTCGTCTCCGCTCTACCGCATTCATTTGCATCTGCGAAGTGATCCCCCCGACGGCCCGTCGGAGTGGGTGAGGCTAGTCCGCTTCCAGGCGCGGAGCGTTCCTGCATGGTACCATTTCATGCGGCTTAACGGTATTCGGCGATAAAGACGGCCCGCGCGTTTAATAATCCAGCGTCGGCGGTTCGCAATAAGTCGATCAAAAAGCCATTGAGTTTTCGGCCTGTCCTCAATCACACCACCGCAACATCATCAATTGCACTCGTGAGTCAGTTGCCCGCCATGTTCACCACCCGCGCATCACTGGCAGCCCGTACGGCCTCTCGCCGCGCCTTTGCCACGGCCGCAGCAGCCACTCCCAAAGCTCCCACTCCCAAGGCTCCCACGCCCAAGGCTCCTACACCCAAGGCTGCACCACCGCCGCCGCCGCCCGTCACGGTTGCGCGCTCCCACAAGGTGCTCGTCGTCGGCGGTGGCAGCGCTGGCCTCAACGTGAGCCACCAGCTGCTCCGCTCCGGCAAGTTCTCCCAGGACGACATTGCCGTCGTCGATCCGGCGCAGTGGCATTACTACCAGCCCGGCTGGACGCTCGTGGGTGGCGGCATCAAGGACGTGAGCGACACCCGAAGGCCCCTTGCGCCCCTCGTCGACTCCAAGATTAAGTTCTACGATACGGCTGTTGGCAGCTTCTCCCCCGAGGACAACGTCATCTCGCTGGCAAACGGCGACAAGCTGGGATACGAGCAGCTCGTTGTGGTGCCCGGCATCAAGATCAACTATGACTCCATTGAGGGCCTGCCCGAGGCTCTCGCCGATCCCAAGCGCCTCGTCTCCACCATCTACGGCGCTGACACGTCTGAAAACGTCTTCCCCAACATCCAGCGGCTCCAGAAGGGCAATGCCATCTTCACCCAGCCTGCAGGCGTAATCAAGTGTGCCGGAGCTCCCCAGAAGATCATGTGGTTGGCACTGGACCACTGGAAGCAGGCGGGCTTGTACAACACCGACAACGTGTCTGCCTCGCCCATCAAGATCAGCTTCGCTACCGGTCTGCCCACCATGTTCGGCGTGCCCAAGTACAGCGCCAAGCTCGAGGAGCTGCGCAAGGAGAGGGGTGTCGAGGGCCTCTTCTCGCACGACCTGCTCTCAATTGACGGCAACAAGGCCACATTTGCCAATGGCCAGGAGAAGGTGACGAAGCAGTTTGACTTCTTGCACGTGGTTCCCAAGATGGGCCCCCACGCATTCGTCAAGAGCAGCAAGCTGGCCAACGAGGCCGGTTACGTCGACGTGAGCGAGTCCACGCTGCGCCACAACAAGTACCCCAACGTGTGGTCCATTGGCGATGCCTCCAGCCTGCCCACTTCCAAGACGGCAGCCGCCGTTATCTCGCAAACGCCCATCCTGGTCAAGAACCTGGTTGGCACCATGGAGGGCCGGGAGCCCACCGAGACGTACGATGGCTACACCTCCTGCCCGATCCCCACGCAGTACGGCAAGCTCCTCTTGGCCGAGTTCAAGTACGGCGGTGAGCCCAAGGAGACTTTTGACGACTGGTTTGGTCTGGACCAGATTGAGCCCCGCGCGGCCTTTTACTACATGAAGAGGGACTTCTTCCCCTGGGTCTACTTCAACTCCATGGTCAAAGGCACCTGGGGCGGACCCAAGGGCTGGCTCAGCTAAATGGTGAAAAATATGGGTGGACAGCGTAGTGTATTATACCACAGTCTTTAGATGATAGAATGGAATCGCGATTGGATCTCGAGATTAGTTCGACGTGCATGTCGGTGGAGAGGATGAAGCTTTTTGTCAAATGCAGCCCAAATTTATGGTGGGGTCACCTGTATGGTAGGGCTGACAGCGGTCGCAGACTTGAATTGCGACCTGCGTCAGTGCTTGGGCTCCCTGTAATGGTCCAGTGTGCAAATCACATGCGCGACGAGGAAAAATAGAAAGAAAAAAAAAACAAGATTAATACGCGGAAAAGACTGTTTCGATGGTGAACAGCGTAACGACTGAAGCGCATCACGAACGTGAACCTAAAATAAAAAAAGAAAATATGCCCCTCACCCTCAACCCCCGCTAGCATGATGCCCCCTCTCCCTCCCGCACCATCGCTGAACGAACGCACCAGCCATGGCGGTGCAGAAGGACACTAAGAGACCCCCACTATCGCCTCATCCGAGAAGAAAGTAAAAGGACCTAAAAAAAAGACAACGAAAATTTTTTGTATGAGTTGAAGGAGAGAAATATAGACAGGCTTGTGCTAAAGGAAACTCCAAAAAGAAAGAAAAGCAAGAAAAAAAAAGAAATCCAAGCTTTCAATGTGCCCAACTGGCCGCCGTGGTCCGACCCGGGATACGGCCCCACTCTGATCCATCCATACGACAAGGAGAAAGCAAAGAGAGCAAAGAGAAACATAAAGAGGAGCCAATCGACAGCTCCCTTCCCAAAGCACCAACACCATGACTAGGCTGATTTCTGCCTTTTTGTCTCGCTCTCGGCCTGAGACTCGGTCGTAGGCCCCCTCTCCTTTCGCTTCCTGCTCTCGGGCGGGGCTTCGTTCATGCCGTGCGGTGTTGCGGCTTTGTTCTTTGGATCCGACGTGGCCACATTGCCGTTCCCTCTCCTGCCAGGCTTTTTGGGCTTGGGTTTCTCAGCCAGAGCCACCTTCTCATCAGATGGCAAGTCTTCCTCAGCAACAGCCAGCGCGGGAGCTTTGCCCTTGCCCTTGCCCCTAGAATTAGGCTTGGCCGCCGTCTTTTGCTTTGTAGGTGCTTGCCCATTGCCGGATGCGGCTTCATCAATGGTGCTCAACATAGGAGCTTTGCCTTTTCCTTTCGCACCAGCCCTTTTGTATTTGGCCGTCTTGGAAGGCGCCTTCTGCTCGTCGGACCACACATCTTCATCAATGACGGCCAACGCGGGAGCTTTACCCTTGCCTTTTGGCGCAGACTTACCATCTCTGTACGGCGTCTCGAGCCCCTCGCTTGAAGCCGTGGCATTCTTGCGTCGGGACGCTGAAGCTCGAGCATTGGCCCGTGTTACGCGGCGACTGTGTTCGGTCGAGGTCGGGATCGTGGCACCGTCGTGGCACCGTCGTGGCCGGGTCGTGGCAGTGGGAGAGTGTCGTTATGAACCGTGGTCTCGTTGCCCTGGTCCGGAGCCTGGTGAGTCCAAGTCTGTGAAGATTCTCCCTTCTCTTCTTCCCCTTGCTGTAGAATATGCAGAATATCAGGACGATTTGCGGGGGCTGGAGGAGTGTTTGGTGGCCACTGCTTCCAAGCCGCCCACTTTCTTTTCCTTTTTGGACCATTGAGGGTCCTCGAGGGGCATTTCATGGCCCCAGACTGCCCCTGGCCACCTTTTCCAATCATCGTGCCAGATGTCGTCTTTGGCCCAGTTGCTTTTGACAATGTAGTACGCTTCGTCCATGAGTTCAGCGAAACTGGTACCTAGATAGGGGTTATGCCAGTAGAATATATCCCGAATCCACTCAAACTCGAAACGCAGTTGAGCTTGAAACTGGAATAACGGTCGAGACGCTTCGCGATCGCTTACCGTAAGGTCTCCGCCGTAGAAAAGCCCCCGGCTCTCCCACGAGAACATCTCTGCAAACTTGCGTTCCGTTCCAGGATCTCCAAAGGGATACACAACGTCCACAAATTGATCGGGGTTCCTAGGAGGCCTATGAGCTTCTCCAATCCCACTAGGAGCTTCCTTCTCCTTGGAACATCCACTTTACCTTCCGTATATCTCCCATTCCCAAAACTCCGCAGGGTGTTATTCCCACGAGAAAGCGGACCCATCCGGATTTTAAGGCTCAGCTACTCCCTCGTGACCCCAGAATGGTATAAAGTTGAGTTCATCAACATCACGCCATTCCTCCGCCCAAATACCCAACTAGATCCAACGATTGCGAACATTTCTGATAGCATTGGGGCGGAAGTGTTTTGGGGGCTTCTCAAAGGAGCGGCGAGGGCTAGGAAGCAAATTTTCATCTAGGGATTGTATGGTCTGGCTTTTGCCCTGGTCGAAGGGGCACACGTCAAAATGCAGCGAATGGTTGAAACATCTCCCAATCAAAAATTCAGCGTCGGTACGAAGTCGGCTAGACTCTCTATTGACCTGTATCTCAAATTGGGGACCTGGTCGGGATGCAACTCTTCGTCGTAAAACGTCATTTACTGTCCTCTCAACAATTTGGGTGAGGTAACTCCTTTTTGTGTTTTTTCGCCGAGGCGTTCGTATTCCTTTGGGAAGGCAAATCGCGACCAAATTCGGAGGTGTTCGCTGTTGAAAGCCATTGTTGAAAGGCTGTAGAACTGTCGAAGCAAACGTAGGAAAGGGAGAAATTAAATAACAAACCCGGCAGTAGCTTGTTTGTTTCTAGTCGGCCCAAAATTGCCCCAGTGACCCTTTCTGGTCACGTTGCACCCTAAATGAAAGGCCTGTGTAACAATCACGCCGGGGCGGAACAACAAGGACGTAATTAGAGCCACGCCTACCTGGGATGGTGGTATGCAAGGGGTACACTACGTTGCGTTCAACGGGAGTGAAAAGAACGGCTGGGTAATGTGGGCTCGTGTGCCATATCTAAACACTCTTCAACCATAACTGCCAGATTCGCCGAACAATTATTTTCCAGATTCTTCTGGACTAGAAATAGGACACACATGCCTGTCTGCCTAAGTAGGCTGAAATCGTGTTTGCTTAGCTAGCAGATGTTGTTAGTGGAGACCGAAAGCGCTGTTCAGACAGTCTACCTGACCGCATTTCCACAAGTTTGCTCAGCCATTTAGATCTAGACTTATTCTAAATAAAATTAAATGCCCTAGCAGTGAATTCTGGTGGTGCGTGCCATATGAGCTGTTAAGTAAACGCTCCCATTTCCGAAACCCCCCCACCCCCACCCCCCCTGGATGCCGTCTTCCCGACTTCCCTTCCTACGACAAAGTCCCATTATGCCATTTTATTTCACCAAACTCTGTCAAATTCTTCCATCGCCATCATAACACCCATTTCTCCACCGAGGTCATCATGGATTCCCCATCTCAAGAGCCTGACTACCTGTTCGCTTTGATACCAGTAAATGACAATGCCGCTCTGCTGGTAACCCACAATCGAAATGCCCGATTCTCAGAGCCAAAGACCATAATATGCAGATTCCCACAGTATTTAATGCCGATTAGGTCTCATGGACCATCCAACGACATACAGACACTAGCGCAAATCGGCCCTGTCGAAGATGCGGACGAAGACTCAATTTTTGTTCCTCATGTCAAGCATGGGGAACCCCTATATGTCTGTATATCATTCTACAAGCTTCCAAACGGAGAAGTAATGATGCATGACAATTCAGAAAGTGAGAGTGCCCAGTTCATCGGTAACAACGCGATACCACTCGCCACAAGTGGCCCTCGAAGCATCGTTGTAGCCAGAGATGTCAACACTACGCTTGTGTTTGGGAGTGCCCGTTTTCAATACAAGTTCCACTTGTACTGGCCCTTATTCTATGATCAATATGGTATTCCAGTCACGCATACTAGAAGTATCATGGCAAATCAGCTTGACGAGGAAGCCACCCCGGAAGGGCGATGGCGTAAAATACGGTACGCTGATATAGGCCAGCTGCAAGGAAACAAGCCCAACCTTCGCAGGGTTGTTAATGTAGATACTGGTGAGCATCTAGTGATGAAGTCGGAGCCGATTACGGAAAGAAATATGAGGGAGGTAGAGATATTGGAAACCATAAGCCATGTAAGTGACTCTGCAAACCCATTTACACGATCTTTTTCTAACACGATCTTTTTCTAACCATCCATAGCACAACATAGTGGACTATGCTGGAGTCCACAAGCGTAACGGCGTCTTGGAAACTCTTACCAAGATGATGGACGGATCGGTTGACGAACTGTACTAATCCCTGGAATTCCGCACCAGTCCTACACAGGTCAGAGCATTCACGGGAAGCATGCTGCGCGCGCTACATGTACTGGCTCCCCACAAAGTCCTCCATCGAGATTTAAAGCCAGATAATATCTTTTACGAGAGATTGGAGAACAGCAACTATCGCTTCGTACTAGCAGACTTCGGATCTGCCAAAATCGAATCCCTAAGTAACTCGATCGCAGGGACTCGTTGCTTCGCTGCGCCCGAAGCGCGTGGTGGATACAATGAAAAAGCTGCAGCCGATATCTGGAGCTTAGGTCTCTGCATTCTTGACGTAGTGTCGGGTGGAGACTTTTCGAGAAAGAACATGGGCATGGGCCGTCCGTTATGGCCTCCGAAGCTGCTGATATGGCCGAACGCTTTAGTATTCCTTGGGTAAGGAAAATGGTCATCCCTGACCCCCTCAAATGACACACGGCTGCACAGCTACTGGAGACGTATTTTGGTGGGTCGCCGGCACAGAACAGACGGCAGGGCGGGGTTGAAGAGGAGGAAGCCGGGGAGGAGGCTGAGGAGGGAGAGATTAAGGATGGAGAACCTCGGGAAAGACCGGATCACCAGGTGCAATCCACGGAAGATAAGCCCTCGGTGCCTCCAAAGAGGAAACGTGGGCTGGAAGATGGTACGAGACTTCCCTCGACAAGGAGGTGACGGAAGGGTCCTGCGGGTAAGGGGCAGTAGGTGGTGGACTTGGGTTTGAAGCCTATTGAAGGAGTTAGAAAAGGGCCAGATGCATTAGAAAAGGTGATTTATACTATCTAGACTAAATGATATAACATGCCGAGTTTCGCAGCAATCCATCATGTCTTGTGCATTTGCGCTGTTGAGCAAGTTCTTCGTCAAGGTATGCATGCATTCGGTGAATAGCATATTTTGGTGATAAGCCTATGGAAAGGTAAAAAGGCTCCGTCATGAATCAAGGAGCCAAATGTATTCTTTGCCTGGGCCCTGCTTCCCAGCTGTGCCTTGACCTTCGAGAGGAGATTAGGAAGCTGGTTCCTCTGTCGCATGTGAGCTTTCCCAACATGGACAGGCTGGATATCTACTTACCCGCACAAGTCAAACATCTTACAGTACATTGATATCAGTCTTTCGCCGAATGAGACAGAGGCCCGCTTGACCCAAGCCTACCTCCCTGACTCTGTCCCTCTCAACCATTTCATTCGGTATAACCTACCGCTGGATACATCGTTAATGTGCCAGTTGTTGAATGGGTTGAAATTCCTCCACGGCCACGACATTACCCATGGGAAAGTATGTCTGCAGAACATGCTCTGTATTCAACATCCCGTGGGCACATTGTATAAGCTTACTGGTTTTTTTCCTGTAATACCTTCAATGCCAATATACGAGGCTCCTGAGGACCCTCCAACTCACAAAACAGATATCTATCGCCTGTTTGAGGTAATGGCCGAGGTCTTCAATCTCGCTAGGTTCCGGGTGCTCAAAGAGGTGTTTGAGAAACGACTCCGGAACGGCTTGGACCAATTAGTTCTTTTTGACCACCCTCCTCCCAATCATTTTAGCCTACCTGAAGGAAGCTAGCAACAGTAAATATGTGGTGCGATTGGCTTCCTTATTTACTATTTTTCTATTGTGTTATTTTTTTTTTCGTTCTTCTCCTTTTTTCTCTTTGTTTAGCTTTAAGGTAGTAAATGGCGCTTTATGTTACTAGTTGAATCAGGGATCAGTTTCGATTCTGTACTAAAGCCATTGATAGCATAGCTCGTTAGTGATTGATGTGTGACATTCGTTATTCCTATTCCCCTTTACTGTGAGTCATTGTCACACTATATCACAAGCGAAGTCCAGGAAGTTGTGAGTGCCCCCTAATCATAATACGGGTGTTATTTGCCGGCATTGCAGCCACTACCTATTCATTGCCAGCCATGAAATAAATTTATCGTTGTTCACATTCAACTTGTTATCATCGTGGACTAAGCATCAATTCCATTTTACTACCACAGCCATTTAGACCGAAAGCACCAACAGGCGTCGGTGAGGAGCAGACAAGTGTGACAAAAGTCGCGCTGCAAGAGCACATTGTGGACATTCTATGCACTTTATCACACTACCAGTAATATTTGTAGCATTTGATTCTTGTAATGATTAATATGACTTCAGGTGGTTTCTTGTTCCCTTTCGTTCAAGACATCCCTTGCTGCTTTTCGTGGCCAAGCTACGGCCAATGGCAAACAGTACAACGAAGCTATTCCCACCTGAGCCGATGAGCCTAAGTATAATGAGTATTGTGATTAGAGAGGTGCTAAGAATAAAAATGACAATTGCAAAGCCCAGAACCTGATGATTGGGGCAGGGCATCACCGCCTACGGTCCCGCAAGCCTCCTGCTCATCCAATCAATTTCGGGTTGCAAATCCCAGCCCAGATGGCCTCAACCCAGGTGGCCTGTAGCCAATGGGGTCCTTGAGTCCGTTAGTCTTGGTGCGATGTTGGAAAAAAGATTTGACAGGGATTATTTGAGGCTGCTCAGCGCTGTGCATGGTACCAGGCGCAGTTCCAAAGCCTCAAAAGCTAATTGTGGAAGGGCACACAGCCCTGGACGCGTTGTAAGTATTTCTTTCATTCTTGTGAACCGTGACGCCAAGCTTCGGTGAAGGATATGACGAGTACCGAGAGGAAGCGATTGTGGGTGCTCAGTAAAATGCAGCTCAAACTCGTAGCGGCCGGGACCTAAAGAATTAGGCGCCTCAACATCGCCGCCACAGCCACATCCGTCTCACCATCGAGGCCCGGTAGCAAACTAGAGTCGACTATTCAATTTTCACAATTTAGTAAAGGGAAACAAATTGCTATTATGCTGTTGTTTTTATAAGTAGAAGAGTATAAAAAAGAAAAGAGAGAAGAAGAAAGAAAACTATGTTCTCTTTTTTTTTTTTTTTTTTTTTCCACTCGCGCCAAAGGACCCATCCACACCATGCATTCATTCATTGCCTTTGGCCCCTTGTGACCCTGCATCACATCTCACCAACAGCGGGAGTACCCGCCCCATCAACACGACTGTCGATCGGATGGATCTACAAGCCGGAATTTTTCCTTTTACACCAAAAAAATTTAAAAAATCAAAAAGGGGGGGGAGAGGGGAGGTTTGTGGTTTAGAGTTTAATAAATAAATCCCGGGCATCTTTTGCAAGTGACTGCAATAAATAGATTGTAGATTGACATTTGCATTCAACGTCCCAATACAGCAAGGTGGTTGGTTGGTTGGTTAGCAAGTTGCAGCAGCAGTCTTATATTGTTGTATTGGAGATGACCCTGAACTGTCCATAACGTCAGGCGATTAAATGTATTATATATCAATACAAGAGATAAAAATGTTCAAAAAAAAAAAAAAAGATTTCCCCATTCGAGTCGTCAGCAGTATTCCCTGAAACCTTCCCTGCTCGAGGTGGTCGCTTGATAAAATGCAGTTCAGCCCAAAAATTCCTAACGCCCCGCCAAAGTCTGGTATCTCAACATAGTGTCATGAACCAACGCGCGCCAGACCCCTCTCCTTTTTGCACCCTCTTGGAAATAAATAGACAAACAAGGTATAAAAAAAACAAGAGGTAAATGACTCCTGCTCGTACTCCTTCACCCCGGAACGACCTTCATGCTCTTCATTCTTCATGGCGTCCAACTTATTCGCTTTTTTTTTCTTCCTTCTTCTTTTTTTATTCCTTTTTTTTTGGAAGGGGGGAGGGAGGTTCGGCGTTTCTCAGCGCCGTGTTCCCATCCTCTCATGCAGCCCTGTGGTTAGGCTCTCGGAATCGTCTTACCCAGTGCTGTCGCACTCGATTGGGCATCTTGCAAAACACCATGGCTTTGCTCTCGTTGACGAGTACGCTCTCAGATATCTTGACCTGCAGATCCAGGTCCTCGTCGGCAAAATCCCGAAAGAAAACGTCGAGCGCCTCCTCCTGCCACCGGAGGGAGGTGCGTGACCTCACGGCCTCGACGAGCTCCTCAATAAGGGGACCTTGTGACAACACTTGCCCGTTCACTTGTGCCGGCGAGTCGATGCTGGGCACGCTGGACACGGCGTGGGGCAGGATGGATGAATTAAGGGTGGCTGCCGAGGCAATAGTTCGCGATCCGTCGTTGGACGATGTGCGACGTCGCTTCTCTGGCGACTCGGGGGCTTGCTGGGGCAGAGGTGGCCCGGCCGAGGCGGGCGGTGTTGATTCGAAGACAGCCGGACTGTTTGCCGGGGGCAGCTGTCGCTTGCGGCTTTGCGTGGTGGTCTCATCGGGGGGCGTCAGAGCACTGGCACCGACGGCGGGCGCTCGGGGGGGTACGGCTGTCGAGGCAAGCTTCGGTTGCACTCCGTTGGCAAAGGGTGGTTGCTGAGCAAGGGGAGGAGCGCGCTGGCCTGGGCTCCCGAGGCCGGGTGGCTGGGGAGGTGGTTCGCTTTGCAAGTTTAGAATTCCGGTGCCAGGCATTTCTGAGTCGTCTGTGACGGGGCCATCGGTTCGCCTCCTGGGCTTCATGATGCGCTTTGGGGCGCCTCCCGAGCCGATGACGTCCGGGTACAGAATCTCCATGTAGTCTTCGTGATCAAAGGGTCTGCCGCGTAGAGCTCTGGACAGGGGTTCCCGCTGTGGTACAGTCAGTCAGTCAGTCAGTCGGTGACGTGATGGTGCGGCAGCAGCGCAGGTTGCGTTCTCACCTCGATGTGGGCGGCCCAGGCCTCCTCGGTGGCGGTTACGGTCTTGGTGACGGGGTTGTAGGTGAACTCGGGGTCCTCGCGCAGGCCACGCCACAGTCGGAAGCGCTTCCGGGCATTGTCGCTCTTGTTGATGAGGTGACTCTTTGCGGGAAAGGCGCCGTGGCTCTCCTGCAGGGCCTGGGCGGCGCGCTCCCAGGCCTCGGCCTTGAAGCTGCTGTTCTCGCGCAGGCCAAGCTGGACGCTCTCGCAGAGGCTGCGGAAGAAGGTGGCCTCGTAGGCGGGGGTCCAGCTAAAGCGCGGAGCTCGACGGTCGCGGTCGACGCGGGTGGGAGGCTGGCCGTCGGGGCCGAGGGCGTCGGCGTCGTCTTCGGACATTGCAATTGAGGGGGGGTTCAGCGTGGGCTCGGGCGCGGGCGGCGTGGTCGCAGCGGTGGTGAGGGAGAGTGCGAGCTGCAACGGGAGCTCTCTCAGCTCTCTCTCGCTCTCTGGTGTGTGTCGTGGTCTCGATGTGTGGTCCAACCAACCCCTTCCCTGTAGGTGCAAGTCGCGATGGCCGGCTCAGCTCAGCTCAGCTCACTCACTCAACCCAACTCGACTGGATGCGGCATAGCCCAGGGTCACACTGTACCGCAACCGCTCGGTCGGTAGGATATGGTGCTACGCAGCAAAACAAATGATGGGAAAAAAAAGTTAGGGCGTCGTTTGGCGAGGCGAGACCGTGGAACGGTGGGAATCCAATCCCCAATGGCTTTCCCGTCTGGGCATGGGCTGTTCGGTGGAGTCAGAGGTAGGTCACCTGGACTGCCATGAATTTTCCCGTCACGTGCGGTGCCATAACGGGCAGCATGGTCTTGTAAAATATGCCCATTTAGTTAGTTGGGTTTACCAGCCAGCCAGCCAGCCAGCCAGCCGCCCCCAATTTTTTTTTTTTGGTTTGGGTTATGGGTGTCTGTGTTGAGTGACTCTGTCTCTCTCTGTGTGTATGTGTCCAATGGCTGCTGCATGTACGTGTTGCGTGTATGACTGTCCCCGTGACATTCCCACTACCCTTCCCTGCCACGCTTCGCCCTCTCATTCATTGTCTGTAGTGGTGAGATGTCCTGAGCCGGGCCCCTGCCACCGCCCCACCGCGTGCCGTCGACGGCCTCTGCACTGACAGGGTCTCTCTTCTGCCGTACGCACCACCAATCTGCGTCGTCTGTGGCTTGTCATGCCTCACTGAATGGCTGTGGCTGGGTGGCAGCAAGCTGTATTTTTGTCTTGTCCCTTCTCGCTCTTCTCACCAATGATACAGCATCTACAACTGTATCACTAAACATCTGCAATCAAATTTTTTTTTTTCAAGCAAAGGGGGCAAGGTAACCAACCCACAAACAAGAGAAAGAAAGAAAATAAGAAGAAAAGAAAAGCAAAATCAATCCCTCAACATCGTCTCACCAAACGTCTCATCAGTGGAGCACAATCGTCAATCGTTTCCCAGCGCGTGCAGTTTGCAGGTGGCTGGCGCCCGCTACTTGACGTCAAAACTCAGAGCCGCCAGTGCCGCCGGCATTCAACCTGCATTCTCCCCAATTGACCACTCAAGCTCCAATGAATAACCAACATCATGACTTTGTTTGGCATGCGTTAGTTGATATTGAATCCTCCCACGTGGTTATGATCCAAGTTATCCTCCCCAACCAATTTATATCGTTAGCGTGTCTATCACCACGCCACTCGCCTTGTGAGACCTGGCTAACATCATCTGGCTGGCCAGCCTCATATTTTATTGTCACAAGAAAATCTTCCAGAATGCAACCTTCATCCATCTCACCATCCTATACAGACCAAAATATGACCATTTATTTTTGGATTTAAACAAAGTGCTGCCAAGCGTCCCTACATCCGAGCGTCAAACGATCCTCATTATACGTGCATATCTTGAAACAAGTACCCTAGACATGTAAAAACCCTTTTTATTACAGCAGTGCAGCAAATACCAAAATTGGTAAATGGTACTTGATTTAAATTATGATTTGAGAGAATGCGATCCTCCCGTTTTTTTTTTTCAGACCAATCTTAAATGCTGCCTTTACCTCGTATGAATCTTGCTTGCCCTTGTTCATCGCGGTGCATTTGTAAATTGAAGTCCAGATTTAGTACTATTATGCTTATCCAGCTATTTCCACTTCACCCAATTCAATACTCCAAGATCTCAAATCGAGCCACCAATCACAAGAGTCGATATTCATCGGTCAAAATACACCATCCGATTTGAGTAGTTATGAGCCGCCATCATGTGGAGAGGCCTGGGCAAGGTCTTTATGTGGGTGTGGGTCACTTTGGTTGATCAATGGAATTGGCCGAATTTTTCCGATTCAGAAAGCTGGGCTGAATTTTACATAATTGACGTCTCGGTGGACTGAGCCTCAATCGTACCCTTGAGATGCGGGAAACTTACTCATTTCAACAGATGAATCCATTTACCTGCTCCGTGCTTGTGAGGCAATCTCCAATGCCGCATCGCGTCGCAAATCTGAGCTGTTTCGGCACTGTTGGTATCCACAATGTGGACCTCTTCAGAACATTGTTCCACCAAATTGTTCCAGAGAGCATCATGATTAAATGAGCGGAGGCAGAACCAATTCCATGATTGAAAGATGAGAGATGATGGCGATAATTTCACCGCTTTGACCCAACCGCTCATTCATTTTATACTCGAAAATGCCTTATAGTTCCTCAATCGCAGAATGTCTGGTGCTCACATACATGTATGTACTTGGGCATAATAATGCCTGTGCTATGACGCTTTTCGGCCCTTTGCGCGGCGAAATTTCTATCTTGTCCATTATTGGTAGAGGTCAATGTCTGCTGCAGGCTTGGGACGTATCTACCTTCACATACTTCATTAAGGCTTTTGAATATTCGGATCTGGAAGACATGCCAAGTTAGGGTGATAGTCGAGAAAAAATGTCAAGGTTTAACGTGAACTAACTAGGTGGGGTTGATTTCATTTTTGGAATATTCTGAACGTGATGGCCGGTTGACTAGCAACGCTGGACCAAAAGGTCGTGGATTCAATAGCACTTGGTCGATTATCTTCCCATATTATTAAACATGTATTACCATCCGTCTTTGTTTGTGGTGTTGCATTATTCTTTCGCCTCGATTTCGAGGGCGACAAGAAATCACAACCATGTGTTTAGTCTTGCAGGTAGCCAGAGGGGTAGAGATATAGAAATGTTTAAATAGACTTGCAGACTTCGGAAACAAGTGCCAAGTTCATCGGTTCTGTCATGGGAGTGGCCGACTGATGCCTATCATAGATGATAGAAAGATGATTACAAGTGAAGTCAGCTACAGGTGATTGCACAAACTGAGCTGAGAGGAATTGAAACATATGCACAGAGCCGAAGAGACGCCAAGAGCTGCAGCGACGGAACAGGATATGGGTCCGATGGGGTCCGGACTAGACATAATACGACCTCGGCAGGAGAGAGGCGAAAGTTGGAGATAAATGTGGAAACCTGGTCTCATGCCCATGTCCTAACGGTTCACGACATTACGAGGCGGCAAATGGCCAACCATGCCTTGGCTGCAGCAAGTACTCTCCGTACCGTTGGTTGTGCAGCCAAGCTTTCGGCTGCAGGCCTGGGTTGTGGTCGGGGATGATCGACACGCGGCGCCGAGATCGCTCAGTTGAGAGAGCGCGCGCACATGGCTGGCTAGAGGTCCCTTGCGGAAATCAACAATGCAATGTGACTTGACACAGCTGGGAGGGGAATTGGAAACGTTGTGATGCCCCAAGGGCCCGGGATGGATTGATCGGAATGGTAAATTTGCACCGCTGCAGCTAACGGAACAAGAGCTGAACGGACTGAAGAGGAGATTTGGGCTGGTGCATTGACGAGGTTCCATTCCAGGGACTTTTTACGTCTGGGTGGACCGTTGGGCGATGTGGACCCATGGGACGAGCGAATATTATCTGATGATCAGATAAGATCATCCTTCTACACTCAAAGCCCCTTGTTTAAGCTTGTGTTGTTATGGAGTAGGGCTTATGCTGGGCCGTGACTGCTGGTGGCATCCTAGTTTTGTCTCTAGGGCATGGGTCTGGTGTGGTTCTCTTTGCCTTCAGGGCGAATTGCTCGTGGGGGGTTGGCGGTTATAATTCGTATTGAAACCCTGCAGTTTTATTCTCTTATGAGACCATTCCCATCTCTACCATGTCTGTATCGGAAGGCTAATGTGTTGTGCCGCGTGCATTGTTGCACCGACGCCGGAGAGATCGGCTGCATCCCATGCAGCTTTTTCCGCTGCACCCTTGTAGGCCTGGTTTGGCCACCCCGGCCCCATTTGCCCTATCCATACCAACACCCTAAAAGTGAGTTTATTGCCAAGGTTACGAGAACCTTTGTGCAAGATTGTTTAGTATCTAGTACATAATCAATGCTGGATCCTGCACGCCCACACTGGAATTCACGGTTGAGGTGTCCACATGGCGTGGGGTGAGAAGCACATCCCGCGACTAGCTCCACCTATTCACCACCTTTCGGAGTCAAGTAGCTCTTTTTGGGAGTAGAAGGCGTGGTGTTGGTAGCTTTGTGTCTTATATATAATAAGACTGCCCTCCGTCGTCGCTCCTCGCCACGAGGTCATGCAGCTACCTCATATTTTTGCAACTCACCACGTCCGGGTGTTCTTGTTTCCCTGCAGCTGATTCTTTGTCAGGTATCTGGGAAATAATTCAGAGCAGTCTTTATCATGGGGTTCTTTTCTAGGGAGAAGGTGCCTAAAGAGGTTGCTGAATCGACCCCTGAGGCTACTATTGTCAGAAACTCGAGCGACAAGGAGATGGGATCCTCTGCCAACATCCGCGATGGAGACTCGGGCAGCGATACGATCCCCGAGACCTCGGAGAAATACCAGGCCGGCGTTCAAAAAATTGAGGCCATTACTTCGGTGTGGACGAGGAGGGATCTGATTGCCGCCTACGTCATGTAAGTGCGGTCACGCCTTGTGTCTTGATTCATCTCGAAGCTGACATTACGTCTACAGAATCTGGTTCATCTACTTCATCACATCCATCCAAGAAGTCGTCATTCGAACCCTCAATCCTTTTGTCACCAGCGACTTTTCCGCACACTCCCTCACGGCTGTTACCGGCATCATTTCGAGTCTTTTTGGGGGTCTTTCCAAGCTCGTGTTTGCAAAGATTATGGACACTTGGGGTCGTCCACAGACCTTAGGAATTACCATGTTCCTGTGGATGGTTGGTTTTATAATGATGGCTGCTTGCCAAAATGTAGAGACCTATGCTGCCGCTCAGGTCTTCTACACCATGGGTGCGCAAGGTGTTAGCTACTGCCTGACAATCTTTGTGGCCGATACCTCATCCCTCGTCAACCGCCCTTTAATGTTGGCCTTTGCCACGTCGCCATACATTGTCACGCCTTGGATTGGCGGCCCCATGGCAGAGAGTATTCTCAATACGATTGGTTGGAGATGGGGGTTTGGCATTTGGACCATTGTTATTCCTGTTGTCGTCTCCCCTCTGATTGCACTGTTTGTGTTTAACGGCCGCAAGGCTGAGAAACAGGGTTTAATCAAGACCGCCAAGCCAGCCATTTCCCTCAAGGCAGCCATTGACTGGTGTATTCAAGTCGATCTGTTTGGTATCATTATTATCACTGCTGGCATGGCCCTTTTTTTGCTACCATTATCCATCTACTCGCGCCAAGAGGATCAGTGGAGATCCCCTATGATCATTTGTATGCTCATCTTTGGTGGTCTGTTGATCATCGGCTTTGCACTCTGGGAAAAGCACTTTGCTCCCGTCACTTTCATTCCGTTCAAATTACTTGCGGATCGAACCGTCTTTTTTGGCGGCATGATGTTTACATTCCTATTCTGGAACAGCGCAATTTGGGGAAGTTATTTTACCTCAATGCTCTTGGTCGTTTGGGATACTGGTGTCACAAAGGCTACTTATATTGGCAACATTTATCGTGTTGGCTCTTGTTTTTCCTCTCTCGTTATTGGTTGGCTTATGGCCAGAACTGGTCGCTACAAATGGGTCAACCTGTACTACGCTTTTCCCCTGATGATATTAGCTGTTGGTCTCATGATTCATTTCCGTCAACCTAATCAGAGCGTTGGCTATATAATCATGACGCAGGTGTTTTCTGCATTTTCTGGCGGTCCTATTGTACTCTCTGGGGAGATGGCTATGATGGCGCCTTCGGACCACCAGCATATTGCTGTCCTCATTGCTATTCTCGATTTGTTTTGTAGCATCGGTAGTGCCATTGGTTCTACTATTTCCGCTGCTATCTGGACCGGAACCTTTAAGAAGCGCCTCATCAAGCGTCTTCCCGCAGGTACCAATGTCGAGCTTATCTACGCTAGCATCAACACGCAAATGTCGTATCCCCCCGGGAGCGAGATGCGGGAGGGAATCTCTCTTGCTTATGGCGACAGTCAAAGATACATGCTAATCACTAGTGTATGCATCCTTGCCGTTGCCTACATTTGCGTCTTCTTCTGGAGAGATATCAAGGTCACTCGGGTCAAGCAAGTAAGGGGCAATGTTGCCTAAACTTGTATAACCTGATCATTCATGTCAAGCAAGGGTGAATTTTTGAGAATTAAAATTCAATACAAACTGTTGATGGGTAGATACTGATTTATGCCTGAGAGAGGCAATTGGCAGGTCAGATGGGTGCAAATTCTTTATCTATTCAACATAGTCATGATTAAATAATGCGAAAGAGTTATGAGATTGGGAGTTACATGTGTGAATATACCCTTAAGCTTATTAGTGTGAGGCGAATAGGTCATGGAAAGCTTCAAACAAGTGGCTCGATGCATACGGTGAATTAATTGTATGCAAAGGACTCATTACCCGGAGCTCCAAGATGTGATTTCTTTCAGAACTCTTTTTTTTCTCTTTTTTCACGACGACAGCTCATTACGCAAGAAAATCTTGTTTAATCACTTAAGATGACATATATTGATGACTTATATAAATTTTAATCATGCTACTGTACAAATAGGGAATGGAATGAACCAAAGCACCAACCCAAATCTACTGAGCGTTTTCATTCCGAATTTTATTCATTATCATTGAAACCAAAGCAGCTTTAGCTACAAGCAGGAAGAGCCTTGGCGCTAGTGCTTGACTTGAAAAGCGCGACCTCTGCCTTGCGGCGATTGGTAAGACCGCTAATGACCTTGCCGTTGCCCTTGTTCCACTTGGGAAGCTCCTCAGCAGCAACCTTGTTAGGGCTCTCACCCTTGTTAAGGCGCTTGATGAGGGTCGACTTGCTAGCAGCGCCGCATCCGACGTTGTAGGCCCAGCTGACGAGGGCGCCATACTGGTTGGCGTTAAGCTTGACGTTGGAAGTGGTCTTCAGTGTGATGCACTGCTGAGCAGTCTTTGAAGGTGAATGCATTGTTAGCTAACCAGAAACAGAGCGTGGGAGTTTATGAATCGTACCTTGAGATCCGAGCGAAGAAGTCTCTCGCCATTGGACTTGGAAAGAGGGATCGAGTAGCCGATCTCGGAGCAATGGGCCTTCTTGCACATGTGGCCATAACCGACGGTAGGGTTGCCGGTTGGGTCGGTGTCTACTTTTGTTAGAGAGTCAACTGGAGATTGGGATTGGCCGCACTTACAAACATTAGCCCGCCAGCCCTCGTATTTTTGAACAAGCTGGATGGTGGCAGCGTTGACATTGGGTCCAGTGCAAGCAGCGTCGGCGAAGGTGCTGAGAGAGAGGAGGAGAGCGAGGGCAGAAGTGATTTGGACCATGTTGGCGGTATTGGATATATATAGGTCTGGAAAGGACTGTGGGAAGTACAAATGAGTGAATGAAGGACGAGGTTGCTTGGTGAGCTGTGTTGGTGATGTTGATCAGTTTTTTTTTTAAGCGGGCATTTTTGATGGCTTATATAGTGACAAAATCAATCAGATCTAGATGACTTATTTTTGAGTCAAAAATCCTTAATTTCAGGACTGGAGCAAGCCATGATCCAGCATGATGCGAGTGTTTGCGGAGAGCTGAGAAACAGGACATGGGATCCCTTGCCAACGAAGTGGATCAGTGGGTCGGGGGTTTGGCTGTTAAGCTTGACAACCACTAGGCGAGCCCTGTGGAAGCCTCTTTTAGTCTGAGGCAGCGGCTGGACGCAGATGAAACCAGCTGAACCAAACGGACGCCATCTGAACTGGTGGGCGCCGGCAGGGCTGATCTGCTGGGGCCACGTCGCTTGTGTCTGTGCGCTTGGAGGAGCGATTTGAGTCTGAGTTGAACAACACAGCATTCATTGCACCTTGTAGACCAAGACGATAATATTTTGCAAGAATCAATTGAAACGAGTGGATTACGATTCATAAATTGAACCCGAGGTTTTGTTGGCACAAATTTTCTCCATGTGTTGTGTGGCTGGGTGATGGTTGGAAAGCTGTGCATTCATTCATCAAGGGTCCACTGGCGCTTGAGCTCAGGTACGAGCTTTTAGGGCGTTTCGGCAACTAAATTAACCATATGCGCCAACTTAAACTGCTTTGCTGGAAGAGTAATCCGGTGCATTCTTGTTCCGCTTATTACCGTGGCCACCACTGGCTTGTGGAGTTTACCAAGTTCCTGGACTGAGACTCTAACCGCCGATGCACTAAGCCAAAGCACTCCAGGGACTAATTATCTACCATGTCAAATCTTGCTGCCGTCTGCACGACGTCACATTGGCATTTGACTACCAGCGTACCCATTGAGCTCACTGGAACGCAAGCGGCCACAATATAAAGTAGCCAAAGGTGCCATTATTGGCAACCGCCAGGAATATCCTAGCGGATGGACAGTTTGTAGCATTACCGCGTTCGTTCTCCTCTGTAGGTAGGTAGAATTTTGCCATCGAGCAGATGGTTCATATACTCCTCCAAAAAGTAAATTGTTGCATCGGGGTATAGCTCTTTTGTGTCGAGATATCCCAAGTACTGTGCATTCTCGGGCGCGTTGTCTCTCCTGATTCCCATTGAGTATAGATACTGTGCCAAGCCGAGTTTCATCATAGCGCTGACATTATCTCCACCACTTGCGATGATAGCCTCAGCTGCGTACATTTCTTTCTCAAGATAGTCTGGGGGTCCGCTACTTCATGAGTTAGCAGGATAATTGAGTTTATATCAAAAAAGATTTTTTATAAAAAGGAAATAAAACTGATAAAAAAAAAAAAAGGTCTTGCATATTCTTTTACAATACTTTGGCTACTAGGTTTCTCCACCGCGTCTCCGACTTTGTTTTGAGTCCAGGTTTCTCCGTATGCAAAGACAGGCTTGTTGAGTGTTCTCGGATCCGCAATAATCCTGGCAACATATTTGCCAATGTCGGGATTATCTGTCAAAGCCATGCTGAAATTTCCGGTCCCGATGACTTTCGTCAAGGTGATGGCGGGTTCAACTAGGAACTCCCCTGACGGAACGGGGGGATGGACAGCTGATACTATGAACCGGCATCGATGGCAGTATATGGAACACGCAACCTTTTAATTAAATCCAGAAATTCTTCTTTCTAAAAGCGCAAGTGTTGGGGTTTGGCGATGACGCCGCGATCCTTCATTGCGACAAGCTCTTGTTTCCCTAAAGACGATTTACATGCAAGTGCGGTAATTTCCTAGAAATTTGATTAGCAGGCAATTTTGATCCTCCCAACAACACACTTACCAAAAAACCTCGTGCTCTATTTCTTTGGATGAAATATGCAATAGTGACCAAATCTACCAATACAATCGTCTCTTCTGAAGGTCTCCTACCTGACTCTCCTGCGCAATAGCGACTTTGCCAATTTACTCCTGTATCCTAGCGTCCCCGACCTTCAACCTTACATCCTTCAAAACTTCGATTCTTTCATATTCGTCTAGATATGAGCCTCCTCCAAGTATTATTCCTCCATCGGTCAACATCAATGCGGAGAGAAAGTCTGTATAATCAGGCGCTAACCGGAAGAAATTTAAGATAGCAGAGGCTATAGTAGCGAATAGCATGATGAGGACTGATATGCAGAGAATAACCGCCCAGGTGGTATCACAGTAGAGAAAATCGTGGTAATTTTGGCTTGTAACGGTACTGTTCATAATGGCATCGACTCGAACTAAATTGGGGTCGCTTGTATTGAATCCGCCAACTGCATTTACGTTCTCATTTTGCACAATCCAATAGGTATTCAGCACTTGAGTTAGTCGGCGTGCCAATGTTTCAGAGCTGATATGCGTAAGATCGGCATCCCGATTAGCGAGGAGCACTCTCCAAGGGTTCTGTGATGAGTCGTGTAGGTAAGCTTCCAGCGCCCCAGCCATCGGTGTGCCTGAATGTTCAAGAGGAAAAGCTTGAGTTATACGGGGAAGTAAATATTTAATGAAAAATGTTCTGTCCAATGCCCTTTCATAATTTGCATCCATTTCAATGTTTCGAAGAGCAGTGGTATTGCAAGACGACCCTGTGCAAGTCACGTTCAGTTCAACTGGTCTTTGAACGAGGACTGCATCCAGACGTACTGCAATCGGGTCAGATAATATATCTTGTGTCGTTCCGAGACCATATGTATATGTGATATTCAAAGCATTCCTAAGCCGGGATCCATATGCGGATGGTGCAACTTCGAATGTGATCGGAATGGTTGAGGCTACTTCTGGGTTTAGGCTTTCTGGGATCGCGAACTGCCACAGCCCGCTTTCTCCCGCAAAACCTTTCAAAATAGAAGATCCGTTGTAGTCAGATGCTCCTTTTAGGAGAGGCCCTGTCGAACCGATTTCCCATAGTGTTGCGTTTTCGAGTTGCCAATACCACGATTTTACGACGAAAGTCAAGTTTCCGGGGCTGTGGGGCAATGAGAGGGGGATTCCTATGAGGGAAGAATAATATTGATCAACTTTTGGGAATATCTCTCTCCAACCCTTGCTGTTGACTATACTGTTGGGGGTTTCTAATAAGGGAATTTTGAGGTTTCCCCATGAATCTTGTGAGGTTTTTCCAGTGCTTGCAATAGACTGAAGTGAAGCCAAGAACATGGAGTCGTACGAAGTTAATGGGCAATCATAGCAAGCGGACAAGTCTGTTGTCAAAGGATATACGTACTTTGCTGGAATCCCTAGTTGTGTCGTCTTAGTTCCGTGTTGTAATGAAATGAACCGTAGAGTTGCTTGACTCCCCAGAGGAGAGAAAGCCCAAAAAGTAAAAAGCACGAATGGTAGCCAGTGTGCATATCGAATGCGCAATGGAGCAAGGTATGCGCTACCTAGGGTAAAACTTCGGCTCAAGTATGCGTAGCTAAGACAATCGATTCCTCTCTCAAGACGCCAGGATAAGAAATTTTGAAGCGTCCTTCCTAGAACCAGAGCAAATAAATACGGGAGTAGAGTAGCTACCTGGTGAATTTCATTAGGGTCCAATCCTAAAATGTTGAAAGAAGGATGTGTGTACAATCCGAGCGATATCCAGCAGCATATTCTCTTTCGATCCCACCTCGTTGCCACCTGCGCGATATCCGACAATGACAAAGAGAAGGCAGGCGAAGGAAACAATTATGGTTAAAGAGTCGATAAGGAGACTGGTAATAAGTCTTGAAGATGTTTTCAATGATCTTGCTCCATGCGAGATGGTGATTTTAGTGTCCTTGTCTTGTATGAAAGAACCAGCATTCCCGTCACGTCCCTGTTCATCAACTGGGCCTGAATGGAGAGATGTATACGGACCATCGTCCATGGATGTGCTTGGATTTGTGAAGGGTAGGTGAGACACTATATTCTGAATCTGAAGTAAAACTAACGAGCCGAGTAACGGTATCTTTAATGGGGTTAAATTATCTTGTAATTGAAAGCACCTAGGACTTTTCAGGCGCTCATTTTTCTGGGAGGCTGTCAGAACCCATCTCTCATATGTATACGGATGCCGTCGGCACTGACGTTTCTGCACATTTGAAAGGATTCGGAGGGGGCTGACGTGTAACTGCTCTCGAGCATGCTTGCTGACCTCTAATGTGCAAAAGATTTAGAATCAGCCAATGGCGTCTACATCAGTATCTGGTGGCTTGCCAGCTGAAAATTTAGTCTGTCAGCCGAGTATAGGTACTGGTGAGAGAAACAAAACAGATGACATAATGGTTAAATACAAACCGGGGTCTGATGAAGATAATAAGGAACATCGCATTTGTAGAAAATAGCACTATGGTTTCGTTTCTAATCCCACGCCACAAATTCCATACAGCCAGCCTACCATATTTAGGACTAGGACATGCATTGTAACGACGGCTTTTTGCTGAATTTTTACAACGCTAAATAATAATTATGGAACGTAATAAAGTTAGATGGCCTCAAAAACAATGAGGACGATAGGCTCGTTCGGTTACTTGATGTCATATGTCACAAGTTTTGTCTGGTCGCAGTGGTCACACCTTTCAGCCTGGTGGGTTCAATGGGTCTGACTTGGGGTAAGCAAGTTAAGACTGATATGAGGCTGTTTATGGCCGGGTACTGCTGCCGGATATTTGTGCCTCGACTAAAATGTCTTGTACTAAAAATGTGGCTGTGTTTGAGATGGGCCAATAAGATGACAAGTGTGTGGTTTTCAAGAGAAAAAAAAACCCCTAGGCAGCAGCATCATAATAATCCGTGTGTTTTATCTGGGCATTTTCTTTCCTTACTTGTCATGCCTCGCTATCATATATCTCTGTTTCACTCTATTGAAGTAACGATTTATTCATTGTCGCCTCTAACTTCCGCAATTGCCAATTCCGCGCTAGCAATCGTCTAAACATCTCAAAAGTTTCGACTCGCCAATACACTCATCCCTCCCAAGGGACAGTACATAAATTTTGATCTGCAGTGGTTCTATTCTCAGTCATCGAAATCTCGCAAGATATAGACTCCACTGATATGTCTGCATCAACTAATTTGTGCGATATATGCCGCAATCTCGATGTTGCTGATATATTACGGCCAAAAAGTATTTTCACAGCCGATGAGAAAGTACCATTGCTGAACAAAGAATCGATGACCCTGTATCATCAGTCTCTGAAATCTCTGCAAATCAACTCGGAGTTTTGTGACTTTTGTCGGCTCGCTCGACATGCAATATGGCCAAATAAAAAGCAGGAAAGCGGAAACGACGGCAATTGTGATTTGCAGCTGTACCTAGCTTATTCTCCAACACAAAGGCTGGACATAATTGGCTTGGATAAAAGAAACCCGCAATTTTATGATGTGATCGGAGGCATTTGTCTGTGTGTTGACGATGGTGAGTGAAAACTAGCAAGCCATTTAGGTAAGGACAAAGCTAATTAGTATTCCCTTTTACGACGGTAGGAAACCCGTTAGCTTCGACTATAAAGGGGCGTGAAATACCACTGTCTCCGCGCTCTCCTTTGGTTATTAAAAAAATCAGAGATTGGATGAAAAAGTCCGATGAAAGGCAAAAGAACCAACACCGAAACCCAACACACTTGCCGACCAGAGTGATTGAGGTAATGAATGAAGGGGAACACGTAAGGCTTTTTATCACAGAAGGCAGGACAGGAAAATACGCAGCTCTCAGTCACTGCTGGGGATCTCAAAAGCATTTCACATTGACATGGAATAATATCGAACAGCTATTGTTAGGGATTGATACCGCCGAACTTCCACAGACTTTTCAAGATGCAGCGTGGTTGGCTCATCAGCTCGGGATTCAGTATCTTTGGATTGATAGTCTTTGTATTTTACAAGATGACTACAATGACTGGACGAGGGAATCGGCGAATATGAGCGAAATTTATAAGAATTCTCTGCTCACCTTGGCAGCGTCCCGAGCAGCCGGAACCTCAGAAGGATTCTTGGGCGACAGAATTCAGCGTGAATACGCTTCAATCCCTTTCCGTACTGGAGATATTTCTGGTTGCGTGCTAGCATTTGCAGCGCCCCATTACGCTTTACGAAAAACATTTGAGCGTCTTGAAGAGGCATTAGAGCCGCTATCAGGTCGCGGATGGGCATTACAAGAGCGCTACCTATCTCAAAGAATTTTGCACTTTGGTCGGGAACAAATAATCTTCGAACAGAAACCCAGACTGTCAACGGAGGATGGCACCACATCAACGATGCTTCCTCATTATGATTCCTGGTCTGAAGATTTCGAGCGATTCTCCCCAGAAGAGAAGGCAAATTTTGGCGGGGACTGGCTTCGAATGGTTGAGGCCTATTCGAAACGAAAACTCACTTATGAAGAAGACAAGCTCCCCGCAATTGCTGGTCTAGCAGCTCTATATTCACCCAACTTGGCCTCTTCACGCAACGGAAACAAACCGAAAAGCCAATACCTTGCTGGGCTTTGGGCCGACAGATTGATTCAGGGTATGTGCTGGTTACGCGAAAAAGAGAACCCCACGGGAACTCGCCCAGCAAGATTTCGCTCTCCGACATGGTCTTGGGCTTCAATTGACGGAGAAATTAAATACGCCCTTTCCCATGCATGGAAACGCGAAAACGAGATTGCCAGGGTTCAAAATGTACACGTGGAGCTGGAGTCCTCCCTCAGTCCATTTGGACGCCTGATGGGGGCCTGGATTCACTTACAAACAAGCCTGTTTCCTATGTACTCTACCGATGAGTGGCCGGAAATGTTTGCTTCTAGAGATGATGATCTCTTCTTTGTTGATGTAATCTGGGACGCCGAATCGCATAAGCCACCAAAAGAAGGAGTAGCAGCAGATTTAGTTGCCGGCGAAACAGAGCTTTTCATTGCGCCCCTGATCTGGACGGGCCCCGCACCTTCTTCTGGCTCACTGACAGTGGTATTCTACATTATACTGAAGCACATAGATCGTGAGATTCACTCTCATGCAAACACCCCAGCGTTTGAAAGAGTCGGGGCTGGAAATTTGTTGTGGATTTTGGGCGATGAAGCTAGGCTTGGGAACCCCAAAATTCAAGACTTGGTGATGAACAAGTGGTTGGTGGAGAAGGATAAGGGAACTCTACATGACATCTTGCTGTTTTAGAAGCATGCAACTCAACTTGGGGCTTTTCAGATAGTTTCTGGTCAATTAGCCAATTATTGTGATTGATTTGTGAATTTAGCCACATAAAAAGAAGGGCTGCAATGAGAGCAGATGGTGGCTGTGCTCATTTCGGCTAAATTGCTCACCATCAGCTTGGATGCCTCACGGCGCTATCAATTCCTCTCAGTTCGTTGACATAGTACGAAAAGAAGAGTTGCAACGGTCTCTCCTGTATGATGACGATATTCAATCAACTTTAGCCATTCCAGGATCGTGCCTTCCATGTCAGACAGCGTCTCAGGTGTGATACATCGCATCAAGGTGGTCCGCGCCTCCGCTAATTACTCGGGCTTTCAGCCGAAATGACTGAAGAGAAAAATACTGTCTCATGACAGGTGGCATGGTGGTCTCTAGTCCCACTAGCCATGGGCGCCATGGCTCAACCTTGCGGTAGAGTCCTCGACAGACAATCGCTCAATCATCGGTTTTATGCACGCGCATCGCCCATAGTCTGCATCGGAGACCTGCTGTACTTCTTCCATACTCTACTCATCAGCTCTATCAAGGAACCCTTTCAAGTGCGAATCAGTTTGGCGCTACGAAATTTATTGCCGCTTCAAGCACGAATCCATCACCCGAGACACGAAATCTCTCGATGGCTCAATATCCTTGCGGGTTGCATTTAAGCTTGCCCTACCCTGGGTCAACATTGGGTTTGGGGACGACCGGGCTTCTCCGTTTGGCCCTGTCTGCTTCTGTCTTGCAACAGTCCTCGTCGTCTTTTCTACCTGGTTTGAAGAAAGAATAAGAAATCATATATGAATTTGTATTAAAAACTGCAAATTTGACTACGCCCAAAAGATACCACGGGAAACGAGCGCTATTCTGTTTTTTTAATTTCTTTTGGTTTTATTATATGCCTGTGTATCTCCAGCTTGACTATGAAGGCAGATGAACCTATTTTATCCATTTTCTTTCTTCTTATTACTGTTTGCAATATATGAGTCAAATTTCTTGAAATGCCTATTGTTAAGAGACTTCTTAGAGTGGAAGATGCCATAGGACTTCAAGCCGTCATAGTGTTTTGGACCGTGTTTGGCCTGAGTTTAAGTTATTATTGCTCCGTCTTTCGGTCTGCAGGCACAAAAAATCCCAGCTGGACCGGCGTATTTGGGTAATGGACATATCTCAGAATTAGGATAAAAAAATGATGCTTGATACGGGATAAAATGTGTGACATCGAAATTATGACTTCTTTCATAGCGCGCGCGACACAGCGCACTTGGCCAAAGATGGAGCTTAGCACGTTGCTACTAGAGCGCACCTCCCAGTAAATCAGAATCTATGCAATTCATTCATCAAGGGGACACTAAATCAACATGCCCCTTGAAGCTTTGGCCAGTGAAAATCATGGTCAAAGCGAGTTCAAATGCTGACAGGTTTGGAATCAGCCGCTTCAGCTACTGCGCCACGGACTCATCCAAGTAAGCCGACATTTGGAATCCGACGCCACATTAGGCATAGCGGCCCGCTTTTCTCGGGATCAACTGCCGCCACCCAATCAGAAACGTTGGGATCCAACGCCATCTTTGTTCCATGTGGGCGCAGTCTGCACCATGAGATTGGCGGACCGTGATGATCGAGCAACGATGCCCCTACATTGGGACTCAGCCTTGTACATGAGGAATCTTGATTACGAATCTCCACTTTTCTTGTCTACACCGCGCAATATAGCACAATATGGTCAAGGAGATGTGTTTGACAATGAGCTTCAAGCCGGTATATAATGCTCTTGGTGGCAACCTTCAATGAGGACATCAGAATCAGCAAGGACCTCATTCACAACACTACAATCACAAATTCCATCCAGCTCTACACCAATCTCTCAGCTTTTCAAGATGAAATTTACAACCCTCCTTGGTTTCGCATCGCTTTCAGCCGCTGGCTTAATCCAGCAGCGCGGACAACACGGTGCTCTCTACTTTCTCGAGAACAACCCCAACGGAGCCAACATCGTCGCCTTGGGCATTGACCAAAATGGCGAGTTGTCACCTCCAGTGAAGACCAGTACGGGAGGCAAGGGGATGTCTTCTCTCGGAGCCAACAATACCATTCCTGTGGCTGGTGAGCATAATCTGTGCTTTGAACTCATTCCCAAATGTAAAGACTGACCCAATTTATCCAAGATCAACTCACCAGTCAAGATGCAGTCGTGGTTTCAGGAAACCGCCTCTTTACCGTCAATGCGGGATCTAACACTGTGTCTTTCTTCAATATTCCGGCCACCAACCCTTTGCATCCGGTTCTCGTTGGCCAGCCCATGTCCTCGGGTGGTGAATTTCCAAACACCATTGCCTACTCCCAGGCCCTTAAACTAGCTTGTGTGATGAACACAGGAGCTAAGGCTGGCGTCATGTGCTACAAGGTCAATAACAGCGGTCTGCACCCCGTTGGCAATTTCATGTCTCTCCCCGTTAATGAGACCACACCTCCAACCGGCCCGCCCAATATGGCATCCGACATTGTTTTCAACCCATCCAGCACTGCCCTATTTGTCACGGTCAAGGGCAATGGCGTAAACCCCGGCTTCATCGCTGGTTTCCCCGTTAAGAATGGCATCCTGTCCGACAAGGTCGTCATCTCACGCCCATCTGAGCTTCTCATCGACTTTGCTGTGTCCTTCCTCAGCGATGAGCAAGCCATTATTGCTGACCCCACCTACGGCGCCGCCAAAGTGGAGATAAGCTACCCCAGCCTCAAGGTCAGTGTGGTCAAGAAAACCACCGTCTCTGGACAAGTCGCTACTTGCTGGACACAATACTCCCAATCCGTGGACGCTGTTTTTCTTCTTGACGCCGGCGTGTCCAGCATCACAGCTTTGGAGCCCCAGACTGGCGATATCAAGTATACAATCACGGTTCCCGTCTCGACCAAGGGTAACTTTGACTCTGCAATTGCTGGTGAGTGGTTGTACGTCCTAGAGTCCGCCTCAGGCATCTCCCGAATCTCTCTCGGCGGCTGTGACGGCACCAACAAGATTCCCATCTACGTCTCTAGCTTTGACTTGTCCAGTGTCGGCAACAGGGCTCAGTTCCAGGGTCTCGCAGCCTGGACGCGGGCTTAGTGGGTACGTGGAAGTTTCAGGGGTCCTATGTAACATACATTCATATCGAGTTCCATTCTTATGAGGTTTAAAGGGTATGCTGGACACGAACTGGTGGATGTCACAGTAATTTCTGGCCACTCTTTCAACACTTAGCTTTTTCAAACTTGCATACCATAGAACCATTTAGAATAACATACTAGAATTTGTCTATATCAGCCTTCTACTGTCCAAGCTAGTTCCAGCTATTTTTTAACCTCTGAAGATTGTCTAATTTCCTTCAAACTCTTGCGCTGCTTTCCATCCTGGTCAAAATTATCTGCACTGAGCCATTTTTCAAACGCTTGCTTTACAGCTGGCCACTCATCATGCGTGATGCTGAACCAGGCTGTATCTCTACGTCTTCCCTTGATAATCATGTGGTTTCTTGATACAATTAGCTGAGCACCCTCCTGGCTGTATGGAAAATTACCTAAATATTCCCTCAAACACGAAGCCGAGTCTTTCGGCTGCCACGAGACTCGGCTTGTTCAGATGATTTGCCTTCCACTCGACTCGAAGATAATTCAAGTCGTCGAATGCATGCTTGATAAGAAGGTAAAATGCCTCAGTTGCCATACGCGTCTGCTTCAATACTTCGCCAAGGATAACAGATCCAATCTCGATTCTTGCATGGTCTGGGATAATGTTCATATATGACATCATTCCCACGGCCTCAGAAGCAGGGTCGGATTCTGGGCCAGAAAGAATGGTGAGGAACAAAGGGTCAGACGCCCCACACCATTTGTCGATGGCTTTTTGCCATTCATTTTCATCCAAGTACGGCCCACTAAGCATATAGGTCCATCTGTGGCCGTTCTCCTCTCTTCCAAGATGTTTGTAGAGAGGACCAGCGTGTCCTGGCTGCAAGGGAATAGCAGACACGTATTGTCCGTGAAGCGACGTGCGCGAGGCCGCAATGGCAGGTTTTGAGGTGATGACAGGTCCCACAGGTTGCTCCATGTTGGAAATTTGGGTTGAATTTGTCGACATATCAGGTGGGAATCGAGTCAATGTTATACTTCTCCAGAAGGTCTATGGTTTTTTGCTGATAGACTCAAAAGGATGCAGCCAGTAAACGTGAGTCAGAAATTCGGGACATTCCTCCGGTTCGGAGTTTGGATCAGGGTGTGGAGTCAGAACTACCTGCCTAAGAATTTCTCTCCGCCCTTGCGAAACCCAATGTGTCCCAACAGTGATTTCTATGACAGGAATATATGAACTATGACTAAGTCGATGATTAGTGGTAGGAACTCGTGATGCAGAGTGTCGAGAGGCGGAAACAGACAAAAGAAAATTTGTTAAGCCACGGTTATTTGCCTTAAGAAGAATCATCACAGTTTTCAATTCTCTAGAACTCTGCTATCTACTACTCAACCGAATGATGGATGCCTGCTTTGGAGGATCAGTGTAGCTCGGAGTTCGGAGTTCGGCTCCGAAGTTACAGCTCGGAGCAAGTGATCCTTCCAGAACTACCATGGATGGATGATTTACTGGGGTATTTTACAGGATAGAAAACACTTAAAGACTGCATTTAAAATGCCGCATCGCCTTTACGCCTTTACGGCTTGTCATGCCACAAGGCGGATTGCATCCTGGTGGTGGTGGTGGTGGTTACCCTAGAGAAATGGGAAAGTGGGGTTCAGTTAAGGTATGATGAAGTGACAAGTAGGTGGGGGTTGCTGAATCAACGGTTAATACATAGTCAGCCTATAGAATTTCAATGGCTGTTTTGCTCAGTTGCTTATTTATGTTGAATCGGATAGGCTTGAGTTCCGGTTGCCAAGCCGGACATTTAATGCATGGATAAGCGGGGCATTCCCACTTTGGAGATTGGAATGCCAAAGGCAGCCAACACGTGGGCAGAAAGCTTCTCAACAACCAGCCTTGCTTTTTTTCATTGGTCCACAGCGTATTTCATGAGAGGATTGGAGCAATCGTGAGAAAAAAGCCTCTATTACTGCCAATACAGCAGTGGTTTCGTCCCAGACACACTGTTCGGCAGCTGAGTTGATCCTTGCCGCTTCTGGGGCGAGCACGTGATCGAATTGAGCCGCTGCCGGCCCGTGCGACAATTGGGGAGAAGAGGAGGGATGGATGGCCTCAAGGATGAATTGAATTGGACCAGATGACGACGTGAAAGGCCTTTGAGCCTGACCCTTTTAGCATTGTCTACGCGCTCTCCGCTCTCCAGACAGAGAATGCCACCCTGACCGCCTCGTGCTCACCGACGACCCACGCCGCCGATGCGCACCAAGAAAGAGGACGACGACGGCTCTGCGACGTCCATCTCCGAGTCCCGGTCCGGGTCGGGATCGACCTCCTCCAGCTCCGGCTCCGGCTCCGGCTCCAGTTCCGGATCCAGCTCGCCCGAGGACACGGCCCTAGCTGTCGTGCGAAGGCAGCCAACGCGCAGAGTCCACTGCAAGTCGCGCCTCGGATGCTTTAGCTGCAAGCGCAGGCGTGTCAAGTGCGACGAGCGCCGCCCCTCATGTGCGCCGTGCTCGCGACTCGGCCTGGAGTGCCAATACCCGCCTCGCGGGTCCGATGCTGTTGTCGCTGCAGACGCTCCACCGCAGCCCTCGCTGGCGACGACGACCCTGGCTCTCGAGGACCTGCGATTCCACTACCAGTTCCTCACAGTGGCCTATCCCAGCTTGCCGCTGCGGGGGGATGACGTCTGGTCGCAATGCGCCGCCATGAGCCATAGCGTATGTACCACTCATGACACACCCAAGACCCGCTGCTCATACTCATGACCTGCAGTATGACTATTTGGCTCATGCAGCCCTGGGGCTCGGTGCCTCACATCTGGCCCAAAATGGCACAGGTAATTACACGGCCCAGGCTCTCCAGCACCGTGTAAAGGCCATGCACCTTATCAACGAGCAACTGGCCGACATGGCAAACAAGACGCTGGATCAGGCCGATGCTCTCTTCGCAGCAATGTTATGCATCATTGCCCAATCATCACTCATGCCTGATGGCATGACCGAGTACATTGTCATAACAAGGGGGGCCAGCTTGGTCTCAAGGGCCATGATTTCAGACTACAACCGATCCATCTTTAAAACTTTTTCCGCAGAGGGACATATGCACAGCCTTAGCAGAATGATAAACGATCAACCAAAGGACTTGACACTCATTGCCGGCTTCCAGTCCTCCGTCATGAGTCTGGAACCCCACTGCCAAAAACCTCATGAGCGCATGTACTACGAATCACTACTCAGAACAATCATCCATGTTCCTACTTCGTCATTTGGGGGTGAGTAACAAGTATGCGCCAAAATATCCCTTTGCCTCAATTAACGCATTTTTTATAAGCCTGGGCAGAGTTTGTCAACTTGTTCATGATGCCAAGTTTCATGACAAACGAAGATTTCCAATCCTTCATCGACCCAGAAAACCACGTGGGCCAGCTACTCATCATACATATGTTCCTGCTCGACTATGTCCTTGGTCGGTCTTTTATTTCCCCCGCGGATGAGCCCAGGTCCCCAGGTCGCAAGAACACAATAATTCATTGGACGCAAAATGTCACCCGAGCGCTTCCGGCTGAATACCAGTCACACGGGCTTTGGTTGGAGCAATTTTGCGAAGTCCTATCTACACAAGATGCTAGATACCTACTTAGCCCATAAACGCTACAATTCTTGGCAGGAATATTTTAAACCATTCTTGTCTGGAAAATCGACACAGGCTGCTTTGTCTTGCAATTATGTCCACTTGTAGTTATTGGCTCTTCTTGAATCGATCAAGCATGGAATTGGCAATTTCAATGATTACATTGGCTAAAATCTTGTCTGATTAACAATCTCCAAATTGGAAGCTTATACTGTAGTTATTGGAAATTTAATAAGAAGGCATTGAAAACGAGGATGCCCATTTACATGGGACAAAACTGTTGGAAAATTAACCGATCTTGGTGATATACCGCTCGGTTGCCGGCGATACCTATGCGAGATATCCACATTGTCAACAGACTACCGAATTCATTCGACTCCTTGAATAGCTCGCTTCTGAAATAAAGTGCAATATAATATTAAGATTTGGGTAGTGGTAATAGTTGCGTGACACATTGCATAATTTGAAGGCATAATGGTGCTATCTCCATGCTCGCTGCCAGTGGGTCATACTCTCCAAACTCCGGACGCAACCCGCGAGTCCACTCATGACAAAGTCGTACCTGCGTGTCGATGCCTGCTTGCCACTGGGTCGCATCTAAGCCCTCTTGAAGAATCGCGTGAAACACACGATTTAGCGGGTTATTGGATGAAGTGTTTGGTGATGGCAGCTTCCCATCCAATTCACATGGCGGGGCATCATCCTCACAAAAGGAGGATGGGCAACATTTGATCCCTTCCGTGTTGAGTGGTAAGAGCCGACCACGAACCTGAGTATTGTGTCTTGGACTCGTTAAAGTGTATAAAGTAACAAAAATAATCCCCATATGGCGAGGGGCTGGCTTACAGATGATAAGGTGTTTTACTTGCCGGATGAATAATTCAACGCGGCCCAATTCTGCAAGTGGCCAATCAGACCACAGATCGTCCTCTGCGCCGTCGACCATCCCAGGGAGTTGTGCGGCGACCTGAATAAATGCTGTAATGTCACTGTTGTCGGGGGAAACACAATCAGCTAACAATAAGCCGCTCCGAAACGCCATGACATCGCGGAATTGCTTGATGTCTGGTTTGAAAGACCAAGGAATTCGAGGTACAAGACTTCGGAGAAAGTAATTGTTCATTAAACATCCATGATGGGCCCCAAGCTCTTTCTGACCATCGATTTCTCCACGGTGAGCAAGTTGATGATCGCTAGCTCTGAAACATTCCTCATCGTCTGATTGACGTGAAGTGAGCCACAACCCCCATAATTCCAAAATTGCAGCCGTTGAAGAAGGCGTTTAGTGCTGAAAATAGCAGGCGGGAAGCATGATGAGGCCGAAAGTGACCTCCCCAGACAATTGTAGGCTGGCTCCGGATCTGTTTAGAGGCTTTTGCGTTGCATCAGAGCCACCTCGGCTTTCGGCTAGTGCAATTGCTACCGTAGTATACATCGCCTTTAATCGCTTAGTAGCACATTTTATTTCCGTTGGCGACATTCCATACGGATCACTGGTGCAGAACCATATGTCAAGTATAGCTTCGCGAAGTAAAGCCTCCACGGCTGTGTCTCCTTGAAATCTGAAAGCTGCATAGCGCCGCTTTAACCCCATCATAACACCATCACCAGGATGATTCAAATTTTCAATTATGGAGTTGGCTTGTCCGTAGTTCAGGTCCAAGGATAAGATAATACGGAGGTGAGTTGAGAATTCAAGAACGGGATTTAAGCTTATCTCGCTTCTTTCAAGAAACTGTAAACCTCGGCCAATGCACAGCCATGCTTCTCCGCATGAATGACTTTCTTCATTGCAGTGGATGCATCTTTGTGCGGCATCCTCTTGGTTGATGCAGTCATGCCGAGTTGTATAAACGGACTCGACATGCTCACGGTAACATTCCCACGCATCTATGCCACTTTGCTTTGAGAGGCTCTTAGTGACGGTCCTCTACTCAACACCCAGCACTGTAGACATAGTAAATAAAATGCAAAAGAATAAGGCTATTCGGCGGCGTAAAAGTAGGAATGGCGAATTGGTGGTGAGCGAGGGGGTGCTTGTTGCTAGTTTGAATAATAATGGACTTGGTGCGATTTTGATTTGTAAAAAGTTGTGAGAATCAAGGTAGGTTTAAATTAATAAAATACAAAATATAAATATGAGAGACTTTCTGGATAGGAACGTCTTGGGTTTATCGAAGTCGGTGACAGCACTGATGTTGTTGAGAAAACCAAGTGACAATGGTGCAATACGTAGATTTTACAATTCTTGCTGGCGTAAATAAGATCGATGTCTCGGCTTTATTGGAGAACGAGCACATCCTCATCACCCCAGGCCACTATAAGTCGCCACCAGCAGATGATACTATCTAGCTGCTCAACGAATTCTTATTTATGTCTCAAAAAGTCCAGAGCTCTATCTATATATCGATGAAATTACTCCCAGAAACATCCAAGAATTTGTTGACTAAAACTTAATGCCATTCAAACCTAGCAATTTGGCTCCTCGTGGATGCTATGAAGGTCAAGGGTTGGCCAGCCTCTCATAAGTTTATCATGAAAGCACTTGTCACAAACTTCCGAGCCCTTCAATATCGTGATGAGTTTTATAAGCGTCGCACTCTTTACAACAATTTTTAATAATATAAACTATTACAGAACATTTAGGGGTTGAGCCGATGGGCAGAGTCTGGAACTAAGTGCAAGGTGCCTCGTACTCTCGTCGTGATTGAATGAGATAAGATCTGTAATTGCTGCAGAGGTCCATGAGGACCTCACATTTTGTGATTCTGCTGGACTTCTATGGACATGCTCTTGGAGTGAACCAAGCTGTAAACACCGGACTTTTAGATCGGTCCGATATTTTTGATTTAGGGAGAGGTTGTCGCCCCACTAGTGAATCACATTGGCAGAGGTGGATTACCAGAGACCTCTTTATTGGATGTGCTTGGCTGATTCTAAGACTGATGAGTGAGGTGGTGTGATGTGTTTGAGTACTGCTACATGAAGTGACGAGGCAGTTGTTTTTACTGATCATGAAGTGGCTGGTCTTTTTGTGGCTCTCGGGCGACTTGCATTCGTGTTTTATTAGTCCTTAATTAAGATAAACTTAAAAATATCCTTATACTAAAATCGTTGCTACATTTGGTACCGAACCCAGGGATAAAAACAACATCATATTCCAGATGCACGCTTTCCCATTAACATCAACCCATTTGGCCAAGCACGCCATCGTTCTGTGATGTCAATGGACAATCCCGGCCCGCTACAGCAGCCTCCGGACATCTTCCGATGTTCTCGAAGCTCCATCCACTGGCTCTTTGCAGGGGCTAATGCGACAGATTGTCCGGAGCCGCGATGCGGATCCGCAGCAGGTGGCCCCTCGAACATGGATATTTCTGCGCTTCGTCGCCTTGCAGGCTTGCTGCGGCTCAAAGATAGGGCACAATTAAAGTTTGTTACTAGAGACGGGTTCCATGATGCGGAAAATTGATTCTGTCCAAGTTCTTGCATCAGACAGGCTTTCCATGATGCAATTGTAGCTTATTTCTAAACATATGCCATCTCAGGCGCTTGTATGGTACGCTAATGTTGGTTTATTCGACTTAGATTGCATTGCGTAGCTCGTATAATTGTTTACTAAGAAGATTTGAGATGCCTGAAATGCGATGCACGATGACGGGTTACTTAAAGCTGTCCACCCTTGGAGAGTTGACAGTGGGTGTTGTTGTCGAGACTGAACTGGGAGATTTCAAACTTACCATCCAACATGGCCAGTGGTTCTCGAGGTAGTTGGTTTCAATGGTTTGCCATCTCGGACTCTCCGAGGGAGCGGCGTCTCATCACCAAACTTGATCTCCTGATTGTACCTTATTCCGTTCTAGCTTATTGGGTCAAGTACATGGACCAGTCGAATCTTAGTGAGTTCAGTATTAGATTCATGGCAATTTGTATCATGCTAATTATTTTATTTAGACAATGCCTATGTATCAGGACTGAAGGAGGACCTCGGATTCCATGGTAACGAACTCGTCGAACTGCAGGTCTTTTACACCGTGGGCGCCGTCACTGGGCAGATTCCGCTCATGTTTCTGCTCACCTACATTCCGCTTCACTGGCTTATTCCGGCTCTCGATGTGCTTTGGGGCGTTTTTACACTGCTACAATACCGGGTGACGGGGTTCGCGGAGCTTGCGGCGTATCGCTTTCTGGTGGGCTGGTTCGAGGTTGGTGGCGCCACTCCATAGCTTTGGCTTTGGGCCCTTTTTACTCACACCCTTGTTTAGGCCGCATTCTTTCCCGCTATCAATTATGTCCTCGGTTAGTCTTATTTAGAGTTTATTTGACTTGGCTCCTAACGGGTTTTACTCAGGTGCTTGGTATCGTGGGGATGAACTGGCAAGACGTGGAGGATTTTTCTACGTTGGGCTTTATCTCGGCACCCTTACGGCCGGTCTTATCCAAGCTGGCGCTTCAGCCCGCTTGGACGGCGTTAACGGACTTGAGGGCTGGCGCTGGATGTACATCATCTGCGCCATTATTACGATCCCGATTGGAATTGCCGGGTTCTTTCTCCTTCCCGGCACCCCAGACCAACCCAATCATATCTGCGTTAATCATGAAGATATTGACCTTACCACCGAGAGACTCCGCCGCGCGGGCCACGTATCAGAGGGAAAGCTCAAATTCGGTAATCTCAAGAACATCGTTATGAAGCCCCAGTTTTGGACTGTCATCGTGCTGGATGTCCTATTCTGGAACTCACAATTGCATACGAGCTCGGGCAGCTACTTGCTATGGATTAAGTCGCTGGGGCGCTATACAACAGCACGGGTTAACGATCTGGGCACTATTGCACCGGCCCTAGGTATATTTTATGTCTTGTTCGTGTCCTTTGCGTCCGACCTTGTGCTTGGTCCCGCTTGGGCCATTACTATGGCCTACACGTGGAATATTATTGGCCTCATTATCCTCGTCATCTGGGAGGTGCCTGAGTCCGCAAAATGGTTCGCTTTCTTGACCATTTATTCGGCCAACTCCATGGCGCCGGCGCTACATGGATGGGTTAACACTCAGCTACGAACATCGCCTGCTGAGAGATCCTTCACACTCGTTTTGATCAACGCTATTGCTCAATCATCTACTGCGTGGACACCTCTCTTGGTGTACAAGACCATTGAGGGCCCAAGATTCATGAAAGGCTTTTCGTTCACTCTGGGATGTGCCATTACGTTGGTGATTTCCACGCACATTTTGAATATCTATCTTAGGAAGAAAGAGTATGTATAAACTCAACTTTCACCGCGCGACATTGCTAACTATTTCCAGTCCGCAAGTTGAAGATCCTGTCGGAATCATCACATCTGAAGATCCAAAGACCGTGGAAGATGAAGAACCAGCCACTGGCGAAGATAAGCAGTCGTATGGATTGAGTGTCTAGCCATGGTCTTGTTCTGTGTAGGAAAAAGGAACAAGGAATTGAGACAATAGGATATCGCCAGGTAAATTTTATAGAATTACGTATCACTCCGAGGGAGAGATTCCGTACAAATCATGACGCATGTAACTACATATTGCTAAATATGTGCAATTTTTATGAGATGTGAAATTGGAAAGCTTGATTTTGAACATGGGCCTAACAAGCGAATTAGGCAAAATGAATTGCGACTAAGCTCTTGATATTCCGAAGAAAAAAAAAGATTGTAAACTATTTAGAGGTGTTTCGAATTTGATGCAAGCTGTGTGACAAGATCCCCCAGGTTTGAGCTAACGCCCTTCCAGCCGGGTATCCGCATCAGTGAAGTCCCTGCCACTAATTTTGGAGATGAGATCCTCCGTTCACTGCCCATACCTGACCTGTGAGATGAGAAGCATCCTAAAATGAAAGAAACGCAATGGACGAAAAAATATCCTCCAGCTTCCGCATTCGCTGAAGAGGAACTGCTTTCATGGCATTTTGAAGGTTGATATCCGAGGCTACCGCTTACACCAAATTGTGGCGCCTCGATTGGGTCAACTGCAGTTGCGTTGACGTGCATATTTTGAAAGCCCCAAGTCCGCGCCACGTTCCGAGTAGTTAATTGCATGCATGCCAGTCTTTGATAAGGCATATGCTGGTCTCAAAGATTCTGCTGCATAGGCCGCGATTGAAGAAATGTTCAAAAGCGGTATGCTTTCTTTAAAACCAGCCGCCATTTTCTCTTGTATCTGGTCGTCTGCATGTCAAATTGGCCACATTGGATTTCTCAATGCTTTCCTTGTTGAAGAGAACTCGTACTCGTTTGAGATTTGGTAACCTATCATCAGATGCTAATATCTGGAGGAATTCCTCAACCTGAGGCAAAATAGGTTTCCCACAATTGTGGATCTCAACATGGCTCAATTGCTCGGGAATGCATTCAATGATTCGTGGAGCATTTCATAGCTTTGATTCGTCGAATGGTAATTTTTCTTGTCGTATATGTGGTAAAGGCCACGTAGGTACTCTAAACCCTCAATGGCAGGAGGAGACTGCGGCCAGGTATTGATACTACGACAGACCGCCCCGCTACCACTATGAGGATGTGCAAAGTCTGTAATCATTGCCTAGAGCAAGTGAAATCTATTCGTCAAAGGAGGCGCGATATTATTTGTTGACAAATATATCCAGGAAGAAAGTCCGGTGCTCTAGACACGAGCCCTGCATCCGGTGTCAAAATAATGGTCAGGCATGCGAATATATGCCAACAGCATCGGCTTCCCGTCAACTAGCTCGTTTACATGTTGGTACTAGGAGGAACCCCGATGGAGCACTATCTCCAGCACGCACAGTGATTTCGGTTAACCCAGACCAAGATGTTGCAACTAACCCCAGGTCCCGACACACGGGTTCAACTGAGTGATCAGGTCCGGCAGAATGGTGACGCACCAGATGTTCCGTTGCAAAAAGATCAGTACCGCCATATACATGGCCGCGCATCCGAGTTTGTATTTTTGAATCTTGCCAAGCAGAGACTCGCGAGTTTGCCATCAATGCCCATTAACTTCTGTTACTGCCCTTTGGCTTGCTCGGATAGTCCTGGCGTGATGCCCCCCAAACCCATCGCCAACGAACTGATCAGCAACTACTTCAACTTTGGCCTCGCCACCTCACGCTTTGTGCATCAACCTAGCTTAGTTGTCGGCTACGAGAAATTGTACCACCTGAGTGCCTGCTAGTAGCTTTCTTCGGACAAGCAAAGGTTACGCCATGCGCCAACCCTATCACGCAATCATTATTCCAATTTTTGATAATCAACCGTCGAAGTGAGTATTTTGACCCAAGCCGCATATGAGATCATCAGGAGCGAAGTATGGAGAATGGAGCTTCGGGTATAACGACCGGGGATAACTGAAACCACGCATAACGTGGCACTCAGATGATTTGATGTCAATGTTTGATCCATGACTCCCATCTTTTCGCCGATGAGGTGATTATACTTGAAATCACGAGCAAAGCACATTGGACTTGACCCACAAGAGATGAACCAATGCATAAAAAGGAGTTTCCCGAGGCACTTGACATTTTGGGACGCCGAATTATTCAATGCTGGCTTTCTCTCAGTGTGTTACAAGAACCTTGTTCCTTGCACTTCTTACTTACAAAATATTAATTCATCGCTGATTCTACACCCAAAATGGCAGACAGTGCCGGAGTGAAAAAACAATGGATTTTAAACGCGTTTAGCATGAGTACCCCTGGGCATTTAGCGCCAGGTAGGTTTCTCTTGCCTCTATACTTTGTATTAATGCTGATCGGGAAAGGCCTTTGGAGGCATCCAAGAAATAGAACAGCAGAATATACTGACCTTGAGTATTGGATCGACTTGGCCAAAATTCTAGAGATGGGTAAATTCCATGGCCTTTTCATAGCTGATGTTTTGAGCCATTATGGAGTCTATAAAGGGGCCGGTAATATTGACCCAGGCCTCCCAGGGGCAGCTCAATTCCCCATCACCGACCCATTGTAAGATACGATTAGGTGTTTAATTTCGCCGCTGACTTGGGAGCAGTCTTCCGGTTGCTGCTATGGCCGCTGTAACAAAACATTTATCCTTTGGCGTGACTGCGTCTACAACTTATGAGAATCCCTTCCTTCTCGCACGGCGATTTGCCACTCTGGACCATTTAACAAAGGGACGTGTTGCTTGGAACGCTGTAACAAGTCATTTAGAGACGGCGGCGAAAAACCTCGGACTGTCCACTCAAATCGCTCATGATGAACGATACCAGATTGCTGAGGAATTTTTAACTCTGACATACAAGCTATGGGAGAGCTCTTGGAGGGACGATGCCGTGGTCCGTGATGGTGCAACTAAGCAATACACGGTTCCGGGGCGAGTTCGGCAAATCGATCATGAAGGGTGAGCGCCTGAATAGGATTATTTGGCTTGGCTATGCTTTTCTGACCCTTTAACTAGAAAATATTTCAAATCTACGGGGCCGTTGACAACAGAGCCATCTCCCCAACGGACCCCCTTCATCTTCCAAGCCGGGGCAAGCAGCGCCGGAAAGACTTTCGCTACCAAACATGCTGAGTGCATGTTTTTACCAGGAATGGAACCGGCTGTAGTTAAAAAATCTGTCAACGATATTAAGCAACGAGCGATTGAACAAGGCAGAGACCCCAGTCACATCAAATTGATAGCAGGAATTCTGGTCATCGTTGATGAAACAGATGAAAAGGCACAGGCGAAATATGAGGAATATCTTTCATACGCGGACCTGGAGGGAGCTTTGACTCTGTTCGGTGGCTGGACTGGGGTTGATCTGGATAAATGGGGTGATGATGATGACTTTAGATTTTCGGGGCCTGGCTCCATTCAGAGCCTCATCTCGACGTGGTCCTCGACAGTTCCCGGAACCGATGGAATAAAATGGACCAAGAAGCGAATCGCGCAAGAGTTGGCAGTTGGAGGACCCCATGCTCGAGCAATAGGGTCTCCCAAAACTGTTGCGGACATTCTAGAAACGTGGATTGAAGAGGGAGGAATCGATGGATTCAATATTTCCTACGCGGTAAATCCTGGAGACTTTGAAGATATCGTCAGGTGGTTGCTTCCAGAACTGCGTGAAAGAGGGGTATTCTGGGAAGAATACGCAGCAACTACAACGAGGGAGAATTATCTCGGAGACGGGCTAGGACCTAAAGTTAGAGATGATCATCCTGCGGCACAGTTCAGATGGTTGCCACCTCAAGAAGATTAGATTCGTTTAGAAATTGTCTTTTGACTGTTTTCGTTGAATAAAATCTCCTTGTATTTACTCTTCTTCTGTGGTCTTCAAACTTAATCCTAGTAGTGATTGGCTCTAATATTCAATATTTTAGGAAAGCCAGGATTTTGCGAAAGTCAAGAAACACGTCCCCAAGACCTTCATATCAAATCATGGTTATAGTACATCCTGATTTCTTCTCCATTTCCATTTGCCAGCTTTTGGAATACAACCCGAGATTTCCCTTCTTGTATTGAATTCTGTCAAGAATGTTTTCAACTAGGACAGCGTAACCCCAATTAAGACTATTGATTACAGACTGCTTAAGTAGGGCAGTCGCGAGCAGTGTGCATAAGCTGAGCGGACAGAGCAAGGCCGCTGTCACCATGGCAAGTGGTTTGACCTCCATTGCTACATTTGAAGTCAGTACAAGGAAACGTAGGATGTAAAAGATAATACTAACCATGAAGAACCGCCGCAGCAGTTGCCCTTGATAGTGCCGGTGGCCCATCCGGCTTCCCAGCGTTTGACGTGGGTGTTGTCAAAAAAGTAGTCGTTGCTGATGCAAATCTTGGCAGTTCCAGATTCCCACGAAACAACAGTTCTGCTTCCAACATACTGCAGATAATCCGGGCTCGAGTTCTGGAGCCAGCTCTTCAGGTTGTCGGCATCGCTTGAGGAAAAGTCGGCACCAGTGTTGCACCAATCACGCTTTTCGACGCTGGCGGTGGTGTCGACGGCCTGGGTCCCGTTGATGGAGTAAACCTTGAAAACGATACCATCTCCAAGGTTCTTCTCCTCGACTACCTCCAAAGACTTGCTCGCAGGAACAGCTGCTGCGAGAGTGTTGAGGGGAGCCAAGGCGGCAATGGCAGCGGAGAGAACTGAGACGCGCATGGTGAGGTAGGATTGCTTTGGCAAAGTAAAGAAGGAGAATGTGAGTGAGTTGTGAGTGGCAGATGAAGCCTGGAGAGTGGGAGATGACTGCCTCTTTATAGTACGAGTTTACACAACCACCTCTTTTATTTTCTTCTCTTATCTTAGCATCGCCTGTGCCACGTCAGTTAGAAACGTTGGGTGCACGATTCCTGCATGGGAATGCCACGCTTTCTTTGATTACACATTGCTTTGTACCCTTGGTGGATAGAGTAGAGATCCATGAATTTCCTATTTGATTGATAATTTCTTCGTATTTCCTAAAGAAAGCCAATCATCCAAGCCAATCAACGTTTATCATTCTTGCGGATCCAAACGGGGCGTCCTAATCATGGCCCCGGTATCACGGGTTGTATGAAAAAGACCCTCTTTCTTTGAAGACCACGAGACAACTGGCGAAGTGCCTCGGACGGTCGACTTAGTCGGCTAGTCGGACCGAACCGTGGCCCGTTGCCATGTTGCGTCGCCCACCCATACCTCAACCTAATCTGTGATTAAGCCAACCAATTATGGATCCAAATGTCGCAGCTATTGGTGTATCGCTTACAAGGAGCATTTGATTGGAGTAAAAAAAAAAAACTGTGTCGCCGCACCGGGTTGAGAAAATAAGGTCTAGTGGGACACTGGGGCCAGCAGTCAAGGGTAGAAAAATGGGGAATGAGATTCTGCTTGTCGGCAGATGAACGCCACACATATCGTTCCCATCAGTCTTCGAACTATCCTTGGAGACATTCAATATCATTAATTCTGATTAAATCTAATGCAATAGTCTCTCAGATGATGGTTGCTTATATACCCATTTCAACCTCATTCGATTCCAGATTTGGCAAGTATCGCATCTTCAATTTCAATTTGTAGAACTGGAGCTGCGGTGATGCCCCCCACGAAAAACAAGCATAGTGATTTACTTCTGGAATATGTCTATTATAAACATGCCAGGGTTTATTTCAGCCGCTGACCGACGAAGTCAGAGCACTCAGTCTGGCTGAATTGGGAGGCGGGAGAGTGTTGAGTCTCCACAATGTCGCTAAAAAAGGACAAGCGCTCTACCAATTGCGGATTCGTCATGATTACTGGCGCTGAGTAAATTCCCACTATGCAAAAGCGGCCGCCCTGAACCTTCAGAAGTTCATCTTGTCATTTGCCGCCTCGTTCGCCCACCTCGGCCGATGCCTGCTGTTCGGGATACAAAAGCTCCCTCTGGATGGGGCAAACCTGCAATTGACCGGATCAGCCCACCTAACACAAGCCGAGGTCGGTAGCCTTGAATCTCGTAGATGAGTGGTTGGGGCGAGTGAGCAAGGGTCAAATCACTCGCCGCGAAGCATTCAGACGGTCAACACCGGTTATCAGACTGTGGCAATTTTTGAACTAGAAATACGGCCAAACAGAGGTGGCTAATGCTTGTGACAACAAAACGGAACCCAAAACTGGGTGATCGCCGACTGGAAGCCCTGTGTATGTGATTGTGTGGTCCAGTGCAGGGTAACGTGCTCAGGGCTTGTAGGACTACATAGATAGACTCGGATATTTTCAGGTGTTTTTTTTCATGTCAATAAACCCAGAAAATATCTCGTAACTCAAGCTATTTAATTTATCATGAGTTTTTGGCTCCGATTTCATAGGTCACCACAGGAGCTAGTCTAGCCTCAGGTAGATGAGGTGCTCTGGGTTCCTGCTATCATCATACCCCCAACTAGACTCGCTCCGCCGTTAGGGACTCTTTTGTGAACACAATGATGAAAGCTCTAGATGCATTTAATTGACAGCCCGCCTTTCAATCAAGATGGCCTAGGGTGATTTAATCAGAAACACTCTTGCCGGTGACAAAATACATGGCTCACCGTGCAAATTTGTTTGCTCGCCCAGCTGCTGGAAGATTGGTAACTAAGTATATTATTCTCTTATTTGTCCTTGGGAGACTTTATGCTATGTTTTATTGTATTTTATCCCACTAGGGTTTGGACTTTAACTCCATGCATGTCATTTCTTCTTCATTTGTGTGGCGGTTGCAAACAGTCCTGGACGCTAAGGGATGTGATGCCAGTCGCCGATCATGTTGATCGGCGGCCTCGCCACGTAGGGCTTTGTCGATCACCTGCAGGTCTAGAACGAATAAACCAATTGCGTCTTTGAATCAGAAGTACAACAAAAAAAGCTAAAATAATAATAAATATTAGAGAAGGTGGCCGCAAAACACAATCAGAGATTCGAAAGCTGTGTAGTGTGACTATTATGACTCTCATTGCATACAAGTCGGATTTGAACAACTAGAGAACATAGAAGCGCAAGAAAACGGTTTATACTAGTTAGTTATATATCGGCTATCCCAAGCATAGAAGAGATTCCTTGTCGATATGTCTCTTCGGCCCAGATTAAAACTGTTGACGACTTGATCTTGCAGGGAATGTTGAAGCCAAATCCGAGTATGCCTGGATCAGCTATCGTTCGTCAAAAGGGCTGAATCCGTCTACGAAGCGCAGATCTGTTGCGACCCGAATACGATCTGTTGGAGACTAGTTCATTGCCCCTGCGTGAATGATGAAGGGTGTATGTAAAACAACATCTCCGGCTTCGTAATTACCCTAATTCAAGGAGAAAAGAAACGTGTCAGGTGGACTACCCCATAACTGGTTATGCATGATCAATAGGTATGACCTACCACCAGCCAGTAACGAGACCACTTCTCACCAAAACAGCACACATTCATATCAATCCAGCCACCACTCTGCATATTCTTATTGAAGGCAGACATTCTTTCCGTATCTGAAAGGCCTGTATTCGTCTTCGCAAAGTCATTCTCGCGATTGACGCCGATATCATGAGATCTATCGAGATAGATCAATCCGACTGCAATATTCCCAATTAGTATCCATGCGGTGACGCTTTTGGGCGGTCCATGCCTCAGAAATATTTGGTCGTAGTGATCTGAGGTCTTCATACCACCAGGCACTGCGCAGCGAAGAATGGAGCGAGGTAAGCAGTAGGGGTCTTCAATGCAAACCAGCTTACTGACAAACGGCTCCATTATTTTCCCAATCATGTTCTTGAAGGTTATGCACTCATTGAAATTACGCACCTTGATCGAGTTTTCCACGAATTTGCCTTCTTCAGGGACCCCATCGGCAAGTCGAACAGCTCTAGGAAGTAGGAGATCTCGCCAGTCTTCACCAGAAAATATTCCGTCTCTGATATTTGTGCCTGGCTTGAGAATATCTGTCTTCATTAACTATGCTCAAAACTGCTCATGGAAGTCATTGACCATGCCTGCATCAAAAAGGTGTTATGTAGGACGTGTAGAAGGCTGATAAAGACCTACCAGGGAGCTCCATCATCCTAGTACGTTCTCCGAAGCTCTTCGACGGGTGTATTAGGGTGACAAGGTGTTAGGTATTTCATGTTTTCGATTTTCTTGTCATTCCCATAAAGCACCGGAGGGACTGACGGACCTGAACTCTAACAATGCCAGCCAGCGTCCAAGTTTAAGGGCTGCTGATTGCATTCGAAGTGGTTGCCATGATTACTCAGGTTGCTCAATATTGACTTTGGAGACTAACAAGATGTGGGAGCAATGGATTATGGCGACTCCTTTTGTCTGTTATTTTTCTTTTTGCAATTGAATTGCCGCATGCTGCTACTGTATATCCCAAAATCCTGCCTTACTTATTTTAATATCAATGTAGATTCACTAACCACCATGCCAAAAGGAGATACGTTATGGTTTCAAAAATATCACAGCTAGTCAGGTTATGTGTGAGACACAGTCATAGCTATAGCATTAAGCTGCTTTAAACCCTTGGAACATCATCGTAGTGTTAGGGTATGTTCAAATACACATAAGAAGGTATTTTATTCATAAGTCTATTCATAAATCTATTCATAACATGCTCATCATTATAACGCCAAATAACCCAATGTCACAATTGCAATCACTGCCGGTAGCCAGTTGGCTGGCGGCGAGTAGGCGGCGCTGCTACCGCCCTTTAGTGCTGTATTTGATGCAGAGTCAAAGTCTGTCAAGTATGTCTTCTGGTTTGGTGACTCGGGATAGTAGTCAGTGTTGAATGTCGAGTTGAGAGAGACCGAGTTGATCTTGTCGCCCTTCTCTGTGGTAATGTGCGTGTCGACAGTGTATTCCTTGAGTCCGTCAAGAGTGACGACGATTTCGCGAGCACCGCGGATCCAATCACCGTAACCACCATAGCCACCGTGTTGGCCGTAGCACAAGTTGATGCCATTGCCCTCAATGTCCATGCCGTCGAGTGTTGTGTTCCACTTGTAGCACCAAGTATTGCCGTGATCATGGCCATAGAAGAGACCGATGATGCCAGGGATACTGACAAGAGCCTCCATAAAGGGCACATCCTGTCCACCGTATGTGCAAGTCTTTTCGGGATCGTTGTCCTCGCACCATCCATCACCCTGCTGAGCAACGGGGGGGTCTTCATTGACACCGGGCTGGTAGTGGGCGTTGATTTCGTATGTGATGGTCCAGGTCGCGTTGATCGGGATGTGCACAAATGCGAGCGACGGGATCGTTTTGTTGTACTTGTCGACCAGCTCGCTGCTAGTCTCGTTGAACCACTTCACCACGCTGGTGTCAACCCAGTTAGGCTGAGCATCGCCTTGGTAGTAGTATCCGCCACGGCTGTCGAAGAACCACAGGATCATCTCGGGAGTGCAACTGCTAGTCGTTGTGCAGTTCGACGAGTAAACGGGGAGGTAGTAGTTGGTGACACCAGCATTGTCATCGTCAACCATCTTCTGGGTGCGAGCCCCGGAAAAGGTCTGCTCGCGGTCGTACAGATCAGCTCCGCTGATGTTGTAGTTGTGATCATGGTTGCCGTATGTGGAAGCCCAGGTCAGATTGCGCTCGATGATTGGGGCGACAATCATGTCCAGGTAGTGGGTGCTGTTCTCCTTATAGGTGGTGTCTCCATTAATAAGGTCGCCGTTGAGCACGACCAAATCCGGGGGATCGGAGTCCAAAACGTTGCCTATTACTTGCACAGAGGCGTTGTCCTTCGCGGGTCCAGTACTTGATTCATCTGATACATGGTTAGCGACAAAGCGCAGGTGTGGTGAAACGGACACACAAACATTGACCAAAGTGAAGATCTGAGAAAACTGCAATTTGAAACGTGCCATCAGAATTAAATTTTAATGGCTCGAGGTTATCGTTGTTGACTGCTCGAGGTGTAGCAGCTTGGTGAGAGAGGCCTGCAAAGGCGGCAGTGAGAGCAGCTATTCTCAACATCTTGAAGGGAGTTGTTGTTGTTGCTGTTGTGTAGATGTGAATAGTGGATTGATCAACTCCATTGTGTGCCCCGGATGACAGTCCATTATATAAAATAGGTCAAATGTGGCGGAGAGGCCATGACGACAAGGAAGCATAGCCAAGCCATCTGGTGATTTCAGCGTCGACATCGAATCCCAACCTCAATTGAGACTAACAGCGACCAGCGACGCAGCCTGCCACGCGTCGGCAGAGGGAAAAAAGCCATCGTGAGTGGAGTCTTGCCGCGAGCCGAAGAAGGCCTGCGCCGTAGCGCATTGCGGGCACGGCAAGGACAACCGATCAAGAGGCCCAGTCGAAGGTTGGTAGTCATGTAATCTAAGCTTAACCGCGTATGGAGTCATTGAGGTGGACAAGGTTGCATGGGTTCGGCAACAACCGACGGATGAAGGCCCACGAGATACACGTAAGTGTGGTGCCCGGTAGACGCCCGGTCAAGGTTCGGCGTTGCGGGACGACTGCCCAAGGAGGAAGTACGCGTGGCCATCTTGCAGGGAAATACGAAAACTCTCTGAAGAGAAGAAAATGAGTGCCGGTTCGTGCTTAATCCCGTCGGAGGAGCCGTTGCCGGGATGTGGGAGGTCCGTGTGATTGGCCGGAGCAGCCGTGATGAGGTCTAGAGCCAACGGGAAAGTGGGCTAGACGCGTAGACAGTTCCACTTCAACACCAGACAAACCCAACGGCAAGAGGGAGCATTCGTCACCCTGTAGCCCACGATACCGCTAATTTACACGGCGCTATGAGCTTTTGGGTCTGGCGAGCCAGCGAAGGTATAGCCACGGCAGTAATGGAATGGCAAAACAAGCCACATCCAGGACACAACCGAATGGTTTGAGTTTTCGAACAGTGATGAGACCCACCTCTGGTTGCTAGCTCAACGTCACTGAAGCGCAATAGTCTGCTCTGCTATTACTCCCACCACCTCACCTCTCATAATGCCCTGGAGATATGCCTCGCTGGCAACCTCCCATTTTTCACGCGGCTCCACCGGCGCTTTCGCTTTCGCTTCTCTCTTGAAAATTTTCCTCAGTGAGCCCGCCCTTCTTGGCGGCGATGCCTTTGCTCTTCGTAGGATGATGGGCACGGTGCATCCCTTGATGGCTGCCACAAAATCTCCAACATTAATGTTGTACTCGCGGCTCAGCCCGAAAGTCTGGAAAAAGGGTATCTGCTGCAGCTTCGACTCCACCTGTGGGTCGAGATTGGCAACGGTCCTCTTTATTGATCGTGCAAGGCTAAAAGGATAGGGGAGTCGGCAGATAAACACTGCCCTCGAACCGCCCAATGCCGAACTCAGCATCTCCTCCTGCTGGGGTGTGAGTTTAGATTTCATGCGATCTTTCGAGAGCTCAGGGATTAAACCAAAACATGTTTGCACAAAGTGTAGAGTCGACCATTGCTTGTTGGCCTCCTCTGGAAGCATGATTGTGCAAAATAGCATCTCATACAGGTTTGCGCACAGGTGCACTGAAATAGCATCTAGCACATCATGAGTGTAATCTTGTTGCAGAACCTTTTTGTAGTCTGCTAGCAGAAAGTCCAGCAAGAACTCCAACTTGTGAATTGATCTGACCTTGTCCTGGGATTCGTCTACCAGGGGAGCAAACTCCCGGATGGGGCATACAAAGATGGCCTGCACCTCCACCGTGGAGTTATTTGCCCCAAAAGTTACGTTCGGGACAGTCTCTTCAGGGGGTCCGCTACACGCCCAGCTGCGCTTGGAGAGGAGCACGTTGCGCTGGCCCGGTCTCCAGTTGGACGGCGCGTTGCTGAAATGGTTGTCGCAGGACCAATCCGGAACCCAGGTCGGGAGGACATGCGAAGGTAGCCCATGTCCCCCGTTAGCCAGTAGATCGAGGCGCCCAGAATCTTGAATGATGTATGCAGCCACTTCCTAGACTATAGATTTTGTCTCTGGGGTCGGAGGCACGACTGTTGGCGAAGCGTTCCCAGATCTGCAGCAGGTCTTGACTAACGCTGGGGTTTTCTTCATCGTCCAGAGCAGTAGTGAGAAGTCCCAGCACAGGGTTTGCCAGTTGTACCAGGTCGTGATAGTCCGGGCGAACTTGGTCAACGTACTTGGCGGCGTTGAGTATGAATCCCTCGATGAGGGCAAAGAATACCATCATGTGGGCCATTTCTGCGCCACACACCAGCGATACCATCCTAGCCGCAACGATCTCTTGGATGATCCAGCAGCGGGTCCAGTATGATCGTCCACAGAGATCGAACACCGCCTTCCACGTGTCGTACATGCCCTCTGGTGGGTCGATCAATCTCGGGAGAAGCCATTCTTCGTCCACTTCTGGGTTTCCGCTCGGGGACATTCTGGAATGATGCGTAGCCTCCTGGAGGAACTTCATGGCCCGATCTGATTCTCGACCAGCCATTCCGAGCCACACGATGACCCACGAAGCCTTGTTGTAGATCTGGTACATGAGAGCCACTTGGTGTCCCTTCTCTTCGTCATCTTGCTGGTTGACGCAAATGGCATCGATCCAGAATAGTGCAGTGCCAAACTTGGCCCGGAGGTAGACCAGGGCGTATGACAAACTCGTCGTGGCCTTGAAGGGACGACCGTTAAGCTTAACCAGAGGCGTCCCTGGGACATCTCTCGGGAGGCTTCTCCATTCGTAGGAGAGAGCCATGAACTCTGGCAGGGGATCCGCCCCCAGGTCCACTGTCCTGAGGGCAACGCTAACGGGGAGGCGAGGATCGGAGCCAGATCCCGAAAAGATTTGGAGAAGCCTTATCTGGCCCCGCGCCAATGGCTGATAAATGCCGTAAGAGTGGGCCATGACTACCGAGAGGATGGTGATCGACGATGGGCGGCTAAAAGGTGCATGTATGTCGCAACCAAAATGGAAGATGAGCGTCGTAGTCATTCACAGCTTGCGACAATGCCGAAACAAACAGCACATGACTTTGTCTCGCTTAGCTCTCAGTTTCACCGAAGGAAATGCAGCAGAGTTTTGTTGCTCGAGTGTTTGAAAATGGTGCGCCATTCGACAGGGGTATGTTTCGCGAAGCAACAAGGCGGCTCTCCTCGATATATCCCCTCAGCTGGCGGTTTACTCAGCAACTTAGCAATGTATGCTCGAGCACGTAAAGAAATGAATATTTAATTAATCTTGTCTCAAAATAAAAAAAAATAGGGCTAATAATGCTGTAGAGAACAGCGCGTGCATGTGGGTATTTCGTCCGAGTTAAAAAGACCAGACAAGGTCATAGCAACCTCATCAAAGCACGGTATCGGGACGAACGCCACAAAACACACCACGTTGTAGATTTTGACATACTTCGAGATCTTGGTTTCACTATTAATATCTGTGCTCGGAGATTATTAGGAATGGAAATTTGGGCAAAAAGGTAAAAAAAAAAAAAAAAAAAAAAAACTTCGACTTAATCTTAATCCACACTTGTCCACCTGTTCAGCAAAGCCGTCGGCCACGCATTACTCGGTCAACAACTGTGATAATTCAAAAACAATTTCCAATCTTCTATTCATATTCCAGCCCAGAATTATAATTGAACAAGCAATTAGCGAAAGGGTTATTCTTTTGCGCTCGGATCATGACACAATCATCCGCCCTCAAAAAACAGTCCAACCATTGGGTCACGTTGGTCATGCTCATGCTCCACTTGCTTCCGAAACACGCCCGGACTAGAATAAATTTGGAGTTGTCCTCGTCTACCATGGCAATATACTTGAGTACTCTCATTTCCATGTAATCTTTTTTTTTTTCTTTTGTGTCCAATAATCCTTAAGATCTTGAATAATTTCTCCCTCAATAGACTCGGCAGGAACAACCACTAATTCCAGTGCAGCGGAGAATCGGCCGCGAGCACCGCTGCGTTTGAAAACCCCACGACCTCATGTTTCCACGACCCGACACCAATCCCAGACTCGATTTTATTACAAGGAAGAGTAAATTATTTTGTTACTGCTGAGGTTATCCATACAAAGTCGAAGTAAATGCACTAAGTAGTATTCACTTTTGCTATTGGTTTAGCCGAGTGAGTATTTAAATATCAGGCCTTGCATGTGCAAGACAAACTGCTCCTATATTCAAGCGTAGTTCCCACTAGCATTCTTGTACATCCATTGATTGGCCTTGATATGGATGGCTCCAGCTAGATATTTAATCTTGCTAGTATTCTTTCTTGTCATTTTTTTTTTTTTTTTTGAAGAAACCAACTGGCAGAACCGAGTTTGTTGCTCCAACCAATCAGTCATGCACGGGTTGGCCGTTCCGTAGCAGCGCAACCAATCTTATCATGATGTTTCCGTGAATCGGCATGAAAAGGCACCAAAAAGATATGGATCAATCGACTTGATTGGCCACCTTTTGGACTATGCCGACGATAGCCTTGCAAATGATAATAAAGTGGACCGAGTCCGCCGCATCGGCATCGCCTTCCTATTGCACAAAGATGGGTTCAGTCGGCGACTGGTGCCGACATTCGGACCCGACATAAATGAGCAGTTGTGAAGACGGATGGATAATAACCGTCATCAGCTTATATTTCTTTCCTCCACGTTGATTTATTATACATCTATACTTTTTAGTGCCGACATTCACAATGGCATTCACCGTCCTCTCTGACGCCCAGGTCAAGCAAATCCTCGCTTCCCTCAGCAGCGACGAGTCAGCCAGCTTGGTAAAGTCCCTCGAGAGCGCCCTGGTCAAGTACTCGTGCAACGACGAGAGGCAGTACCAGCCTCACCGCGCCGTATCAACCCGCAATGGCCAGGTGACTCTGTACATGCCGGCGTCCACTCCGGATCTGGTGGGCACCAAAATCGTCGGCGTGCGCCCCTCCAATGTCCCCGCCCCCACCGACGCAAATGGCGTCCCTGTGCCCGGCCTCAAGAGCGTCCTCACCCTGTGCGACGAGACGGGCCAGGCCATTGGTGTGCTCAATGCCGCCGCTCTTACCGCCTTCCGAACCTCGCTGGGCTCTATGTTGATGTACAGGTTCCGTCGCAACACGGAAAACATTGTCGTCTTTGGTGCTGGCAAACAGGCCGTGTGGCACATCAAGTTGGCCGCTCTGCTCCGAGGCAGCGACATCCGCACAGTCACCGTCGTCAACCGCTCTGCCGCCAGAACAAACGAGCTCATCGAATCCCTCACCAGGGATGCTTCATCACCTTGGCCCTCTCACATTTCCATCTCGGCCTTTGATGGACAAGACCTGGAGGGCCTGGTTGCCGGCTCCGATGTCATTTTTTGCACCACACCCAGCACTGAGCCCCTATTCCCTGCATCATACCTGACATCTGAGACTGCCAGGTCCAAGACCCGATTCATCTCAGCCATTGGCTCTTATCGCCTGGATATGCAGGAGATTGATCCCGAGTATCTGAAGCAGGTAGTCGATCCCTCAGGCGTCTTCTCAAGCTCAAACTACCAGAGCGGCACCATCTCCATCGATACTCTGGACGGATGCCTGCAAGAGGCTGGAGAGCTTGTCAAAGCCAACATCCCGACAGAGAAGTTGCTCGAAGTCGGACGCATCTTTGATCCTAACAGCACAGCCAACCAGACTGAGCTGAACAAGTGGCTAGAAGAGGGCCTAGTCATTTATAAGAGCGTGGGAGTTGGCATCATGGACCTCGCCATCGGAAGAGATCTTTTGGAACTTGCCAAGAAGAAGAACATCGGTATTACCACGGATGACTTTTAATATCATGACAAATATGAAATAAAAATAAAAGCCGTTTTCGCCAATTTACCCATCTCAACTTTTGATCAAGAGTATTACAATTGATAACCAGGAAATTACGAATACCTACGTGAGGTGAATAGCTTTCCCATAAACCCACATCTTCTTACCCTGTGCTAGTCTCAGCCTCTGCTAGTCACAGGTGACCCCAGACAAAGAGGCTAACCTTGCCTCAGCTTCCGGGGCATGCACCGCGTGCGGGTCTGTGTCTCCTCGAGCCAACAATGTTCCAATCAACATCTTCAGAATTTCTTTCCAATCATGACATACTTTCAAATTTCAAAATCCCCAGCGTTCAGGCCAACTTTTCGCTTTTCGTATCATTTTAAATATCCGTCATTCGTTTTATTCAACTTGTATGCATAATCGTCTTTATATCTGACCTGTCTAGAACTTGAGCACTGCCTTCCCATAATTCTTGCCCTCTAAAAGACCAATGAACCCCTCAGCGGCATTATCGATTCCCACTGTCTCATGGGTAATAGCCTTGAATGAGCCCTCCTTGATGAATTTTTGTACCCTCTCCTGGTGCTCCTTGTCATAAAGCGGTCCCATGTTAGCATCACCAACGATGAAGCCACGCATTGTCAAACGCCTGTAGAGAACCTTGTCAATGTTGGGCAATGGAGACGGATCTGAGTTGTACTGTGAGATAAGCCCACACACGATAACTCGCCCAAAGACGTTCATAGCATCGAGTGCTGCAACAAGATGATCACCACCAACATTTTCGTAGTAGATGTCGATTCCCTGCGGCGCGAGGCGTGCCAGGGCGTCGGCGGGTTTCTCGATCTTGTAGTTAAATCCGCTGTCAAAGCCCAACTCTTTGGTGATAAACTCAAGCTTCTCCTGGGATCCTACAGACCCAATTACGTGTAGGCCCTCATGCTTGGCAAGTTGTCCAACCAGTGAACCCACCGCACCGCTAGCTGCCGATACAAAGATAGTCTCGCCCTTCTTTGGCTTGCCGATCTCGAATAACGATGAGTATGCCGTTAAGCCAGGCATGCCAAGGGCACCCAAGAACACACGAATATCCTCGATCCCAAGCGGGTTGTTCAGCTTCTTCAATTTCTCGAGATCCTCGCTACCAACAGCAACATATTCCTGGATAGGGAGACCTCCGATGACGATCTCGCCCTCAAGGAACTTGGCACTATTCGAGCGTAACACCTTGGCAATGCTCCGGCTATTAATAGGCTGGTTGATGGTGAAGGGTTCATTGTAGGTTCTAATACTAGGATCACGCATACGGCCGCGCATATATGGATCGAAGCTTGCGTAGAGGGACTGAACCACGACGCCATTCGGGGGCGCTGCGACATCGGCATTGTAGGCTGCCGGCTCGGTGGCAATATGTTCACCCGCGACGGGCCAGCCCTTGACGGCCTTCTTGAAAACAAATGCTTTGTTGGAAGCCATGGCGAAGGTAGGTTGATGTCGAAGAAAGCTTATGATGTGACTGACTGATCAATGTGTGCTGTGCCATTCAGTGCAAAATATCCACCCAGAGGGCGACGGCAAGCGCCTTTCATAACATTTCCCGATACGCTTTCAATGAGGCAAATTGTCCAATGAGCGAAAGGGAAGAGAGCCCCCCGCCCCAATTCATGCCGTTGTCTCAAAGGAAAGACGCCAGGGCATGCTTATAAATCAAGGACATCGCATTCCGGTGCGGGGTTTCGTCATGTCCCACCAAAACAAATGACGTTTTCCGGGCCCACTACTCCAAGAGCAAAGCTCAGGAACCCTAGCCAGTACAATGGCGATTTGAAGGAGACCTCGATCAAGGGGAATGGAGGTAACAACTTGGAAGCTCACGCCAGAGTAGGGGCTTAGGTCCACTTCACAGCCCTTCAAATCAGTCCATTCACCAGGAGTGTGTTATGGCTCAGATACAGCTCAGTGGATTCGGTAAAGTCCCTGAGTACTGGGTGAGTACTGAGTGAGTAGCTCCAGATCAGGTGTCTACAAAAACGATGACAGGTTGCGTCGATTTACATAGCAGAAAAGTAGCATGACCATTAGAATCTATTATGTCTAGATTGTAAATGAATATTCATGGATTTTTTAGGCGCTTAGCTAAATTCCCTGTGGATTCCAAAATACTTTAGTTGGATCTAGGTCCCTTTTCATCTTCTTCGAGCGTGAAAGATTATCTCTCCAATAAAGCTTTTGCACCTTCTTAAAATCAAGTTCGGTGTCCAAGTAGTTGGCATACATGCCCCAGTGCCCATCTGGCATCAAAGATGTGACGCTTTCTCGAAAGCCGTTCAGAACCGATACAACCTCGTTGAAATCTTGACCAAAAAAAACCCCTGTAACTCGTTTGACAAAGAAGGGCCTTGTCTCTGTGAAAGAAAGAGGTTGCTGAAGGATCAACCTTTGCGACAGCCGATTGGTTGCCACCGTGGAACTCAATGCTGACCTCCCCAGAATGCTGAGCTGTGGGGTTTTAAGATTCAAAAATATATATTCGAAGCGCCCAAAAAAGGTCCCTGTTCTGTTTCTCAGAACAAGACACGATAGTTCCATTGGCCAAAACAACTTTTGCTCCAATCATCCAGTCCAGTGCAAGTCCGTTCTTTCGTGACACCACACCGTAACCACCATGCAATGCATGCACTGAAATACCAACGCTATTAGCGTAGACAGTCAGCAAAATCTCTCCTTCGGCCCGGATGGATTGATGACCAACTGAGGACATAGCCCATGAGAGATCGCTCTATGGCCTTGTTGGAATAATTCCAGTGCAATATGGCCCAAGCGAGCTCCAGGTTGGATTTTTGCACTATTGTTGCGGCCAAGCCGTACTTTGGTCATTTGCTCTAGGTTGATGACGAGGTGGTTGTCTTCGCCTCCAAGATGGTATGCCCCAAAGCTATGCCCACCACTCATGGCTGTTACACGCACTTTGTACTTGACACCACACAACACGGCTATCTGGATTTTCTCAATACCTCTGGGCCTTCCCATTGCAAGAGGTTCGTAAGTTAACCTATGGATGACTGAAGTCACCATAATTGTTCGTTGGGTTCAAACCAATTGCATTACGGCAAAGATCGTCTAGGTCCTGTACTTCGTAAATCAACACGTCAAAAGGGTAGCGCGTTCAATTTTATGCACGGGTAAATATGTGCCCCAATCACAGTTTCGCCGATGCAGGGACACCGCATCACAAGTGCTTATTAGCTCTCAGAGCCCAGACCTGATGTTCATGGCTCAATGATCGTACTTTGGGAAGGAATTCATCATCCTGCAGCTTCTAATAAGGCTAATCAGCCGCCATCTTTTCATCGGGAATCGGCACAAGCAACTTTCATCATACGATGCGGGCAGCCGCCTGTGTTGGGGCGAGTTAGTGTTTGTTGGCTTATCCACTTCCTGCCCGCCAAGACGATGCAATTCAAAAAAGCCCCAAACTGTCAACTTATTCCCAGGCGGGATGATTGAGATTACTAGTACATCAGGCCCATTATGCTATTTAATAAATCGCCCATGATGCAACTGAAGAAAAGACCAGCTTAAACGAGTCTCGACCTTAACCGAGAGACATTCCCCCCAAATTGCTGTACCACTTCACCGGACCTGATCAGCTGGACAACGGTTAGGGAAAGGGCTCTAGAAGTAAAACGAAGAATTGGGCGAATCTAGAAAACAGAAAAAAAGAAAGAACGCGCCAATTTTGAACAGAGCTGAGAAAAAGCATCGTGTGGCTTGATAGAGAAGAAACATTTTTGTTTGGTCAAGTTGGTGGTACGCGTTTTAGGCCCATCGTGAAGATTATGTCTCAGTCGGCGATGCGGAGCCTGTTAGCCTCTGCGTCACTCTCATTCGTGGGGCCGACAGGCTGGATGTCACCTGTCTTCCATCTCCATCCCGCCTATTCTGTCGAGGCAACCCAGGGACAATGTCTCACCCATGACCGCGTTCTCCGCGCGCCCGAGATGGTGCCAACAGGCGGGTTAACAAACGCCACTGATGCCTCCATGGCGATTCTTGCACAAAAACACGCCATGAGGCGCCCACCGTAGCAGCACCTGAAATTGACACCCCATCGCACCGCACGGTCCAGACCAGCCGTCGAGGCCGGAATGTAAACTAACAGGATTGCCGTCAAGATCTACAGCTACGAGAGAGCTAGTTGTTTTTCGGGTTTGGCTGATCGAATCTTGTGCCACACGAGTTGCAATTATGCTAGCCCCACAGCCCCTTTATGCGAGACCAAATAATTAAGCACAGAGCAGCATAACGTCTTTCAACCTCGGCTACAATCTATTGTAAATGAACTGTGAATTGAGTTCTGGGGACGGCTAAATAAGCAGCAGAGACAGGCTCAATTGTCCTCGACCGCCTTCAATCGATGCCACGCGGTGAGGTTTCTGCAATGCCAACAATAGCAGCATCGACATGGCTATCCCAAGCATTTTTCGGCTCGCCATTGCTGGAAAAAGCAATGCTGCTCCAGTTGGGCTCCTCACTTGGACAGGGACCCCTGCCGACTCTACGGTACTTTTATGCAGGTTTGATGAATGGACAAGTACTGCGCATCGAGGCTCCAGGCTAGGAGCAGCGGGCGGACCCATTATCCGTGACGCTGAGGGCTTTTAGTCAGGAACTTTTCGGCTGGAACTTGACTAGCAAGTGTTGGACCCCTGACAGACTTTCGCGCCATGGTCGCATCGTTGGCGACAGCCCCCTTTTTAGCGCCGGGCCATGGCGTGAGCTAACGATTCCCTACCCAGAAAGGGACGAGCCGATAGCAATTTCACCAGTACGGGAGGGGGGAGTCCAGTTAGGCGAAATGAATAAAAGACGCTGCCGTCCTCCGCGGCTATTGCTGTGCTGGATTTTGACGGGTGCTCGACGACTTCAATTCACGGCTACCGGGAGTTGGATGGGGGTTGACGATCAAAGATGGCTCCACGATCTCACGTCGCCTTTGTGGCGGCGTCGTTGCTCATGACGAGGTCACTTGTAACAGCCAGTAAGTTATAACCATGGGGTTTTCATTTTTTTTTTTTTTTTGGGAGGCCAGACGGACGGTGGACTGACGGTGCTTGTTCCAGCCTGCAATGTATCCTCGAATCAAACCAACATCGAATCCCCCAGCGACGCTGATAGTATCTCAACATGCAGCACCATCGATGGTGCGCTTTCACTCCTTATGAATAATGACGGTTCCTCGTGGTCATCCAGCGAGGCCGATCTCGACCTGGGTTCAATCGGCTCGATCGAGGGCACTGTAGTAATTTACCCAGCATATCAACCCAAGAAGACGGTGATTTCGGCAAAGAAGCTCAAATCGATCGACGGGGGGTTCACCATCTGGAACACCGACACGTCCAACGACATCCAGAGCTTCGAGCTCAACTTTCCCGCGATTACCTCGATAGGCAAGGACTATGCCCTCACGGGCGGCTTTGGGTCGGTATCGGTCACGCACGGTGCGGGCTTGCAGGTGGGCAAGATGATGCGGGTATACAGCACGTTGACATTGAGCACGCTGGAGTTTGGCGGCCTACAGACGGTGGATGGGGATTTCTCAGTCGACACAAACACCGACCTAAAGACGCTAACAATGGGCGATTTCACAACTGCAAACAAGGGTTTTGCTCTGCAGTCCAACGATGTCCTGGACTCGGTGTCATTCCCCAAGCTCAAGACCGTCAACGGAGACGTCAACATTTATCAAAACTCAGCCTTGAAATTCTTCACTCTGCCGGCACTAGAGTTTGCCGACACCATCACCTACTCGGATAATGGAGATAACCCAACTCTCTATTTCCCCGCGCTTTCGTCGCTCGGCAGCAGCAGCAACTCATCCTCGACAATCTCATCCGCCTCCGAAATTATGTTCTCCGCTCTCAGCAATGTCACGGGCGCGATTTCCTTCACTTCAATTGCATCCGAGGAGCTCGTGGTGCCTCTCGTCAAGTCGATCAGCGAGAGTATCACAGTGACAGGCAACAGCGCTCTGACGACCTTTGCTCTCCCCCGTATGAGCTCTGTGGGAGACATTGCCATCAACACCAATGACAAGCTCACCAACTTTACAGCCAACGCGCTCAAGACGGCGCGCACCATTTCCCTAAAGGGCTCGTTTACAAACGTGGAGTTCTTTGGGCTGACAGAGGTCACGGGTGACTTCAAGGTGGTGGGCGACGACACGATGGACTGCTACTGGTTTGACGAGAACGTGCAAAAGATTGTCAAGGGCAAGTACACATGCGTTGGAAACCACGACAAGAAGGACAGAGCGTCAAGCACCGGTGGAATCGAGAACACCCAAGGAGACCCCAAGGACTATTACATTTCGACAGATGGAAGCGGCAGTGATGGAAGCGGCAGTGGAAGTGGAAGCTCGGGGAGTGGAGAATCAGGGAGCAGCAGCGGAGGATCTAAAGGCGGGCTATCAACAGCAGCAATGGCGGGAGTCGGCGTCGGAGCTGCTGTGGGTATCATATTGCTGGCCCTCGCTGGCTTTTTCTTCTGGAGGAGGAGACAGGCGCAGTCGCAGACCCAGCAACGAGTCGAGAGCCGGGACAGCAACGAGAGCAGACACAACCCCTTTGACGGCGCCATGTTGGGCGTGCACACCAAGATCGAGGCCCAGAACCCGAGCCCGTCGCCCAGTTTGGGCACGCTGAGCTTCGGGCGCAACTCGTTCCTGGACGCCTCGGGGGCCTTTGCCGATAAGACGATCAAAACCATCCGACGGGTGAGTGCGTCGTCGTCTGGCGGCTCAGACACTCTGCGTTAATGCCATGGTGTTTTTTGCATCATGAAATTTTTAACTCTCGTTTGGAATTCCTTGGGAAGCGAAAAGAAAAAAGGTCCGGCCATGTTCACACACAATACAATGCTGTATTCATTTTGTAATTAGATACCTCACGACAAGCGCAGTCATATCTTATATAGTAATGTTTTTTTTTTTTTATCTACTGGTATTTTTTTCCAGATAGTCATTAGCTGTGATGTATGATATGATGAACCGTGGTATGGAGTATGTAGTGGAGCCTGGTTGAAGTGGGGTAGCTTTAGGGTAGGCGATCATTGTACAGAGTTTGGAATTACATCATGGCGGGTTTTTTTATTTAGGCTTACTTCCAAAAGCAGGTGAAGTGTGATGGAATATTTTTCTCATTGATTTCAAAGTTTGTTTGGTTGTCGAAGTCTCTAATTGGATACATGAGAAGTTGGAATGTTGTTATGGTAACATGTCTTTATCTGATATAAGCTTGGGTCTCACTTTGTTCGCAGGTAAACCATGAGCAGCAATTGACGAAACAAAAACAACGTAATGAGTGGTTTCTAGCTATAGTACCATGACTAATATTTCTACCCAATCAAAAATCGAGCAAAAAAAAAAAAAATTCTCATGACACGGTTGAATTGGTTCACTGCCGGTTATTTGGCAACCATGGACACCATCCATGAGCATGCACCACCGCCTTACCTCACGCTAAGGGTGCCAACACACACTTAGTTTCGGCAGTTTTTGGCGCACCCATGAGGTCAAAAACCACAGTGACGTAGCTCTCCAGTTTATTCCCCGCTGTTAGCAACGGTTCTCTCGTCTGGCTGGGCGTGCCTAACACGAAACCCCTCTTGTTCTCTCAGACATTTTGGATAAAGTGGGCTCTCTTGTCTGCTTGAAACAATATGGCTGTCCGCTCCAAGCGAAGCTGGCGCCACTCGCAGACGCTGCGCAAACGTGTGGACCAGGGCGGACGATCCCCAAGCACCTCGCCATGCAATGAGACGCCGTGCTCCTGGATTGCGACCGTCTCATGGGCTCTCAGGCCCCACCGAGATGCTCCATTGCATCTTAAACGGGCGACCCCTCACCTCCAAACACGAGCTGACGAAACGACCGTCGGTGAGCTTTGGGAGATAATGGTTAGAAACGGTGTCCTTTGCTGGGAATACTGTGCAGTTACTTGAACCCTGGCGCCCTCCTAGACTAGTATTCATCATCTTTATCTTCATCTATATTCCTACCTCCCTCTCTCCCTCCTCTCTCTTCTACTTCTCAAGACTGGTATCTTGGGGTGTAAAACAACAATTGCTGCCATCATGACCGTTCCCCAGCCCGCCAGCTACCCTCGCCCCGACTTCCAGCGCAACCCCCTGCGCTGGGAGTCCCTCAATGGGCCCTGGGACTTCATTTTTGACGACGACGATGCCGGTCTCTCGGGTCTCTGGCAGCAGTCTGGCTTGCCCGACCAGGTCGCCGTCACCGGCGCCACTGCCCGCGACAAGGCCTCGGAAGTCAGCGAGGCTGTCACCAAAGGCATTGTTGGCGACATGCTGACCTTGATCAAAGACAACACTTTTGCCAAGGGTGCGCAGCCTACAAACTCCAAGACCAAGATCAACGTCCCCTTTGTTTTCCAGTCGCCCGCCTCGGGCATCAACGACCGTGGCGTTCACGAGGTGCTATGGTATGAGCGCTCCATCAGCGACCTGCGCACCGCCCAGGAGAAGCAGACCGGACACCGTCTGATTGTGCGATTCGGAGCCGTCGATTACGTTGCCAAGGTCTGGGTCAATGGCAAGTACGTCGGGGGCCACCGCGGCGGCCATGTCCCCTTCGAGGTCGACGTAACCGACGCCGTCGACGCCCACACCGAGACCAGCCACCGCCTGACTGTCCGCGTCTACGACTCTGCCTACGATCTTACACAGCCCCGAGGAAAGCAGTACTGGGCCGCGAAGCCAGAGAGCATTTTCTACACCCCCTCTGGCGGCATCTGGCAGAACGTCTGGCTCGAAGTGGTTCCCGTTGCACGAATCGCCGACAGCAGCCACGGCACCGTCATCAAATCCAATGACATCTACTCCGGCACCCTGCGCAGCGACATCTTTGTCACTGGCCGACGCGCTGGCCAGAATGTGAGCGTTGAAATCGAGGCTAGCTTTGCTGGGGTGTCGGTTGGCAAGTCTGACAAGGTCGCCATCGCCCGCGAGAGCAACTTCGCTTCTGTCGAGTTGAACCTGCGTCTGTCTGAGGCTCAGCAGTCCAGCTTGCCTGAGTCGGTCTTCAAGGACGCCCCCAAGGGCAATGCGTTTGCTTGGCGTGACGGACTGGCCCTCTGGTCTCCCGAGCACCCCCAGCTCTACGATTTGACCATTAGGCTGCTAGACGAGTCTGGAAAGGCCCTTGACGAGGTCAGCACAACCACCGGAATGCGATCCATTAACTGGACTAAGGGCGATGGTCTCTGGAGGCTGAATGATAAGCCCTATTTCCAGGCCCTCTGCTTGGACCAGGGCTACTGGCCAGAGACATTCATGACCCCTCCCACCCCAGAGAGCTTGAAGGTGGATATTGAATTGTCAAAGAATATGGGATTCAACGGCTGCAGAAAGCACCAAAAGGTCGAAGACCCTCTCTTTTACTACTGGGCTGACAAGCTTGGCTACCTTGTTTGGGGGGAGATGGCCAATGCATACCAGTTTAGCTCCGAGTATGTTGACCGTTTCAACGCTGAGTGGACCGAGGCTGTCAAGCTTGTCATCAACCGACCATGCATTGTCACCTGGACCCCCGTCAACGAGAGTTGGGCCTACACTTCGCTCAAGGACAACGTTGACCAGCGAAACCACATTCGTCAATTATACTACCTCACTAAGTAAGAAATCTCAACTATTATTTCTACACATACACACAACTAACCAGTCAATCCAGGGCACTTGACAATACCCGAAGCATCAACGACAACTGTGGTTGGGAACACGTCGTTACTGACCTTACCACTTTCCATGACTATAGCGATGGCCCAGAGCTAGAAAAGACGTGTGCTACGCTTGAAGGAATCCTTTCCAAGAAGGCTGACCGAAACGTGTTTGTGGATCCCATTGAAGGCGTTGACGCTGGCGCCCAGCACCTCCCTGGGGCTCCCGTCATGAACACCGAGTTTGGTGGTGTCAACATTGCGCCGGCCAAGAAGCCCGAGTCGGAAGAGGATAACCGAGACTGGGGTTACACGACTGCAACTGACCCTGATGACCTGCTCAAGAGAATTCAGCGGTTGGTTAGGGGCATTACTGATGGCGGAATTGCCTGCGCCTTTGTCTACACACAACTGTGAGAATTCCCCCGAGTTTCGAGTGTTGAAGAAAGACAAAGTAGCTGATTTATGTATACAGGGCCGATATTGAGCAGGAAGTTAATGGTGTTTACACGTTTGATCGAAAGGAGAAGCTCTCGTCAGCTAAGGTCAAGGCGATGATCAACGAGGCTGTGCAGGTCTTTTACGACAGGGTTAATAAATAGACAAGGGACGGGACCTGATAGGAAACGGGTTAGTCATTAATGAATAAAAATTTTCCTTGCTCTGAATGAGAGAGAATTGTAATTGAAGTGCATAGAGGGAATTCATAGTGACTCACTTGGTTGAAGATGTTGTCCCGTCCCACTCGTCTCAGCGGCGAGCAAGGCCGTCGTACTTGGAATTCCTGCACATGCATGCGCAATTCGATTTGATTTGACTCAATAGAGATGCCATTTCGAGAGATGAAAATCAAATCGTTTTTTTATTTTATTATTATTATATTGCATGGATGAATTTATCGCAGGGCGTGCGCGCATGGCATGGGTGTTGGTATCCTGCAGCAAGCAGACGCGGGCTTTAAACGCCGCCATCCAACCGCACACCACGCAAAAAAAAGGCAAGTCAAATTGGGTGGATTGAATCATAAATACACTCCCGATCAAACGCCAACAATGGAATCCCGTGCCCACTGGCCCATGCAGCTCTTTGATTCATCATGATGGCGGGGGCCAGGGCGGTTGGGTCACGTGACTACACATGAGGTAGCTTCCATGCTAGCTGCAATCTCCATCGCATCATGTGCGCCGGGGTTGCAAGCAATCGTCTGTTTTGGCCCGCCTCATGGGCTGTGGCCGCAGTTGGGATCACGCCGACCACTCCATCATCCAGTTCTGCGCGCGCCAGACATCACCACGGCTGTAATTGAACGCCCGCGCCCGCCACGCGCCCGACCGGACGCTGGACACGCGATGCCGTCGACCCGGCCCCAGGCCGACGCCGACGGAGCCTCATCCGACACGCTGCGCATCCCAGAGCCCTACGGATCCAGCCTCCAGGTCCGCGGCGCACGAGCGGCGAGACGCATCTACCGCGCAATGGGCGTGTGGCCCTGGGACATCGTGCCCGAGTCGCCCCCCAAGATATGGGCCATCAACCTGCTCGAGGACCTTGCATTGGTCGTTGAGCACGTCGCCAAGGACCCTGACGAATCCCTCGAGGGCCTCCGCGCCGAGCTGCGAAAGTCGCTTGCTCGCGACCGGAAGCCCTCGTACACGGGCAAGCTGATGGCCCAGGACGTCCACGCCGCCAAGAAGCGCTTCGTCAAGGCATCGCAAACCTCGCCTGGCCCGGAGAGAAAACCCGACGACAATGATGAGAATAACTTCTCGGAGCGGAGATCTGGTCGAAGGCGCCGCGCCAACAGCCAGACGTCGCCGAGCTCGCCTCCAGGCCCATCGTCCCGTCCTCTCACCTCGCCCGAGGGGAGCGACGAGTACTTGGCGTCGTCCATCACCGTGGCCCCAGATCCTCCACCGTCTCCTCCACAGCCTCGCAATGTCAAGGCCCTCAAGCGGTCTGGGTCCGAAATACCCATCTCCGACGACAAGAGAATTCGTCCCAACTCGCCAGAGGGATCTCGCCTCTCCGCCGCGCAGAGTCTGATGCTTTTCAGCTCGCCCATGGCTACATTTCACATGACACCTTCGTTCCCCACCAACAATTCGGTATGTGGCTCTCAATTTCCCTCGCCATGGCTTCAGCTAACCTCCAACAGCACGCACAACCCAATCCTACTCGTTCTTTATACACCGGCAGCATTCACGAGCCCCTACACCCCGCTGCCACGACTTTTGTTTCCGCAATCGATTCCCACACCCGCTCTCTGCGCGAATCCCTCGTCTCTGCCCAAAAAGATATATTCCCGCACCGAACCTTACATCAAGAGGCGATGGGCAGACTAAGAAACTGCCAAGGAGGGGTACGGCTACTCCAGGATGACCTAGATGAATGCAGGGAGAAGCTGGCTCGTCTTCATGAGGAGACGGCAGCCCAAGATGCGCTGGCTCCGCAGCTCCAAGCACTCCAAGAAAACAACATGACATTGCCTCCAGAAATTGCCCAGGCTATTCGAAGCTACGATTCTCGTCGGGCTGCCAAGATTGAAGAGGTCAAGAAGCAGGACGCCACCATCAATGCCAAGGCGGACAAGCTCGAGCGTGCTAGGGAAGAAATGCACGCGGCAGAAAAGGAGTGCAACGCCCTTGACGCAGATATCCAGCGCCTCCAGTCGGTGGTCACCCGCAACACGGAGGCGTCAAGACTGGCGCACATGTTTGGCGTGGTGGTGCAGCTGGGCCCAGAAGGGCTGGCGAGTATTGAGCGGATATACCCTGAGATTGGCTCTCTCCTAGAGTCGTTGCTGGCGGCCAGGGGGAACCCTGCGCAACAGCAGCCGTCGTATCTCTCCCAAGTTGAAAAGGCCGAGTGAGGCCGGGCTGGGCTGGGCTGGTCTGGCTTACAGGTAGACGGCGCCAATGTTTGTAATATGTGAGCTTGAGATGTGATTGATGATGATGGCGAAGGGTTTGTTATTGGCACGCACAGCATGGGTTAGGAGTCTGATGATGCATCTTTACATTACAACCTACATGTACCTTATAGGGCTTATATACCTAGGATATGGTGTCTTGTGTGAGGCATCTACCTAAGAAAGATAATACTACGAATCATCGGTATGCCGCTTTGTGCCTGGTGGTTTTAATTTTGAAGGAGTGAGTGGATCCATGAAAAAATCCAAGTCATGATGCGACGGAAATTGTGGCTGTATGGGCTTCAATTGTGGGTGAGACATGCATGAAATAAAGCGGGTTCTGTGGTCTAGTTGGTTATGGCATCTCGTTAACACCGAGAAGGTCCCCGGTTCAATCCCGGGCGGAATCACACTTTTGTCAACCACCCAAAATTTTTGCGCCTCTTCCTTTTTTTTTTTGTCGATCATGTCGCCTTCGCGATGGTCTAAATAACGAGCCTCGATTGGCCAACCTCGAGTTAGTGTCTACCTTAGCGCTTCTTCGTAATTCGGTTAAATCCCCATCCGTCTTACCAGACAATTCGCCTCTTCCCCTTATCATTCCTTTGTGTTGTCTCCCTAGTCGACCGTTTTGTTGTCTCATGACACGTTAATTAATCTGACGACAAATTCTTGGCATCATCATGGGGTCCTTTGATTGCTTCTGCGCAATTTGTGGTTCCACCCTTGGACCGCCTCAAATCGGATCGACAAGCACACAAGCCTTAGCCCGTCGTGACCGCCGTGTGGCCAAGAAGCGATCTAGAATGGAGCACCGAGTTGATGCGGAGAAAGGAGAGGAAGACGTAGACTCCAAATCCGAGTCTGAATCCGAATCAGAAGACGAAGATATGCAAGAAGAAGAGGAAGATGACTGGTATCCGGAAGATGAAGATCGAAGCTATGATCCACGTATTGTGAATGACCAAACTATACAGTGGTTAAGTGATGTTCGATGTCTGGGTTTCAATCCAAACACGATTGGGGTAAAGAGGTAAGCTGGTAATATTTCAACAACGAAATAAATTCATTAAAATAAACCCAAAGGGCCTTCATCACAGGAGCCGCAAGCTACAGTGATCATGTAAGTCGACTAGAGGTGGATCTTTCGATGTATTAACCCATGCGCAGGGTGCCATTGAGGCTGCCCTCGGGGACGGTAAGTTAGGCCTGCGATCTAAAAATGAGAAATAGAGCTAATTAACACGACAAAGATCCTAGCCAGCCTCGAGAAGTGCGATTCGATTGGTTAGTCGCGTCATGATTTGTCGGCAACCCGCTGACTTGTTCCAGTTATGAGGCATGCGAGTCAAGCAGAATGGCAGTTTTTCCTTTTCACGATGTGTGCTATAAAATTCTGACAAGGGCCATTTCTCCCAATTGCGAAACCCATCATATAAACAATGATGTGCTCTATGATGTTATGTCAAGACTTGCCAAAAGATACCGTTCATATCTTGATGTAGACTATGGCAACATCTCAGGTATTGACCAGTTTTGGGAAGCTATCCCGGGAGAAGAGGTTAACAAGTCATCTTTTGTTCACTCTTAAACGTCTTACCTACTGACCTAGATTCAGTTTTCCGTCTTTGACCCCCTTCGGGTGGATGATTTTGGTGAATTGCTCTCCGAACAGATTAGCCTGGAAACATTTCATGTGTGCGAAAAGACGCCAATTCTCGGGGCTTCAAGCCAAGAGAATGACATTTTCGCGACAATTGCGCCTAGTATCCTTCTCACGATATTGGAATATCTACCAGGACATGATGTTTTGATGTTTTCAAGTATATCACGACCAGTCTACCATGCCACCAGCCGCAATGATTTTTGGAAGCGACTGCTCCTCAACGCCATGCCTTGGCTCTGGGACCAAACATCTACTTTGAATGAGCAAAATATCGCCCAGTTGGACTGTAAGAAGCTGTACGTGTGGATAAATTCTGCGACTTCAGCCAAGTATGGAATCAAGGCCCCCTTCCTTGCCATTGCGAATCGCAGACGTATTTGGAACGTATGCATTCAGATTTTAAGTCTGTATTTTAGATTAGAAAGACGAAAGACTTCTGCTCTACCGGAACAAGCCATAGTCGAGACATCGCGCTGTCCATACTTGGTCAGAGTGTCACATCTAGACTCCCTTAATGAGCTCGGGATTGAAAAGGCTTATTGGGTTCATTCAACAGAGGAGATTTATGACTCTTCGGCTGTTATAGAGGCCGTCTGGTCGAACATGGGTGCATTGATTGGAATAAGTCTTGTCATAGGGACAAGCCAGAGGATCTTGGGTTGTGGCTCGACACAGCCCGGACAGTCGAGATCCGCAGTGCGCATCGGTGCTGGAGAATGGGTATCTGCAATTTACCTGCATCTAACAGCTACAGAGGACACTGAGAAGCAGAGACTGGTCTTCATTAAAGGCATCAGCGTGAGTATTATTCTTTCACTACCACCACTGAGAAAAATGGACTGAGTGATCTAGATTGCGCTCTTATCAGGAATCAAATACGAGCTTGGTGGTGAGGCTAGTTATGGTGCTAGGCCTCTTGTGGTGGCTGATGGTCACTATCTTTCGGGTCTTCAAGCACAGCTTAACTCGGTATGTGTTACCATGATCACCTGGACTGTATCTCATCTAATGTTTAATATTAGGATGGTACCATCGTCCGATTAGGCATTCTTGAGTTTCCAAAGGAGCCCACACAAGACACCGCGCCTGATGTTGCGGACCAAGATATTAGGGAAAGGCTACTTTGGGCTCCATCATATCTTGTACCGACACGAGGGAGCTCATACAGCGATTCCGCGCCAGTTTGGTCACACCCCTCATTGGAACTTATGCCCCTATTTCCGCGGCCCTTTTTTAACCCAGAAGATAGTATCTTTCCCCACCATGTTCTTTTATGGGGGAAAGATGCTGAAGAACTCACCAAAATATCTCGCATATCTATACTTGCAGTGTCTTCTGACTTGCTTGGTCTACGTGTTGAGTTTGTGGAGAGGTACTGGGAACCAAAGAGGTGTATTGGGAAGAAAATAGAAGAATGGTCGGAAGATCAAACGATTCATTTTGATCTTGATGGCGCAGACGGTGAAGTAATCAGTGAAATTGGGGTTTCTAAATCTATATTCACCGCGATAATGGTACGTCTCTTTGCCCACGAGATGGCTTTTCATATCATAACTAACATGATTTGATGATAGCTTGGCACTAATAAGGGGAGACGAAAGGTATTCGGTACTTTGGAGAATCAAGACTGGATTGTTGAAAAAGTTCCAGAAGGACGGTGCATTGTTGGGATCGCAGCATCATTCCTGCCTACTTGCGAAGGAGGGGTAAGTTAATACGTCAAGTGAATGTTCGGATATTCTTTGGCCGCTAACTGTATTTCTTAGGTGGACGGAATATTAGATTCCCTTATCATGCTCCATATGCCAGTACCTGCTAATTAAGAACCGTCACCCTTAAAACAGCGCCTTGAACGAAGGGGTCGAGCTGACGAGAGTTGATTAAGGAGTGGCCGTATTAAAAGAATAACGCAAAGCACTGTTTAATAGAACTCTACACGATGTGTGAACAAATGTTGATTATTTCTCGTAGTTCTCATATTATTCATTTATTATATACATATATATACTGTAAAAAATCCTCATAAATTATGAGTGGCGGTCCTTCTCTTGGTCCTTATTTACCACGGCCTCATCCTCATTGCTTACGTTCATGCCCACAGTAATGTCTGGTGCGAGTCCATCCTTGTTAGAAACAGGGGGACCGGTGAAGTTCTTGCGAGCATAAACAAAATACCAGACGAAAGCGATGGCGGCAAATCCAGCAAACACAACGGAGGCGTAGTTCATTGTGCTGGAATCCACGGGCAGGGAAACGGGCATGCAGAAAAGAACCACGGCCAGAGCGATCCAGAGAATGCAGATGACGTTGAGAACGGTGCCGAACTTGCCGAGTGAATAAGGTGAATCGCGTACGGCTTCACGGTGGCGAAGCAGGTTAACCAAGACAGGTACACCATAGGAAGCATTCAGACAGATGGTGGCGACGCCAGTAAACGAGTTGAAAGCCGCTGATGACCCGAAATAGATGCAACCCAAGATGCAGTCGACTAGGGTGGAGAGGAAGAGAGCCCAAAGTGGCATATCAAGGCGGTGATTGACACGGCTCCACAGCTTGTAGCCAGGGATAGCCTTGTCGCGAGCGAATGCGTAGGTACAACGGGAGGCGGCAGTTAGTGCGCCAATTCCCGCAAACATGAGGATTCCGAGGATGAGAAAGAGGAGACCAAAACCACCAGCGGCGGAACCAGTGACTGTCTTGAAAAGAGTCCCAATCGGCTGCGAGTTGGCGACCGAGAGTAGCATCTGCACATCCGGAAGGACAAAGAGGATGGGGATTAGGTAGATGACACCAGTGATACCTGCGGCCAAGACGGACAAGACGATGGCTCTTGGCACTTCACGCTCGGGGTTTTGGACTTCTTCGCACATGGCAGCGACCATGCCGTAGCCTGTCAGAGTGTATGCGGCTGTATGTTTAAGCGTTAGTGATAAACATTCCAGCAATATAAAATAAGCAAGCAAGCAGGGGGTTAGTACATACGCTGCAACAATCCGACGAAAAACGACCAACCGTCTGGCCAACCACTCGCGGATGCATCAAAGTGACCAAAGACGAACTCGCCTGAGCGTCGGTGATCAGCCATGGTCAGCAAAGTGACGAGGATAATAACGACGCTAGCGGCGGTCCAGTAAATGCAAATCTTATTGATGAGGTCCAGGTAGCGCGAGCCAAATGCGTTGACTAGGGCGCAGACAATCATGACGGCCCAAAAGCACAGGATGGTCTGCCATTCGTTTGCGACAAAGTCCTCGTTAAAGATGGTGATGGCGCTAAGGATGAGCTGGGCGCCCGAGAAGTTGATGGACAAGGTGACGGTCCAATTGCCGACCAGGGTAAGCCAACCGTCGATAAAGCTCACCATGGGCGCATAGCGAGGCGAGCTGAGCATGGCGGACCAGTAGTAGACACCGCCGGCGGTGGGAAAGACTGCGCAGATTTCGGCCAGCGAGGCGGCGATGCACAGCGAGATGAGCGACACAAAGATCCAGCCCCAGAGGATGGTGACGGACTGGCCGTTGGTGAGGGTGATGTACATGGTTGTCGACAGGCCAAAGGGTACCGCCATGATGGCAAACGACAGGCCGAGAATGCTCATCATGCTGAGGTTTCGCGGCAGCTCAGCCTTGTAGCCCAGCCGCGCGAGCGCCTGGTCGGCGTTGTCGCTGTGGCCATGCTCAACCGTCATGGCGACGGACGCGTGCTTCGAGGAGGCGAGTTGGTTGCGACGAGCGAGACGAGTTGAGGGAAATGAAGAGAGAGCTTCTTGGATTGGGGAAGCAAGGCTGAATGAGGTAGGGTTCCAAGCGCAGGGATAAAGGATCAAGCGGGAGAACGGGTGGGAAAGGATTGAAAAGAAGGGTTCAGAGCTTCAAGAAAAAAAAGAGTCAGAGCTTAAACTCGCAGCAGCTGTGAGCTGAGCTGAGGCCGGGTCGTCGGTTCGGCGAATGCGGAGGACGGCGTTCCCCAGAAATCTGGCCGGCCCATTGTGGTTAGAGCATCCGAGGTAGCTGTGTGTGCATCTGCATGTGTGCGTTTGTGCTAATTGAGTGTAACAATTTGTACGGGAGTACATGATTCAATTTTGGTTGGCGTCTTGGCTGGGCGAAGCCAAGAGGCATTATCCCGGCAGCCCGTTCCCATTGAGACGGAAACGGCTTTTTTGAGGCTGGGCGTTGAACGAGGCTGTCTTGCTTCCTCTTTTCTTTTTTTTCTTTTCTTGACCCATCAACATCTACATCTATGTACAAAGCAGACTTTGGTACGTACGTACACACCCAATCGAGTCTGTCTTATCTTTCTCACTGTCATTCCCTCCCTTCCTCCCTTCTCTCACACGCGACAGTCACCCATGATTCGCCCCACGCAGTGATAAGCATGGGCCGTCGCCAGATCGTGTCGTTGCATTTTCCACAGGTATCTATTGGTAATGGGCCCACCCTGGAAATTCGTCAGCCATTGTCGAGGCCTCACTGGACGGGCTTGGCTCGGAGGGTGGAGTGCTTTAGGTTCTCGAACTGGGCCTCCGGGATGGGGAATGAGTGGCGCGGGTTTGACGAGGTTTTTCCCCCAGCTTTGGGCTGCATCAGGTTCAGCCCCTTGACGCCTTTTACGTCGTTCATACGTATACTACAGACTAGTATACAAACAGATGTGCAGTGCATGCGCAATGCACAATGCATCCCTCGCTGCACCTCGGCTTCCCGTCCCCCTTGCCGTGCCCACAGTGGCCCTGGACCAGGCCGATCCCCATGGGATCGTGTCTTGGCAGCACTGAGCTTTTGCTTTTGGCCATGCACGGTGACCTATGCCCAGTCGGTATTTGACGGAATGTCACACTCGATGAGCTAGGGCTCTACAGGCGCTTTGCTCACGTGAATCGCCACCGACAAGGAGGATGTGACGCGACCGATATTCTAGAAATTTGTCTGAAGCAAGCGCTAGTACATTTGAGGAATTGATTGGTGTGTTTGTGGCGTCCGCACACGCCTTGGCTTGTATGTAACGTGAGCAACCCGGGACCCGCCACCCCCCCCAACCCGCCACCCCGCACAGCGGGATTTTCAGGTAAACACCACCAAAATCTAAATTCAACACTCCGCAATATCTCATGCAATAACAAACCAAATTTAAATCTGATTGAATATTCTGAATCTCCGATGCCGAAATATACAGAGAGGGAATTTTCAGGAGCGATAAAGGATGCTATCGCGACAGGAAATATCAAGGCAGCAGCAAAGCTATGGAACATACCACGTTCAACACTTCGAGACCGCCTCAAAGGAATAGAATCAAAACCTTATGCGCATGCACACGAACAACGCCTTTCTCCTATTCAAGAAGAGTCACTTGCTGACTGGGTTCTAGCGCAACGGTCTCTAGGGGTCGCTCCAACACACAGTCAGCTTAAGGAATTTGCTCAACGCATCATCCAAAAGACAGGCGATAATCGACTTCTAGGAAAGAACTGGATTGCTGGCTTTTTACGGCGAAACCCGAGGGTCAAGACGATACGCTCCAAAGCTATCGATCGCGCTCGTTTAGAGGCTGCCTCTCCCGAAAATATCGCAAAATTCTTCGAGAGACTCGCTTCGCCTGTTATCAAGCGGATCCCCCCCAATACCGATATAATATGGATGAAACGGGTATCATGGAAGGCAAAGGAGATAATGGATTAGTTCTTGGAAGTGCCGACGATGATTTTGCGCCTCAAAAGACACCCGGATCGCGTGTCTGGACCTCTATTTTAGAGGCCATCAGTGCAACAGGTGTCGCGTTGCCACCACTGGTTATTTTTAAAGGATTATCGCTTCAACACCAATGGTTTCCACGAGAGCTAGAGAAATTTGATAATTGGATATTCACATCATCGCCAAATGGTTGGACTTCTGACGATATCGCATTGGAATGGCTCAGACGTATCTTTATTCCATCGACACAGCCTGCTGAGCCTCGCCCACGCCTCCTTATTGTGGATGGCCACGGCAGTCACGAAACGATTGATTTTATGTGGGAATGCTATATTAATGATATCTTCATTTTATATTTACCGCCACATTGTTCTCATATTCTTCAACCTCTTGATTTATCGGTTTTTTCCGTCCTCAAGCGCACTTATCGCACTGAAGTCCAAAAACTCATCCAGATCACGGATACCACCGCTTTTGGCAAGGTCAACTTCCTCAACTGCTATGTCAAGGCAAGGGCATTAGCTATGAAGCCGGAGACTATTCGAGCGGGCTGGAAATTAACAGGGCTATGGCCAATTTCTATGCGGCAGCCCCTAAATAATCCATGGTTCATTGAACGGCAGCGACAGCGCGAAAAGAGCAAAATTCACACGCCTCGCGCAAACCGGAAGAGACCATTAGACCCGGAAATCACAATATTAACGCCTGTTCATAGCAGCGAAGTCCGGAAGGTGATGGAAACACTGCCAAATAAGGAGGAATTTGGACCTGAGGCACGACTCCTCTTCCGCAAGGTCGGCACAGCGCTGGATAAGCATCTCTTTCAAATTGCAGAACAGGAGCAGCGCATACAGCTATTAGAGGCACAAGTTGAGCATTTACGGCCCAAGAAAAGGAAAAAGGTCAAGTTGGGGCCAAATGAGAAGTATGCGACCGTACCGACCTTGTGGAAGACCCGTGAGCAAATCCGGTCAATTGAGAAACAATATGTGGATGATATTAAAGAGAAGAAAATCAGCTACGAGGACCACCTTGACGATTTTCAATTGGAACTAGATTTTGTGCCCGAAAATTGAAGTTATTTTGTGTTGCGAAATGGCGGTGTTTATTGTGTTCACGGTGGCGGGTTGGGGGGGTGGCGGGTTCCGGGTTGCTCACGTTACTCACCAGTCTGTGTCATCCTTAGCGGCATCGTCTTGGCCTTGGCTTGCTTGAGTGGCAAGCCTCAATCAAAATCGAGGCGCTATATCTAAGATAGGCTGTCACTTGCTAATTGATGACGGCCATGAAGAGCTACAAGTCGCTACTAGATAATGGGAAACTACGTTATGAAACTTGCTAAATTTCACCATTGTCAAAAATTGACTAAAAATGACACTTGTTTGTTTCTTTTTACCTATGCACATATCTAGCTATCCATATCACTTGAAAAGTGTGCTCTTATTCATGCAATGCGCATTATTGAAGCAAAATCTAGGAAGTGGACGTGATTATGATGCATCTTCATCCTAGGGATGTGAAGTTATTCGCGTTAGCAAATCAATGTAGGGTAGGCGATGCAAAAAATCGAATATTCGATGTCGAACTTGTATTCGTTATAATACTTCAAAGCAAAATGTCTGACAATCGTCCCAAGAAAATGTGGTTAGAATTTTGGCATTCGTCTTTCAAAGGGTAAGGTAAAGTGATGCTGATGAATGTCTCATCACATCTCAGTTATCGCATGGTTTAATCACTCGTGCGCTAACATCACACACTACACCAGATAGTCCGTCCCGTCCCGTAAAACATAGGAATCCGGTTAGCCGATAATCAAAAACAAAAGAGTTCCGTAGCTATTTGCATTGATTCCATACTTCATGTCTGCACGCGTGCTTTTAATGCCATAACTATCAAGAAGTGTCGTGTTTGGTTATGCTTTGTTAATATGATCTACCCAACAACTCTGTACGTGATTGTGGACTTATTTATAGACCTTGGAAACTTGAGAGATTTGGTATCCAATTTCTGATCGAATGCGGAAGAGTTGGACTGAATACCCAGTTGAATCGAAGCAATTATATGCAGATTGTCGTAGACAACCCAAATCTCAATTTTGTGGCCAAGAACAAACAACTTTGAACTTAGAACAGCATTAATTTACCACTACCTATCATTTTAAATTGTGTACGCTGTTGGGATACCTTTTGTTTTGCGAATAAAAGAGCAGGTTGGTGATGGATAAGACTTGAACAGAGTGAATGATTCATATACCTTTGGGTAGCATGGGATTAATCTAGCAAAGGGTGATTGCATACAAAGTAAATTAGAGGAGCTGTCATACTAAAGCAAATAAATAGACCTCTTGGATGTGTTGGAAGTGGCTAGACTGCCGATGATCTCATCATCATTCTCAATGGCGGAATATGCAACCAGATCAGACAGGGTGGTTAGTGCCCCTGCATAAGCCCCGGTACCGGGAATTAAGATCCCCATAAAGAATATATTTAGCATTCCGGGATTCTTACACGGATATTTGCGAAGAACTCTTCCCCTCATGAATCCCCGCGCGATAACCTGGACACATTCTTCCTATATCATTAGTTGACCTCGACTCTAGGTTAATAAAAGGCACACTGATAGCGAGGTAGTACAAGTCTTTTCTTGAGATTGTGTATGATCTATGTCATTGAACGCTTCAAGGGTGTTCATGATGCTCCTTGGTTAATTTTAGGCTAGTGTAACGTATTTTTGCTTCGTTACTGGTACCATTGGGAAACAATAAGAGATACAATGCTCTTAGGGTAGCTTTTGAGAGCATTGGTTCGATTGTTATGCTCAAGTTGTAGGTCAGAGGTGATAACCCTATTTCTGGCCGCCATAAGCGGAGCGAGCACGCTTCTCATAACTGCTGCACTGCCAAGTGACCGTGATCGGCTACTATGCACTTAAATACAAGCGAAAAAACAAGCACACAATTTGAAATTGAATAATACATATAAAATATGAATTGAGAAAATAACTTGAACATGTTCACGATCTCAGAATCAAACTCATGACATGGCTCTCCCACAAGTGCAAATGCGAGCTCAGTGAGGGCTTATACTGGGTTTTTTCAATCAAGGGTGTAATCTTTAGGATATTCTTTTTTATGTATAGATAAATTTTATGATCATGCCAGCAACAACACAGCACTTGTAGACCGATGCATTCTTTCGAAGTAGATACATGATAATCTGGTCGATTTAAAAACTTCGTGTTCCTCTGTTAAATTGTAAACTGAGGTCATGGTTTCAACTGGAAATGAGGATACTCGAAGGAGTTAGAGGATTCAAATAAGACAACGTACTGGAAACATGCGGCTATCGCTATGGATGTAGCCTTGAGAATCACTAACTGTAGCCAATCGATTCTTTTGGGAGACGAAAAAGAGCCGAATGAGATTTTACCGTAATCAAGGTATTGGAATCAATGATGGAATGATGCAAATAATTGGAAGCAGTAATGTTGTAAGTGTTAGTGTACTGACGTATTGCTGATTTGTCGCTATCATGACATGATAAAACACCGACCTGCATGGACCTTGAATTTCCCCCTCAAGATCCTTACGTGCATTTACGAATAGTTTTGACGGTGGATATGCTGCCGAGTTCGATAACATCAAAAAGATCTTATACTACCAGGCCACTCAATGAAGTGAGGCCCTAAGGCACATTTGGTTTATTCGGCAGGCTATTGCATGAAAGAATTGTATGCTACTGTAGGTTTGACGCTACGCACTCAAAGTATGACATTATATTTAGTTATGTGAAGCCATTTCCGAAAAGGAAATACCCGTGAACCACGGGCTTTCGGGTCATAAATTCGGTTTGGCTGGAAAGTAGAAACAACAATTATGTTATGCCGTGGTGTTTGCGGGCGTCTGTGTCAGCAGGACCGGAAAAAACACGGACATGGCACTCTGCGCTCTGCATGTTGATGCTCATTTGAGCAAGCCTCATTTATCTTGCATAAGGTGCGATCCGAGATCGGGTATCAGTTCGGCCAGGCATGTGGGATAAGTAAATCCCAAACATGCATTTAATGGCTCAATTGACTAGTGCCAACACACCCAGGATGCTTTTGATCATCGTCGAGTAGTCTCTCCATATCCACATGATATTTAAAGGCGGATATCGGTAGCCAACAGAGAGAGGGCTTCTAAGCAGACTTTGGGACAAGTAGACTAGTTAGTTGGGCATGTTTCTTCACCCCGCACGTGTGGGATGAGAAGCAAATAAGACACTGGAGCAATATTGCAAGGTTTAGAGCCCCTGAAAACCCCACGCAGCTGGGAGACGCCAAGCTCGACAATCCAAAGCTTCCGACTGGGTAGAGATTGCTGTGGTGGTGCTGATGGGTGGTGGGGCGGGAATGGTGTAAGAGCGTGGGGCGGAGACGTGATCGCGATACTGTCGAAATGGCCTTGGGTGCGAATTGCGACCATCAAGGCCGCATAAGACCTCACACGCGCTAGAATGATGTCACGCAGCAGTGCCCTAGCGTGCTCAATCGCGCTGGGACCGGCAATGAGCAAGAGGCAGTTTGGGAGTCGAATAATAAAGGATTGGCATGGCTCGCATTGCGCCGCCCTGCCTTTACGCATCCTCAAGAATAGTTTCTCCCCATAAACCATCATGACGGTTGCGATCCAACAGAACGGTACGCTCGGGTCTAAAACCCCCGAGAAGGCTGGCGTGGAGTCTAGCGTGCCTGTCGAGGTGGTGATCCAAGCTCCCGAGGCTAAGAGCAGCCCTCCGGTCGCAAATGGTGCAAACGGCAAAGCTTCCACTTCGCCATATGACAACCCTCGTCTCACCCTTGTGGATAGGTTTGTCGATGAGCCCCGATCCTTGAGAGTGGCGGTGATTGGAGGTGGTCTTGCCGGTATCCTGGCTGGAGTGTTGCTGCCCAAGAAGGTTCCTGGGATCCAACTTACGATTTACGAGAAGAATGCCGACCTTGTACGTATGATGGGCTCACTCAAAATCAGCACATATTTTTATTTTTATTTTTATTTTTACTGACAATTTCGCAAGGCTGGCACCTGGTTCGAGAACGTTTACCCTGGCGTGCGGTGCGACATTCCTTCGCACGTCTATCAGTCGACATTTGATCCAAAGACGGATTGGTCGGATCTGTTTTCTCCAGGCGCTGAAATTCGAGATTACTGGCAGGGCATCGCCCGAAAGTACGACGTCTACAAGTATGCGAAGCTCAGTCAAAAAGTCGAGGGCACCACATGGGACGAAAACGAGGGCGTGTGGGTGATTAAAGTACGAAATTTAACAACGGACCAAGTCACAGAAGAAAAAGCAGAATTTATCCTCTCTTCAATTGGCAGATTCAACGCCTGGAAGCTGCCCGACTACCCCGGCATATCTGACTACAAGGGCCTGCTCCGTCATGCCTCCAACTGGGATCCCTCATTTGACCCCAAGGACAAAAAGGTTGCTGTCATTGGAAACGGCGCAAGTGGAATCCAAGTAGTTGCCAATTTGCAAAAAGTGGTCGGCAGATTGGACCACTATGCGCGCAACAAGACTTGGATCGCCGCATCGTGGGCGGGCGACGACAGGACACTTGAGGCCCAGCCATATACCGAAGAGCAGAAGCGCCAGTTTACAGACGACCCAGAGGGTTATTTAAAATTCCGAAAAGTTTTTGAGGACAAGTACTGGCGCAAATTTGGCACATTCTTTAAAAACGACCAGGATAATGCGGCGCTCCGGGAAAAGTTCATCGAGATTATGAAGGAGCGGCTCGCTAAGAAGCCCGAGCTGTTGGATAATATTATTCCCGACTTTTCTCCAAACTGCCGCCGGCTTACACCGGGGCCAGGATACCTGGAGGCCATTTCGGAGGATAACGTGGACTTCATCAGGACCAGAATCAAGAGATTCACCGAGACTGGCATTGAGACCGAGGACGGGGTGCAGCGCGATGTGGACGCTGTCATCTGCGCCACGGGCGCCAACGTTGACATGATCCCTCCATTCCCGATCCAGGCTCACGGGAAGGATCTGCAGAGCCTGTGGAAACCAGAGACAGGCCACGGCTTTCCGTACACGTATTTGGGCCTGGCAACCCCCGGATTTCCCAATCTTTTGTTTGTCCACGGCCCCCAAGCGACAGGCCCATCCGGAACAGTACCGCAGAGCGTCGAGACGCAGCTGACATACTATGCCAAGCTGCTCCGCAAAGCTTCTCGGGAAGGAATCAAATCCATCACGCCGTCTGCAAAGGCTGCGGATGACTTTACCGAGTTCTCAGACGCCTTCTTTGCCAAGACGGTACTGACAGATAACTGCAGTTCTTGGTACAACGGCGGCCAACCGGGCGGACGGATCCATGGGTTGTGGCCCGGCAGTGCGGCACACCTGACGGTAGTTCGCCGAGACCCTAGATGGGAGGACTGGGAGTACGAGTACCTCTCGGACTCTGGGAATAGATTTGCCTGGTACTTTGGCAACGGCTGGACTAGAGTAGAAACGGACCCAGATTCGGACATGACTCCCTATCTGAAACTCCCTGGCGAGGTAGATCTCAAAAGTATACATGAGGACTGGTGGGTCGTGCCATAGACGGTAGCCTAGACGAACATTTTAATGCCAATAGTATGAAGAGCTTTGCACGCCATTTCTCGTTTGCATCACGACAGGAGTCGCCAAAGCTACCACGCACGTGTGGCAGGGATGTCTTTGCAAGTAAGCTCGACCCGTCTGCTAACCCTTGTCGGTGTGTGGGTCGTGAGCTTGCAGTCTTGGGCCACAACGCGCGCGTTGGTACGTTTGCCGATTCCTGGATTCCGACCGGAAGCTGGGTTGCACTTCGCATGTGTAGTAACGGCTTTGTAACAGCCGCTAGTGAGGTGACATGCTGTCTGGATAAGAAACAGACGAGGGCGCTACGCGATTCTAGATTTTGGTACGCAACCCCCCCAACGACAATGCGTTCGCACTAAGCTTGCGAACCGGGGTTGTTGATTGTTAGCTGTAGGAGCAACCAGGGCCGGATATGACGTGCTTTCTGGCTTGCTCTGAGACACGGTAGGGTCAAGGGGACCATTCGGCCAGCGCTCGATGCATGGTCGAATATAAAGATCCATAAGCAGCACTCTAATTAATGCATTGAGGCTTTTGGGATTGCACGCTCGCCTGATCCGGACACTGACCATAGACTTTGCCGCAATATCTGTCAGCATAATTTTTCTCAGCCCTGCGTCACAATGGCAGTCTCGTCGCGGCATAACGAGAGCGATGTTGAGCCTCCCAAGGACCAGCAGCACCCTGGTAAGTGTCGAGTTGGAGGCAGGGCCAATGAACATGGATTAACAATTCCACAGTGAGGTGGCACAGGTCGACCCTGTTCAACATTACCATTTTGGGTCTCTGCAACTTTTCGGCTCCAGGAATTTGGGGAGCCATGAACTCGTTGGGTGCTGGTGGTGCTCAGTCTCCGAGTCTGGTCAACGCAGCCAATGCCCTTACATTCTGCCTGATGGTTGTATCCTGTTACTTTTCAAGTGCAATGGTCCGCTATATCGGTATCAAGGGTGCACTGATTTTTGGAACGTATGTTATTTTCCCGGGCAACTTCTTTGATATTTCTAGTCTAATAACCAAAAAAGGCTTGGATACGCCCCTTATGCCGCTGGTTTATACACCAATAACAGATTCGGAACCGAGTGGCTCGTTCTCGTTGGTGCTGCACTGTGTGGTATTTCCGCTGGTGTCTTTTGGATGGCCGAGGCAGCTATCGCTATTGCGTACCCGGAGCCATGGAACCGAGGGAAAGCCCTGGGTTACTGGCTCACTTATCGACTTGCAGGTCAGATTATGGGTGGTGCCATCAACCTGGGATTGAACGCCCAAAACGACAAGGCTGGAAAGGTATCCTACACTGTCTATCAAGTTTTCATTGCGCTCCAGGCTGCAGGACCCTTGGTCGCCCTCCTTCTCAACCCACCTGAGAAGGTTGAACGCAAAGACGGCAAGAAGGTTGATCTTAAGATTGTCGAGAACCCTTGGTTCGAGATTAAGGAGACTACCAGACTCTTTTTCACCAAGAAGTTCCTCCTCATTGTACTGTTTATCGGACAAGCTGTATTTGCCGAGGCCGTCTTCTTTACCTACTTATCTGGTGAGTTGGTATGAATCCGAATTAGCTGGCGGCGACTGACATGAACTAGCCTGGTTCTCCGTCCGTGCCCGTGCCCTGGGCTCATTCGTGGCCGGTATTATTGCTGTAACCTGTGGAAATCTTCTCGGAGTATGCATCGGTCATCCGTTTCATCTCATTTTCGGCCGCTGACTTTGATTTTAGTTATGGCTCGACAAAACCTCCATCTCATTGAAGGTTCGAACCCGGGCTTCTTTCTGGACGGTTGTTGTTCTCCAAGGTGGATGGTGGATCTGGGCGACTGTCAATGTCACCAAGTTCGACAAGTCTAGCCCTACCTTTGACTGGTCCTCCTCCGGTTTTGGCGCTGCCTTTGGTGTTTTCATCTTCCTATCCATTGGATTCCAAATGAACTACCTTTACCTGTGAGTTAATCTTCCACTGAGTATTTAACATAGACGACTAACACGCTTAGGTACTTTGTGATCCACAACCTTGCCGACACACAGGATGAAATTATTCGATACTCTGCTCTTCTACGTGGTACGGAGTCCGGATGGCAAGCTGTCAGTTACGGTCTGACTTCGCTTGACCTATTTGCACGAGTTGGCGGAGTTTACATGAATTTTGCGCTCTGGGGAGTGGCCATTTTCCCCGCCTGGCTGGTGTTGCGACACTTTGGCGCGGATTCTGTTCCCGCGGACCCAGCAACGGTTTCTGAATCAGGCGCTAGCCAAAATGACATCTCCAACTCTGGGGAAGAGTATGAGAATGTGGCCAAGTCCTGATATGATGGGTTAGTGTGGTAGAATTTTAAAATTCGCGTTTATGGCGAAAATGAAGAATAGAGTGGATGTGATGTGATATTCACGAATAGACGCGGTTCTTAGAATGAACATAATGATCCTAAGAAGAGCAAAAGAGAGTTGCACCTTGATCTAAACCCTTCTAGTACAGTGCTTCGAATACCTCATTGGACACTTAACTTGCGCTACCTCTTGACTTTCGAAACGCACAACAGCTGCCAAGTGGAAGTACAGTCGCTTCTCCACATCGCTCAAGCTCGCTTAACAGACCCCGAAAATGATGCATTCGTAGCCTTTTCTGCGGCTCTAATTGAACCCTAATAATTGACAATCTTTACGAGTCTCAATCAAGAAATTGTAGCCGCGTGATAAAACATGATTTTTTCTATCAAATCGCTAGCCTTGACTAGTGCACATGTGCAAAAAAAGCAACTCTCGCGCCTATGGAGTCTTGGCTGGGTATTTGCAACCGAGGCCAGATATTGCGTCATCTCAATCGCTCTGCCACAGAGATAGCACCTTTATGACCTCTCATGCATGCCCCGCATAAACTGAAGCGCTCCACTACCCCAACGTATCGAGTGTGCATCTTCCCCTCACTCATGTCCACCCGTGGAATAAATGAATGTGACTGGTGAGTGTATCATAATCGTGAGAATCACGCAATTTTTTGATCCGATCTGCAGCCGATACGGCGCTTAGTCAGGATGTTGGAGAATAAAGACTTATGGACATTGCCCAATCCCACCATCAATGTAGTGAAGGCTCAATTGAACTGTGTTTTAGGAAAAATCAGTTTCAAGCAACAGCAGTCATGGCTTCACAAAACGAGAATGCGCAGGGCAAAAAGAACCTCATTGTCAATGCCTTTGTTATGATGTGTAAGTTGCAATCTAAAATATGTGAATGAATGTTGTAAGCTTGATGCTTATTTTGGCTTGTGCGCAACAGGCAGTGGTCATCAGTCACCGGGGTTGTGGCGACATCCCGATGACCAATCGTGGCGGTTCAAAGACATTGAGCATTGGGTTGAGCTGGCAAAACTTCTCGAAGATGCCAAATTCCATGGAATCTTTATTGCAGATGTCCTGGGTAAGAGATGGTGCCCTATCGTTGATAATGTTGTACTGGTTACTGATGATAATATTATAGGAGGATATGATGTGTACAAGAAGTCGCTTGATCCTGCTGTCATCTCTGGCGCTCAATGGCCCTTGACTGAGCCTCTTGTTGCTGTCCCGGCTATGGCGGCTGCTACTAAGAACATTGGTTTTGGTGTTACAGTTTCGACCACCTACGAGCAACCATTCCACTTGGCTAGACGCCTTTCCACAGTTGATCATCTTACCAAGGGAAGGTTAGTGTATAGAAATACCTCACGATGATCTATGCTAATTTTTGGGAAAATAGATTTGCTTGGAATGTAAGAAATCAAGCATTGGTATAAGTCTTCATCTATTGACAAGAAGTTAATTAGATTGTTACAAGTTACTTGGACTCTGCGGCGCGAAACCTGGGTCGCACAGAGCAGCTAAATGTAAAAAAGTCCCACATAACTTGGTGGTTATTTGCTAACACCAGATAGCACGATGAGCGATATGCCCAAGCAGAGGAATACATGAAGGTCATGTATAAGCTCTTTGAGTCTTCCTGGCGTGATGATGCTGTTCAGCTTGATCGCGAGAAAGGTGTTTACACTTCACCAGAGTTGGTTAGGACTATCGACCACCAGGGCAAGTACTTTACGGTTCCAGGCCCCCATCTGGTTGACCCCAGCCCTCAACGTACTCCTCTACTATTCCAGGCGGGAGCTTCGCGCGCTGGAAAGGCTTTCGCAGCACAGCACGCTGAGGCCATTTTCACATCTGCACATGCTCCTGCTGTCTGCAAAAAGAATATTTCCGAGATCCGACAGATTGCTCGTGATGATTTTGGCAGAGATCCCAGTAACATCAAAGTTCTTGCCCTTGTAACACCAATCTTGGGGAAGACAGAAGAAGAAGCTTTGGCCAAGTACAATGACTACAAGCAGTACGCCTCTCTCGAGGGTGCGTTGTCTCTATTTGGTGGATGGACAGGAATCGACTTGGACCAATATGGAGATGATGAGGAGCTGAGACAAGTTGAGAGTAATGCTGTTCGGTAAGTAAAGGATGCCGCACCGACAGCCCTTTTTCTAACCGTATAATAGTTCTACAGTCGAGGGCTACGCCAAGTTTTCGCCAGCCAACTCAAAGTGGACCAAGCACACTGTAGCTGAGCATGTCAGCCTGGGTGGAAATGGGCCATTATTGGTTGGTACGCCTGCTCAGGTAGCCGATGGTCTTGAGGAATGGGTCCGAGAGGCTGATGTGGATGGATTCAACTTTGTAAGTTTCTTGTGTTATACATCCCCGACCTTCCACTAATAAAACCCAGGCATATGCAGTTTGGCCTCAATCTTTCAAGGACATCATCGAGCTTCTACTCCCTGAGCTCCGTGCTAGGGGCTTGTTCTGGGACGATTACGCTGTCCCTGGAGGTACATACCGAGAGAACTTTTATAGCCAAGAGGGTGCTAAACACCCTCTTGAGGAGCATACAGCCTCCAAGTACAGATGGGCTGCGGGAGTTGATGCCAAGGACCACAAGATCCCAGAGTAGGGAAATTTTATATAAAACCAATAAAAGAGTATTTGAAAAAGTTCATATAGGATGCAAGCAAATGAGTGATCTAGTATAAAGTATCAACGATATCATATTCGGAGAACATCTGTTGTTTCATAAGAATCTAACGTTCATTGTTCATTGACTATTTTTTAGTCTGTGTATAGTCTAAGCAATCATATCTTTGGTATTGGCCTTGTTCAGGTGAAGTCTGCGTTTCCAGTTCATTTTCGTTCTTCTGATACCTCGCTTGGAACGTTCTAGAGAGTAGTTGACTGGGGACTCGCCTCCCGTGAAAATCATAAAGTCGTAGAGAAATGCGCCGGTAAATGCGCCACAAATAGAGCCAACCCAAGGCCCGTAGAACCAATATGGATCAGTAAAGAGGTCGGTGCCGTAGCCCAGGGCCAACAAAGCGAGGCGGGGTCCAAAGTCACGGCTGGGATTGAAGGCTCCACCAGTTTCGAAAACAAATGTCATACTGAGGCATGTAATGACAAGCCCAATAATGAGAGAGTTCATACCGGCGCCTGGAGGAGCGTTTTGGTCGTCTCCAAGTGCCATGATGACGATTGCAAGAATAGTAGTGCCCATGAACTCGTTGAAAAGCGCCGTGGGCGCATTGATATAGGAGGTACGTTGACTCGTGACGAAACTCGTAATTATGCCATTGGTCGTCTCAGTAAGTAGATAGTGTTGGATGGAGACATAGTATACTCCGTAAGCCGCCAAGGCAGCGCAGAAAGCACCGATGAACTGTGCCAGGAAATACTCAGGCATCTTACGCATCGGGAAGCCACGATAAAACCACAACATCAAGGTAATGCTGGGGTTTAGATGCGCGCCGGAAACACCACCGGAAACATAGATGGCCATCATTGTTGCGAGGCCCCAGGACCAGGCAGTTGTGTTTGGGTTCCCAGCTTTGGCAACGGTGACAGAGAGATCTGCGCAGAACCCCACAGTGAGCTGCACGAAGACGGCCAGAGACTCAGCCAGTGCCTCTCGGTTGTGTGTGCGGATTACCGACCATGCCGTATGGTTGTTGTGTACCTCGTCCTCGACTAATTCCTGCACCAGCGGGTGAAGATCTTCGGGATAAGCGGTATCATCCAGCATGATCTTTTCTAGGACTGTTTTGGCTCGCTGCAATGGGCGATTTATGCCGTCAAGCCCTTCCATTTCATAGTTGTCGTCAAAATTGACGTGGCCATCATGATCTTCTTCTGATAACCTACTCATGTATTCTTCTGGTTTCGATCCTTCCTGGCGAAGCGTCTCGCTGGAGACTGGGCCCTCATTCTGGTCAGACCCGGTTGTCTCGGCAGCACCCTCAGGCACTGCTAACAGATCAGATGGCTGCGCCAAAGGCTGAGCCACGGCTGATGGTCTTCTCCTGGCCGAGCTGGTTCGCCGTATTCTCGAATTAGACCCAACCACAGAGCCCACCTCGTTGGACAAAACTGTGTTGAGGAAGTTGTCCTCACGTTGAGTCCGGGCATCCGTTACCTGAGCAGCTATTTCGCGCAGGTTAGTAGATTTGGCGATACGTCCCTTTTCGATTTCGTTTGGGTCCACGTCCAGTCCCAGTCTCTGCGAGTTCTCTATGGGAAGTTGAGCGTTGGTGCGCTTTTCAAGAAGCTCACTTTTGGTTGGTATCATGGCCGGGCGTACCACACGTGGCAAGGGCTTTGCCAAACTCCAGACCGGCTTTGCGTTATTGGGTTGCTCATAGGATGGGTTGAGATCCACGTAGCCAGGCTGCACAAATGGTTCATGAGCTGTGCGTATCTGCGTCGTGTCCTCTGGTCCGGCCAGGGTGAACTGGCCTTGGGTTCGCTGTGAGAGGCTAGGAGCGCGTCTTGATGCCACAGTGCTTCGGCGAAGGATACCCTGGAAGGGCGGTTCCGCAGCCGTAGTCATCGCTCGTCGACGTGATGCGCTGGCTTCGGGCCTTCGTCCCATTGGCGATATATCATCCCGTATAGGCCCTTCTTCATTCTGCGTTCGAGTTCTTGACATGTTGCGCAGGCGATCAAGAGACTCGGCCATTTCTGGCGGCTGGGTCTACCGCAGTCGACCACCTAATTAGTCCCTTGACGCCAATTGCTGGTTCGCACGACGACAACTTACTTGGGCCCTGGGCCTCCCATGAGAGGGAGCACCGGACATTTTGAATCCAAACTATGACAAGACCCGAGCGATTGATTGTAATTGTTTCCAGCGTATCATTTCCTTTCGCCCTGCTCCTCTGTCTATAAGGTTATCGAGCACCAGTTTTTCACGTGCTAAATGGGTTGTCTTCTATGAGATGTCAAGTGGGAAGATGATGTAAACGAAAAAAAAAGGAGAAATGAATCAAGCTGGGTTACTAAAAACGTGAGTGTATAAAGGGATCGAGTGTTCAACAAGGCCACCCGCTTCAGTAAAGGTGCCATTTTTTTATTGGGGCTATGACGTGACCTATGGGGCCGTTCATTGTTGAGAACGGTGCCCCCTGGTGCCGGAAACCGAATCAGAATGGCATCAATAAATGGAACCGTGATGCTCAACAGTGACGCAGGAGGCTGAGTGTCCCCCGCGTGTTAGGGCTCTGATGCCTCATACGTTTTGTGTAGGAAAACTACATTCTTAGACCCCGTGCAAGAGATGCCATCACTAGTAAATGCCCTCAGCTGTGTAAGTAGCAGTGGCGTGATTACAGTTTTTAGCAATGCTTTCAGGAACGCGTGCGAAAGCTCCCGACCAAACGTGGTGGCCCGAAAAAGAAAACACCAAGCCCTAAAAGAAGTTCCGACACTTCCGTTCCCTGATTTGAGAGCGAATGTTCGGCCCGTCCAGTTACCTTGGCCAACCAACCACACATGGAACAGCGTCATTGTGGGCTGTGGATATAGATCCACCTGCAAACACGCCTACGAATAATACCTGCTAATGACGCGTACGCGACCTGCACTGGTCCTCTCATCTAACGCGGCTGATAACGATACTATCTTATCATCTTGCTCGAGCCTTATCTAAAGCACTTCTGGGGCGCGTATCATCTCATACCCACAAAATGACCCCAAAATAGCTTGCGAAATCCGTGAAAAATATTGGGTATTATGATGGATTTACTGGCTGGGCCCACTTTTGGGATCATAAAATCCTTGTAAGGATGTCCTGGATTGTGACTGTCAAGGGCTCTATTTTTGGAGCGAGAAAATAATTGGGGTATGGCTTAAGCCAAACTTTCAACCTTTATTATAGTTTGGTAAGATATGTGCTTCATGTAGGTCCGGAACGCTTGCAATTGATACTCTACGGAAAGTGTAACTGACTTCATTAAAAGTCCATAAATTGCAGACCCCTGTTGAATCAGTTCTCGATTAAATACCAGCTGGATATCCCCAAAATTTTGGGCAATGTGTCAAGTCTGACCCCCGACAATCCTTGCATTCGGCTACTTATCGAAATACCAGCGAGTACACAAAGTATTGGTGATTGTGCAAAGCTGATGAAAAACATATGTGTCAGACTGCAAGATGTGAGGGAACAAAACCAGGTTGGAAGACTAGCTATCAGCCAGTGTGCAGAGGACAAAAGGGACCGTGCTCCGCTAAAAGAGGCCAAATTATATAAGTAGTTTTTGGTTCATGTATGTTTAAAAATTGTACCCTCGCAAATCCTAAGCTTATGGATACTCCCACCTGGACTGCTAAGTTATTGAGGTTTATTGGATTACATCGTCGTGGAGTAGCAATCATTATCAACTACACAGTTGAGTTGGATGACTGAATATTGTTTTTGTGCCTCGACTAGTGATAGCAGGACTAGACGAACTAGAAACAAATACAGTCGGGTAAAGTCCAATCTAAATACTGAATGGAGGCCTACAGTTTTCAAACATAGAAGGATTCAATCGTGGTAATTAAAAACAGAGATCTTGGCCTCAAAAGAAGGTTCAATTCTGACTTTGTGCGAGTCAAATTAAAGGCCGGCAAATGGAAACTAGAGTGAACATTTAGCCAAAGGACAGCACCGGGCTAATGTGAGGATGAGTCGAGGCTAAGCCAGTGAGCGAAGAGACCGTAAAAGCGGCGGACAGGACTGTTCAACTAAGTCATGATTTTAATAAGTGCTGCTTAATTATCGTTTTAAACTCTTTAGATTTACTTGGTAGAGCAGCAGCTTGCACCATTGGTACCGTTGGTGCCATTCGACCCATTCGTCTCATGAGCCTCGTTATTGCTGTTGGCCCCAGTGTCCTCATACAAGGTACTCTTGTTAAAGCCGTGGTTTGAGGGCGGTACATCGTTGTTTGGGTTAAGATTGCAAAAGTTGTATGGTTTTAGATGAAACTGAGCGATTTCAGCGGGCATAACGGGATAGTATCGATAGTAGTAAATCAAATTCTTGTTAAGGGTAATAGAATTTAAGATAGCTGGGAACTAGAAGCATGTATTTCTCAATCTTGCCTGTGTGTACTCGGCTGTGGTGGGGCATCCAGAACTTTGAGCTGTTCTATTACCTCACATAGTTGATTCCACATGATGAATGACATGCCCCTTACACGATTCCAAGTTAGCAATTCTAGTTGCCAAGAAAGAGGTGAGGCATTATTTTTTCGTGAGCGCCACTTTTTCGGTAGTGATGCTTCAGTCAGGAAATATTAGCTGCGACAAACTAACACGACTATTTCATTACGTCCGACGACAACCAGATACCTAAACGTGAATAAAGATTCCAAAGAGCTATTATTGTTGGGATCAGGGAGAATTTGAACTTGGAAATATGGAAATCATTCGGGAAGCCGATAAGGTGGAGTGTAAGCGATTGGGATAACCCTGCCAATACATCGTCTAATTGATGCATCCGATCAGGACATGCTGAAGCACCGAGGCATACGGGCCAGGCTAGTTGCCCAGACTTGATGTGACTCGGCCCAGAAACCAACTAACCGTGATTGAATACTTTGCTCGAAGCATTCGCAGTGAATGAGGCGCATCCCTCTGTCTGTATGCCATCTGCAAACGTATTTTCTAATTAATCCATGATTGATCAAGACATCCGATTCATATTTACGGCGACAGACACAAACTCCGTGTTTATCTCTTAATTAAAGTAGATGAAATAAATTAAGCTCCCCACCTTAAAACTGAAAATCCCAGCGTACGATTCTAAACTTGCATAATTGTTAGTATTCACGTGGGATAATGTGGAATTTGGCAAATTGGTCTAATGTCGGGGATGTGAGCCAACTAGTTGCATTAGCGCCTGACAAGCGTCAGTTGACTGGCTGAGAAAATTGGCTCGATTTGAGTGAGTCTATTCTGTTGGTCGGAGTTTTACTGTTTTATCTTCGCATATTGTGGTTAGTGAGGACCGCAAACTCTCACCAGGTCACTTCAGCGATTCGTCGCCGAAATCACTGGTTGTTGATGCACAGTTAGCGGGTGTTTCTAGAATCATCGAGAAAAAAAAAAGCATGGACGTTCGCCTTTTGGTCCATTGGCCCAAATTGCGCAGGATTCGCATTATTTGGACCTCATAGTGATCTGGACTCGGCTTATCCCTTTGACTGCCCACAGCCTACAGTTTAGGTACCGGGCCCCACCACTCAAGGAGAGACCGCTGTTATCTGGTTGATTAGATCCTTGCTCGGTACACAGCTGTAGGCTGTGGACAGGCAAACGGATAGGAAGGGCATTCGGGCATCTTTCAAAATCGAAAATATTGCCTTGTTCATTTAGAATTTAGTCATGTAGATTATTTTGCATAAGACAAACTGGGGGGTCTGCATCCTTTCAGGAGAGGCACGATGGAAGCAATTCTTTTTACTCATCGAATCACGTTTGACTGCAAGCTGCAAGGCTAGTCGCGAATCTTACAAATAGCCGGAGATTGCAATTTATCCCCGCAATTCGGAGTTCAAACACACGATTTAGCTCAGTCTCAGCTTACATGCATATCTATGCTTGGTCATCGGCATGGATCCCATGGCTCAACACACTGTATAAAAATCACTTAATATCACAGCGTGAAAAGAACACAGCATCAAACCAATACGACTTACCTCACATTTTTTATACATAACCCTCAAGTTTCCGCTTATTTCACCGTACCTTTTAAGGACAATAAAAAAACTCCTCACCACTTGACAAGTCACCGAAAATATGACAACTCGATACACTGCATTGCATAAGACTCCCGCGGGACCGGGTGACGCTCGTCCTACGGCTCTGCAAATCATTGAAGATGAAGGCCTTGAAGGAAAGCTTTCCGGAAAAACCGCCTTTATCACCGGGTGCAATTCTGGAATTGGAATAGAAACTGCTCGTGCTCTCTTCCGTACTGGCGCGACTCTGTATCTCACCGCACGCAGTCTATAAAAGGCCAGAGATGCACTGCCTGATATTATTGATAGTGATCGGGTTCATCTCCTCCAACTGGACCTTGAGTCTTTTGACAGTGTGCGAGCTTGTGCCGTAGAATTCTTGGCCTAGTGTAACAGTCTGAATCTATTGATTCTCAACGCTGGTGTCATGACTCCGCCAGAAGGTCGTACAAAGGATGGATTTTAGATACAGTTTGGGACCAATCACCTGTCCCATTTCTTATTGTTTAATCTGCTTCGGAATGCCATGCTTGCTGCCGCTGCCCTAGACTTTCACTCTCGTGTGGTCATTGTATCCTCTTTTGGCCATCGCTTCGGTGAGGTCAATTTCGACAATGTCAATTTCTAGGGCAACTATAATCCAGTGATGGCATATGCCCAGAGCAAAACTGCCAATCTTTGGACGGCAAATGAGATTGAACGGCGGTACGGTGCACAGGGCCTTCATGCCTGGAGTCTCCAGCCAGGCGCAGTGTTCACGAACATATCACGCCACATGACCGATGAACAAAAGGCGGATCTGGATGTTGATGGTTTTTTGGTCAAATTGTGGAAAACCCCAGAGCAAGGCGCTGCCACGAGCGTGTGGGCTGCCGTTGCTGCAGCTTTAGAGGGTCAAGGCGGTAAATATCTCGAGAATTGTCAAATTATCGGACCGTATGATCCAAAGGATCATGTATGGGGATCAGGCTATGCTCCTCATGCGTATGACGAGGAAAAAGCGACAATTCTGTGGGAGAAATCTCTAGATTGGGTCAAGTTTTGAGTTTGTTGTATTTCTCTTCTCAGGCAGTAGTAGCCTGTATGGGGTTTTAGATAGATCTAGATTTCAGTGTCAATCAATATAGAAAGTTCCACACACAGAAGCAAATGCTCGCAGAGTAGTTCAATTGACTATATTTCTTGATTATCATGCACTAATCGAATCTTTCTGCTTCATTAACCATGTCCCGAGGGATTCTGCATTTAAAATTAATTTTGTCACTAATTACACTAACACAATCCGATATCAAACTTCCCTGCTGTTTGCGGATATAATAGTAAACGTCGCCTATATCAACTGTAAAATAGATGGAATATACGAGGAGGTATGTTGCGTGCTTTGGTGGGCCAAATGTTGAAGACTAAATATAGTCGTTTGGGCTGAGGGATTGTATCCACCACTTTTGTGGCTCTGAGACCTCTGGAAGAAATTCTGGTCCAGCCTGTTACTTGTATTTTTATCTTGTCATAATTGGCCTGTTATCAATTTAAGTAAAAGTCAATCTTCCTTGCCCCTCGCCTTTCCCTCCAATAATTTGCCGTCTCCAAAATATCGGGGCATCCTTGGAACAAGAAACCCCACTTGTGAAGAAAGCGAGGACTGAACTCCCATCCCTTTGCATCCCAAGAGTCACCCCAGATCAAGACTGGGGACAACGATTGAGCTTCCAAGTTCAGCAAGTCGCAGCAAATATCGTCAGATAGCTCCTCTTCATCGATAGTACCCCCCTGGATGCCACGCAAAATGTTATCTCTAAGCCCAGGAAGTGGGAGGAGGTCCAGCCAAGAGTGATGCGTGATGGCCTTTTGCAAAGCGGTTGGGCAGAGACTCTGCGGAAAAGACTTCTCGGCCACGGGGCCGTAATAATTGAATATGGAGCTGAATTCATCAGTCTCGAGAAATTCAAATGGGATTTCTAGTAGTATTGCATTTCTAGCAAGAGCATCAAATGCATTCAGGCGCGAAACACTTGGCAGATCCTGGGGTCTGATGAGGTTGAGACTCCAGCGTGCAGAGGCACTTTGCAGAAATTCCAGCACAGCATCCCGCAGCTTGGGCATCTTGTCCATTTGCAAAAGCGGAAGCACCCCAGTAAAAGCATTGAGGGGTATTAAGTTAGACCTCTGAGCTGTTGTGAGCTGGCTAGATTGGCTTCCAGTAATCTGCGAATTCGCAGTGTCAGTTTCCACCTTGGAGTCTTCATTAGCGGCAAAACGCGTCTGGTGTCTTTTTTTTCCTGGGTGAAATTAGTAAGTGCCAAAGGGACATTTACACGGACAAACGCACTGTATGCTCTTTGATGGAGGCGATTTTGCCGGCGCCTCCTCTCTGAAGCGCTTGCCAATCCAGACCAGACATCTCCCTGGTCCCAAACCTCGGGCATTTGAGGCGGCATTGTTCAAAGGATTTTGCTATGGCGTAAATCTCGAAAGTAGTTCGACAGCGCAATAGGAGGTTTAGGAGGGCGAAGAACACACACTGACTAGCTAGATGGCGGAGTCTGCGGGGCCATATGCAGAATGCTTACACCCCTGCAGCCGCTAGCCAATTGTGGGCTGAATACGTCCGAGATAGCGCGGAGTTTGCGGAAACCAGGGGTAGGTCTCTCAAGGGCTTTGCCATTCATAGTGGCACTTGGCACGAATCAAAGCTTGCAGCTAATCCCTTTCGGATCTAAACAGGCACAATGACAGAATCCAAAGGAATGCGCGCTGGTGCCTGCTACTGCACCTCAAAAATTGTCGACATTCATTACAGCTCTGCACTGTCTGAGCGCTACAAGGATTTGAGAATTATCTGCGTCCATCCCTGGCTGGATGTTGGCCACCAACCTTCAACATAAATCTACCGAATTATTCTTGAAGCCCTTTCTTGATTTCGCCATCGCCTTTGCGATACCTGTTGAAAATGTTGCGTTATCACGGATTTGGGCAGCGGTAAGCCCTGATACAAAATCTGGTGAATTTTAGAGCCTCGTTGGTATCCCTGGAAAGGGCTCCAAGGCGAGCCAAGACCGTAAATTACAGAAAGGGTTATGGGTTTGGATCCAAAAAGAACTTGATGGACATAATTAGCAGGAAAGAAGCAATTTGATGCTAAAATCATAGGGATATAATATGCGATTTAACTGCGAAACGGTTGGCTTTATCTTCAGGCTTGAGTATTGTGATTAAACTCACACTCAAGTGGAAATATAGCTATAATTGATAATTTTCTTTTTTAGCCTCAAATTACTGATGTCCTAGAACTTAATCGGACGAATTTGGAGCACATTGTGAGCAATATTAATAATATATACAGTGAGAAATAATCGCATACTAACTCTTGGGTCGACTTATTTAGTTGATGACATACGATTCATCCTCCAGCTTGTCATCTAAACAGCTTGCTGGTGAAATAACCGGATTGCATCGCGCCGCGCGGCGACTCTCAAATTGAACAGCATAGTCAATGTCCCAGCGCGAGCTCATTCCGTAAGCCTGAAAATCTGTAGAGACAATTTGTGCGCCACTAGAAAATGCCAGATCGCGCATGGCAGTGACATTGTTGGAGAAGAGCGTAGTGAGGGGCTCATCAGCCCGGGTTCTCACCCAGTATCCGGCCTTGACCTGCTTCTGAATGTTGCTTTGGTTATCCCCAGTCGGGTCATTAAGCTATGAAAATGTCAATAAAAGTTATTGGTTATGGATCGAAGAGTATTTCATACCTTTTGGAACGCGCAGTCGGAATTTCCTGGTTCCGAGTTTGTAAAGATCACGCGTCCTTCCAGGTTTGGTCGATCTTTAATGTAGGCCGTCCGCACGTCATTGACGGGTCCGTTATCCATGAGAAACAAGACTCGACCTCGGGCGCTCTCAAGGTCGGGCCACCCATATTGCAGGACCGACTCCTCAAGAGTCAAGTTTTCACGGCGGATATCATCAGGAACAATGAGCTTCTCGTCATTGAACACACCCCGAATCTCATCATCTATGCCCTGGAGCAGCTTGGTGTTATTCCAGGGAATGGCCGTTGCACCGCCAAAAGCAACGACGGCAGCTTCGGATGTCTTGAACTCAATCATGAACGGAATAGGCACATGAGCGGGGTGAGCGTCGCTCCATTTCTTGACAACTTGCAAGCAGCCCTTGAAGGTACGACAGACTGTGTGGTAGTCTAAATCGGCGATGTGCAAGACTTTGATGCCGGGTTCCTCCATCTCCGGGAGGGGATCTGTAGAAACATTGGCCCGGATCAGTGGTTTGGCATAGTGGCCACCGTCTGGGTCAGCGTAAACATCCAGCTCAAAGTTGCGGACGGATTGATATGAAGCTTGGATGTCAAAGGTGGGATGAGAGTAGAACAGGTTCTTGGAGTCGGGGTCCATGGAGAGCATGTAATCTTGTTCTGCCCGAGTCGCCTCCCGATGGTAGGAATTATGGGTGCCCACAACTTGGATCTCGTTCATGCGAAGAGTGTTATTGGACCATTTGAGGCCATTTTTAGTGTATGGAGAGTCCGATGAAGCGGCCGTGGTGTTTGAAAGGATCATAAAGGTGACCTGCTCGATAAGTTTCTTCAGACTAGGTGCCATGTTGGGCGGCGAGAAGCTGCGAGGGCTTCAATTCTCAATTCAATTGTCGAAGAGGTGGCTGGAGAGGAAGGGATTTAATTCGACGTGGGGTTCTGACGACAGATATATCATCAGACAAATGATCCCCAATGAATTTCTCCATGTGGATATTCGTCCGCTTAAGGCCCTTATATCCCTGCTCCGGGCCTCCGGGTCATGGCCGGCCCCGTGCTCACGTTGTCACCCCGTGGATTCCAATAGGGCATCGGGCTAACTGCGGTTATAGCGTTGCTAAGGTTAATTATAGTGGGACGGTGGGCCGACGACAACACGATGATGGAAGAGTGATAGTTGCGAACATGCATCAGTGCGTGTGTGCAACCGCGTCAGATGTGAAGAGATACTTGCGAGATTAATATGGGCATTAATCAGAATTTCCATTTAAAAAAAAAAATCGAGTACAAATTCCCCAACAATTTTGGAGCCGTCTCTTTTTTGTGTTGGCTGTGATCCAATTGGCCGCGAATGAGGTCATGTGTTTTGCAAGGTGCCGAGTCTGACTTCCGCGGACCCTGTTGGGCGGAACATTTCACCGTTGTCTTGGTCGCATCAACCTTGATGTCCGTGTGCTGCGGTCAAAATCTTTTTCCTTTTTGGAAAGATTTATAAATGCATCGATCCCATGAGTGCTGCACTTGAATATTGAGCGAGTTCTAGAGAAATCAAGTTCAACTAATGTGATT